>JANAVB010007400.1:390903-990903 GCA_029216955.1 Iris pallida | reverse complement strand
CCAGAATATGCTCCTCTTTGTCCAGTTATGAACTCTACCAAATCCATCGCACTTGTACCCAGTTGTAGGATCTTCTATAGCACTTGGAAAATCTTTAACCTCCTTCTATATCATGGCTCCGCACCACCTTGGCGGTGGATCACCCTTCTCTACAACGCCGGTACGAAAAGCATTCCTGTTCCTTCTGAACGGATGATCTTTTGGCAGAAATTGCCGATGACAATCAAAGAAGCACGGTTTTCCGCCGTGTTTCAAGCGGAAAGCCTTACTACGGTCCATACAATACGGACATGAGAGACGGCCATGAGTGCTCCATCCAGATAACATTCCAAAGGCCAAAAAGTCGTTGGTGGTCCACATAAGGGTTGCCTTCATCTGAAAATTCTGCTTCCTGGAAATATCGTACGTGTTAGCGCCTACTTCCCATAACTGATTCAACTCATCTATCAAAGGCTGTAAGTACACGTCAATGTTCCTCTTGGGATTGTTCGGACCAGGAATTATAACGGTTAGAAACATGTACTGAGTCTTCATGCACATCCAAGGCGGTAGGTTATACGGAGTGACAATCACAGGCCAGCACGAATACTGGGATCCCGAAAGACCGAAAGGAGTAAAACCGTCAGAAGATAGTCCCAACCTGACATTTTGCGGATCTGAAGCAAAATCTGGATACACTCGATCAAAGTGCTTCCATGCTTCTCCATCGGATGGGTGATCCAACACTCCTTCAATCTGTTCTCGCATGTGCCAACTCATATTTTCGGCCGTCTCTTTCACCATAAATAATTTTTGCAACCGCGGCGTTAAAGGCAAGTAGTACATTGAATCGGTCGGTCTTCTTGCACCGGTAGACCTTCCTGTACTAGTTGTCTTATAGCGATCAGCACCACAAAATCTGCACACATCTGCGTCCTTGTCGTCTTTGTAGTATAGCATGCACCCATTGCGACAGGAATCGATTTTCTCGTATCCCATCCAGAGCGATCTCACCATCCTCTTAGACCGGTAGAAGTCTTTAGGCAACTTAGCACCCGTCGGCAAGATCTCTATAATCAACTCCAACACTCGGTTGTAGCATTCTTGCGACATGTTAAAATCTGACTTAATGCTCAACAGTCTTGTAACCACCTCCAACGGTGAATGATCCTCACAACCAGGATACAATGGAGTCCTTGCATTCTCCAACAACTCCATGAACTGTGCAGCATCGGCGTTCGGTGCCTCCTCAGGTGCATCATGAACGAAACTAGGCCCCGCAGCGTCGAAAACCATGTTCACGCACCCGTCGTCGTATGCATGATTATCTGAAACAAAATTAGGTCTCGCATGCATATATGGCTCAACATAAGGCTCCGGCTCTGATGCTAAAGACACAAGTTCTCCGTGTGCGGTCCACTGATAGTAATTAGGCGTGAAACCCCTCGAGTACAAATGATATGTCACTTCCACTTCTGGATAATATTTCACGTTATGATATTTCACATACGGACACTTAATTTTGGTGCCGTCCATGTACTGAGGGAACGCCTTAGCAAACTGCAGGAACTGCTCTACTCCCGCTATATATTCATCCCGCACACCACACATATCATCAGGACGACGATTGTACATCCGTGAACGATTTTGCAAGTAGTAATTCATATCCATTTGGAAATAATTCTGCAAAGATGGACACACATTATCCAACAGGCACAAATTCGTATATTATGTCTTATTATGGGACACACATTAGTAGCGGACAGTTACTAATAACAATGATATGCAATCTAGGTCAAACTAGGTTGTACTAAGTCAAACAAGGTCAAGCTAAGTCAAACAAAGTCAAACAAGGTCAAACTAGGTCAAATAGTCAACCTTGGTCAAATAAGGTCAAATCTAAGTCAAATATCCTATTTCTAGTCATGACCTACCAAGGTACCCTTTACCTTATCGCTATTGGTATCCCAATACTAGCTAGCACACACCATTCAAGGCTATACAAGCCTAACCAATAATTCAAGTACCAATAATGACCAGAGTCAACTCAAGCTATCTCATACACACAAGTAATATCTGGGTGTCATTTGTTTAGTCTTAAAAAAACACAATCAACTAAAACTAGTACCAAGTAATGAGCAATAGTGAGTTACCAAAGCAAACTGAAACTAAAACTAGTATCTGGGTGTCATTTAAACAACTAAAACTAGTATCTGGGTGTCATTTAACAAACATGAAGACAACAAAGTCAAACAAGGTCAAGCTAAGTCAAACAAAGTCAAACAAGGTCAAACTAGGTCAAGGGTTGACCTATAGTTGACTTTGTCAACTCTTAGTCCAATCTAAGTCAGATGTTTACTCTACTTTGACTTTCAGTAAAAATAGTCAACCTTGGAGGTGACTACTATTTCATATAATTTTAAAGTATCGGCCGATACCGATCCGATACGGCCGATACCGATACGGTTTGGCATGTTCCGATCCGATACCAACCGATACCAAATATTGACCGATACCGACATTGGGGGTCTTTGTTCCGATCAATTCAAGTACCAATAATAACCAAAGTCAACTCAAGCTATCTCATACACACAAGTAATATCTATATAGATATACATATAATATATATATAGGCATGTATATACTATATGCCTATATTACAAGACAAGGCAACTTTCATGCATTCATATATTTAGACACTCTAACATAGGCTATATGCCTATATCACATATGAGTTACATGATATAGTTATGTATATATGTATACAATACCATCTATCAAACATATATATATAGAGAGAGAGAAGTAGAGAGTGGGTGGTGTGTGTACATGCACATGTGAATGGGGGGTGAGTGTGTTGACTGTTACATGTGACAGTCACATATACGTGTATATGAGGGAGGCTAACACGCTTGTATTAGGCTATATGCGTGTGTGTAACTAGGCAAGAGTGAGTGAGTGAGTGAGTGATATGAACTATAGGTCAGTCCAATCTGGATAGTAAGGGGATTTACTGTGTTTAGTCAAATAGGAAAGGAAAAGAAAGGAAATCAGTTCATTTCACACAACATTACATACTCCTATAACATATTTCAGACCCATTCACCTCAAACACAAATCGAGAACCAAAACTCTAACCAAATCACCCCAAACTTGAAACTCAGTCAGCACACATATAGATACACTATACTAGGGTTTTAAACATCTAAATTAAAGCATTAAACTAGGTTAAAATGGTTGTCAAAACTGGGTTTTCAAAATTAGAAAATACAATAAATTAACAAGGTATCAGTCAACATAGGGTATTTAGAAATTGATATATAAAAACATGTTAAAATGGAAAATAAATGGTTCGTAACGGATCTAGGCTATGTGTACGTGTCCAACATAGTGTCTCGTGTCCACCACAACATGACACAGTGTGTCCAGTGTGTGTGTGTGTGTCCATCTGTGTGTGTGTCCGTGTGATCCGTGTGTGTGTGTGTGTCTCTGTGTGTGTGTGCGTGTGTGTCCGTGTGTGTGTGTGTGTGTGTGTGTGTCTGTGTGTGTGTGCGTGTGTGTCCGTGTGTGTGTGTGTGTGTCCGTTGGAGAGGAGGAGGAGGAGGAGAAGGAGGAGTTATTAGGTTAGAGTTTACCTGAGCTCGAGGAGGAGGAGCTCGACGGGGGGGTACGGGTCGCCGGAGAGGGAGGGAGTCGCCGGGGGGGGGGAGGGAGTCGCCGGGGGGGGAAAGGGGTCGCCGAAGGAATCGCCAGAGGGGGGGGAAGGAGTAGTGGGAAAAATTGAAAATTTTGAGTGAGTGGGAAAAACGAAACGCTGTGCCCTAAGTAAAAATATTAGCGACGTCACATGAGGACGTCGCTAAACGTCGTAAACTGGCGACATATTTTAATAATCCAGCGACGAAACGTCGCTATTCAGCGACGTAATTTTATACCTGTCTCTGAACGTCGCTATTCAGCGACGTTTTGCGATGTTTATATAAAGGAGTCGCTGACTTCCATATATAGCGATGTAATTTTACGCCGTCGCTAAATTGCGTCGCTAATAGATCATATTTTAGTAGTGAAAGAAGCAACGACAATCCTTCGACGATCACTCCGATTCTACTACAATCACACCTCCAAAAAACTATATCGATGATCATATGACGGTATGCTTCTATGTTGTCTTGCAGGAGATGAACCAAACCAGATACTACGTAAAGCTCATGATGGTGTTTGTGGTATACGTCAGCCTGGTCCTAAGCTACAAGATCGAATTCGATGCATGGGATACTATTAGCCAACCACGATGTCAGATACCACTAAATATTTAAGAAAATGTCGAGGATGTCAAATCCATGCAGATTTGATTCATCAACCTTCAGAATTTCTATATCCAACTGCAACATCATGGCCCTTCGAAGCATGGAGCATGGATGTCATTGGTCCTATTAATCTGCCTTCATCTCGAGGATTTCGGATTATTCTAGCTATAATCGATTACTTCTCAAAATAGGCCAAAGCTATACCTTTAGCTGAAGTCATGATAAGCAGTGTCATCAACTTTATCAAGCATCATATGATCTACAGATTCGGTGTTCCTCGATAAATTATCCACGACAACGGACCACAATTCATCAGTCAGAAGTTCACTCAGTTCTATGATGACAATAGGATCAACAATGTTGCTTCTACAGCCTACAATCCTGCCGCTAACGGTTTGGCTGAAGCGTTCAATAAAACAATCATTAACTTCTCAAGAAGTTCGGTTCCACCAGTAAACGTAACTGGAGCGAAAAGTTAAAGAATATCTATGGGCCTACCGTACTACCATACACACTCTGATTGGCTGTACACCTTTCTCTTTGTTGTATGGATGTAAAGCTGTCCTACAGTTGGATATTCAAATCCCCTCTCTAAGGATGGCCATTGCTAACGAACTCAAAAAAGAAAACAATGATCGTCTTCGACTTCAGGAGCTTGAAGCACTTGATGAGAAGCGGCTACTAGCTCAACAACACATCGAGCTATATCAAGCCCGTATCTTAAAAGCCTTCAACCGTAAAATTAGAGTACGAACATTTCAAAAAGATAAGCTAGTCCTACTGTCAGACGTCCTATAACTATGACACACATGAGTAAAGGCCAGAGTACCAAAGTGAGAAGGTCCCTATGTTACAAGCAAAGTTTTCTCTAATGGAGCTTATCAACTGTCTGGAATGGATGGTCGAATCGCTATGATGCCTATCAACGGCAAATTCAAATTCCTGAAGAAGTACCATATTTGAAACGTGTACTGTATTTTCTGACAGATATTGTACATACTTCAAATCTTTGAATCCCTAGCGGAGTCTATCCAGATCTTATGAAACATCTTCGTTGACCCACAACATCTACCACATCATTACAAACATCATCTTCTGAAATCCAGCTATTTTAAAAGATATTCTGTTCTTGAATCCCAGTTGGCCCAAGGATAATCAATAGATATACGAATTCACGTCTATATTACCTCTGAATTCTGCTATCTAAATTAACTACTCGTCATGTCCAATTACCTCTGATGATGTTATCTCAAAAATAATAATATTTTAAGTTATATTCTATTATGTCCATATTGCCTCTGAACAGATATATAAGTATTGTTATTTTCAAGAGATATGTCATGTCCAGTACCTCTGAACATATTTTTTATTCCTATCTATTGCTTGTGTCTCAAACAAATACGTAATAAGTAATAGATCCACAAAAAGATCATCAGTTTTCATTCAATGACGAGTAAAACATCAACATATTATATTTCATCAAAATGTTCCAAATAAGAAAAAGTTATTACAATCAGATAACTTTATCTGGTAGGTTGGGTGCTCCGATCAGTGATCAGCCTCTTTAGAGATTCAGCTCTCTCCATCCTAGAGTTAATCACCCTTTGCCTTACCAAGTCTCTTCCGGACTCTGGGTCAAAAGGTTGTAGTGAATTAACATGGCTTTCGATTGCTACACCATGAACTTGGACGAATTCATCTTGTTGCCTCATCATATCATACAGATGACTTGCGGCAACTTGATGCAGTTCAAGCACTTTTTTTACGCTTCTTGGTCGTTGTGATCGCCTTGCAAAGCTTGGCCATCTTAGCTTCCAGCTCTTGAAGACGAGTTTGGCATTCAACTTTTCTCTTTCTCTGCGACTTTAGTTTTATAACTCTCTATGGCAGAGGTAGTTTCGACAATACTCATTTCCATTTCTCCAGATCGTACATTGAAGGCAACTATAGAATCTTTCAAAGCTGCCGGCTGTGACTTATATTGATGAGCTATTGTCTCACATTCTACATCTATGAGTCTCTGAATGTTGCATTTTGTCAAATCCGATAACATTTGATAGGCTCTTCAAGCGCATCCAAGATATGCTTCAAAAAGCTGACTCTTTCAGTATCGCCGATATTGTGGATGGCTTCAATGGCGATGGAAGCAGTTCTCCTTATTGATTCAAAAGGGTGGCATTTCTCCAAGGCCATCTGAGTAAGAGTATTTAGAGAGAGAAAGAAGGCGCTTATTTTAGTCTCGACGAGGCTATTTGTCATCACCGATACGCTAGGTGTCGCCACTTCGCCAGCAACTCGTCCTTCCGCAGAGGAGGAGTGATCGCAACATGTACACTAGGTGATTTTGTCGCAATCATTCTTGAAAAGCTTCCAGCTGCAGTATTAGTTCCCATGTCTGGAAGAGCCATGGTGGAACTGAAGCTAAAGGCTGTAGACATTAACGGGGCTGCAGCAATAGTCCCCACGTGACCCTCTGTAATCAAAAAGCACAATCATTATACATCATGTCAAATAATATCAAAGGAGCAATGGTGAATAAAGTTAGAAATTTACCTGAATCTGGTAGCACATATGGAGTCTCACGAGGCGTATTGTCTTGCTTCGTAATGAGCCTCGTCATGGTGTTGTCAGAGACGGCTGCATAGCTACACCCAACTTTAAAACCACCTGACATGAATTCAACATGGTCACCTAGAGCTGCTACCTCTGCCCCTCTGTTTCAAGGATATGTTCAGCTGGGGTCTGAATCTCCTCAACATCAACTTCTTTTGGGCTTTCAACGTCCTCGATATCAATATTAGAATTCTCACCACCTCCTAGTTCGTCGAGATTCTGATTATCATCTTTAGGGCTTGATTGACCTTCATCTTCAATAGGGTATTCTTTACCCTCAACAACAATTTGGCTATATTCGGCCGTCGACTTTTTATCCTCTTGGGCTATTGTTCGACCTCCAGAAGCAACGTCTCCAAGATCTTCTTTAATCAGATCATCACCAAAGTCACAGCCGTCTAGTGCCTCTATCCCCTCCTTGTCTTCTTGAGAGGTTACAAGAGCTTGGGTTATAGAGGAAGTTGGAACATTCGGAATATCTTTTGAGGATAATATATCTTCAGGAGGCACGATCTCTGGAGCAATCTTGGTAGGGGACGGTAACATCACTCCCGCCGTAGCAAGTGCGAACACAGAAATGGAGATTCACATAAATATTGGTTCCAAAATTGGGACCAAAGGAGTATCCGCTGCAACAGTTGGAGCCAGAATATTCGTTGTTGGAGTCTCTGTAAATAAAAACATACATATCAATACAAATGCCTAATAAATCAATGTCTAGAAGGGCAAGAGTATCACCTTTCGGGGATAGTGGGCCTTGTGACGGCAATGATGATTCTGGTTGACCAAGAGACTGCCCTAGTACTGAGAGAATAAACAAAGTTGCAGCTTCTTGTTATACAACTTCGGTTACCAACAGTTTTTTCCTCATTTTGTGCTTGAGCGGCATTAGAGGAGATCCTTCAGATCCAGAAAGTTTATCCTGCACATCTGGCCTCCTACTAGTCTTTTCAGTAGGAATTCTACTTTCATTGGGGATTGGAGAAGGGGTTGTCCCGATTCTTCTAGAAGAAATCCCTGCTTCAACTTGTCGCATCTGGGATCTAGTCCTCGTTGTAGGCTATACAGTAATAACAACTACTTTCGTTTTATTCCCCCGAGCCTTAGGGGGAGAAGGAGGTTTAGCTGGGGCAGATGGGGTAGATGACTCCCTGACTTTTCGTCTTTTGCTAGTCCCTTTTGCAGGAGATTTATCTTTCCGCTTCTTGAGAAAGATTTCTAGCGGATCATTCATCTCGTCAGGGAGGCCGATAAGGGTAGCTTCAAGAGGCTCATCAGCAGGAGGATTCTCCTCAGCCTCTCTGAATTCTACGGTGGTCTTCGTCCCAGCTCTCGACCGTTTGACGCTAACAAAACTGTCAGACAAATTGAAGCCTTCGAAGAAAGTATTGGCCGAAGTATAAAAGTTCGCGTATGTATACAAAATACACGGGCCCACTTTAAAAGTAGCAGAGGGCATTGAGAATGTAGAGTTAGTGCCCTGGAACTGTAACATGTCCACCCTTTAGCACCATCAGTCAGATATCCGGAAGCTTTTAGACAGGTAGTTGCGTTGCTGACGTGCATTAATCATAACCGAACTGACGGGCAAATCGGCTAGGCATATACGATTCTAGACAACACTTACCTCCAAATCGATATATCAGGTGAGTGGGTCTGATCATCTTCAACCACATAAAAGCAGCTGGCGGTGGACGAGCACCTATAGGCTCTATGTCCATGAGCAACGGAGGAAGATTCTCAGTTCCAGGAGGAGGAGGAACGCAGTAGAATCTCCACTTGGAACCCATATTCAATGCCTTTCGGCAATCAGTAAGGGAGTTTACTTTCCATCGAGATGTGGTGTAACGTATGATGAAGTCTCCTCCTATGACACCTAAAGCAGGATCCATCAGAATAGGGTCGTGTAGCAATAACCAGCCAAACAAATAAGTATATGGCATCTCAGTATAAGGAAATTCCTCTAGAGTACTGGGATCTGTCATCAGGCATTTGTGAAGGAACGAAGACCCGCATTCAATCGACAAATCATCATAGAAAGGATGTCCATCTTATATCCGAATACTCAACGTACAGCTGCGAATAGTACACCTTGATGGTTCCTATCTATAGCACTGGCTTCGGGGACTACAAATCGTCGTATCCACAAGGATAAGAAGCCAGCCAGAGTCGCTTCTCAAGACAATTGTCTACCACCATGTCTTATATAAGTCTCGATAGGAGTATCAGCCTTAAATTCATGTCAATCCTCGTTCAGCTCATTGTCAACATGCCTTAACTTCTCTATGAATTTCTGGATGATACTGCGGTTAAGCGATTCAAAAAAGCGAGGATCACAATCTAGGTGTTCTTGCACCATGTCCTCCTGGATGTGGCCCAAAAATAGATACGACAACCATTTGGACCAATAACACGTCCCTTTCGTATGATGCTTGTATAGAAAGGTGCAAATCATGAAGTGGCATAATAACTCGTCAAAGACTGCCACCATTTTTGTGTTTTTCTCATCTAGAGCGTCTAATTCTTCATTTATTGGCACATACACTTGATATGGGTTTTCACCCATTGGCAGATGAGAGATGTATTGCATTTCGTGACGGACAAAGCCTATCTCTCCATAAGGGGTCACAAAAGTGTTTGTCTTATCGTTGTATCTTTCGACCAAGGCCAAAAACAAATTAGGATTGGTGCGAATACCGCAGGAAGTAGTCCAAATAGGTTCATAAAGTTGTAAATCAAGCAGCTCGTCCCAAAGTTGTTTAAAGCCCATATTGAAAGACGGTTCCAGCATTTATTCTATGGACTCATCAAACCCGTCAACCGTATTTTCTTAGCCGGATACTTTCCTTCAGCCTTAGCAAACAAGTTCGCGAAGAAAAGAATTCTAACTAGGAACATCGGGGATGAATCTTCAAGCGGCACACAACTTAGTTTTAGGCCCCTCAAGTGAGTGTTATTCCTCTCTGATGAGCTGTAAAATATGTCCATATTTTTGGGACCTAGTTTGTGGCGTATCCTCCCAACCCTGGCCTGTTGGAAAGGAGTCAGATCCCATACCATATTTCTTGGATGAGTGGCTTGGGCATAACGGGATAGGGACATGTAACGCCCAGTCCCAAAATATATAGGACTGAGTACGTGAACATGCTAGTTGCACATATACGATGAAAACCCCAATATATGGAACCATCGTATACGTACATAAGCTGTAAAATAAATCATCATAGCCTAGAATAATGTATTCTAATCTCATCACAGCTCAACACAGAAGATAATAAAGTCCAGATAATAAATGAGTGTATCAAAAGATAGCCGGGTGGTCATTCCCACCCCAAACAGCTATGATAAATAGTCACAATGATCGGAGTCCAACCTCCGCCAATAAAATGTAATGAGATATAAAAATGTCTACTAAAATGTCTCAAGGAAATCAATAAGCTAGAAGTCAGCAGGAGATGCCTCGTCATCAATGTAAGATGGATCCAGTACCGCTCCGTACACCTGTAGGAAATCGTCTAACCCTGGAGAGATAACTAGGTCCTCAGAGGGACGTAGCAAGATACAAGAAAATACCATGCCGTATAAACAGTGATAATATAACAGAAAAGAAAGGATGCATGCATTCGGGCTCCTGACCAGTCTACTATGAATATGCAGTTTGAGAAATAATCCTTCGACGCATGAGCCCTGGCTGAAGATGGGATCGGTATAGTCCCCGTAAATGGCACTAGGGGCCTACGTCAATAACGTTCGAAGATCGTCAGAGGGCATCTTGTGCAAGGGGCTACGTCCATAACGCTCTGGAAAGCGTCAGAGTGCACCTGGGGCCTGCGTCTCCGGAGGAGCTCACAAGTAATCAGGGAAGTGCAAAGAAGCCCATACGTCTGGTATTGTTCTCTCTACCCAATGCCTAGTATCATCATCTCCATGACTGATATGAACCTCTAGTAACTGCCAAGTCTTCTAATCATGCAATTCTATTGTCAGTTACTCCTATCCGTCGCATGCTCCATACGTATCGATGGTCAGCCGACTATGCGGGTACGTATCCTACATGTGACTCACAACATGTGGTAAAGCAAGTGAAAAGGCCGTATGAGATATACCAATACCTCATCAACAATGGGTGGTCACTAGACTAAGTCAATGTTAGGGAAATAAATAAAAGCAAGAAAACGACCAATAGAGTTGCTTGCACCCAAGTGTGACTTGGACGCACAGTTTTATAATAACAAATAAGAAATGCTAAAATAATAACTGAAAGTAAGAATATAATAATTACAGAGTAAGGTGGCAAGGCATCTTGCCTGGTGGTGCGAAGGTGGCAAGTCCAAGAATCACAATATCAGCAAAAGATTGTCACAATCACCAAACGACTCCAGATGCTAAAACAAACATCAAGAACGTACTCGAAATAAGTGATATACCTAGGAAATGCCTGTCTAAAAGTCAAATTCTAGAACAGGGGCAAAATCATAATTTTGGGTCAAAACGATGTCCAACGTTTGACTCGTTTTGTACCGAAATGCGTGCCAATGTCTATGGTCTCTAAAGTCGTCAAACTATATGTCTACAGATCCGATTTTAGGAGACAAACCCAACGGTATGTCTAATTTTAGATTCCGATGAGTCGTGCACAAAATCGCCCGATGGATCGATTTATGGGTCCGCCAATTTTTGGTGTTCCGATCAACCTTCTCAGAATCGGACCAAACTTGGCTTACAAGACCAAAATTTTGATTCGGACCTGTTGGTACAAGTTTTCTCTCGATTTGACGAACGTGCACAAAGTAATTGAGAAAATTAGAAAATGGCCGATACGACGTTCTTCGACGGATACGAGTCAAATTTGTCATGCGCACGCGACCAATTTAAATTCCGTCAAAGCCCACACGTCCGTGAAGTCAATACGCACCTTTCGATGCTTTCGGTTCGCAACCATGTTGTCACGCCCCAGAACCAGAATAGTGGAGGGCGGGGGAATGACTCAGCCAGCTACGTATTACGGGTAGATGAATACCGTATAATACGATCAATGTTGTCTAACAAGATGAGGGGGTGCATACTACGTAAAAGTCTTACTAGGGTCACTTCACATCTATTGTCTCAATCATTCAAGCAAGAAACAAAAATAGAGAACATGTAAGATAAAGCAGTATGGCGTCCCAAACGCTTAGTCAAAATATTCTTGATATCTGGCTTTACAAAACATAGCTAGATGATGTAGCAAGGTATACACAATTGTTTATCAGGTGCAGCCTGACTTCAGTTACAATTATGTAAAAGTAAATACAAGACAATCTGACTAACATGTCGGTGCCCAACGGCAAAGTATAAAGTAATTCAGAAAACAAGCAGAAAGTAAGGAATTCTTCTCGAGTCCTCCTGCGATCATCCCTCTAGTATTGACCATCTTGGAGGTGGAAGTAAGCTGAGTCCTTGGGAACCGGCTCTAAATCTGGCCATGCAAAACCAGAGAGGTTAGACCTCTAATAGCACGATATGAGGAATTTAAACCAGTAAATAAGAGAATATAATAATACATCTCTACTTGCTACTGGGATTCACATAACGTCACGACACTTCGAACCAACCTCCCAACCAAACAAGGACAGAAGTTGCCCCGTCATGTCTCGACACTCTGATCATCTCAGTTAGTCAACAAAGTAGGTACAATACACAACTAAATCAATTTAAACGGCCATACAACTACTATGGCTTGCTATTGTGGGTTCCAAGTTATCTTGGAATTATGCGATAAAGGATTCCTCAGTTCTTACTATGTGCAAGCAAGGCTAGTCTACCCAGTCAATCAATTGTGCCAATCATGAATTAGACGAGTCCCAGCGGGACGTCCGTCATCAATATACAATATAAAATAAATAATATAAGCAGATACCGCTCCCTGCCCGTATGGCAGATTTGCAGTATCTGTGGGAACCAGCCGGCTTGTCGGGCACTAATAGTCCCAAAGAGGGCTGCCATGTAAGAACTCGGGAATCCATTCTCTCCATGCAGTCAGTATTTTATTTAACTTAGTAGCCTCTATGTTAAGTGAAATCTCACGCCGTGGATCATGGTCATTCAGAATGAGTACTTCCGTACAAAGTACGATATGCCCAACTCTTCAACGATACTTGTGCGGTTAGGTTGTAGGTCTTACATAGCGTAATGCAACAATTAAAACTAACCACGGAATAATCATGCCTTGACTATAAGGCACACATGCTGCTTTGTAGAAAAATATATAAATTGAAACCTGCATATGCCAGTATGCCAATATTCGGAATTAGCCAGTCGATTGCAATAGTTCATAGTTCATATGAACGTGTCTCATTCATTCAATTCAATAAGATGACTAGCCAGTCTCTTAGTTCCAACTAGGAACGCATGATCAATTTATTAGTCAAGATAACAATCAATGTCAATTCGGGACAAGAACCAGCCAAAAAGGCATTATGGGCTATAGATGGATACCTATCTACTGGAAATAAAATCTTATGCGGCTGGAAAATAAAGATCTCATGCGGCTGGAAAATAAAATCTTATATGGCTGTGAAATAAGGATCTCATACGGCTGAAAAATAAAATCTCATGCGGCTGGGAAATAAAGATTTCATGCGGCTGGGAAATAAAGATTTCATGCGGCTGGGAAATAAATATTTCATGCGGCTGAGAAATAAAGATTTCATACGGCTGGGAAATAAATATTTCATGCGGCTGGAAAATAAAGATTTCATGCGGCTGAGAAATAAAGATTTTATGCGGCTGAGAAATAAAGATTTCATGCGGCTGGAAAATAAATATTTCTTACGGCTGGGAAATAAAGATTTCATGCGGCTGGGAAATAAAGATTACATGCGGCTGGGAAATAAAGATTCCATGCGGCTGGAAAATAAATATTTCATACGGCTGAGAAATAAAGATTTCATGCGGCTGGGAAATAAATATTTCTTACGGCTGGGAAATAAAGATTTCATGCGGCTGTGAAATAAAGATTACATGCGGCTGGGAAATAAAGATTCTATGCGGCTGGAAAATAAATATTTCATGCGGCTAAGAAATAAAGATTTCATGCGACTGGGACTGTTCTTTTTCTCCGAATTTTCTGAGAACAGAACCATGGAAGCCATTGCTTCCAAGCTCTATAAATCCTTCATTCTAAGCCCAAATCTGGACTTCCATAGGTCGAAATGGGGTAGAAGAAAATTCTCTACAACATGGAACCATCAAAACTTGAAAAATAACAAGGTTAGCTAGATCAAAACCCGAGAATCCGAAAATACGACAAGTTTAGATCTACACAAAATAAGCCATGGAAATTAAAAATGCTAAGTGCTAAAGAATCTAAGAATCCTGTGAGAGAGACAATGGAACAACAAAAATGGAGATCCATCAAGAAGCAAGTTGTACTTGCCTAGCTCTCCTAGGTTGGTGGAAGAGTTATGAGGAAGAAGATGAGTAATAAGAAAAAGTAAATGAAGAGAGAGAAAGGGTTTTATGATTTTAAATGGGGTTGGTGGTAGGTGGGTTCATGTTGAACCATCCAAGGCCGGAAAATAAACCAACTCGGGCCGAACCTAAAAGCAAAGCAGAAAGTAAAATACAGAAAAATAATTAGCAGGAAATTAAAGAAATTTAAATGGAGAACAATACATGATAAATATTAAATAAATATATTCCAGCAGTACATGTATTTAGAATACGTATTTCGGGAACGGGAAGTGACATCTCTGCCCTCCTTAGAAAAATTTTGTCCTCGAAATTTTAAATCCAAGCAGGATAGAAACATCGGACCTAACTAATCTAAGTATAAGCAATTTTGAGTAAGCAATCATTCTACAATGCCAATAGCAAATAACATATCTATGTTTAACTATCGATGATACCAAGCAATTCTACTCATAAGGTGACAAGCATGAGGAGTTAAGACGATCAAGGTATACAGAAAGAGATATACCTTGTGAGTCAAACAGGTACAGATACCGTGGTCGGATATCATCCTCACGTTTCTATGTTGACTCCATAAAGAGTGATGACCCCAAGCTACCCGGACAAGGCAAATTGTTCGATTCTTAAGTATCTTCTCTCTTCGGTCCAAAATAGACACAGGCTGTTCCTCGTAAGACAAGTTGGTACCAACAACCAGCTCAGAATGATCAAGGATATGGCTTAGGTCCGATACATACCTACGTAACTGAGATACATGGAACACATCATGCACCTCTCGTAACGAAGGTGGAAGGGATAAACGATAAGCAACATCGCCTATCCGATCAAGGATAACAAATGGGCCTACGTACCGCGGACTCAACTTCCCGCGAACGCCAAATCTAATGACCCCACGGGTAGGTGAGATCCGTAAGAACACGTGGTCTCCAACGGAAAACTCTAGCGGCCTACGATGCTGGTCCGCCCAATGACGATGCCGATCCCACACAACTCGAAGTCGCTCTCTAATTCCCTTGACCACCTCAACTGTCTGGACAATCATTTCCGGGCCTAACATCTTCCTCTCTCCAATATCATCCCATGCTAGTGGCGACCTATACTTCTTACCATATAGTGCTTCAAATGGCCCCATCTGGATACCGGCTTGATAACTGTTGTTGTATGAGAATTCGACTAAGTGGAGGTGGCTCTCCCAAGATCCTCCAAAATCCAGAGTGCAAGCTCGCAATATGTCTTCCAAAGTCTGAATTGTTCTTTCTGATTGCCCGTCTGTCTAGGGATGGTAAGCCGTGCTAAATCTTAACTTGGTACCCAGGTTATGATGTAAGCTCTTCCAAAAATATGATATAAAACGGGTATCTCTATCTGACACAATACTGACAGGGACTCCATGATGTCTGACTATCTGTTGCATATACAATTCTGCCAACCTTTCTGTAGATTGCCCTACTCTGAAAGGAAGAAAGTGTGCCACCTTTGTAAGCCGATCTACTATCACCCAAATAGCATCTTTACCACTTGGTGATCTCAGTAAACCGGTCACAAAGTCCATTGTAATATGTTCCTATTTCCATTCCGGAATAGGAAGTGGTCGCAATAACCCAGCTGGCCTCTGCTATTCTGCCTTCACTTGCTGACATACCAAGCAACGGGAAACAAATCAAGCTATCTCCCTCTTCATCCCGTTCCACTAGAAGTGCTGCTTGATATATTGGTACATCTTGGTCCCTCCAGGGTGTATGGAATACTGAGAACTGTGAGCTTCTGTCATAACCTCCTGTCTGATAACTCTACTAGGCACACATAGACGCAATCTAAACCTAAGTGTACTATCCTCATGGATTTGCATCTCCTTTCTGAGTCCTGACTCACATTCTATCCTAAGCTTCTGAATCCTTGGGTCCTGCACCTGAGCTGTCTTGATCCTGTCTACCAAGTCAGATTGAACTTGTAGACTCGCCAGTACTCCTACATCACTAGGAAGTATAATCTCGATGCCCATCTCCTGAAGGTCTTCTAAAATATGGTTTTATGTTGTCAACATAAATGTGCCGTCTCTCCTGCTAAGAGCGTCTGCTACCACATTAGCCTTGCCTGGATGATACTGAAGCTCCACGTCATAATCCTTGATCATCTCTAACCATCTTCTCTGCCTCATGCTCAGCTCCTTCTGAGTAAAGATGTACTTCAGACTTTTGTGGTCTGTGTATATGTCCACTCGATCACCATATAAGTAATGCCTTCATAACTTCAAAGCAAATACTACTGCCGCCAACTCCAAGTCATAAGTTGCCTAGATGCATACGCTATCACCTTTCTATGTTGCATAAGGACACATCCAAGTCCTTTACCTGACGCATCACAATATACAGTGAAACCTCCGGGCCCAACTGGCAATGTCAGAATAGGTGCTGATATCAACTTCTGCTTTAGATTCTCAAATGATGTCTGGCATTCCGCCGACCAGACGAATGGTACATCCTTCCGTGTCAAGCGGGTCATAGGTGCTGAAAGTCTTGCAAAGTCTGATACGAACCTTCTGTAATATCCTACCAATCCCAAGAAACTCCGTACGTCAGCTACGGTCTTGGGTACTGGCCAACTCTCTACTGCTTCTACCTTCTTGGGATCCACTGCTACTCCAGCTCCTGATATGATGTGCCCCAAGAATAAAATTTGATCCGTCCAAAACTCACATTTGCTGAGCTTGGCGTACAACTGGTTCTCTTTCAGAACCTGCAACACTTTCCTGAGGTGGTCTTCATGCTCCTCTTCACTAGCAGAGTAGATGAGAATGTCATCAAGAAACACAACGACAAATTGGTCTAAGTATGGCATAAAGATGCGGTTCATCAAATCCATAAATATAGCTAGAGCATTGGTCAACCCAAATGGCATTACTAAGAATTCATAATGTCCATACTTCGATCTGAATGCTGTCTTGGGAATATCCTCCTTCCGAACCCTCACTTGATGATACCCTGACCGAAGATGTATCTTGGAGAAAACTCTAGCTGTGCTCAACTGATCAAATAAGTTATCGATCCTGGGTAGTGGGTACTTGTTCTTTATTGTTGCCGTATTTAGCTTCCTGTAATCGATGCACAATCTGGATGACCCATCCTTCTTTCCCACAAGTACCACTGGTGCTGTCCATGGTGATATGCTAGCTTGGATGAACTTCTTCTCCTTCAGTTCCTCTATGTGCTGATATACCTTGGCCTGTTTTGAATCCGCCATTCTGTAAACTCGATCTGATATCGGTTTAGTTCCAGGTACCAATTCTATGCTGAACTCAATATTCCTAACCGGTGGTAGACCTGGAAGTTCTTCGGGAAATACTTCTAGAAACTCTTCAAATACCTTCGGAACTTGAACTTCTTTCATTGCCATCACTACTTCCTGCTCTTGTTGAGTTGCCACTGATCTGACTAAGGTGAACCGCTTCATGCCTGGAATATCAAAAGATACACTACCTCTACGATAATCTATTGTCGCATGACTGTATTTCAGCCAGTCCATGCCTAAGATAACGTCAAAATTTCCAACAGAAAATTCTGTCAACCGGGCGGGTAAGGAATGCCCGCAAAGTACAACGCTATATGCTAGAATAATTCTACTAACTCCTATGAGCCCATTACCAGTGAGTATATTTAACCTCCCTGACAATGCCTCAAATTCCATTCCTAGCCGTGTTGTAAATTGTGCAGATATAAATGAGTGTGATGCTCCCGAATCAAACAATGCTACTGCGGGATATGAGGCGACGAGAATGTTACCTGCCACAACATCTCCCGATGCCAATGCCTCTTCCCAGGATAGAGTGAATGCCTGCCCTCAACCTCCTTGTTGGTGCCCATAATGCGGCCTAGCTTGGTGCTGCTGTTGGCCCCTGCCTTGATAATGTTGGGGTAGTCTATGTTGGTGTTGCGGCATCGGCGGTCCCTACTGCTGAAACATCTGAGCCTGTGTCATGAACGGGCGCTGTGCCAACGGTCTCACTGCCACCGCTGGTCCTCGATACTGGCCTACCCCTGGTGCTGACAGAGCAGGAAATTATTGTACTGGTCCTCCTGACCTCGAATTCATGGGACATGTGGTAACCCGATGATCTTGGTTTCCATATATCAAACACTGCCCGTTCAATATCCGATACACATCCCTAGTGTGTCCTACCTTCCCACAATAAGTGCAGTCCACTAGGGGTTGCTGGTTCTTCCTCTGCTACTGTTGTTGCCTGGGTGGTGGTGTTGGCCCTCGTATTGCCACATCGTGGATACGAATGCCAAGGGATGGTGATGTTGTTCGGGGCGCTACTCCTCCTCCTCCTTCAATCTGACTGTGGGATCTCTTCTGACCCCCAGTCCTTGCTAAAATCCTCTGAATGGTGATCTCATACCTCCGGGTCGCCGTTAAAACTTCATCGAAAGTCTGATAATTGTGTCCCTCTATTAATTGTAAGAGCTCAAGGTGAAACCCTTGATGGAACCTCATAGCCCTCTGGCTCTCTGTTGCTACCATCTCTAGGGCAAACCTGCTCAATCTACAGAACTCCGATGCATAGGCATCTACCGTCTAGCCGACCTGCTTGAGGTTGATAAACTTCTGTTGTAGCTCGAACTGCGCCACAACTCCATAGTACTTCATCTTGAACTTTGCAGTAAAATCATCCTAAGCAACAGGACGTCTGATGCCTACCTCCTCTGATTCCCACCAATCACGTGCAAGATCCTGAAGTAACAACTTCACCTGATCTACACGTTCTTCTGCCGGCACTTTAGCAGCTGTCAAAATAGCCTCAATATCCTTAAGCCATATATCTGCTGAGATGGCATCTTTCGTGCCCTCGAAACGGCAGGGGCTGAACTTGCAAAATCTGGTTGATGCTCCTGAATCTGGCCTTGCCCCTCTTTCCAAAGCTGTCTGCAACCCTTGGTTGAGTAGTACGTTCTGCTCTTGCAACTGAGCGTGCATGCGCTGTTGGGCTAACATCCGATGTTGCTGAGTAGCCATCATCCCTCTTATGATCTCCAGAAGGGCCGGTGTGTCTACTTCCACAGGGGTAGGTAGAACTGTTGGTGGTGGTGGAACCTCCGGATACTGCGATCCAGCTGCTGCTTCTACTATCACTTCTTCTTGAATAGCCTCTTAGGGTAGTACAGGCCTTTGTTGCTGACCAACCTGGTCAGGTTGTCCATGCTGTCCTTGTTGTTACTGTCCAGTCCTGACAGATGCAGACGAAGTACCCCTAAGGAAAGGGATAAGAGAGCAATCAAACAACCGGACGTGAAGGATCAATGAAGCCGAAGGATACGGGAATGTCAAGCTAGGATTGGGAACAACGAATCATGAGATCAAGGGGGAACATGTGTGATTGAGACATCCTATAAATCAAAACACCCCACAAGTCTAAAATCAGACCTGCATGGGCCACCACTAAAACCTTGTCATGCCCCAGAACCAGAATACTGGAGGACGGGGGAATGACTCAGCCAGCTATGTATTACGGGTAGATGAATACCGTATAATACGATCAATGCTGTCACGCCCCGATCCCACAGAGTCCTTTCGTCCTCGCTTCGGGCTCTTTAGGACCGTTCGTCCTCGCTAAGGCGTGATGCCGTGCAAGCCTAAGTTACGCTTGCACAAGGCCAGGACCTGGAACAAGACAAGATAGACAAGGTTGACAATACGCAGCGGAACGTATCGTAGATAATTGAAGCAGTAGCGGACATATTTCAGAATACATACATTGAACACAATGGTAACAATAAACAATTCTCTTTATTTATTTCATTTGAACAGATTACAAGCTCTCGATTCTCTCTGATACAATGTTATATTCTCTTAGAACTTTACAGATTACAATGATCCCGTTTCCATACATTACATCCCTTTATATACAAAACCAACTCTTGCAACAGATGTCATCTCTTGGCATCTCTTCTGATTTCTGGCTCCTGAGGATGAGACACGGGCTATCGCTTCGGACAATTTTTCTCGATGCATAGTGCACCTGCATGCAGACTGATGGTGGGTCAGTATATCAGCATACTGGTGAATTATGAACAAAGGAGCTACATTCTTCTGAAACGATCACTGTTTATTTAGTGAGAAAACATTTCTTGTGATGTGATCTTGCTACTCTTTACCTATGTTCATTTCATGCATACAGAGTCAGTTTACATTTCTTTTGAAAACTTCTTTGAAAACCAACATATCATTTCCATCTTAGCCATTGTGCCTCCCACGGGTTCAGCCCATCGCTAACCGCTGTGACTCTCTAGGGTTCAGCTCGTCACTAAGTGGATACCCTAATGCACATGCAATATCAAATGAAACCATCATGCATCAATCGAGCAAGTCATAAACAATTCCATCTTCTTTTCAGGTAGGAAACCGTTCTCTTTCTTAGCAGACAATGTGCGGGTTCTCTTTTAAGCATACTCAAAGTCTAGCATATTGTTATTAGCAACAACATTCATTCAAAAGCTCAGATTCTTATTAGGCGCAAGCGAATCATAAAATGAGTCTTTGTCCACTCATCCAGATCAATCGTCTTCTATTGCAGAGCCAGCAATCCGATCTTTCTGTCTATCTAGTGCCTTCGCGGAGCGGGGCACTACATAATTATCCATCGAAAAGAAGTTTCGTCCTTGAAACTTAAGGAGAAACTTACGATATCCTTAGCAGCGATAGTCCTCATCCTTCGCTATCATCAATCCACGAAATTATGATTCAGGTCATATCAAAACTCTTGTTCAATCAAGCATTTTAATCTTAATCAATCAAATCGATAAAACATATGCCGGCATCATAAAAATATTTACGGACTTATTGTATGGAACGTTCATCTCATTGATGATATCGAGCAGGTAAGGAATTCTCAATCGAAGGAACATGTATGAATTCAATTGAATCAAAATTGGCCAGTGGATCGTGTTGCTTTGATACCACTCTGTCACGCCCCGATCTCGCAGAGTCCTTTCGTCCTCGCTTCGGGCTCTTTAGGACCGTTTGTCTTCGCTAAGGCGTGATGCCGTGCAAGCCTAAGTTGTGCTTGCACAAGGCCAGGACCTGGAACAAGACAAGGTTGACAATATACAACGGAACGTATCGCAGATAATTGAAGCAGCAGCGGACATATTTCAGAATACATACATTGAACACAATGGTAACAATAAACAATTCTCTTTATTGATTTCATTTGAACAGATTACAAGCTCTCGATTCTCTCTGATACAATGTTATATTCTCTCAGAACTTTACAGATTACAATGATCCCGTTTCCATACATTACATCCCTTTATATACAAAACCAACTCTTGCAACAGATGTCATCTCTTGGCATCTCTTCTGATTTCTGGCTCCTGAGGATGAGGCACAGGCTATTGCTTCGGACTATCCTTCTCGATGCATAGTGCACCTGCATGTAGACTGATGGTGGGTCAGTATATCAGCATACTGGTGAATTGTGAATAAAGGAGCAACATTCTTCTGAAACGATCACTGTTTATTTAGTGAGAAAACATTTCTTGTGATGTGATCTTGCTACTCCTTACCTATGTTCATTTCATGCATACAGAGTCAGTTTACATTTCTTTTGAAAACTTCTTTGAAAACCAACATATCATTTCCATCTTAGTCGATGTGCCTCCCACGGGTTCTGCTCGTCGCTAACCGCTGTGACTCTCTAGTGTTCAGCTCGTCACTAAGTGGATACCCCAATGCACATACAATATCAAATGAAACCATCATGCATCAATCGAGCAAGTCATAAACAATTCCATCTTCTTTTCAGGCAGAAAACCGTTCTCTTTCTTAGCAGACAATGTGCGGGTTCTCTTTTAAGCATACTCAAAGTCTAGTATATTGTTATTAGCAACAACATTCATTCAAAAGCTCAGATTCTTATTAGGCACAAGCGAATCATAAAATGAGTCTTTGTCCACTCACCCAGATCAATCGTCTTCTGTTGCAGAGCCAGCAATCCGATCTTTCTGTCTATCTAGTGCCATCGCGGAGCGGGGCACTACAAATGCTGTCTAGCAAGACGAGGGGGTGCATACTACGTGAAAGTCTTACGAGGGTCACTTCACATCTATTGTCTCAATCATTCAAGCAAGAAACAAAAATAAAGAATATGTAAGATAAAGCAGTAAGGCGTCCCAAACGCTTAGTCAAAATGTTCTTGATATCTAGCTTTACAAAACATAGCCAGATGATGTAGTAAGGTATACACAATTGTTTATCAGCTGCTGCCTGACTTTAGTTACAATTATGTAAAAAGTAAATACAAGACAATCCGACTAACATGTCGGTGCCCAACGGCAAAGTATAAAGTAATTCACAAAACGAGCGGGAAGTAAGGAACCCACTCAAGTCCTCCTGCGATCATCCCTCTAGTATTGACCATCTTGGAGGTAGAAGTATGCTGAGTCCTCGGAAACCGGCTCTAAATCTGGCCATACAAAACCAGAGAGGTTAGACCTCTAATAGCAAGTACCGAAAGGAAGCACGATATGAGGAATTTATACCAGTAACTAAAAGAATATAATAATAGATCTCTGCTTGCTACAGGGATTCACATAACGTCACGACACTTCAAACCAATCTCCCAACCAAACAAGGACAGAAGTTGGCCCGTCATGTCTCGACACTCTGATCATCTCAGTTAGTCAACAAAGTAGGTATAGTACACAACCAAATCAATTTAAACGGCCATACAACTACTACGGCTTGCTATTGTGGGTTTCAAGTTATCTTGGAATTATGCGATAAAGGATTCCTCAGTTCTTACTATGTGCAAGCAAGGCTAGTCTACCCAGTCAATCAATTGCGCCAATCATGAATTAGACGAGTCCCAGCGGGACGCCCGTCATCAATATACAATATACAATAAATAATATAAGCAGATACCGCTCCCTGCCTGTGTGGCAGATTTGCAGTATCTGTGGGAACCAGCCGGCCTGTCGGGCACTAATAGTCCCAAAGAGGGCTGCCATGTAAGAACTCGGGAATCCATTCTCTCCATGCAGTCAGTATTTTATTTAACTTAGTAGCCTCTATGTTAAGTGAAATCCCATGCCGTGGATCATGGTCATTCAGAATGAGTACTTCCGTACAAAGTACGATATGCCCAACTCTACAATGATACTTGTGCGGTTAGGTTATAGATCTTACATAGCGTAATGCAATAATTAAAACTAACCACAGAATAATCATGCCTTGACTATAAGGTACACATGCTGTTTTGTAGAAAAATAAATAAATTGAAACCTGCATATGCCTGTATGCCAATATTCAGAATTAGCCAATCGATTGCAATAGTTCATAGTTCATATGAACATGTCTTATTCATTCAATTCAATAAGACGACTAGCCAGTCTCTTAGTTCCAACTAGGAATGTATGATCAATTTATTAGTCAAGATAACAATCAATGTCAATTCGGGACAAGAACCAGCCAAAAAGGCATTATGGGCTATAGATGGATACCTATCTACTGGAAATAAAATCTTATGCGGCTGGGAAATAAAGATCTCATGCGGCTGGGAAATAAAATCTTATGTGACTGTGAAATAAGGATCTCATACAGCTGGAAAATAAAATCTTATGCGGCTGGAAAATAAAGATTTCATGCGGCTGAAAAATAAAAATTTCATGCGGCTGGAAAATAAAGATTCCATGCGGCTGAAAAATAAATATTTCATACGGCTGGAAAATAAAAATTTCATACGGCTGGAAAATAAAGATTTCATGCGGCTGAAAAATAAAGATTCCTTGCGGCTGGAAAATAAAGATTTCATGCGGCTGGGAAATAAAGATTTCATGCGGCTGAGAAATAAAGATTTCATGCGGCTAGAAAATAAAGATTTCATGCGGCTGGGAAATAAAGATTCCATGCGGCTGGAAAATAAATATTTCATGCGGCTGAGAAATAAAGATTTCATGCGGCTGGGACTGTTCTTCTTCTCCGAATTTTTTGAGAACAGAACCATGGAAGCCATTGCTTCCTAGCTCTCTAAATCCTTCATTCCAAGCCCAAATCTGGACTTCCATAGGTCGAAATGGGGTAGAACGAAATTTTCTACAGCATCAAAACTTGAAAAATAACAAGGTTAGCTAGATCAAAACCCGAGAATATGAAAATACAACAAGTTTAGATCTACACAAAATAAGCCATGAAAATTAAAAATGCTAAGTGCTAAAGTATCTAAGTATCCTGTGAGAGAGACAATGGAACAACAAAAATAAAGATCCATCAAGAAGCAAGTTGTACTTGCCTAGCTCTCCTAGGTTGGTGGAAGAGTTATGAGGAAGAAGATGAGTAATGAGAAGAAGTAAATAAAGAGAGAGAAAGGGTTTTGGGATTTTAAATGGGGGTGGTGGTAGGTGGGTTCATGTTGAACCATCCAAGGCCAGAAAATAAACCAACTCGGGCCGAACCCAAAAGCAAAGCAGAAAGTAAAATACATAAAAATAATTAGCAAGAAATTAAAGGAATTTAAATACAGAACAATACATGATAAATATTAAATAAATACATTCCAGCAGTACATGTATTTAAAATACGTATTCCGGGAACGGGAAGTGACACATGTTGCCCGGTTTGGCGGGACACACGGCGTATCGGTGAAGTTTTTATAAAATTGATTGATTTGAAATACTGTTTTGATAATTTTAGAAAACGAATTACTTAACCTATAAAGCATGAAAACAGAAAATACAAGAAGAGATTTGAAAAGGGATATGTTGTCTTTCAGTCCCTTCAAACAAATTTCAAAAATTCGCAATACGCTAGTTGCAATTCAGCGATGAATAGCGGCTTCGACACATTAAAAATATGTTCTTACGACATAGGTTTTCCCAAACTTTCATGATTTTTCATGAAGCTTACAGGCCAAACTATATTATTCCATCTACTGGAATTGGTAGAGGGTCATCTAGGCTATACATAGAAACTTACGGAATAAAAAATAATATAGTATATCGGAAAAACATGAATCGGAAAGGGGAGTACCTCAATGTGGGTCGAAAGAGAGTCTTCTCTGTTGCTCTCGGCCAGGGACGAATGCAGCGGCGCTCCGACGTCCTCGCTAGGGTTGCAGGCGATGAGAAAGGCGCACGGATGGTTGGGGACTCCTGGGATTGAAGGAACAATTTCGTAGGAGGTTTCTCTAGGGTTTTTCCCAGAAAATTCGAAAGGATTCGATACTTATACGAACTATCAACAATATTTTCTCTTGGATTTAGATCAGATTGACACTAAGATTTTGATTCGGATTTAGAGTTTGAATTGGTGGAGAATCTAACTAGGAATGCACAAATTTTTTTTCAAAAGATTTCGTGAATATTAGAGGAAAATTTTGTTTCGAAATTCCTATCGAGACTTTCGTCTCGATTCCACACGGGCTTCGGGTTGTGGGGATGATGAACAGTGCTTGCACGGTTCATCACGTAGGCTTTATGTTTTTTACCATATATATATATATATATATATATATATATATATATATATATATATTAACAAAACATTATTTTATTAAATAAGAAGAGTGGCTCTTAACGAGCAGTACCAGGTGCCAGGGTCCAAAAACACAAAAGGCCCTGGAAGGCTGAGCAGAAAATACAAAAGATAGAAGGAGTAAATAGCAAAATATCGAAAAAATTTGAAATTTGAAATCTGAGTGGGCTCTCAGCCCTAAGGAGGAATGGGCACACTGCCCTAAGCGACGGTTGTGCTGCCCGAGGACGCACAACCCGAAGGGGTGCTAGCACGCTGCTCGGGGAGCTGTACTGCCCGATGGGGCACGCTTCTCGTGGAATCCTCGGGCCCCCCACCTAGGTGAGCCGCCTGGAGCCGGATGGGCTCCGACGGAGGAGATCGGCCTGGAGGGACACGGGCGAGAGGGAGGAAAAAGGGGGGTGGGTGGGAGAAGGGAGGGAGGATGGGGACGGAGGAGGGGAGGGAGGGTGGTTGGAGGAACGGGGGACGTACTCCGGAGGTCGAGAAGGGGGAGGCTATGGCGGGGGGGTCCAGCCCAGGGGGAAGAGGGGGGCACGACGAAGCTGACCGGCCGCGTCCCGGAGTCGGTAGCTCCGGCGGGGGAGACCGAAGGACGGGGGCTCCGGCGGAGAAGCCAGTCCGGAGGGGTGTGAGCTGAACCGAAGGGGGAGCCGGGGGAGGGCCGGCGGGGGAGCTAGCCAGAAAGGAGGGGGGCTAAGCTCGAAGCCTGGGGAGAGCGCCGGAGACTGGAGGAGGTAGGGGGAGACGCTCCGCTCAGGAGGGACGACGGGGGCAGCGAAGTACGACTGGCCGGCATCGGATAGTGGATCAAGTTCACGAGGACGCGAGCCTCGGGGATCACCGACGGAAAGACGGAGGCTGGGGCCGATCCAGATCCGGAAGCTGGAAGGCGCGAGGCTGAAGCTGAACCAGCCGGGGATGCGGGAGGCCACTGAAGATAGAGGAGGGTAGGCGTGGCTGAGGAGGGGGACGGCGATGGCGAGAAGCCGCCAGAGGCGCCGAGCGTCCGCCCGACGTCGAAGAGGGGTAGCCGAGGCCACCCGAGCCCAGGAGAGGGGTTCGACTCCCGAGGGGGGAGGACCCGTCGACGGCGGAGGGGGGGCAGGAGCTCCAGAAGACGACGAAGGGTGAGAGGGGGGCGTCGACGAGGAGGACGATGACAAGGAGGAAGTCGGAGGGGGAGCCTGCGCAGGGGGGAAGGCGAAGGGGTGGGGCCAGCCTAGGGCCGACGGAGAACTCTACCGGGGGGCTGAGGGCGGACATGGCTGAGTTCGGCCACCGCAGGGGCGAGCGGGTGGCCTCAGCCGGGGGGATGTCACCGCGGGGGGGCGGCGGGAGTAGGACGCGCCGGAGCGGGGGGAGGAAGGCCGGAGGGAGTCGAGGCGACCAGGGGGGGCGCCGGAAAGCGAACCGGGGGGAGGCCCATGGATGCAGGGGCCGGGGAGGAGCCTGGGGGAACGATTGGAGGGGAGGGCGGTCGGCTGCATCGACGAGAATGACGACGACTGCAACGAGGAGGGAAACGGCCGAACTACGGGCCGGCGGCGGCTAACAGCCACGCTAGGGCCGAGGAGGAGGGCGCGACCACGCGAGGGCCGCAGGTGTGGCAAGAAGGAGGGGCCTCCGAGGAGGGGGAGGGGACTCCATGGCCATCCGACCAGACCACCGGGGACGAAGACCGGCCCCGCCCACCACCCGATGAAGAAGAACGGAGGAGAAACGCTAGGACCGGCTTGGCTGAATCTCCCCATCAGGAATTTTATATATATATATATATATATATATATAAATATATATAAATATATCTATATATATATATATATATATATATATATATATATATTCATACATATATATTTATATGTAAGAAGTATAGAGGAATTAACTAGCATTAAAATAACTATTTTTAAATTACTATCTAGAATTTCTAAATAATATTTAAGACTACTATTTAATAGTACAACACATACACCAATAATACATATATATACATACCTTAACTGCAACTAAAGAAATAAATATGTATAAAAATAGTAAATTATAAAAATAAATTTTGCATAAAATATGGGGTTTACATCCTACCCAACTTAAAGAAAATTTCGTCCTCGAAATTAAACTAAGGTACGGGGGTCAAATGCAATGCAAAAATTGGAAGGTCTAATCATGCAATATGCACCTTGGTCTTCGAACAGTTACGGGTAGCAATTTTGGATGTCGTCCTCGTGCTCCCAATTAGACTCCCCTGACGAGTGATGCTTCCATGCCACGTGAACCAATGGTATAGATTGATTCCGCAACACCTTCACTTGACGATCGAGGATACCTACTGGTTGCTATTCGTACGACAAACTCGCTCCAACTGTGATCTCAGAGTGATCAAGCACATGATTGCTGTCTGCCATGTACCTCCTCAGCTGAGACATATGGAATACATCATGTACTTCCTCTAGCGACGGTGGCAAGGCCAATCGATAAGCAACTTCTCTAACATGTTCCAAGACATCGAAAGGACCGATGTACCTTGGACTCAACTTGCCACGTCCTCCGAATCGAATTGTTCCGCTAGTGGAGGATATCTTTAAGAAAATATGGTCGCCTTCCTTGAATTCCAAAGGTCAACAACAATTGTCTGTTCACTGCTTCTGTCGATCCTGTGCTGCTCGCAGGTGGTCTTATATCTTCTTTACCTTTTTCCACTGTGCTCAAAACCAGCTCGGGGCCCAATATCTGTCGCTCTCCGATGTCGCTCCAACAGACAGGAGATCGATACTTCCTTCCATACACTGCTTCAAATGGGGCCATCTGAATGCTTGCTTGATAGCTATTGTTGTGAGAGAACTCCACAAGGTGAAGGTGGTCTACCCATTATCCGCCAAAGTCAAGCATACACGCTCTCAACATATCCTCTAGCGTCTGAATCGTATGCTTTGACTGGCCGTCTGACTGCGGATGGTACGATGTGCTAAACTTTAAATACGTACCCAAACTATCCTATATACTCCTCCAAAAATATGAGGTAAACCTCGAGTCACGATCTGAAACGATGCTAACTGGTACACCGTATAGCTTTACTATTTGCTTCATGTACATATTCGCCAAAACATCTGTGGACTGCTCCATCCTAAAAGGTAAGAAGTGGACCGATTTGGTAAGTCTATCAACAATCACCCATACCGCATCACGTCCACTGGGGCTCCAGGGAAATCCTGTGACGAAGTCTATCGTAATGTGCTCCCACTTCTACTCGAGAATGGGTAGCGGCTGCAATAATCCGGCCGTCCTCTGGTGCTCGGCCTTCACTTGCTTGCATACCAAACACTTGCCACGAAACGAGCTATCTCTCGCTTCATTCTGTGCCACCAATAATACTGCCACAAGTCCTGGTACATCTTAGTTCCTTCGAGATAAATAGAGTAAGTCGAACTGTGTGCTTCTGTCATCAACTCCTGCCGTAACTCTCCATTAGGAACATAAATACTATCACCATATCGCAATGTCCTATCGGGATCAATCCTCAATTCTGTCTGCTCTCCTGTCTCGGTCCTCTCTCGAAGTCGTCTGAATCTAGCATCTACAGGTAATGTTGCCTTGATCCGATCTACTAATGACGATTGTACTTGAAGATTGGCTAATACTCCATCCACTCCAGGCAATACTACCTCAATACCAAGCTGTTGTATGTCTCTGATCACTCCTTCTGTGTAGTCAAGAAGTGTGCCATGGACTTACGGCTCAATGCGTCTGCCACAAAATTAGCCTTGTCTGGATGATAATGCAGCTCAATCTCGTATTTTTTCATCAACTCCAACCAACGTCGCTGTCGCATATTCAACTCTTTCTATGTGAACACATACTTGAGGCTCTTATGATCAGTGTAGATATCAATAGTCTTGTCGTACAAGTAGTGTCTCCATAGCTTCAAGGAAAAGATAACCGCTGCGAGCTCTAGATCGTGGGTTGGATAATTCTTCTCGTGCACTCTCAATTGTCTCGATGCATATGCTACTACATGACCGTGTTGTATCAATACGCATCCTAATCCCTTTCCGGATGCATCGTTGTCGATTACAAATCCTTCCGGGCCTGATGGTAGTGTCTAAATAGGTGCAGTGGTTAAGCGCTTCTTCAACTCGTCAAAAGCCTCTTGACACTCATTTGTCCATAAAAACTCATGATCCTTGCAAGTCAGTCGAGTCATAGGCCCCGCTACCCGAGAGAAATCTTCTATGACCCTTCAGTAATAACCTGCAAGTCTTAAAAAACTTCTCGCCTCGAAAGTTGATGTAGGAACGGGACATGCCTTGACTGCCGTGATCTTCTCAGGATCCACTGATATGCCGTCTCTATTAACAATATGTCCAAGAAATGATACCTCCTTGAGAAAGAAATCACACTTATTAAGCTTTACAAAAAGTCGCTTATTCCTCAAAGTCCCCAAAATAATCCGTAGATGCTGCTCATGCTCTTTTTGGCTCTTAGAGTAAATCAAGATATCATCTATGAAGACGACTACAAATTTGTCCAAGTACTGGTGAAAGTTCTTGTTCACTAAATTCATAAAGACCGCGGAAGCATTGGTCAAACCGAAGGACATGGCCAAGAACTCGTAGTGTCCATACCTCGATCAAAATACAGTCTTCAGAATGTTTTCTCTCCGAACCTTCAATTGGTGATAGCCCGATCGTAAGTCAATCTTGGAGAATACTTTTGCTCCACTCAGTTGATCAAATAGATCGTCTATACGCGGCAAGGGTATTTATTCTTCACTGTCACTGCATTGAAAGCTCGGTAGTCGATGCACATGCGTACTGTCCCGTCTTTCTTAGGCATAAAAAGAACGGGTGCTCCCCATAGTGATATACTGGCACGAATAAAGCCTTCTTCCAACAAGTCGTCAATCTTTGTCTTTATCTCTACCAATTCCTTGGGTGCCAGACGATATACTTGAGATAAAATAGGCTCGGCTCTGGGAATAATCTCAATAGAAAACTCAATATCTCGGTCAGGTGGCAGTCCTGGCAAATCCTCGGGGAATACATCCTCGAACTCGGTGATGATAGGGTGCTGAAGGGTGTCCTGCATCATCATGTGAATCCCCAATATGGGTACATCACAACTCTCTTCTTCTTCTTTGGTGAACATAAACTCCATCATGTTTGGCGGTCTAAAGATGATACTGCCCCTATGGCAGTCTATGAGGGCAAAATGTTGGCTCAACCAGTCCATCCCGAGAACCACGTCGAATGTAGGCATAGGGAATACAAGAAGTCGCGCTTGTATCTCTCTACCACGTATCACTACAGGACAAAGTCTACAAACAACATTAACAGGTACAACTCCTCCTCCAGTGAGGATTCTAACATTCTTAGATAAGTGTTTGATGGGAATGCTGTGCATGTGGCAAAACTAATGGCCATAAATGAATGAGTGGCTCCAGTGTCAAACAATATAATAGCAGAGAATGAAGCAACTAAAACCATACCTGCTATAACCTCAGCCTCTGTCTCTATATCCTCAACAACAAGTGAGAATGCCTGCCCATAATTCTGTCATGGACCTTGAGCTCTGGCCCTATTGTATTGTACGCCTTGAGGAGGCAATGGTGGGCGAGGTGCTCCTGCTACAGGCTGTGGTGCTGGAAGAGCTGGGGCTGTAGGCCTCGAGTACTGTCGTGCATGTACTATCACTTGTTGCTCCGGATAGTCCTTGAGCATGTGTTGGTTGGATCCACATCTCAAGCATAGTCCAAGGCGAGTCCTGCAGTCATTCTGAAGATGTCCTTACTTTTCACAGTAGTGGCAAACGAGCATCTGATAAGGTGAGGGCCTCTGCTGGTATTGGCCTGTAGGCCTCCTAATAGGTCCTCCCTGAGTAGCTCGAGCTGGTATAACTGCTGATGTTTGGTGCCTCGATGTCTGCTGCTGCTCCTTGTGAAGAATCTCCTGAGCACAAGCTTCTTCTAAGACAGCTGAATGGGAGACTCGGGACTGGGTAGTCGTATAAGACTTGAGCTCTAGTACAAGCCCCTGTTGAAATCTCCTTGCCTTCTCTAACTCTGTCGGAATCAATCCCGTACCAAATCTACTCAGGCAATTGAACTCTAAGTCATAATCATCAACTGTCATATTTCCTTGCTTCAGATGAAGGAACTGGTCGTAGAGATCATCTCGAACATAAATAGGAAGAATCTCTCATAAAATGCATTATAGAACTGCTTTCAGGTGATCCCAGTGCCTAATCGTCTCTCTTCCGCCTTTCACCGAAGGTGAGCATTATCTTCTAATAGTAGGTCCACTGCTATCATCCAATCTCGAGCTGGCAACTGGGATGCCTTCAGTAGCTTCTCTATACTAATAAGTCATTGTGACACCTCTAGTGGATTCTTCGTTCCCCTAAAGGCCTTGGGGTTCATATCCGTAAAATTCTTGATAGAGCTTTCATAAGGATGCAGAGCCGGTGCTGGTGCTGGTGCTGGTACTGGAGGTGGAGGTGGAGGTCTAGCCAATGCTGCCATCATCGTCTGTCTCATCAACTCAGTCTGCTGCCACTGAGCCTGCATCATGGCGTACATAAACTGGAAAGTAGGGCTTCCATCAGTCGGTGGTGGAGGCATCTGAGGTCCCGACTATAGTGGAAACTACTGAAGGAATGGTGGTGGTGGAGGCAGTGGTACATTTCCTTCCGATGGCATGATAGTGGTTTGTCCCGCTTGGCTGACTAGGGGTGCTGCGATCTCTGGGTGTACCGTCGTCGGTATCGTAGTAGGCTGCGACTGTCCTGGTTGGTATGGTGTCACTGGAGTCATTAGAGGATTCTGTCCATCCGGGGTAGCCTCTTCACCAGATGTGAGGGCTAAGGTAGAAGTGCGTCCGCTTCTTAGATTCATACTGTTGGCACGTGGAAGATAGGTTGATATTAGGAAAGGTTAGATGTGAGGTAAATCAATTAATCGAAGGAATTTGAAAAGAAGTTTGGATGTCAAAGGATGTAGTAGTTCTGGATAAGATATTCCTATTCCTATATACAGGCTTGTTGGGCACAGTCATATAACATAACAATATTTTTTGACCTATATGGGCCACCCAAAAATACTTAACGCCCCAGTCCCAAAATACATAGGACTAACTACGTGAACATGCCAACTACACATATACAATGAATACCCCAATATATGGAACCATCGTATACTTACATAAGCTGTAAAATAAATCATCACAGGCAACAATAATATAATCTAATCTCATCACAACTCAACACAGAAGATAATAAAGTCCAGATAATAAATAAGTGTATCAAAAGATAGCTGGGTGGTCATTCCCACTCCAAACAGCTATGATAAATAGTCACAATGATCGGAGTCCAATCTCCGCCAATAGAATGTAATGAGATGTAAAAATGTCTACTACAATGTCTCAAGGAAATCAATAAGCTAGAAGCCAGCAGAAGATGGCTCATCATCAATGTAAGATGGATCCAATGCCGCTTCGTACTCCTGCGAGAAATCGTCTAATCCTGGAGAGATAACCAGGTCCTCAGAGGGACGTAGCAAGATATAAGAAAATACCATGCCATATAAACTGTGATAATATAACAGAAAAGAAAGGATGCATGCAATCGGGCTCCTGACCAGTCTACTGTGAATATGCAGTTTGAGAAATAATCCTTCGACGCATGAGCCCTGGCTGAAGATGGGATTGGCATAGTTCCCGTAAAGGGCACCAAGGGCCTACATCTATAACGTCCGATGATCGTCAGAGGGCATCATGTGTAAGGGGCTACGTCCATAACGCTCTGGAAAGCATCAGAGGGCACCTGGGGCCCGTGTCTCCGGAGGAGCGCACAGTTAATCAGGGAAGTGCAAAGAATCCCATACGTCATGTATTGTTCTCCCCACCCAATGCCTAGTTTCATCATCTCCAAAACTGATATGAACCACTAGTAATTGCCAAGTCTTCTAATCATACAATTCTATTGGCAGTTACTCCTATCCGTCGATGCTCCATACGTATCGGTGGCCAGCCGACTGCGCAGGTACTTGTCCTATATGTGACTCACAACACATGGTAAAGCAAGTGCCAAGGCCGTATAAGATATACCAATACCTCATCAACAATGGGTGGTCACTAGACTAAGTCAATGTAAGGAAAATAAATAAAAGTAAGAAAACGACCGATAGAGTCGCTTGCACCCAAGCGTGACTTGGACGCACAATTTTATAATAACAAATAAGAAATACTAAAAATAACAACTAAAAGTAAGAATATAATAATCACAGAGTAAGGTGGCAAGGTATCTTTTCTGGTGGTACGAAGGTGGCAAGTCCAAGAATCACAATATCAGCAAAAGAATGTCACAATCACCAAACGACTTTGAATGCTGAAACAAACATCAAGAACATACTCGAAATAAGTGATATACCTAGGAAACGCCTGTCCAAAAGTCAAATTCTGGAACAAAGGCAAAATTATAATTTTGGGTCAAAACGATGTCCACCGTTGGACCTGTTTTGCACCGAAATGCATGCCATTGTCTATGGTCTCGAAAGTCGTCAAACTACATGTATGTCACTTCCGTTTTCCGTTATACGTATTTTTCAGGATACGTATACGGATTTCTGACAATTGTCAGGTGGTCCGTATTTTTACTTATCTTGCTTAGCTTAGCCTTGGTTTAAATCTTGACTTGATTGGTTCAACTTGGTTCAACATGACCTGGATTGGCTTGGTTTGGTTTATATTGGGTTAAGATGAGAGGGGTTGCTATATAAGTCAACTTCTTCTTCCTCCTCCATTGTTTGCATTTACTTCTTCATCTTCTTCATTTACTCCTCCCACCTACCAAGCCTAGGCAAGTACAACTTGCTTCATGATGGATCTCAAGTTTTATTATTCCATTCCTTTCCTTACTTCATTCTAAGCCTCTTTAGAACTTGACATTTTTGGATTTGATTGATAGATTCTTATAGATCTAAGTTTATAATTTTTTCGGTTTTCCTTGATTTTGATCTCTAAAACTTGGTTATTTTCAAAATCTAATAGTTCCATGTTGTAGTAAATTCAAATCTACCTAATTTTGGCTTTTGAACCGCTTTATTTCGACTTCGTATGTGAATGTTATGCCATTTTCATGTTCATGGATTCTCTAAACCTTTTGGTGCTGTTGGGACGATGAACAGTGCCGCGCGCAGTGTATTCGCTGCCGCACGTCGTGCTTGCGCGCAACGTGCGCTGTGGGCGATTTTGTCCGTACGCAATGTGCAACTTGAGCGCCGTGTGCCCGCGTACTTCGCTGCCGTGCGCCGTGCTTGCACGCAACGTGCGCCTTGGGCGATTCTGCCCACGCGTAATGCGCAACTTGCATGCCGTGCGCCCGCACACCGCACTTGCGCGCAACGTGCGTCGTGGGCGATTTTGCCCGTATGCAATGTACAACTTGTGCGCCGCGCGCACTTCTCTGCCGTGCGCCCGTGCGTCGCGCTTGTGCACAACGTGCGCCGTGTGCGATTTTGCCCGCACAACTTGTGCAGGTCACTCCAAATAATTGTTTTTGCTTCTTTGAGCTATTTTGTAGCTAAAATCTTGAAAAACTCAAAATATGAAAGTTGGAGATATTTTCCTTGGCTTCAACAATATGTTATTAGTTATTTTATGCAAGTGTCTCTCAATCATGATAAGGTAAGGATAGAATACGATAGTGGCCTGTTAAGGAGCACTCTTAACAAGAATCAAGTAACATGATAATTCTTGATAGTGACCCGTCATGGTGGATTCTTGATAAGTAACTTGACATGATAATTCTTGATGGTGGTCCATTGTGATGCATTCTTAACTTGATAATTAAACCTACATGATAATCTCGATATGCCTTGCTAAGTAAATCTTGTCTTGACACTATGGGTGTTTGTGCTTGTATAAGCTACATGTCTCGTCTTGCATCATGTCTAGGATATGAATTCCAGATTTCCCACGGTCAGGGATTCGTACTAAATCTGACTAGGATAATGACTAGATTGATCAAGTAGTCCATGAAGAGGTTTTCCAGCTACAGGCAGTCCCGTTATCTGGGCACTCTAATTGGACTTGTAGTCTGCCGTCGAGTAGGGCACATTTCCAGCACACTGTCATGTGTTTCACCTTTAAGTCACCTAATCCAACTCTTCCAACTTGTGATCGGATAACCTGGATTAAGATTGCAGGGCTTTTGGCTGTTGGAACATCTCGATGCATCTTGTTAGTAACTAGGCTTGTGATAACCCTAGTTAGTTAAAGTATCAAGCCATACTCATTGCTTGGCCGTGATTGATGGATGGAGTCTTGTCTTGTCTTGCATAGATCCAGTACGTGGCTATCTCATGACATGCTTGTTTATGCTTTACTTTATCGATAATTGGTTAGAGACTAAGTTCTGTTCAGGTGAAGGGTTACAACCCCGGTCCTTGTTTGGTTTATTGGTTGTAACTTGGTTACCGGAATAGTCCGTTAGTCATCTTATCGTTTATTACCCTTCTTTCTCTAATTCATGTCTTTCGTTATCCTTTATGTATCATGTGCTAATATGCTGGTTTTAGTTCTTAAGTGAAGCCTCCCTTGTGGCACTTGCTCTTTCTGGGGTCTGACCCAGCTGGTTTTGTATGGCCAGATTTCGGAGTAGCTCCCGAGGATCTCCCTGTCTTCCAGCCAGATGGTGACCACTAGGCGCAACCCTGGCAACGAGTGGGTTCTTATTTTGCTCCTCCACACCCTTATAAAAATATTCTTTTGAGGCGTTTAGCTGCCGAGCAAGTGTTAGCTCATTTGCATCTTTACTTACTGTCTGCCTATGGGCTGTAACATGATTGACAAATCCTAGGGTTGATCATGTATAACTGAAACTCTTGCTAGTCTTCACATTTTATATGACTAGCTTTATGATCATCTGAATATGTAATGTTTGGGACGCCTTACTTTGTATGTCTGATGATCTAACATCTTGTAACATTTACTTACTTGCTTGAGATTGAGACACTAGGCTTGTTCATGACCATAAGAGGCTGATGGCTTGTAGTAAACCCTCATGCATCTAGACAGCCGTGATCGTATTGCGAGGTGGGATTCACTTCAATGTACGTAGATGGCTGTGTCTGTCCCCTGCTCTCCAGTATTCTGGTTCTGGACGTGACACGGTTTAAGTGGTGGCCCATGCAGGTCTTGTAAATAAAGATGTGTGGGGGTTTTACCGAATAGATGTCTCAATCAGCATTCGCCTTTGATTTCTACTCGTGCTTCCTAATCTTCCTGAATCTTAGCCTGATAAGGTGCTTTATCCTTGATCTATCTTGGTCCTTCCTTATTGTTCCACATGTCATTTGCTTCAGTGGCATAGTTTCTGGTCCTATCGATCAGCAAGGCAGAGCACCTCCAGTGGACCAGCAGCAACCTGGAGACCAAGCCCAGCACTCTGGGGCAGCCTTCCGAGTCATGCATTTCGGGGATCCAGAGCCCCCAGTTCAACCCGTCCAGCCTGCAGAGCCTGATAATAGAACCATGATGGGTCTCATTAGAGAATTGCTTGCATCTCAAAATCGTCGGGGCGATGCCCTACACCAGACAGTACAAGATGCCATGGGCAGAGTTGGTTACCAAGGGAACAACGCGGCCAACAGCTTCAAGCGTCTGAACCTTCCTTTTTTTGACGGCATTGAAGATGCTATTGCTGCTGATGCATGGCTTCAGGACACAGAGGTTATCCTGGAAGCAGCTAGGATTCCTGAGAATGAGAAGGTGGCCGTTGTGCGCCTGCAGTTATTAGACTTAGCCCGCATCTGGTGGGCGATGCTAGCAGTTGGATTACCGACGCTTATCTCATGGGTGGTGTTCAGCAATAAGTTCCAGACCAAGTACTTCGATGTAGTAGCTCGGTATGATCTGCAGATGAGATTCCCTAATCTTAAGCAGATGGACAGGACGGTCGATGGATATGCGATCGAGTTTTCTAGACTCAGTCGATTTGCTCCTATCTTGGTGGCAACCGAATTGGATCTAGACCAGCGATTCCAGCAGGGGCTTCACCTAAAGATTATCATATCGGTGGAGCAGTTTGAGCACCAGACGTTTGATGCCGTCCTGCGAGCAGCGAAGAGGCATGAGTTTACTTCGCAGAGGATTGTAGATAGAAGCGGAGGACGAAAGATGTCTCATGGGCAGATGTCCCAGTCTTCAGCACCAGCCCCGACAGCTAGGGCCTTGACTATTGGAGCTCCTAGGAGGGCGACCACAATTTCGTCGGTTCAGCACTCAACGCCGACGTATCCTCAGCAACAGAAGCAGAAGCAGTCTTCCACAATAGGCTGCATTTATTGTGGGAAGCCAGGACATGTAGTCTCAGAGTGTCGTAGGGTACAGAGATTGTGCTTGGCTTATGGAGCAACGGATCACAAGATAGGGTCATGTCCGAATAGAGCCATTTTATCATCGTCAAACCTAACCAGTCCATCGGTTAGCGGTCCAGTACCAGTGCAGCAGCAGTACCAGCCTCCGAGGCTATTGCCGCCTCAGGATCAACAGTATGCCCAAGCTCAGATTCATAACAGGCAGAAAGGTCACCAGCAGAAGGGACCAGCACCAAGAGGACAAGGTCAGGCAATGGCTCTGACCGTAGCAGAAGAGTTAGCTTCAGGTGAGGGGTTGGCAAGTACCATTCTCGTCAACTCTTTTCCAGCATTAGTATTATTTGATTCGGGTGCGTCGCATTCATTTATATATGCACAATTTACAACACGTGTAGGACTGGAGCCCGAGTCATTATCAGTAGGGCTCAATATACTTACTGGTAACGGTCTTGTGCGGGTAGATAGAGTCTATTCCTCGTGTCAAATCGTAGTTAGCGGTAGAGAGTTTCCCGCTAGATTGATAGAATTCTCGATGGCCGACTATGATGTGGTCCTAGGAATGGATTGGTTGAAGGATCAATATACAAGAATAGACTGCCATATTGGCAGGATTATATTTGGTATTCCAGGCGAACCAGAGTTTTCATTTTCCAGAGGCGAAGTAGAACCTTCTCCATCAGTATTACGGATGGCAGTAGCAGAAGCAATTCAATTTCCCATAGTAGTAGAAGAGTTTCCTGATGTGTTTCCCGAAGAGCTTCCAGGTATGCCACCGGAGAAAGAGATAGAGTTCACTATCGACTTAATTCCAGGGACGACACCGGTGTCAGAGAGAGTCTACAGGATAGCACCTTCAGAATTAGAGATCTTGTACAAGATGATTGAAGAACTTAGAACCAAGGGATTCATTCGTGCTAGTGGATCGCCTTGGGGAGCCCCGATGCTTCTTGTGAAAAAGAAGGATGGTACGTCAAGATTATGTGTTGCTTATCGTACCTTGAATTCTGTGACAATAAAGAACAGATATCCCCTACCAAGGATAGATGATTTATTTGATCAACTCAGTAGAGCAGCAGTATTCTCGAAGATTGACTTACGGTCAGGGTACAATCAGATCAGAGTCAGAGAGCAAAATATTCTGAAGACAACATTCAGATCTAGATATGGACATTGGAAGTTCCTTGTTATGCCATTTGGAGCGACCAATGCCCCGGTCGTATTCATGGATCTCATGAATCGTATCTTTATGCCCTATTTGGATCAGTTTGTGATAGTGTTTATAGACGACATCTTGGTCTATAGCAAGAATGAGGCAAAGCATGAGCAGCATCTTCGTATAGTTCTTCAGATTCTCAGAGAGCACCAGTTGTACGCGAAGTTCAGTAAGTGCAAATTTTAGCTTGATCGTATTTCGTACTTAGGCCATATTATCACCAGAGGTGGAGTGGAAGTTGACCCCCAAAAGATATTGGCCATAGGGACGTGGCCAGTACCTAGCACCGTCGCAGAAGTTCGAAGTTTCTTAGGATTGGCCGGCTATTACTGGCGGTTTGTGTCGAACTTTGTTCGGATTTCAGCACCACTGACGCAATCGACCCGTAAGGACATGCAGTTTGCTTGGACAGCTGAGTGTCAGAGTTCCTTCGAAAAGTTGAAGCAGAGATTGATGATGGCTCCCATTCTCATGCTTTCAGATATGACTGGAGGATTTTCAGTTTATTATGATGCTTCCGGCAGAGGATTGGGATGCATCTTGATGCAGCATGGTAAGGTAGTAGCTTATGCGTCACGTCAGCTTCGTGATCATGAGAGGAATTACCCAACCTATGACTTGGAATTAGCAGTGGTGGCTTTTGCACTCAAGTTATGGAGGCATTATTTGTATGGAGATCGGGTGGAGATTTTTACCGACCACAAGAGTCTTAAGTATGTGTTTACCCAGAAGGATCTCAATATGCGTTAGAGAAGATGGCTAGAGTTACTGGTGGATTATGACATCAACCTGTAGTATCATCCGAAAAAGGCCAATGTAGTTGTAGACGCGTTGAACAGAGGAGCATGAGCTTATTTTCTAACAGCAAAGCCAGAGTTATTAGCAGATCTTCAGAAGATGGGAATAGAAGTAGTTCTTCCTACCAATATGGCATTGATAGCCAGCATGCAAGTTCAGTCCAGCATAGTTGAGAGGATCAAGATGGCACAATCAACAGATTCTAAGCTTCAGCGACTTAGGGCAGAATGTGTAGCAGGACGAAGACCAGAGTTATGCATTCATGAAGACGGTACACTTTGACATAGAAGGCATCTTTGTGTACCTAGTGGTGATATCAGACAGGAGATCATGACAGATGCTCACAGTTCACAGTATTCAATTCATCCTTGCGGTACGAAGATGTATCGTAATATTCGCCAGCATTTCTGGTAGAATGGAATGAAGAGAGAGATAGCCCGGTTTGTCTCTCGTTGTTTAGTTTACCAACAAGTTAAAGCTGAATATCAGAGGCTAGCTGGACTTCTTTAACCTTTACCGATCCCAGAATGGAAATGGGAGCACATTACCATGGATTTTGTAACTGGATTACCTAAATCCCCAGCTGGAAGATATGCTATACGGGTTATAGTTGATCGTCTCACGAAGGTAGCTCATTTTCTCCCCTTCAGAGTTGGTCAGTCGACGGATCAGCTTACAGAGATGTACCTCTGGTAGATCGTCAGATTGTACGAAGTGCCAGTCAGTATTGTATTCGACAGATATTCAAGATTCATATCGTACTTTTGGCGGAGTCTTCAAGAGAGCTTGGAGACTCGACTCAAGTTCAGTTCAGCTTATCATTCGCAGACAGATGGTCAGTCAGAGCGCACGATCCAGACTCTTGAAGATATGTTACGATCTTGTACACTCGACTTTGATGGTTCGTGGGAAGATCACCTGCATCTCATGGAGTTCTCCTATAACAATAGTTTCCAAGCCAGTATCCAGATAGCAGCCTTTGAAGCACTGTATGGTAGGAAGTGCAGATCACCTTTAGCTTGGAATGATGTCGGCGAGAGGCAGATGCTTGGTCCAGAGATGATTACACAGACTATTGAGGTGGTCAGACAAGTCAGAGATCATCTTCGAGTTGCCCACGATCCCCAGCGCCATTGGGCTGATTCTCATCGGCGTTCCCTTGAGTTTTCATTCGGCGACCATGTGTTCCTTAGGATCTCACCTACCCATGGCGTCATTCGATTCGGCATGCGAGGAAAGCTTAGTCCTAGGTATATAGGGCCGTTCGACATTCTAGAGCGAGTAGGTGATGTGTCCTATCGTCTCGCTCTTCCGCCGTCGTTACGTGAGGTGCATGATGTCTTCCATATATCCCAATTACGACGGTATATTCCAGATCCGAGCCATATTCTTGATCATTCAGAATTGGTTGTTGGTACCAACCTTTCGTATGAGAAAAGGCCCGAATCTATATTGGACCGAAGAGAGAAAATACTCAAGAACAAGACTATTAGTTTAGTCCGTGTTCCTTGGGGTCACCACTCCTTGGGTGAGTCAATGTGGGAATCTGAGGATGATATCCGCTCGCGATATCCATACATGTTTGACCCATAAGGTATGATGCCTTCCTTATGCCTTATGCTTTTACTTCCTTGTTTGCACGAATGATTGCTTGATTGACTGCTAGTCGTAGCTTGCTTATGATTAATATAGATTGTCCTAACACCTCTAGCCTTTTGATTAAATTCTGAGGACGGAATTCTTTTAAGGTAGGTAGAGTTGTCATTCCGATTTCGCGTTATACATATTTTTCAGGATACGTATACGAATTTTTGACAATTGTCAGGTGGCCTTTATTTTTACTTATCTTGTGTTTGCCATAAAATATAAAAGAGCAGAACAATTATCGGAGGACTGGACTTTTACTTCACAATACAAACTCGCTTGTACAAAGAAAGCCTAGGGACGAAAACATAAGTACAGCAATCTAAGTACAATTATTTATTTTAGATTCTGGGGGGTGACGATAGAGGCTCGGAAAAGAGACGGCAGCTCTGCCTTACTCCTTGGACGATCGGGTGCAGCCTTGGCTCTTTAGAAGAACTGCTGGGCGTTGATGAAGAAATGCTCTCTCTTCAGGCTCTCTGGCTCTCTCTGTATATCTCTGTGTATATGTCCCTCTGGTCTCTGTATATATGTTCGCAAGGGAATAGCACCATGCTATTTATAAGAGTGGGGGGCTTCATTAGGGTTTATAATGATTGCTCATTCTCGAAAGTCGGCGGCTAAGGATCATTGGATCTGGGCCGTTCATCGAGATTTGAGCAATAAATATGGTTGCATAAAATCTTTTGTGGATAATTAATGCTGATTTACATAAATCCTCCAGATTTGTCATGCCAACCTCGGATTTCTCGACACGTGTCTCTAATTGGCTTATTTACAAATGATCTGATTTGATCCCAATATTCTATTGGGATTTGTTGAGAAATTTCGATCAATCTGATGCCACATGTCCTACTATCATGCCACGTATCATAACAGCAGAAATTTGAGCCACAGGAATATTGGGCCACATAAGACTGAACATTTGGACCACATGAGTATGAGTGAACCGCATGGAGATAGTCCTCATGATCCGCATGAGGATAGTCATCGTGAGCCGCATGGAGCTGGTCTTTGTGAGCCGCATGGGGCTGGTCTCCGTGAGCCGTATGGGGCTGATCTTCGTGAGCCGCATGGGGCTAATCTCCGTGAGCCGCATGGGGCTGATCTGCGTGAGCCGCATGGGGCTAATCTCCGTGAGCCGTATGGGGCTAATCTCCGTGAGCCGCATGGGGCTGATCTTCGTGAGCCGCATGGGACTGATCTTCGTGAGCCGCTTGGGGGAGTCTCCACTTGGGCCGCATACGACTGTCCACGTGTCAAGGCCGCATGACAGTTTCTGACTCTCGGGAGATCGTGTCAGAGATTTTCTTCGCTTTCCAAAGAGTCCGTTATTATGAGGGAGTCATAATGATATCTTTGTGTCAGAACTGTCAGAGATGTCAGCCGTCAAGGCATTTAATGCAGTAAAGGACGAACGAGAGAGCTGTTTGCGTGCCACGTGGCTCCTCTTTGAGCCACATAGGACTTTCTTGAGCCGCATAGATCCTTGATCCGCATGGATCCTTGAGCCGCATGACTTCTCTGAGCCGCATGGGGCTCTCTGGCCGCATGGATCTTTCTTTATTATTTTCTATGCTTCTACAAGACCCCTTTCAAAGTTTTTAATTTGTTAAATTGAAATACTTTGAATAAGAAGCATGGCCATGTGTTCTTCTGGCCGCATATAATGTCTCGACCGCATGGATGTCTCGGCCGTATTGAGTCAATCAGCTGCAGGGACTTTCGGGCCGTATGAGCTTCTCGCCACGTCTGCCTGCGATGTGCGAAGATCTTTTGTATTAAATGCTGTTGATCTACTGTCAATTTTAAGGCTACTTTTTGAGGGAGGATTCCCGGAGTTTGGCCTTCATTTTAGGCGGCTCGCCTTGATAACCGAAGGGTCGATTTTTTGTGTTACACGAGAATCGAAATGCCCTGCTTTTGTTTATAAATAGGGACGAATTCAGTAAGAGAGATTTCTTTACTTTTCCTTTCGTCTCCAACTCTTGCATTCTCCACTTTCTTTCCTTCTCCGTCCGTCGAAAATGGTCCCCAAGTCTTCTAAGGTCGCCTCCTCTGCAGCAAAGGGCAAGAAAGTGGCCTCCTCATCGGCCGCTGCGCCCGAAGTGCACCCTGATGTCCGTCCTACTTTCAAGTGTAAGAAATAGACTTGAATACTTTGAACCCCCAAGGACCTATGGCTCTGTTGCATAACATATGCACAAGCCTTCATCCTTCATTTTTACTGAACCGCCCAAGCTCGACCATGATGGAGCCGCATATGTTTGTATGGGCCGTATAACCCTCTTATATTCGAGCCGTATAGGGCATACCCTATGTTTTGAGCCGTATGAGAATGATTTGAGCTGCAGGAGTGCTTCTGTATTTGACCCGCATGGGACCTCCTTTGATCGGAACCTCATATTTTCCTGACAAACTGGCCCGTATAGAATTTTGCCGAATCGTACCGCATAAGCTCCTCTGCGAGATAGAACCGCATAAGCTTTAATCCGAGCCGCATAAGCTATCGAATCAGTGTCACATGGAACTCCCAACTGAATTGGACCGCATGAAGCAGTGTTGACCCGAGCCGCATAGGCTCTATTAAAGCCGTGCCTCATGAATCCTAGCTGAATTAGGCCGCATAAGGCTTCGTCGATCCGAGCCGCATAGGCTCATAGAGACTTCTTTTTGAGAAACTTTTAAGTAGTTTTTAACCCATCTTTTAATCCTGTTTCTTTTGTCTTTTTCCAGTGAACCTCCCAACCAACCCGGCCGGAGAGCTTCTGGTGGGTTCAGCTCAGTTTGTCGTGGGTGTGTGGCTTGACGGCCTAATTCGCCATATAACAGATCAACTTCCCTCTAATGAGCCTTTGGAGAGGGTGGCTGCCATCAACAACCAGCCTTTCCATTTTCTTTGCACTATGATGAATTCGGGGAAACTGGACGGAGAATATCTGAAACCAGCTTTTCTCTTTGGGGATGCTTTATCCGTAAAGAACTCCCGAATGCTGGACGTTTCTGAGAACTGGGACTTCACTGTAGACGGGGTGGATATCCATGTTCCCGAGATGGAACGGCATTTTCCTCTCTCATGGTTTAATATGGTGCCGTTGAGAAGGAGAATGACGGGCTCCCTAACTCCCACCCAACAGGGGATGTTCGTGGCCAACATCCACTATAATATGAGTATTAGGTCAGCATGTGCAGGTAGGGAGTCAGTCAGCCGAAGTGTGATGGGGCTGCTTCCTGGTACTTTTATAAACGTGTCTGGGCCCAACTTCACTTTTACCCGAGCTGATACCTTCCTGAATCAACTCGCTTGCAAGGGGTCCTATCCTGTGGGTAGGTTGTCGCTGCTGAATTGGATAAACTCCATTCCCACATGGGCCAATCTTTCCTCGTGGATCCTGAGGAACTACGAGGAACTCCTTCGGGAGATTGACCTTTACTACGCCATCCGGGGCACTTGTTACGGATTGTCCATTAACAAGCTGCTATTCATGGCCCTTTTGGAGATGTTTAGCCGGCGTACAGGGACTTTCTTCGCACCCGGAGGGGAGTTAGGACTCGCTCTCCATGAGATACATGTTGTTTCCAAGCTGCCGTGGGGAAGCGAGGCATTTGAAGTATATACCCCAACGAATGAGGAATTCGATGATCTGGATCGTCGATTTCCTGGTTTCGTCGCTGTGTATCGGGAGCTGCTGTGCCACCGTAGCATCTGTCACCAGACTTCTATCAATAAGAATAATAGTTCAGAAGGGAACGCCCCTCATACTACAGCCTGGGTTGCGTATCTTTTTAAATTACGTCCTTCCGGCCGGGTCTTTTCTCGAGGTCCTCAAACTCAGGCGGAGGTAAAGGACCTGATGTTGAATGCAAAAAGGTTGAGTCCACCCGTGATAGATTTTGGAGCCGCACTGACTCCTTCAGTTATTTCCACTATAGTACCCGGTAGATGTCCGAGAAAGCAATCTTGGCCGGGTTCTTGATGGTATGGCTACGAAATTGCGTAGTCTCTGGAGGGGCAGGTTCTATGGAAAGGATCAGCCGCCACTTCATTCTCCCGGCTGTAAAGCTGGTCTTCAAAGTAAGACTAGCGCTTCTTCCGGCTATGGTGTGTAGCATACACCACGGCCTCCGTGCCTTTTCATCTAAAGTAATTGCTCGCGAGACGATGCTGGACTTTGAGCGGATATAGCTACCATACCACTATCTCATGGGGTGGTTATTGATGCACTATAGGTCATTGATGAGGCCCGGGACAGAGGATGATGTCACCGCTGATGACGCCTTCCTTTTTTGATACCGCCATTGTCACGACCCGCACTCTAGATTAAGGGCACGAGAACGTAACAATGTCCAGCCTACGCCGCAGTGTCGGCGGTAGAACGCTATCCTAGGTCAATCATCTAACAATATAAAGTACCTGTACAGTTTATACTCTCCGAATGGAGGTGACAAACAGAAAACAATCTCAATCACATCTAGGTAGAAGAATGAAAGATAGATAGATAGACAGTAACTCAAAGAGAACAGTAGAATAGATGAAATAAGCCCAAGTGTCTAGGATAACATAACATCAGAATGTCAACTCATAATACAATAAGTCTAAGAGTCTATACATAACTCAACATCTCAAAATACAACTCAGATGTGAGACAAAATGATAATATAGAAAGACTGCCTAGACTAAACTGGTCTAGACTACTGGAACAACATCCTCAGCTGCAGGTGGATCCTGCTGAGGGTCCACAACATAAGTGTCATCTAGTCCTGCTCCATAATAGGTAGACACCAGGGCCTCATCCTCATCCTCTGTAATATTTTCAACAAGTCCAGTCAGGACAGGAACGAGCACAATACATCTCACGCAGTGCATAGTATGATAGGAAATATAAAGCATGCAATAGAGTAAAATACAGGAACTGCTGAAGGAAGATACATGTAGCAAAAGAGAAAGCTGTAAAGGAAATATCTACTGTATATAGAGAACTAGCAGTGACTAGTGAGTCAGAGTAAAATATAGACATGTGAATGGCATAGGAGATTCATGACTACAGCTAGAAGTGATTCATGACTACAGCTACAGGGATAATATCCACATGACTATTTCCACTCCCCCATCCCCAATCAATACACAAGGATCCGTTCAAGTTATGTTAAGATTCGTGATAAGCCCATAATTGGGTGATACATGAGTGATTCATGAAGATTCATGGAGGCTCGGTGCTCATGAGAGTACATGAGTCACTAGCTGATACATGAAGATTCATGATAATAGAAGCATGAGATACATGATGATTCGTGAAACGCACAACATGCTGTATATGATGCTCCCAAGAGGGATAACATCTCATGAAAAGATCCATATAGTACCAATCCGTGATAACAATCGTGTCAGCATCAAGTAAAGTAATCTAGAGCAAGAATATAAATCCGGGCAAGTATGAAACGGTCAGAGAATGTACTCGCCTGATAACTGAATGTCTGAAGAGGATATACTGTCTGAAGAGAGGTGTATGGCTCCTAATCAGAGTAATACAAGTCACAATGTATCCATAATGGTAAAAATAAAGTATATAATACATACTACATGATTCTAGGTCAATCTGGTCAAACGTCAACTCTAATAGTCAAACTAGGTCACAGGAAGTCATACTAGATCACCGAAAATCAAGCTAAGTCAAATAAGATCAAACAAGGTCAAACAAGTCAAGATTAGTTAAATCTAGGTTAAAGTTAACTCCTGGTCAACACTCTAATCAAACTAGTCAAATACTAGTCATCATGATCAATCTGGGTCAAGTCTAAGTCAAACTTAGACCAACTAAGGTATTGGACAAACAAAGACTAGTCCGTCAGGTAATTAGGTTAACAAAGACTAGTCAATAAGGTGATTAAGTCAATATGGTCAGACTAGTTGAACTAGTCATTTTTAGGTCAATTAGGTCATGGTTTGACCAATAGTTGACTTTAGTCAACCATGGTCAACAATGGTCAACTTTAAGTCAACTAGTCAAACACTAGTTAGGGTTTTAGTCAAACTAGTCAACTAGTTGTTTTAGGTCATTCCTAGTCAATTCTAGGTGAACTAGGTCAACTTTGACCTAAGATTGGCTTTGGTCAACCCTTAGTCAACAAGGGTCATCAAGTTGGGTTTTGGGCCATTAGGGTTAGCCCCAAGCCATAGGCTAATAATCTTGGCCATAGGCTAGTCATAGGGTTTCTATATAAACCTATACCTAGCAAGTTATCTATATATACATATATATATATATATATTTTTTTATATATGTATATATATATATATATATATATATATATATATATATATATATATATACACTATCTATCTACTACCCAAATACGAATATGTAAATACTCTATATATACAAAACCCACATTCACATATATAAAATATATATATATATATATATATATATATATATATATATATATATATATATATATATATATATATATATATATATATATATATATATATATATATATAATGGGATCTAATATAATGTATATATATATCATTTATATATATACATATATATATATATCTATATATATATATATATCAACTTATATATATACACACATATATAGAGAGAAAGTGAGAGAGGGACATAGAGTGAGAGAGGGAATTAGATAGAGAGAGGGAGTTATACTGCTGTACAGCAGGGGGGGTTCCAGATTCTGGAACCACAATTCTAGTCCCAAACACACACACACACAGGAACATATATACATATATATGTATATACACACAACTCCCTATATACACTACCAAATACCTCCAAAATTCACCCACACTCACACATACATATGTACTACACATATATGTACTAAAATACACTCATACAATGTATTAATCTTAACAAAATAGGTTTTGAAATCCACTTTTGCAAAAACTGGAAAATCCTAAAACCTGAGAACAGTGGACTGTGTATTCGAAATAGGGTAACTTGATTTTCGTGCACTAAACCGAGCTATGGCTCGCAACCATGGGTTGGTAACTGACACCCCATACATACACTAGTATCCTAAGTGCCTGACACGACACCACGACACAGTTTTACGTGTCCAAACACGCAAAAACACTACACGGGTAAGTCCTGACACGCGTACGAAACCACAGCATCGTGCATGCGTGCAGTCCACTCTAGGACACACCACGAGACACGACACGTCTCGTGGTCGAACACATGTGTAGTCCACATATAGGGCTACACGTTGCACACCCTGACACGTGTCCACGACACTCGTGGACACAAAACGAACTCCGTATCAGTCGTGAAAACACGACTGATACACGCGAGTTCAGACCGCGTCGTGCACGCGGTTGCACGCGTCGTGCTCGCGACACAGGACACGACACACCACGTGCTCGTGTCCACATGTTCGCCCCATGATGGGCTACACACTCGTGTCACCACGAGGTGCCTAAGTGTCGTGTCCACGCGACATGACACGCGCGAAGTTGGCCCCCGCGCGCGTGTGTGCTGACAGTGCACGACCAGTGCACGTGTCCGTGCTCTCTCGACACGACACCAACGTGTCTCAAACTCGAGGGGGGCATGTCAGAGGTTGCCCCCTCCTCTGTGTAAATTTTCACGTGTCCACGTGTCCCACAGTGTCCGTGCTAAGTGTCGAGTAGCAGGGCATGCACGCGTGGCCTCGTGCTGCGAGTTCGTGTCCATTTTGGACATGGACACGGACACAGCACAGAAATGTGCTCAGTCAAGTTGTTTCGTGTCCTACATGTCTAGGGCTAGCTAAAAGTGTAATTTGTTTTGGAAAAACATAAAAACCAATCCTATGTGGCATTTCAACAAACAAGGGTTTCTACCCTATGATACGTGTCCGATACGGACACCAAACTACTTCTAATTTCCACCAAATTTTACCCACAGTTATGGTAGTCCTATATGAATGCATCTATGAAGAAAAAACAGGATTTTAACTAAGTTTGAGGGAAATTACCTATTTGTGCAAAACTAATAAAAATCAAGGAAGAGGAGGGGTGTGTGTCCTTCAACTTGATGATGTCCAAAGCCTCCAAATTCTTGATTGCTATCCTCCCTTAGTATCCTTGATGTAGTAGAGTCCCAATGCAAAAGACTATAGTGAATTTGGATCTATATTGCTCAAGTTGTGGGTGTTTGAAGGAAAAGGGATTTTTCTAGGATTAAATTCATGTAAATTTTCCATGAATTAACACAATGGGATTATATAGAAATGTGGGCTGCTAGGGGGGTGCCCTATGGCCGGCCATGGCATGGGGGGGGTGTCCTAGCCCTTCCTTCATGGCTAAGGCTTGGACTTTGTGTAAAGGTCTTGATATTTTGCATGGTTTAAGCAAAATATCAAATAAGGTAAACTAGATATTTAACTTGCTTTAACCTATGACTAAATATCCATCCTATAGCTTCTAGGTTAGTGGCTAACCTCTAGTTTAGGGTAGGATAGGTTAGGGACTAATCATGGGACTTTAACCATGATTAAATAATAATAAAATCACATAATCTCAAATAAAGTTTAGTAAATTACCAAAATACCCTTTTGGCCAAAAACTACTAATTTGATGTTCTAAGCCTATGGCTAAGCTCTCATGGTCATGGCAACTTCTAGGTTAGAGAAAACTAGGATTTACACTAAGTTATACTAACAAAATCACAAGTCATAAGTCATGACTTAGCATGACTTAGGAAATGGTTCTAAGCACACTGGAAATCACCCTAAACCATATCACGCCCTAAACATCATTAAATAATAATAAAAATAATAATTTTTCAAAAATCCCTAATTTCAGAAAATAGGGTGTTACAAGTCTACCCACCTTAAAATAATTTCGTCCTCGAAATTTAGATGGTCGTACTCCTCCTAGGTCAAACCCCCAACAATCAGGGTCGAAGCTACTACCTAGCAACATGCAAGGTCAACAAGCAAAATATGGGTAGTAGTCCTATACTGGGTCATGTCCAAAAATTGGTTGGCAGTTTTAGGTCATAAGGTGTCCTCAATTTAAATCGAAGCCAAAAGTAACTCCATGGGGTAAATCAGGATGGAGTCTCGGGTCAGAAAAATCGTACTAAGTAAATGAAGCACACAATGGTATGCCTGGGTGGGACACTAAGGTCATGGATGTAGTATGTCATGTCTAGGTTATGTATGCGAAGTCAGTTTTGAGAAAACAACTAGTCTTGTGCTCCTAATTTAAAAGTCACGGTAATGTGTCTACGGTGATCATAATTTGGAGTGGGAAAGGTCTATGGCCTAAATTGAACCAAAAATCGTGATGAAATAGTGGTACCATAGGGACAGGTTAAATGGAACAGTCTGTGGTCTCATCTAGGTGCACTAGTCATTCTAGATCAATACTGTCCTATGGTATCAAAACGTACAAGCAATCTCAGGTGTCCTAATTGGGAAGGTAAGGAAACAACAATCATCAAGGCTATAGGGTCGTCTACCATCCTATATGAAAATTGGTTATTAACAAGTAAGTGAGAAATCATTAAAAGTTACTATTCCATAAAATGGTAAAAGAAAATTGAAAATTTAGGCACAACAATCACAAATAGATTTTAGTCTTGACACGATCTAAGTTGATCAATTTCAGGATAATCGAGATTGGGCAAGATGGGAAGTCAATGAAATCAAGTATGAGCACGAGCATCCAATGATGAAGATCCAGATCATGATTAAATTTAATTCGACTGGATACGAATACGGGGTTCATAGGCGATAAAATAATTCCAAGGAGAATTGTCAAGGCTATTGCGGATAAGATTCTAGGGCAAGTTTAACTGTCTCCATCCACGTAGATTAATATATGAAAAAGCGAACCAAAACGCAATAGGTTGATCAGACCATCATGCGCCGGTTCTGATTAGATAATATGTTAGTGGGTGTACACCCAATAAAATATATCATGATCAAGCTCGAAAAGGATAAGCTTGTAAAACTTAAGGATAAATTTATAGCATAAGATATAAGTAAGGGTGGAAATGATGAAAGAAGATACATAGTCCAAGATCCTTAACCAATCGGGTCAAGTATTCAAGGTAAGGTACAAGGTCAAGTATTTAAGGATTCAAGCAGAACACCATCACATGCCAGGTCGAAAGAATTGTGCCAAGGTGGATCTCTAATTGAAATAAGAATCAATTTAGTATCATGGTAGAGGTTATAGTTTAGCCATTTGACCAGAAAATTATATCAAGAAAATAGAGTACAAGGAGACGGATTTTAGTAGGACATGGAATACCTACATGAAGGTAGGCTATTCTAGGTCTTACATGTGAAGTTTGTTGGGAGATAACAGCTAGTATTATACTCTGAATATCTAAGTCACGGTAAAGAACGTCCAATGATCTAGAATAGGAAGTAGGAGTTCAAGACGTGACAAATTGATGCAAAAATTGAAGAAGATCAATTTAACCCATGAATAAAACTAATCAGGAATCCAGTAAATAATTTAGGAACACAGTCCTAGGGATAGATAGGCTACTAGATAAATATAGTTAGGGTTCGATCAAATCATAGGTCAAGGTTAGAAGGTCTCAATAAGTCTTGATTTGAGGAAATGTCGAGTAAGTCAGGTTTGGGATACAATCACATAGTTTGGTAGAAAATGTTTAAGCAAGATGCAGAATAGAGGGGACAGTTCATTTCAAGGGTAAGCAATTAGCAAGAGAATTAGATGGCAAGAAACAGATAAGAATTTTCTCATAAATGTGATTGAGTACCTTAAAATAAAAGATATTAATCTAACACTAAGAAATTAAAATCAACAACTACAAAAAATTTCAAAATCATCAACTAACACCAGGATTCAAAGTTCTACAGTGAATCCTCCAAAATCAAACTCAATCAAAGGAAAAGAAGTTTAAATCGTAAAAATGAGATTCTCAAGGGTCATCCCAGGAATCTCTCAAGGTATCCTAACAGTGATTGAGTATCCACTCTCTCTAAGCCTATTCCTCAAATCCTATCGTAGGCTGTAGTGATACTCTAGTTCGAATACCACTACATAAACTCGACCTGCATGGGACACCACTAAAAACGTGTCACGACCCGTACCCTAGAGTAAGGGCACGAGAACGTAACAACGCCCAGCCTACGCCGCAGTGTCGGCGGTAGAACGCTGTCCTAGGTCAATCATCTAACAATATAAAGTACCTGTATAGTTTATACTCTCCGAATGGAGGTGACAAACAGAAAACAATCTCAATCACATCTAGGTAGAAGAATAAAAGATAGATAGATAGACAGTAACTCAAAGAGAACAGTAGAATAGATGAAATAAGCCCAAGTGTCTAGGATAACATAACATCAGAATGTCAACTCATAATACAATAAGTCTAAGAGTCTATACATAACTCAACATCTCAAAATACAACTCAGATGTGAGACAAAATGATAATATAGAAAGACTGCCTAGACTAAACTGGTCTAGACTATTGGAACAACATCCTCAGCTGCAGGTGGATCCTGCTGAGGGTCCATAACATAAGTGTCATCTAGTCCTGCTCCATAATAGGTAGACACCAGGGCCTCATCCTCATCCTCTGTAATATTTTCAACAGGTCCAGTCAGGACAGGAACGAGCACAATACATCTCACACAGTGCATAGTATGATAGGAAATATAAAGCATACAATAGAGTAAAATACAGGAACTGCTGAAGGAAGATACATGTAGCAAAAGAGATAGCTGTAAAGGAAATATCTACTGTATATAGAGAACTAGCAGTGACTAGTGAGTCAGAGTAAAATATAGATATGTGAATGGCATAGGAGATTCATGACTACAGCTAGAAGTGATTCATGACTACAGCTACAGGAATAATATCCACATGACTATTTCCACTCCCCCATCCCCAATCAATACACAAGGATCCGTTCAAGTTATGTTAAAATTCGTGATAAGCCCATAATTGGGTGATACATGAGTGATTCATGAAGATTCATGGAGGCTCGGTGCTCATAAGAGTACATGAGTCACTAGCTGATACATGAAGATTCATGATAATAGAAGCATGAGATACATGATGACTCGTGAAACGCACAACATGCTGTATCTGATGCTCCCGAGAGGGATAACATCTCATAAAAAGATCCATATAGTACCAATCCGTGATAACAATCGTGTCAGCATCAAGTAAAGTAATCTAGAGCAAGAATATAAATCCGGGCAAGTATGAAACGGTCAGAGAATGTACTCGCCTGATAACTGAATGTCTGAAGAGGATATACTGTCTGAGGAGAGGTGTATGGCTCCTAATCAGAGTAATACAAGTCACAATGTATCCACAATGGTAAAAATAAAGTATACAATGCATACTACATGATTCTAGGTCAATCTGGTCAAACGTCAACTCTAATAGTCAAACTAGGTCACAGGAAGTCATACTAGATCACAGGAAATCAAGCTAAGTCAAATAAGATCAAACAAGGTCAAACAAGTCAAGATTAGTTAAATCTAGGTTAAAGTCAACTCCTGGTCAACACTCTAATCAAACTAGTCAAATACTAGTCAACATGATCAATCTGGGTCAAGTCTAAGTCAAACTTAGACCAACTAAGGTATTGGTCAAACAAAGACTAGTCAGTCAGGTAATTAGGTCAACAAAGACTAGTCAATAAGGTGATTAAGTCAATATGGTCAGACTAGTTGAACTAGTCATTTTTAGGTCAATTAGGTCATAGTTTGACCAATAGTTGACTTTAGTCAACCATGGTCAACAATGGTCAACTTTAAGTCATCTAGTCAAACACTAGTTAGGGTTTTAGTCAAACTAGTCAACTAGTTGTTTTAGGTCATTCCTAGTCAATTCTAGGTGAACTAGGTCAACTTTGACCTAAGATTGGCTTTGGTCAACCCTTAGTCAACAAGGGTCATCAAGTTGGGTTTTGGGCCATTAGGGTTAGCCCCAAGCCATAGGCTAATAATCTTGGCCATAGGCTAGTCATAGGGTTTCTATATAAACCTATACCTAGCAAGTTATCTATATATACATATATCTATATATATATATATATACACTATCTATCTACTACCCAAATACCAATATGTAAATACTCTATATATACAAAACCCACATTCACATATATATATATATATATATAATGGGATCTAATACAATGTATACATATATCATTTATATATATACATATATATATATATATATATATATATATATATATATATATATATATATATATCAACTTATATATATACACACATATATAGAGAGAAAGTGAGAGAGGGACATAGAGTGAGAGAGGGAATTTGATAGAGAGAGGGAGTTATACTGCTGTACAGCAGGGGGGGTTCCAGATTCTGGAACCACAATTCCAGTCCCAAATACACACACACAGAGGAACATATATACATATATATGTATATACACACAACTCCCTATATACACTACCAAATACCCCCAAAATTTACCCACACTCACACATACATATGTACTACACATATATGTACTAAAATACACTCATACAATGTATTAATCTTAACAAAATAGGTTTTGAAATCCACTTTTGCAAAAACTGGAAAATCCTAAAACTTGAGAACAGTGGACTGTGTATTCAAAACAGGGTAACTTGATTTTCGTGCACTAAACCGAGCTATGGCTCGCAATCATGGGTTGGTAACTGACACCCCATACATACACTAGTATCCTAAGTGCCTGACACGACACCACGACACAGTTTTACGTGTCCAAACACGCAAAAACACTACACGGGTAAGTCCTGACACGCGCACGAAACCACAGCGTCGTGCATGCGTACAGTCCACTCTAGGACACACCACGAGACACGACACATCTCGTGGTCGAGCACATGTATAGTCCACACATAGGGCTATACGTTGCACACCCTGACACGTGTCCACGACACTCGTGGACACAAAACAAACTCCGTATCAGTCATGAAAACACGACTGATACACGCGAGTTCAGACCGCGTCGTGTACGTGGTTGCACGCGTCGTGCTCGCGACACAGGACACGACACACCACGTGCTCGTGTCCACGTGTTCGCCCCATGATGGGCTACACACTCGTGTCACCACGAGGTGCCCAAGTGTCGTGTCCATGCGACACGACACGTGCGAAGTTGGCCCCCGCGTGCGTGTGTGCTGACAGTGCACGACCAGTGCACGTGTCCGTGCTCTCTCGACACGACACCAACGTGTCTCAAACTCGAGGAGGGGCATGTCAGAGGTTGCCCCCTCCTCTGTGTAAATTTTCACGTGTCCACGTGTCCCACAGTATCCGTGCTAAGTGTCGAGTAGCAGGGCATGCACGCGTGGCCTCGTGCTGCGAGTTCGTGTCCATTTTGGACACGGACACAGCATAGAAATGTGCTCAGTCAAGTTGTTTCGTGTCCTACATGTCTAGGGCTAGCTAAAAGTGTAATTTGTTTTGGAAAAACATAAAAACCAATCCTATGTGGCATTTCAACAAACAAGGGTTTCTACCCTATGATACGTGTCCGATACGGACACCAAACCACTTCTAATTTCTACCAAATTTTACCCACAGTTATGGTAGTCCTATATGAATGCGTCTATGAAGAAAAAAAGGATTTTAACTAAGTTTGAGGGAAATTACCTATTTGTGCAAAACCAATGAAAATCAAGGAAGAGGGGTGGTGTGTGTCCTTCAACTTGATGATGTCCAAAGCTCCAAATTCTTGATTGCTATCCTCCCTTAGTATCCTTGATGTAGTAGGGTCCCAATGCAAAAGACTAGAGTGAATTTGGATCTATATTGCTCAAGTTGTGGGTGTTTGAAGGAAAAGGGATTTTTCTAGGATTAAATTCATATAAATTTTCCATGAATTAACACAATAGGATTATATAGAAATGTGGGCTGCTAGGGGGGTGCCCTATGGCCGGCCATGGCATGGGGGGGTGTCCTAGCCCTTCCTTCATGGCTAAGGCTTGGACTTTGTGTAAAGGTCTTGATATTTTGCATGGTTTAAGCAAAATATCAAATAAGGTAAACTAGATATTTAACTTGCTTTAACCTATGACTAAATATCCATCCTATAGCTTCTAGGTTAGTGGCTAACCTCTAGTTTAGGGTAGGATAGGTTAGGGACTAATCATGGGACTTTAACCATGATTAAATAATAATAAAATCACATAATCTCAAATAAAGTTTAGTAAATTACCAAAATACCCTTTTGGCCAAAAACTACTAATTTGATGTTCTAAGCCTATGGCTAAGCTCTCATGGTCATGGCAACTTCTAGGTTAGAGAAAACTAGGATTTACACTAAGTTATACTAACAAAATCACAAGTCATAAGTCATGACGTAGCATGACTTAGGAAATGGTTCTAAGCACACTAGAAATCACCCTAAACCATATCATGCCCTAAACATCATTAAATAATAATAAAAATAATAATTTTTCAAAAATCCCTAATTTCAGAAAATAGGGTGTTACAGCCATCAATCTTGGGAGTATGACACCATGCCGGCTTGTCGGAGGGCGTTAGCGAGAGTTGACGGGCCAGACTTCTTTGTGTCTCTTCCTCAGTTTACCCCTAGAGAAGTGAGAGGGGTACACGTTGATGGCATTGAGTCTCCCCAGCTCTTATCTGAGAAGATGCTTCTATGGCTGCGCAACATTCGTCCTGCGCACCTAGTATATCGTTATCGAAATAACGTATACTTGGAGCCTTATTTGCCAAGCAGGTTTTCTCGTCAATTCGGATATAGTCAGCTATTCCTTGACTGCCCCGGTGCTTGCCTGGGCTTCGAAGGCAGTGTCCTTGACGGTATCCGGGCGTGGCACTATTACAATGATGTTCATACTCGGGCTAGCTTCTCAGTCCCTGACGCTAATGCAAGGGGATATTCTGTACATGGCGGCTCTTTATCACGTTGCGGCGAGCAAATCTCTCGTGAACTTTGACATGAACACCAGCTTCATTATCGGGACCGGCTTGGCGGAAAAGCCAGAGGGTTCCAGGAAGAGAAAGAGAGGGGTGAATAGAGTTCCCATGCCAGACTCGGAGTCCACTGCGGCGGACGAAGAGGATGACGAGCAGGACGCCGATGACTCCTCGTATTCTTCGGACGAGGAGGTGGAGGACCAGCCTCCTACTGTGCTGGATGAAGAGGTGGAGGATCATCCACCTGTTGTGCCTGGTGCTTCGCACCAACGAGGCAGGCGTCTATCTACTGACGAAGGCAGGACCTACTCCACAAAGCGGGCTGCGGTAAGATGTCGTAGGCTATTTATTGATGTTGACGCTATTTCTGAGGTGATTGGAATTTCAATCGCCTTTTCCTTCTTTTTCTAAATTACGACCTAATCATTTTTTTCTTTTGTTCCTTGTAGGCGTCCGGGGAGTCTGCTTCTCGAAACTTGACTACTGAAGTTTATCTAGCCTTGTCTACTTTGATCCATGATATGTGCACCGCCATCACTCCCGCTGGGGTTCTTCCGGAGGCGGCCGGGGAGTCTCACCTTGTTGAGACCTCAACCCATGGAGACGGGGGCTCTACTAACCCTGTCCCTGAGACAGATGAATTCTAACAGGATGACACTGACCTGGCTGGCTCCCCTTCAGAGGTAGCTGGGGCAGAAAAACCGGTTGAATTCGAGTTGGAAGCTGCGGGTGGGAAAACTATGCTAGCTTCGAACGAGCCGCAGCCTCAGTGCTCTTCCCCTGGTGAGATAAACCAGCTTCTTAACTTGTGAGGAGGCCTTTTTGCTTCTTTCGTCCTGTCCTCCGTGGATTAATGATTGCTCTGGACGTGCAGGTCCCGCTCCTTTATTGTCGATGACGAACGTTGCCGAGGTGGACTCTACCGGAGGGGATATAACGGAAGCACGTGTGCCTCCTTCTTTTCCAGCCCAAACTGAGGGGCCTCCAGCTGGGTCAAGTTCGGAAGCCTTGGTGATAGCACAGCTGGGGCAAGTGACGACGCTTTCTGCGCCATCCTCTGCGAATAGGGTTTCGGGAGTTAACCTTTCCGCTCTACCAAGTATCCAGGCTCTTCGGGCGGCAGAAGAGGAGCTAGCTGCGATCCATGCATCTTTTCGCATAGAATTCATTTCCCTGGTGACAGGGACGGCAAGTTCTGAGGCTACTCCTTCGGTACTGCCTGCCACACTCCCTTTGACGCCGTCCTCTACAGCAGTTTTGGATGAAGTGTCCCAGGATGTGGTCGACAGTTTCTACCGTCACCTGAAGAGGGGGATTGAGGTAGCTATGGAGAGGGGGACTCCCTTTGCTATGGCCCGTCAATGCGTTGGTGGTCAAATTAATATCCTTAAAATACTTTTCGGTGGGGCGGGACTAGCGGCGCTTCTGGAGCCTAAGCTGTTAGAGGCCGATCGTCTCGTGGCCCAGTTTCGCTTACTGCGATAAGCTGATCTATCAGTGGCAATAGATCAAGAGCGTACTTTCCTCGCAACCGCGGTAGAGAAGGTGAGGATTGCTCACAAATCGCTCAAGCCAGCTATATTGAAGGATCGTCGAGATCTGACTGAGTTGTACGATCAATGGAGCCGTCGCACTAAAGATTGCGCTGCTCGGGAAGCGACTGCCTCCCGCGGGGTAACTGACACCCGGGAGCAGATTCTCGAGCTCCAGAGGAAACTAGATTTCCTGGAGTCTGAGCTCGAATATGCTCGTACTGAGAAAGAGATTGTTATTCAGGAGGCTGACAAATTTAGTAGAGCTTCTGCCAACCTGGAACTTGCTTTGAAGAAGATGGAAAATGATTGGCAGGCATATATGTACTTGAATGATGCTGAGCAGTTGTCCCAGGCGGCCGAGCGTCGAGCTAGGCAGCGGCTTGAACGAGGGACTACCTTGGTGAGAAACCACCTTTTGGAATTGTGTAATGCCGAACTATAGTCGGCCTTTTCTGGTTTCGTTCCTGTTTTTTCCTTTTCTTTTTTCTTTGAGAGGGACGTGGTCCCAAAACATGTAATGCTTTTTTCGTCTTTCAAATAAAGAGTACTTTCCATTCTATCCTTCATTTGTATTGTTCGTTTGTGCCTGTAGTATTATGGTGATGTTTGCCCCGCATGGGGGACTTGTTTGTAGACCTTTTTTCTATGGCATACCTTGGTTTTAGGTACAGGTAACAAGTTTGACTGGGGATACTTAGAACGGTTCCACGGTAAGGTGATCGTGGGTGTTCGGGGTATCGAGAGATAGAATGCTATGGAGCAGCTGGGCTCCTGGGGCATGATGAGGAATGGTGGGCCTGTACTAAGAGACATAGCAAAGGACATTTGTGGGCCTATTATCCTTCGCGTACCCTAACTTAGGATACATATAATAGGATGAAGGGGAACCGACATACTTACTCAGAGGTTATGAGGACATGACAAGTATGAGGGTTTTGCCGTGGAGTCTTCCTACTCAGAGGTAACGAGGACATGGCAGGAGTGGACTCAACGGATGATATTTGTGGTCAACAGAGGACATTTATGGTCAACAGAGGACATTTATGGTCAACAGAGGACATTTGTGGACCTATTACCCTTGGCGTACCCTAGTTCAGGGTACGAATAATAAGACGAGAGAGAACCAATATACTTCCTCAGAGGTAATGAGGACATGGTAAGTACGGAGGTTTTACCGTAGAGTCTTCCTGCTCAGAGTAATGAGGACATGGCAGGGACGGACTCAGCGGAGAATATTTGTGGACCTATTATCCTTGGCGTACTCCGGTTGTGGGTACAGATAATAAGTCGAAAGGGAATCATCATACTTACTCAGAGGTAATAAGGACATGGCAAGCATGAAGGTTTCTTCGACGGAGCCTTCCCACTCAGAGATGATGAGGACATGGCAGGAGTGGGCTCAATGAAGGAGGGTACATGGAATGACTCAGAGGTAATGAGGACATGGAAGTTCTATGTAAGGGGTAATTTGTTTTTGGCGGAAGTAAAACGACTCAGAGGTAATGAGGACATGGCCGTTTTGGAAATTTGTAGATCTGTTACCCTTTTTGTGCACTGGGAGTACGGGTAGTGGATCATGAGGGAGGATCTCTTCCAGAAAGAAAGTTCAGAGGTATGGTCATACATGACTTACTATCTGAAAGAGTGACCGGAATGTGAGTTCAGAGGCACCAGCGGGAACATGACTCGATGATCTGGGATACTGTGAAAGTGGGTTCAGCGGCACCAGCGGGTACATAACTCCATAATCTGGAATTTTGTGGTAGTGAGTTCAGCGGCACCAGCGGGTACATGACTCAATGATCTGGAATGTGGTGGATGTGAGTTCAGCGGCACCGGCTGGTACATGACTCGATGATCTGGGATACTGTAAAAGTGAGTTCAGCGGCACCAGCGGGTACATGACTCCATAATCTAGAATTTTATGGTAGTGAGTTCAGCGGCACCAGCAGGTATATGACTCGATGATCTAGAATTTTTGTGGTAGTGAGTTCAACGGCACCAGTGGGTACATGACTCGATAATCTGGAAATTTTGTAGTAGTGAGTTCAGCTGCACCAGCGGGTACATGACTCGATGATATGGAAAATATCGTTTAGACATAATATTTCTTCAGAAACTTGCCATTTGGGCAACATGAGCAAGTCTCCATTTTGTTTTGCGAGGTGGTAAGCACCGTTGGAGAATACAGCCTCAATGATGAATGGACCTTCCCATTTTGGCTGGAACTTGCCGGTGGTCTTGTGAGTCATGACCATCGGCCTCCGAACTGCTAGAACGAGATCGCCCACCTGGAATGTTTTGATTTTAACCTTGTTGTTGAAGGCTCCAGAGATGCGTGCTTGGTATAGCTCGATCCTTTGCTGAGCCAGGAGGCGCTTTTCATCTAAGGCCTCTAACTCTTGTAGTCGGCGTCGGTAGTTATCATCCGTCGTCAATCGATAAGTGAGGGCGACACGGAGTGAGGGTATTTGAGTCTCCAATGGGGGAACTACCTCACTCCCGTACACCAGGAAGAATGGTGTGTTCCCTGTGGCCGTTCGGACTGTGGTGCGGTACGTCCACAAGCATTCACCAAGATTCTCGTTCCAGTCGCATTTATTGGACGACACGAACTTCTTGAGTAACTTGATGATGGTTTTGTTGAATGCCTCTGCCAACCCATTCGTTGCTGGATTGTATGGCGTTGAAGCAATATTCTGGATGCGATGTTTATCGCAGAACCGATAGAAGGTGTGGCTTACAAACTGTGGACCATTATCGTGGATGATCCTTCGGGGTAGTCCAAAGCGATAGATGACGTGATGCTTGAGGAAGCTGATCACGTTTGAAGTCTTTATTTCTGCAAGCGGGACAGCTTTCGCCCATTTAGAGAAGTAATCTGTGATTATGAGTATGAAACGGTATCCTCGGGAAAAGGTGGAGTGATTGGACCAATGATATCCATCCTCCATGCTTCGAACGGCCAAGATGCCACTATCGGATGCAGAAATTCGGATGGTTGGTGGATGAAGTCCGCGTGGACTTGGCAGGCTTTGCACTTTCTAGCATAGTCTATCGCATCTGCTACCATCGTGGGCCAGTAGTAGCCCATTCGGCGAAGACGGTCTTATAATTTAGGGGCAGGCTGATGGGTCCCGCAGACACCGTCATGAGCTTCTCCTACGGCTTCTTTGGCTTCTGCGTTTGACAGACATCGAAGCAATAATCCATTATAGGATCGGCGATATAGTATTTTTGTCTCCGTATCGTAGAAGAATCTGAGAGAACGCCGTCTGATGGAGGTGGCTTCCTTTGGGTTCTCGGGCAGGATATCGTAGACGATGAAGTCAATGAATGGTTGTCTCCAATCTAGGACATCGTCGATTGTCTGGGCGGAATAACTCGCCACGAATTGAACGTTGTTCTTGGGGCAGACTAGTTCGTGGCCTATCACGTCCACCGATTGATGAGTATGATTTGGCACTGCTAGGGAAGCGGCCAGGCCTGCTAAGGCATCGGCTTCGATATTTCAGAGTCTGGGAATATGCTCGATGAAGAACTCCTCGAACGACGAGATGATATCGATTGCTATTTGGTGATAGGGGATCATGTCTTCGTGGCAAACTTCGTATGGGCCCCGGATCTGATTAACGATTAACTGAGAATCGTCGTATGCTTTAAGATATTCTACCCCCAGCTTCCTTGCAAGTTGGAGGCTAATGACCAATGCGTTGTATTCGACCACATTGTTAGAGCAGGGTTCTGTGAGAGAGTAAGCACGATTGATCACCAATCTGGAAGAAGAAACCAGCACCACCCCGACTCCGATGACGATGTTGCCCTTGGGTCCAGTTCTCGAAGCACCGTCGAAGAACATTCGCCATATATCATCGTGAGAGGTTGCATGAGAGTTGGCGGCCTCATCTGGGATTTTTTTATATATTCTGGACGACTCCGAGCTTGGATGGGCTGCCAAAAAGTCTGCCAGGGCTTGACCCTTAACAGCCTTTTGCTGGACGAAGATCATATGATGGGGGACAACAATATTGCCTATGTAGCGAGGTGAGAGCTGAGTTCCCCTGGTTTAGTCATGAGGACCCTGAGAGGGTTGACTAGTGAGATCACATGTATTGTTTGTCCAGTGACATAGTGCCGTGTCTTCTGAATGGCGAACACCAGGACGAGGCATTCCTTCTCCACGGCGGTGTATCGGTGCTCTGGCCCAATCATCATTCGGCTGAGGTAATATATGGCTTGCTCATGGCCTGTATCGTTGTTTTGTGCCAACAGAGCACCGATGGAATGTTCTATTGTCACGACCCGCACCCGCTTTTCGGACGCGAGTCCGTGAGCAAGCCCAGCTACGTATCGAACGGACTCCAGCCCGACTCAAATACGTAAATGCTGTCACGGCTAGGGTAAACTGCCAAATTATGGCAAACAAATCTATATCTCAATCCACAATAAGAAGAATAAACATGAATGAACACTATGGGTCGTGGTCTGCAGTCCACTAGCATATATGTTCGATAAGACTCTAAAGGAAATAACAAGAGTCTAAAACGAAATCAAGAAACAGGATATCTCATGATAAGGTATGAAAGCACGAGCGGATAATAAACACAAAAACCATACCTGAAACCTGCAAGAACTGCAAATCCTCTGCCATCCAGAACTACTAGCTAACTCCATGCAATCGCTAAACCTGAGGAGATCATCAGGTCCTCAGAGGACATAGTAAGATATATAATATACATGCCTACCTAACAGTTTTATCATGCGGGAGAAAATAAACAAGAAGAAACACGAATACGACAATAACTACGAACACGAACACAAACTCGAACACAAAACACGAACACGAACACTAGAACAACTACGTATAAATGAACTGCCGGATGAACGATAATCACGAGATCAATGGAAGAAACCAAACCCTCATCCCGAGTGTGGACTCACGGGTTTTAACTAAACACTAACCCTCGTCCCAAGTGTGGACTCTCTGGTTAGTACTAACCCTCGTCCCGAGTGTGGACTCTCTGGTTAGTTCACGACAAGGCACCCTTGTCCCGAGTGTGGACTCTCTGGTGCAAATACTACATCCTCGTCCCGTGTGTGGACTCTTTGATGTAAACACCCTCGTTCCGAGTGTGGACTCTCTGGTACAAGTTAAGTCTACACCCTCGTCCCGAGCGTGGCCTCTCTGGTGCAAATAATCGACATCCTAGTCCCAAGCGTGGACTCACGGATGTAAACAGATCAAGAAAAACACCCTCGTCCCGAGTGTGGACTCTCTGGTGCCAAGGAAACAATGTCAAGGATTTAGCAGTTCACTTACATGTACTCGTTCTATGACACAACTCAAGCAAGGTACTGACGAGAAACTCCAAATGTGAAACACAAAGCCAAAACATGAACATGGCTATAAACAATAAAAACAACTCCACAGAAAATAACACGAAAAGCACATGTCCATAAACAATCAAATGACTGAAAAACGAAAGGAAATGCATGTAAGTAAAACTATAGAGAAAGGCAAGGTATACTTGCCTGGAGGTTGCACGCGGATCCAACAAATATATAGTCAACAGATAAACCACGAAGTCCAAGTCATCACAACTGTCTCCGAAAGCTGAAACAGACAATGCCTAGAGTCTCAGAATAGTCAAATTAGCTAGGATTGCCTGTCCTTAAGTCCAATTCTGGACACAGGGGCAAAACGATAATTTCGGACAAAAATGATGTCCGCCGTTGGACCCGCTTTGCACCGAAAAGTGTGCCAGAGTCAATGGTCTCTAAAGTCGTCAAACTACATGTCTACAGATCCAGTTTTTCGATACGAACCCAACCGTATGTCCAAAGTTGGATTCCGGCGGGCCGTGCACAAAATCACCCGTTGAGTCGGACCGTGGGGCCCACAAAACGGCAATTTTACCAACTATCTCAGAATTGGACCAAACTTGGCATACAGGGCCAGAAAATCGATATGGTCCTTATGGCACAAGTTTCGTCTCGATCTGACGAGTGTGCACAAAGTAATTGGAGAATTTGCAAAGTGCACGATACGGTAAATTTTGACGGATACGCATCAAATTCGTCGCGCACACGCGACCAATTTGAATTCCGCCAAAGCCCACATGACCACGAAGCCGATATACAGCATTCAATGCTTTCGGTTCACGACCACGTCGCCCGAAATGACGGGACGCACGTCGTATCGGATGGTTTTTCTAGTTTTTGAAAACAGTTTCACAGGTTTTTTCTTGATCTTTCCTATAATTTCTTTTACTGATTACACAACTAGAAATTAAACTAATAATGGGGTTTCCTTCTCCTATAGGTTGTCTCTAGGTTTGTTCAAATAGAATTTTTAATAAGTCAACGAGTCGGCGAAAATTTGCCTTCCAACTTACGGTTTTAGGTTTCGATTCCTGTTCAATTTTGAACAGTTTTCTTGCCAACTTTGAATTGGTCTCCCGGCCATCGTACTGTAATACAATTAATTCTATCTGAAGGGGTTTGAAGGTGTTAGGGTTGTGGTCGTACCAGTAAAGATGACACACGAAACGATCGCTCGATCGAGGCGTGAAATCGTTGTGAAGTCGCCCCCCTCACAGTGTCGCTGCTGCTGATTGCTCCCCTGTTTTGGGGTGCTCAGCCACGCGTCTGCCGGCCGGCGATGGCTTGCGACGGTGCGCGGGGCTGGGCAAGGTCGCCAGGTCGTGGGCTCTGCGTTGAGGAGTTGGCGTTAGGGTTTCGATGTGAGTTTCTTGTCGACCTCTCCCTCGAACTCTCTCTATTTATACGTTCGGTTTGTTTGGAAAAATTTTGCCAGAGTGCTCTCGGGTCTGGGTTGGCCTGTAGGCTGAGGGGGCGTTTGCTCTCTCGGGCTGGCATGGATTAATTCCACTTGGGTTGGGCTGTGCAGTACTGTACAGGGGGAAGGAATGGGGGTTTGCGGGCTGGGCCTATGGGCTGGCCGGGTGCATGGTTGGAATTGTTTTAGTATTTTTATTATATTGTAGCCTCTTATATATACATATATACATATTTATATACACTTACGTGTATACGTATACATACATGTATACTACTACTCAAGGCAATGTATACACATGAATATATGTATATACTTATAAATCTAAATATGATTAATATAATATTCTAGGCATGACCGATAATGGCAATATATATACCAAATATATACATATAAATACATACATTTATATACCCATATATGCATATGATGAATATATATATATAATATATCATATATACATCGAGATTTAGAATATAACTATAACAAAATAATTAATCATTTTGTTTATTGCCACATTTCCTACTTATATATATATATATATATATATATATATATATATATATATATATATATATATATATATATATATATATATATATATATGTATATTATTATTTCCTAGTAACACAATTTCCTAATAAGATATTTATATACCCCTTTATTGTATCAATAATAACAATGCTAGAATTTCAGTCACCAACAGTAGGTATGGTATTGGGGAATACCATATAATCCAGTTCTATTCGGTCCACCAAAAATCGTGCAAAGTTCTAAATTGCTGAATAAATATCGATAAAATAATATTTTAGGTATAACGAATATAGTCAATCCCTTGGAAATAAAGTACAAAATATATGTAGATACAATATACATCTACCCGGATTTCTTGGACACTCTGCATGACTACATGGGCCTGGGTTTGGATCGAGTCTGGTTTAGTGCAACGGGGTCTCCTAAAATCAATAATATTAATAAATAGCTAATTAATTATTTAGAGGGTCATGTCACAACTTAGCCTGGTTTTTTTAGTTAGGGCATCACTATGGCTCAGCCTTCCCTGGCATGGCTAATACACTAGTCAAGGCACGCCACTGCGCTATCCGTGCCATGATTCCTAGTCACCTTGTACTCCAAATCTCAACTATGGCAAAAAAATTGTCTACCGTAATAATTAACTAAATAAACATTTATAAAATTCTAAAATCACTATTTAAATCAAATAAATATAAAAACAATATTTTGAAAAAAAATTCTCCGGGAAGGGGAGCTACAAATCTACCCACCTGAAAAATAATTTCGTCCTCAAAATTCCAATTCATGACTATTCCTTAAAATTCAAAAAGGAAGTCTGCTTTAACCTCAATCTCCTCAAATTTAATTTCTCAAAATATTTTATGACCCTCTCTAGTCATTTCATAACTTTGAATACTTGAGGACTTCTACCCGTCTTTGGTCACACTACTCCTCAAAATACGGTCACTAAAATCTTGTCGTCTTCTAACTAGTCGCTAACAATTCTACCGGCAGATATCTAGCCATATGGCATCTAAAATCCTTCATATCTTTATATAACCAAAACTCAATAATCATGCAATATTATACTATAATTTAAGAGTTTCTGGTAAATCCTAGTCAGCACGATCATTCGTCACCCCGAAATAAAAGAGACGAGAATCACTGGTACGAAAAGCAAGGAAGCATAATCGAGAGCAAATTTGGAGTTTTTAAGGACGTAGAGAATTTTTAGGAGAATTTTCAAGGCAGAGTGGATTGAGATTTCTAAGTTTTAGTCAAGGTTGCAGGCTCGTACCAGTACAGTTACGTAACTGGTACGATATGCTCTGACCTGCATGGGCCACCAAATCCATTGTTCGTACGTAGAGCAGGAATAATTTTCCAGCAGCCGGGGCCACCAGGACTGGAGGGTTCGACAAATATTCTTTGATGTTGTCGAAGGCCCGCTGACATTCTTCGTCCCATACGAATGAGACACATTTCTTCATGAGATGGGTGAATGGTCGGCATCGCCCGGAGAGGTTAGAAATGAACCTCCTGATATAAGCTAGCCTCCCTTGAAGCCCTCTGAGTTCGCAAAGATTTTTCGGGGGACCCATCTCTATAATTGCCTTTGTCTTCTCAGGATCTACATGGATACCCTGGGCGGTGATGATGAAACCCAAGAACTTTCCGCTAGATACGCCGAGGAAGAATTTTCTGGGATTTATTTTCAAATTGTGTGCTCGCATCAGGTTGAATACCGTCCTCAGATCTTGCAGATGGTCTCCCTTACAGCGACTCTTGACGGTGATGTCATCAACATAATACTCCACCGTCTTGCGTAAGTGGTCTCTGAAGATGATACTCATGGCTCTTTGATATGTGGCACCGGCATTCTTCAAACCGAAAGACATGACTGTGTAGCAGTATGTGCCAATTGGTGTTCGGAATGATGTATGCTTTTCGTCGTCAGGAGACATCTTGATTTGGTTGTACCCCGAGAAGCCATCTATGAATGACATACGTTCGAAGCCGCAGGTGTTGTCAATCATGATGTCTGTGATAGGGAGGGGGAATTCGTCTTTGGGGCATGCCTCGTTCAGATTGTAAAAGTCGATGCAGATTCGAATCTTTCCATTCTTCTTGAGGACGGGTACTATGTTGGTGACCCAATCAGGATGTTGCTCCTCACGAATGAAGCCGCTTGCTATTAGTTTGTTGACTTCGGCTTCGATCGCATCCATGATGCCCGGGCGGAAGCATCGCTGTTGTTGCTTGACTGGCTTTGCATCCGGCCGAATGTTGAGTTTATGAAGAGCAATATCGGGATTTAGTCCTGGCATGTCTTCATAGCTCCAGGCGAACACATCAATATATTCTTTGACAAGTTCCAGCAGCGATTCTCGCTCTTCGTCTGTTAGGCTTTTACTGACGAAGATTGGTTTTGGAGAAGATTTACTGCCGAGGTCGACATGTATAACTTTAACTTTAGTAGGAGGTTCTCTCTGTTCGAACCGCTTTTCCCATTGTGCATCCCACTGTTGGGCCCACGGCTCTAACTCGAGGATTTCAGGGATGTCTTCGTCTTCTTCATAAGCGTCGGCGAATGCCATATTGACTGTCAAGACTTGTCTGAATACATCTCCGATGCTGGTATCCGAATCAGAAGTTGGTAACCCGGTTGAATGTGAATGCCAGTCACATTCTTCATCTGAACTCTCAGGAGTCGTCGTGGGTGTAACATACCCTAACCCACATTGAGTCTTGCTATAGTAGTCCCGTGGTTTGCCAGCCGAGACTGGTGGCTTCAAAGGTAGTCGTCGTCCGGTGTCATAGTTCAAGCCTGGCGTCGTCTCCAGATCATACCCCTGTTTCTGCATGAGATATTTGGATTAGGGGCTATAAAGATACAGAGGCAGTCTCCCGGCATCTGATTCAAGGTCGACTTCTTCTATAGTGAAGGGATGCGGATCGTCTTTCCGGTCGAAGATGATTGGATGGTCCCCTTCCTCGATTATGCGGTAAGCGTCTTCCACTGGAGTAAGCTGGATTGCGATGTACACATTTGTCACCTATGTGTGTAGGTGAGTGCCTGTACCGTGTTCCATAGCATACATTGTACGAAGTTTATTAAGCTCGAGGTAGTTCAAAGATAGCCCTTTATTGATAAAGTAAGGTATCTTTTCTAGCGGGATTATATCATCTGTGGAGGGCACATCAGTATGGGCAGCCACATATTTGGCTAGCTCTGGTTCCTCTTCGGCTATCCCCTGTGTAAATGAAGACTGAGAGGATGACCTGGACAGCTTAATCGTCCGAGGTTCAGCTGGTGGAGCAGAGCGTGGAGTTATTGGCAGACTAGCGACCCCCCAGTTTGGTACTCGATGCTGGACGGGGAGTGGTTGGTTCGCTAGAGGTCCCAGACCTTGCATCGGGGTGACGACCCTTCTTGGGAAGGCGTATCGTCATTGGCTTGTCGGAGGGATTGAGCTTCTCCGTTTGCCGGCTCTCGGCAGCCTGATTGTTAGTGGCTCCATTGTGGGTCTTGGCACTTGGCCAGACTTTGTCTGTCGAATTATCATCTGCTCTTCTTGTGCCGAGAGGCTGATTGCGTCCTTATGCAGAGTGGCTGTAAGGGGTACGGACTTGCCAAGTTTACGAGCCTGGAGGTGGATCGTCAGAGGTTCTTCTGATCCTGCGGCTGTCTCGGTATGAGCTTGCACATCTCCTTCATCCAAGTGCCTCTTTGACTTTTCGTATAGGCAGGAGTCTGAGTAGTAGGATTCGACCCCTTTGAAGGGATCGATATCAGCAAATTCTGTCCTCACGAAGCCATATTTGTTGACATATTTGAAGCACTGGTGCAGCGTGGAAGGCACGATCATATAATCGTGTATCCACGGGCGCCCCAAGAGGATGTTGTAAGAAGTGTCTACATCTATGACGTAGCAGGTGACTTCGGATTGGAGATCGCCAATCTGACACTTCAGACGAATCTTTCCAATTGGGTAACTCTTGTCCGAATTGAAATTGCTGATGGCGGTGCTTGTAGGCGTCAGGCGATGCATTAGAATACGGAGATGATGTAACAGACCCTTCGGGATAATGCTTAAGGAGGAGCCAGGATCAATGTGCATTCGATCCACCTTTACGTCACCGATGTATCCAGTGTAGTATAGTGGGCGATCGTGCAGGTTGGTTTTGATGAGCATGTCCTGCGGAGTGAAGACAATATTGGGCAATGCTCCCGTGCAGGCGCTGTCTTGGAGATCTGCAGGCGGGTTCTCTTCCGTGAGGTTGACCTGAGCCAGGTACACGTCGGCATTTTGGAGTGCATCGCTCAAAGCTGCTCGCACATCCTTTGAAAGTCTCAGAAGCTCGTATAGTGACAACTTGGCCGGTATGTTGGCCAATTGCGCCAGGATGTCAAAGTTTTAGGGCCTCTCCAGCCCCTGTGGTGTCTTTTTTCGGAGTAATTTGTCAAAGCGAGTCTCCTTCGGCCTAGGCTTGTCGGTCGTCGGAGGCTGAGCAGGTCCCGGAGCGTCAGTTGTAGCGGGCTGATCTTCAGCCGAGTTGTCAACCACAGATTGGAATTGTGTCCCAGACCGCGTAACGACGGCTGTAGCTTCTTCGATATCTGCTGAGATTGTGCGGCAGGATCTGACTTTTCCACTCTTTTTCTTGCTAATGGAAGATGGAGTGGGCTGAGTCACTTCAGATACCAAGTCTGGATGGGCCCACATGACCTCGCCTCGTGATGTGGTGAGAGGCACTAGACCAGGAGCCTGATCTCGGGGAGGTAGAAGATTAGCAATCTCCATTATCGCCAGAGGGATGAGGACCACACCGTCTTGAGTTTTCGTTGGAGGGAAGCTGCCGAATTGTACTGACACCATATTGGCTGCCACGGTTGCCTCTTCGAAATCGATAGCCAGAGCGTTCGAATCGATGAGATTTTGGATGTACCGTTTTAGTTGGTAGCAGTCGTGTGTAGCATGGTAGACATAGCGGTGGTAATGGCAGAACTTTAGGTTCTCCATTTCCGTCGGTCGCGGTTCCCGTCTTGGTGGAGGAAGCTGAATTCTGTCTCCTTGTATGAGCATGTCCAAGAAGGGCTTGACGTGACCGTCTTCGAAGGAGTAAGTGATTTGCGGCCATTGTTTGTCTGCCGACTTTTGCTCAGGTTTCTGTGCTGTGTCGGCCACCATAGCCTACTTGCCCTTGCTGTCCCGATTGTTGGAGGAGCTACCCCCATTGTTGGTGTTGGCGTCGGGACGCCTGCCCTTGTCCTCTCCCTCTGAGATGTGCAATCCCAGTTGGCGAGCCTTCTTCAATCGTTCTTCGGCTCTAGTGGCACTGATGATAAACGTCTTTCAGTCCTTGAATTGACTTTCGTCCATCCAGAGGCTGATAGTTGGAAGTAGCCTCTTTTGGCAAATTTTAATCAAGGAGGAATCCGGGGTTCCAGAGGGCAACTTCATAGCGGTTTGGCGGAACCGCTCAATGTAGTTCCTTGTCAGCTCCTTCTCCCCTTGGACGACGTCCATGAGGGTGGACATGGTGATGTCCTGCCCTACTTCGTAGAATCTTTCCAAGAACATGCGCTTGAAGCCGACGAAAGAGTGGATACAGTTGTCTGGCAGGTTGCGATACCAGTCGAAGGCGACTCCTTCCAATGCTCCGATGAATAATCGTGTGAGGATAGCATCGTCATGGGGCAGATGATCGGTGGTGACCTCGAAGTAAGTGATGTACCGACTTGCAGAGGTCTTGCCATCATAAGGATTGATATTGAACGGCTTATATCTTGGCGGGAAGGGGACATCCCTCCAGGAAGCAGGGTATGGTTGCCGTATTCTGAGGTCTTGAGAGTTTTCTCGAGCATAAAACATGGCTCGGAGCTCCTGGACCTCTCTTCTCGCTTCTCGGGCCTCATCCACGGCGGTGGAGGCCGTTACTTCAGGAGGATTGTTGCCCGGGTTCGGTGCCGCTGAATTTGAGTCCGTATTGACCGCGGGACCCGCGCTTATTTGGCCAGGCGTCCCTCCTTGCAGAGTAGGAAGGGCCACTTTGATCTCGTCCACAGACTTGACCAAGGCAAGTAATATGGCTTCGAGAGTGTCGATGCATTGGCGATCACTGGAACCACCTTGGCTGCTGTCTGTCATGAACACCGTTTTTACGTGAGGAGAGATGGACAGAGCGGTGGAGGAAGCGTCCTCCGAGTCATACCCCAGTAGTGAAAAGTCATCGAGGCATGTGGGAATGTTCTCCTCTGGTTCGGACTCAGAAGGAACAGTACCCCCAGTTTCAGAGTTCGCCTCGTCTTGGGATTTGTGGACGTCCTCGGGGACGTCGGGGTTCGCTGCATCTGATGAGAGAGTTGTTTCCCCCGGCTCGTCTTCTTGGAACATCGGATTATCGTGGAGGTTTGGAGGAGTGCTACCCCCAGTCCCAGCAACCCCCAGTGGTGTGGATGACGAATCTCCCACTGTAGCAGATTTTGTCTTAGAACGGGTACCTTAGAAAACTCCAGTGGTGGGCACCCGCTTAGACGACAGTCTCTTAGTCATAGTGGTCGAAATCTTTGGGCTGGGAGCACTGGTCTTCTTTCCTCTTCCATCGGCGGGGACTTTCTGAGCAGAGTTGCAGGAGACGACGGGAAGTGCCTCGTCTTCTGAAGACGGCTGTTGCAGTCTTTGAAAGACGGACTGCCGATCTTCTTGTACCGTCACATTATTGCAGCAGCAGTTGACGATGACTTGGGTGCAGTGATGTCTACGGGAGGACTCTTTGCACCCCGATGCATCTTCTCTTTCCTTGCGTTTGTGGAGGATGGCCTCACGCAAGTTAGATGGGTCTGGATCGACCATGTTTCTTTCCTGGATTTTGAGAGACTTTTGCGAACCTCTCTGTCCGTCTACCGTCGGGGGCTGGACTCGAGTGGTTCTGTACAACTTCCCATCTGAGGCCCGTATAATGGTATGCGGGATGCTCAGATGGTTAGAGACCGGATCAGCGGACTGAGCTTGCCAAGCTCGCGCTGCCCTAGTCTTTTTTGCTCTAGTACGTAAGAGAACATAGTACGAAGAGTCTAGGTGATGCTGGAGAGATTCAGACATATCTTCTTGGGAGCACAAGAGATCAGGACCATAAGATAGACGGTCGAAGACAGAACCACGCGGGGTAGGCGTTATGCGGCTGTCATCAGTAGTCTTCATACGGCTGGCAGACGTAGCCGCATAGGCTTTCTTCATGCGGCTGGGAGTCTCAGCCGTATGAGTTTTCTTCATACGGCTGGATGATCTGGCCGCATAGACTTTCCTCATGCGGCTGGCAGATTCACCCGCATGAGCCTCCTACATGTGGTTGGCAGATTTGGCCACAGGAGTGTTCGGCTTATTCTTGGGGCGCATAGAATTACACTTTGTCCCTGTAAGTCCAACATCGTAGTGCTTTCCTCTACCGGACTTGGGGACAGCATAGTCCTCTACGGCTCGAAGTGGAGCCGTATGAGAGTCGCCTTCGCCGTCTTGGGTAGCAGAGAGTACCCCGTCCAGAGCTTGTGGAGGAGCAAATAATTTTGGCCTCTACTCATAGCGAGCTTTCTTTGTGCGGGTTCGCTTCTGGATCGGGCCAGCACTTCCTTCAGAGAGCATTTCTTCAAACGCTTGTTGGTCGAAGCGGACGACCATCTTCTGTTGCGTAGAGCCAAGTTTAGCTGCATCCGATTGCGTCACCAACTCCTCAGCCATAGAGAAGTTTATCCCCAGCAGAGTCGCCATCGTATTTGCCATAAAATATAAAAGAGCAGAACAATTATCGAAGGACTGGACTTTTACCTCATAATACAAACTCGCTTGTACAAAGAAAGCCTAGGAACGAAAATTTAGGTACAGCAATCTAAGTACAATTGTTTATTTTAGATTCTGGGGGGTGACGGTAGAGGTTCGGGAAAGTGATGGCAGCTCTGCCTTACTCCTTGGACGATCGGGTGCAGCCTTGGCTCTGTAGAAGAACTGCTGGGCGTTGATTAAGAAATGTTCTCTCTTCAGGCTCTCTGGATCTCTCTGTATATCTCTGTGTATATGTCCCTCTGGTCTCTGTATATATCTTCGCAAGGGAATGGCACCCTGCTATTTATAAGAGTGGGGGGCTTCATTAGGGTTTACAATGATTGCTCATTCTTGAAAGTCGGCGGCTAAGGATCATTGGATCTGCGCCGTTCATCGAGATTTGAGCAATAAATGTGATTGCATCAAATCTTTTATGGGTAATTAATGCTGATTGACATAAATCCTCCTGATTTGTCATGCCAACCTCGGATTTCTCGACACGTGTCTTTAATTGGCTTATTTACAAATAATCTAATTTGATCCCAATATTTCATTGGGATTTGTTGAGAAATTTCAATCATCTGATGCCACGTGCCCTACTGTCATGCCACGTGTCATAACAGTAGAAATCTGAGCCGCAGGAAAGTTGGGCCGCATAAGACTGAACATTTGGACCGCATGAGTATGAGTGAACCGTATGGAGATAGTCCTCGTGAGCCGTATGAGGCTAGTCATCGTGGGCCGCATGGGGCTGGTCTTTGTGAACCGCATGGGGGCTGGTCTCCGTGAGCCGCATGGGGCTGATCTTCGTGAGCCGCATGGGGCTAATCTTCGTAAGCCGTATGGGGCTGATCTTCGTGAGCCGCATGGGGCTAATCTCCGTGAGCCGCATGGGGCTAATCTCCGTGAGCCGCATGGGGCTGATCTTCGTGAGCCGCATGGGGCTGATCTTCGTGAGCCGCATGGGGGAGTCTCCACTTGGGCCGCATACGACTGTCCACGTGTCAAGGCCGCATGACGGTTTCTGACTCTCGTAGGATCGTGTCAGAGATTTTCTTCGCTTCCCAAAGAGTCCGTCATCATGAGGGAGTCATAATGATATCTTTGTGTCAGAACTGTCAGAGATGTCAGCCGTCAAGGCATTTAATAAAGTAAAGGACGAACACGAGAGCTGTTTGCGTGCCACGTGGCTCCTCTTTGAGCCACATAGGACTTTCTTGAGCCGCATAGATCCTTGATCCGCATGGATCCTTGAGCCGCATGACCTCTCTGAGCCGTATGGGGCCCTCTAGCCGTATGGATCTTTCTTTATTATTTTCCATGCTTCTACATCTTGCTTAGCTTAGCCTTGGTTTAAATCTTGACTTAATTGATTCAACTTGGTTCAACATGACTTGGATTGGCTCAGTTTGGTTTATATTGGGTTGAGATGAGAGGGGTTGCTATATAAGTCAACTTGTTCTCTCTCCTCCATTATTTGCATTTACTTCTTCATCTTCTTTATTTACTCCTCCCACCTACCAAGCCTAGGCAAGTGCAACTTGCTTCATGATGGATCTCAAGTTTTATTGTTCCATTTCCTTCCTTACTTTATTCTAAGCCTCTTTAGAACTTGACATTTTTGGATTTGATGGATGGATTCTTGTAGATCTAAGTTTGTAATTTTTTTGGTTTTACTTGGTTTTGATACCTAAAACTTGGTTATTTTCAAAATCTAATAGTTCCATGTTGTAGGAAATTCAATTCTATCCAATTTTGGCTTTTGATCCGCTTGATTTCTACTTCGTATGTGAAAGTTATGCCATTTTCATGTTCATGGGTTCCCCATACCTTTTGGTACTGTTGGGACGATGAACAGTGCCGCGCGCAGTGTATTCGTCGCGTGCCGTGCTTGCGCGCAACGTGCGCCGTGGGCGATTTTGCCCGCGTGCAATACGTAACTTGCGCGTCGCGCGCCCGCGTACTTCGCTGTCGCGCGCCGTACGTCGTGCGTCGTGCTTGTGCGCAACATGTGCCGTGGGCGATTTTACCAGTGCGTCATGCTTGTGCGCAACATGCGTCATGCTGCGTCATGCTTGTGCACAACATGCGATTTTGCCAGTGCGTCATGATTTTGCCAGTGCGTCATGCTTGCCCGCGCACTTCTCTGCCGTGCACCCGTGCGTCATGCTTGCCCGCAACGTGCACCGTGGGCGATTTTGCCCGCGTGTAATGCGCAACTTGTGCGCCGCACGCCCGCGCACTTCTCTGTCACGCGCCCGCGCGCCACGCTTGCGCGAAACGTGCGCCGTGGGCGATTTTGCCCGTGCGCAATGCGCAACTTGCGCGATCGCGCGCCCGTGCGGTTTTCTGCCGTATAATGTGCGTCGTGCTTGTGCGCAACATGCGCCGTAGGCGATTTTGCCCGCGCAACTTGCGCGCAGGTCACTCCAAATGATTATTTTTACTTTTTTGAGCTGTTTTGTAGCTAAAATCTTAAAAAACTCAAAACATGAAAGTTGTAGATCTTTTCCTTGGCTTCAACAATATGTTATTAGTTTTTTATGCAAGTTTCTCACAATCATGATAAGGTAAGGATAGAACACGATAGTGGCATGTTAAGGCACACTCTTAACAAGAATCAAGTAACATGATAATTCTTGATAGTGACTCGTCGTGGTGCACTCTTGACAAGTAACTTGACATGATAATTCTTGATGGTGGTCCATTGTGACGCACTCTTGACTTGATAAAGTAAATTTACATGATAATCTCGATATGCCTTGCTAAGTAAATCTTGTCTTGACACTGTGGGTGTTTGTGCTTGTATAAGCTACATGTCTCGTCTTGCATCTTGTCTAGGATATGAATTCCTGATTTCCCACGGTCAGGAATTCGTACTGAATCTGACTAGGATAATGACTAGATTGATCAAGTAGTCCATGAAGAGGTTTCTCAGCTACAGGCAGTTCCGTTATCTGGGCGCTCTAATTGGACTTGTAGCCTGCCGTCGAGTAGGGCACATTTCCAATAGACTGTCATGTGTTGCACCTTTAAGTCACCTAATCCAACTCTCTCAACTTGTGACCGGATAACCTGGAATAAAACTGTAGGGCTTGTGGCTGTTGGAACATCTCGATGCATCTTGTTAGTAACTAGACTTGTGATAACCCTAGTTAATTAAAGTATCAAGCCGTACTCATTGCTTGGCCGTGATTGATGGATGGAGTCTTGTCTAGTCTTGTATAGATCCAGTACATGGCTATCTCATGACATGCTTGTTTATGCTTTACTTTATCGATAATTGGTTAGAGACTAAGTTCAGTTCAGGTGAAGGGTTACAACCCCGGTCCTTGTTTGGTTTACGGGTTGTAACTTGGTTACCAGAATAGTCCGTTAGTCATCTTATCGTTTATCACCCTACTTTCTCTAACTCATGTCTTTCGTTATCCTTTATGTATCATGTGCTAATATGCTAGTTTTAGTTCTTAAGTGAAGCCTCCCTTGTGGCACTTGCTCTTTCTGGGGTCTGACCTAGCTAGTTTTATATGGCCAGATTTCGGAGTAGCTCCCGAGGATCTCCCTGTCTTCCAGCCAGATGGTGACCACTAGGCGCAACTCTGGCAACGAGTGGGTTCTTATTTTGCTCCCCCACTTTCTTGTAAAAATATTCTTTTGAGGCGTTTAGCCGCCGAGCAAGTGTTAGCTCGTTTGCAACTTTACTTATCGTCTACCTACGGGCTGTAACATGATTGACAAATCCTAAGGTTGATCATGTATGACTAAAACTCTTGCTAGTCTTCACGTTTTGTATGACTAACTTCATGATCATCTGAATATGTAATGTTTGGGACGCCTTACTTTGTATGTCTGATGATCTAAAATCTTGTAACATTTACTTACTTTTTTGAGATTGAGACACTAGGCTTGTTCATGACCATAAGAGACTGATGGCTTGTAGTAAACCCTCATGCATCTAGACAGCCGTGATCGTATTGCGAGGTGTGATTCACTTTAATGTACGTAGCTGGCTGTGTCTGTCTCCCGCTCTCCAGTATTCTGGTTCTGGGGCGTGACAATGTCTACGGATCCGGTTTTAGGAGAAGAACCCAACGGTATGTCCAATTTTGGATTCCGATAAGCCGTGCACAAAATTGTCCGTTGGATCGGGTTGCGGGTCAACCAATTTTTGGCGTTCCGATCAACCTTCTCAGAATCGGACCAAACTTGGCATACAAGACCAAAATTTTGATTCGGACCTGTTGGCACAAGTTTCATCTCGTGGCATACAGGACCAAGCATTGCACTGTTCATCACGTGGGCTTTGTTTTTTTTTTACCATATATATATATATATATTTTTAGAGAACTAAACCTTTATTGAGAGTTTGGGACAGGGACTTTTTTACCATATATATATTTTATATATATATATATATATATATATATATATATATATATATATATATATGGTAAAAAAGTCCCTGTCCCAAACTAGTTTACCATATATATATTTTACCATATATATTTTACCATATATATATTTTACCATATATATATTATATATATATATATATATGGTAAAAAAGTCCCTGTCCCAAACTTTCCTATCCCAAACTCTCAAATATATATATATATATATATATATATATATATATATATATATATATATATATATATACACATTTATATATCTATATTCATACATATACATTTATAGGTAAGAAGCATAGAGGAATTAACTAGCATTAAAATAACTATTTTTAAATTACTATCTAGAATTTCCAAATCATATTTAAGACTACTATTTAATAGTATAGCACATAAACCAATAATACATATATATACATACCTTAACTGCAACTAAAGAAATGAATATGTATAAAAATAGTAAATTATAAAAATAAATTTTGCATAAAATATGGGGGTTTACAGGTGTTTGCCATTGATTGTAAAAGTATAAAACAATTATATAGGAGGACTGAACTTAGACTCACAATACAAACTCGCTCGTACAAAGAAAGCCTAGGAACGAAAACCTAGGTACAGCAATCTAAGTACGATTGTTTATTTTTTATTCTGGGGGGTGACGGTAGAGGCTCGGGAGAGCGACGACAGCTCTGCCTTACTCCTTGGACGATCGGACGTAGCCTTGGCTCTGATGAAAAAATGCTCTCGAGATGTGTGGAAAGAATCCTTTGTGCGTGCATTTGTCTCTCTGTGTGTCTAGTCGGGTGGAGAGAGTCTCTTTTGCAAGGGAATGGCTCCTTGCTATTTATAGGAGTAGGGTTTAATCTTTAGGGTTTGCAATGATTGTCCTTTGAAAAGTCGGCGGCCAATAATCTGGACCATTAATCTTGATTGCAACAAATCTGGGCAGTTAATTTTTGATTGCGCCAAATCCGTATGGGCAATTAATGCTGATTGTAATAAATATTCATAATTTGTCATGACAAGCTCGGATCTCCCACCACGTGTTCAATTTGCTTAATTACAACAAATCTGATTTGATCCGAGTAATTATGATGATTATAACAAATCTGGGTTGTTATGATTTGCTAGCAGCCATAACTCCGAAGGAATAAGACCGCCACGTGTCTCAACTGTCATGAGGATCGCCACATGTCTCAACTGTCATGAGGACCGTCACGTGTCTCAACTATCGTGAATGGGACGTCCTGACAGAGCCACATGAATGTGGTCTCTAAATGAACCGCATATGGATGTCCCCCACACTCTAAGCCGCTTGAAGGTAGCAGCCGCATGAGGGTGGCGGCCGCATAAGGAAGATAGCCGCGTGAGGATGGCAGCCTCGTGAAGGAGGCAGCCGCATGAAGGTGTTTGCCATTAAAATCGTTTGATTGCAAATCTTAATACAAACAGAACAGTGTTACAATATAGGACTTAGATGTAGTCCTAGGAGTACACTTTTGTTTAATCTGGGTCCTAAGTGCCAATGGAGCGAGTGGTAATGCGTTGACTCCGTTGACGGGCTGACGACGGTTATCGGTTCTCTGAAGGTGTAGATTGCTCTGGGTGCTGGAGCTGGCTGAGAGGAGGAAGACGTTGAGTGTCTGTATCTGCCTCTCTGATGATCTCTGTCTGGATTGTTCGTATGTATGTCTCTGTGTGTGTCTGTCAGAAGGAAATGGTCCTTCTATTTATAGCTGGCCAGGTTGGCTGCTCATGCGCGCATATATAGGATGCGCCGGTACGTGGGGACGCCACGTGGAGATTGCTGATGGAGGTGCATGGATGATGCACCCTACTCGTGGGGTTGAATTCTTCATACTGCTGTTGTGAGCCGGCACGTAACAGAGGAGAAGATCTTTCTGTTGCTGAGATCTTGGATGAGTTCAGTCAAAAGACACGTGTCGTCGACCCATGGCTCGGAGATCTCTGATTTGGTGGGGGGATGATTTGGTGGGATGCGCCTTTGATTGGGCGCATGATGAGATTTTGGCTCATGACCTTTAGGAGTCACGAGCCGTTCTGGGCGCATGGCTTTTGAGGCGCATGCGAGCGACTTTCCTTCTGTCTTTCGGGATCAGAGATCAGTCTGGGGCGCATGGCTTTTGAGGCGCATGCAAAGCTTCAACTGGAGACTCTTCTTCTGTCTTTAGGGATCAGTGAAGGGTCTGAGACGTATGGCTTTTGAGGCGCATGCATGTTTGGGTGCATGGCCGCGGAGGCGCATGCGGGTGGTCGAGTGGCCACGTAGCAGTAGCCGTCGGGATAGAGTCATGATGATGCTGACGTTGTGGATGCTTCGTTTTCTGTAAAAGCTATCAGCCGTTCAGACTTGGGAAGGCGTGCTGCCAACTCTGTCAGTTCAGCATTTAATGTTGGTGACATTCAATGGACAGCTGAGTGGGCGCGTCGGTTGACGTTCTACTAGGCGTATGGGGGTGCATCCCCTGTGATGCGCTCGGTATAGGGCGCATCTGTTTGATGTTTGAAGAGGTGTGATGCGCTGTCCAGCCGGCGCATCCGACACGTCTTTGATGATGCGGCTGTTTCGCTTCTCGAGTGCTTTTAATAGCCGTTTGGCTGAAGTCGAGGCGTCTGGTTCATCCATTTAATGTGAGTTCATTGCACGGAATTCAGAGAGCCATCCACTTGGCGCATGGGTTTGATCTGCCCGGCCTATAAATAGTGGCATGGGGAGAAGGTTGGCCTCTCATTCCCTCATGTCTTTCCAATATGAACTCGGGTTCTCGGGTGCATTCTGTTGACGAAGTGCTCCCGAGGGTGAAGATGAGACGCCATGTTGTTATTGATGCTCTTGAAGGTGACTGTTACATCCAAAAGACAGAGTCGAGGGCTTCTGAGACAGGCGGAAGGTGCCTGTTGCATCCAAAGATAGGGATGCTCGGGCCTCGTCTCCGTTGTTCCGGAAGAGCCGTAGATCGGAATGGCGGTGCTAGGCTCTCTCTTCCTTCAAAGTGGGTGTCGCCCACTCTGATTGTGTTGAAAGCTGCCTTTCGCTGTGATTTCGATCACGGTCTTCCTTGGCCTTTGGAGGCTCTTTCGAAGCCTCCCCTGGCCACAGATTTGCGGTGCTCTTCTCTTCCTTGGTTCCAGCCGGAGGGTTAAATGCTTTGTGTTCGAAGCATTTATCAGGTGAGCCTGGCTGAAAGAGCGGCACACTCCTGCTCGGCCAGGTGAGCCTGGTTGGAAGAGTGGCACATAACTGGGCTGCTGAAGGGATGCACATAACTGAGCTGGATGCACATAACTGAGCTGCTGAAGAGATGGCGGGATGTGCCTGGATGGAGGCGCATAGTATCTGCTGCGCCTCACTGGTGGCGCATGGTGACTGCTGCGCCTATCTGGAGACGCATGGTGGCCGCTGCGCCTATCTGAAGGCGCATGGTGGCCGCTGGCTGTAGACTTAGGATCTTTCCTTTGTAGAAATTCTCCTTTGTACAACCTTTTCTAGACATGTAATAGACTTTTATATATAAAATGAAAAGTCCTTCAAATGTCTATACTTATTGACTTTGCTGTGAAGTGTTCTGTGCGAGTTCTGGCACATGTAATGTCTGGCGCATGGTCTTTCTGGTTGTGAAATTCCATGCTTCTACAAGACCCCCTTCAAAGTTTTCAAAACTTTTGAATAAGTTTTGGAATACTTTGAATAAGAAGCATGGCAATCAGGGCGCATGACTGTTGGGGCGCATGCCTGTTCAGCCGCATGCTCTTCTCAAATGCCTCGGTAACCGAAAAGATTAATGATGATCTTTTGGTTTTATCTGCTGCTATCTTCACAAGACCCGAGGCGACGGCTGAGATCACTCGTCATCGGTTCACGCATGCGACCACGGCCTATAAATAGGTGAGAGGTAGAGAGAGAGAGAGTTCTTCTACTCTGTGCCTTTGCCTCCTTTAGAGTTCTTCTGAAAACCCTAATTTCTTCCTCTCTGTTAGAATGGCTCCCAAGACTCCTAGCGGCGGTACCGGCAAAGGAAAGGGGAAGGAGAAGGAGCCGGCAGAGTTCGTCGACGAGGATGCTCCTGCCACCATTGCGACTCCGGCCGATGTTCGTCCCGGGGTGATAGGTGGGTGTCGACTTTTGCTATCTAATGTGCTCTAACTTTCTGCTGCCAATGCGTATGGGCCTCTGTCCTTGATATGCTGAGGTTTTATCCTGCCGACGTGCATAGGCTCAGGCCTTTATTATGCACCGAGGTTTAGTTTGCTGACGCGCATGGGTTTTATACCCTGATGATACGCTGAAGCTTTCGCTGACGCGCATGGGCTCACGCCTTGATGATGCGTCGAAGCTCCAATACTGACGCGCATGGGTTTATGCCCTGCCAATACCGACGCGCATGGGTGATGCGCTGAAGCTGACGCGTATGGGTTTATGCCCTGACGCTGCGTCAATCTACTTTTGTCTTTTTGCCCGACTTCTACTTTTGTTGTGCCAGTGTCGATGACGATCCCTCTGTTGAACGAAGTCCTCTTGGATGCTTCCTTTTGCCAAATGGGAGTTGATTTTGATGAGGCAGTGATCAACCCTGCAAAGGATGCTATCTTACAGAACCAACCCCGGGAGAGAATGCTGCAAATCTAGAACCAGTTGCCACTTTTCCTCCAGAGTATGATGGAGAGTGGTAAACTGAAGTCTGCCGAATCTGAAGATGTGACTTTCTTAAAACCTGCCTTTCTGTTTGGCGACCGACTAGTCACTTCTGAAGCGAAGATACTGAAGATCAAAGAAGACCGATTCTTCACTGCCAAAGGCATGGTTCTATACATGAGGCAGGTTGACCGCCAGTTGCCGCTGACGACTTTTTATCGTCTGGCTTCGAAGAGAAGGATGGATTGGGAACTTACTCCTTCTCAAGGAGGGGCCTTGGGAGGTACCCTTTCGATCGATGCCACCTCGAACCAGCGAGATACTTTGGCTGCTTCACGAGCCAGTTCCTCGTTCAGTTACCGAGCCTTGCGTCCCGGGAGCCTCTACAGTGAAGTTCCAAATGACACATTTCCCTTCAGTGCCCCGACCTTTGCAAATCGGATGTTGACAGCGAAGGTCACGTATCCGACAGGTGGATTTAGAGTCGAGGGTTGGTGTCACTATATTCCGAGGTGGGACGAGTTGACCACTTGGGTGCTTTCAAGGTTCAAAGTTGAGCTTAAGGAGATCGGGCTGACAGCCGCTATTTGGGCTACGCAGGCAGGCGTGGATCTCAATAAGCCTATGTTCCTTGCGCTCTTAGAATTATTCAACGCCCATACTGGCAGCTTTTTCACTCCGGTGGGAGAGTTGGGGTTGGCTCTCCATGAGATGCACGAGGTGTCTAAGCTTCCTTGGGGCTCAGAGCCGTACGAGGAGTATTTTCCGTCAAATGAGGAGATCCAGGTTCTGGAGGATAAGAACCCGGAGATGATGGCTATGTTCAAAGAGGTGACGAGCCACCATTATCTGATGCACCGGAGGGATAGGGGCAAGACCCAACCTCATGTAACTGCTTGGAGGGACTATGTCTTTAAGCGGGATTTAGCGGATCCTTCGAGGATCCGATTTGTGACTCCGCAGGGACTGAAGCCCGCGGAGGTGACTTCTGAAATAAGTCGACTGGATGAGAGGACTCCACGTTCGGATGAGAGCGGCAAGGATGCCTATAGCTGCTTCTGGCACTGTGGGCACCGGATGTCATCTAAGGCAGTATTGACAGCCTATTTGATGATATGGCTCCGGGATTGCGTGTTTGCAGGTGGATCTGGTGCCGTGGAACGGGTACATCGGAATCTCATTTTGCCTGCTATGAAGTTGGCTTTTGGGCGACCCTTAGCTCTCCTCCCCGCGATGGTGTGCAACCTGTTGCGCGGTTTGAGGTCTTTTACTGATGACGTGATCCATGAGAAAGGTAATAATGACAACTTTCCCCGGGCCGAGTTGCCTTTCCATTATCTTATGGGATGGCTGATTTTGTATCATCCGAACGTGATGAGTCCCGGTCCGGAGGAGGATCATGTTGAAGGGGATGCCTTCATCCGTCGCTTCTACAAGAGGAAGTGGTCATACACCGGCGTCTCCGTTTGCAGGAGAGTCTTGTCCTACCTTCAGGGGTGGGAAATTGTCAAGGTTGGCCCGATTTTCAAAGATTTCGAGGCCGACCAAGATTTAGTTGACTCTGGCGAAGATGTAGTCACTTTGCCGAAATAGAGTTTTCGTTGGTTGCAAAGTATCCGGCCTTCTCACCTGGTGTACCGCAACCAGAATAAATATTATCTGGAGCCATATCTGCCAAGCCGATTTGCTCGTCAATTTGGCTATACTCAGCTGATGTTGCGGAATCCCAGTAGCAGTCTAGGCTTCGTCGGAAGTTTGCTGGACGGAGCCCGGGGCTGGCAGTATTATAACGTTGGATGCACTAGCGTTAGTTTTACCACGCCAGTCCGCAACCCTCGGCCGCAGATCCTATATCCGGCCGCCAAGCTGTATTGCATTATGAACGCTGCGTCTCCTGGTTATGACAGAGAGACTAGTTTCATCATTTGAACTCAACTGGAGGCCACGGCGAATATGTTGAGGGTAGCCCGATCATATCGTCCACCAGATTTGGCAGGATATTAGGCTGCTGCTGCAGCGCCAGTGAGAGATCCGTCTGTTGGGAAGAGGCGGGCTGACACAGAAGCTGGTTCTTCTGTACCGAAGAGGTCGAGAAAGACGTCGACTGCAAAGGTTACGGAAGTGCCACTCGTAGTGCCAACGGGATCAGCTCCTGCTGAGGTAAGGAGTGCTTCGTAGTTCTAATTCATTTTGTCATTGAGGTGACTTATGCTTTTTCTTCTTGCAGTCGAAGAAGAAGTCCCGTGTTTCAAAACCGGGTGCCAATAAGCCGAAAGAGGTGGCAGGCTCTTCTGATGAGCGCATCCCACCGATGATAATGTCTTCCGTGGATGAGGACCCCGAAGACGTGCCTGCGGAGGTTTTAGTATCTCCTGTCTTTGAGGTTGCAACAACTTTCGAAAAGGTAGAGTCTGCCGTAGAGGACGTTGAGGGTCCTACGGACTCGAGGCATCCTGATGATGAGGTAGATTGGAGTTCGTCGCCTTCGGATGACATTGCTCCAGGGCTACAAAAGTCTGTTATGGAGGCAACAGATATGGTTGAGACAGAGGAGAGGGTTGATTCCCCTCCTTATCATGATGAGGGGAGGTCGGCTGAATCATTGCCGAGTCCTACCCCGGCTTCAACCGTAGTAGTTGAGACGGCTACCGATCAGGAGGTAGCGACAGATTCTGTCCCTGTGGAAGGACTTGGTGACGGGACCCGTCTGCCGGTGACGACCACTGAGGCGGGTCAAGAGACAAATGATAATCTCCCTATTCTGGAAAGGGAGGTACTAGCTGTTGATATGACGTTGGGGGTAGAAGAGGTGGCCGTTGACGTCGGTGGTTCCTCCGGGCTTGAGAAGGGCGAGGGTGTAGAACCCTCTGTTGCCCCTCCTGCTTGGGGTACTATTTCGACGCCTGTGCGGGCTTCCTCTGTTCCTTCGGCTCCTCGGGCTAGCAGTCCAGCCCCTGTTGATGAAGAGCCCATTGATGCCGAGGTTCAAGCCTCGCAGGTTGAGGTTGGCAGATCTTCTTCAGTTCCGCAAACTGTAGTAGCTCCTCCAACTCCTGCTATGACGCCGCAGGTCCTGGCGGATGCAGACGAATATGTGAAATTCCTCGTCGAAGGGGTATACAAAATGCTGCAGAAGGGTGTATCTGTTGTGATGGATGCCAATGGAAGCTTTGCAACAGCAAAAACTTTGGCAATGCCCTGTATCGAGCTGATCCGCATTCACCAAGGCTACGACCATATGTCCGAAATTCTGGAGGCTTCGGTGATCGAGCTGGACGATCAGCTCGCGGAACTTCAGCGCATCCAGCGAAACGACCTCTCCGTCCTGATAGATGCGGAGAAGGGGAAGCTGATTGCCAAAATCGAGTCTTCATACCAGGCCACTGTGGGCATTTGGTAGCGCCAAGTGGCTGAGACTGAGGCTGTGGTAGAGCAGTTGTCTCAGTCCATGAAGACGACGGTGGAAACTCGAGCTGTATTGGATGCTAATATTGCGAAGATCGACACCCAGATGCGCCGCCTTAAGGACCAACGGGCCCGACTCCAGTTAGACGCCGAGCGCGTCCGGGCTGAACACGCAGCATTCCAGAAGGAAGAAAAGACTTTTACTCAGCGGACTCTTGCCTTGGCGCAGCAGCGACAACAGCTTGATGCGAAGCATGAGAGCGATACTTCCGCTGGGGCTGTTGAATTGATGCGTCAAGAAGCTGAGCGACGAGTCCTGGCGACTGTGGAGGCCCGTACAGCCGACCTAAGGCTTCGAGTCAGGGAGCTCTCAGCCCATCCTGGGGAGGTTCAGGGACTGTAGTTTTTCCCCTTTTTTATGCTCTTTTGCAACCCTTTGCTGAGGGATAATGTAGCCTTTTGTACTCTCTATTTCAGAAAATAAAGAAGTACACAACTTTTTGTGATGTGTTCATTTTTTGTTATTATGAACTTGATGATTTGTGTGGACCTATTATCTTTTGCGCACCTTAGTTTTTAGGCACAGATAATAAGTTTGAAGGAACCAACATATTTGCTCAGAGGTGATGTGGACATGGCAATCATTGGGTTCAAATGATAGAATCATCCTACTCAGAGGTGTGATGGACGTGGTAGGAATGATCCTGGGGGATACGCTGAACAACTCAGAGGTGATGTGGACGTGGAAGTTCGGCGATCAATGTACGACAACGTAGGGGTTGTTTGTATGAGATGTTTACTCAGAGGTAATGTGGACGTGGTAAACATGAAGGGTAGCGTCGGCTTACGTAGCGTAAGAGTCCGCTTTATAGGGTGTAGAGGAACAACTCAGAGGTAATGTGGACGTGGTTATCTTTCTACTGAAGGAAGCCACGGAACAGCTGGGTTCTCGAGGCGGATGAGTTTGTGGAAGGAGATTGTTTGTGAATCCCGATGATTGGGCCCATAGATCCCCTTGGGGAAGTACATGTCTGAAGGATGTCAAGAATAGTACTTCTTTACGAACTTGCCGTTGATGGGCATCATAAACAAGTCTCCATTGGGTTTGGCGAGGCGGTAAGCACCGTTTGAGTATACCGTCTTTATGATGAAAGGTCCTTCCCACTTGGGCTCGAACTTTTCTGGTGTCTTGTGAGTTAACACCATTGGCCTTCTGACTGCTAGAACCAGGTCGCCAACTTGGAAAGTCCTATGTTTGACCTTCTTGTTGAAAGCCTGTGATATACGGGCTTGGTAGAGTTCGATGCGTTGTTGAGCTAGGAGACGCTTCTCATCGAGTGCCTCCAGTTCCCGCAGACGACGACGTTGATTGTCCTCTTCTGTGAGTTTGTTTGTTATTGCCATACGGAGTGAGGGTATCTGGATCTCGAGAGGCAGTACCGCTTCGCTCCCGTAGACCAGAGAGAATGGTGTATTGTCTGTTGGGGTCCGTACCGTTGTGCGGTAGGCCCAAAGGCATTCGCCAAGATTTTCATCCCAGTCGCATTTATTGGATGACATGACCTTTTTGAGTAGCCTGACGATGGTTTTGTTGAACGCCTCTGCTAACCCGTTTGCTGCCGGATTATAAGCAGTAGATGCCACATTTTGAATACGATTCTTGTCACAGAACCTGCTAAAAATATGGCTGATAAACTGAGGACCGTTTTCATGAATGATCTACCGGGGTACTCCGAAACGGTAAATGACATGGTGTTTGATAAAGCTGACCACCCTGGAGCTCTTTACTTCCGCCAGTGGGACTGCTTCTGTCCATTTGGAGAAGTAATCAGTGATGGCCAGGATGAAGCGGTGTCCTCTTGATGAAGGAGGGGTGATAGGTCCCACAATATCCATGCCCCAGGCTTCGAAGGGCCAGGAGGCGACTGTAGGATATAGTGGTTCAAACGGTGTATGTATGAAGTCAGCATGGAGTTGGCATGCGTGACACTTCTTAGCATATTCAACAGCGTCGGCGGCCATGGTTGGCCAGTAGTAGCCCATACGTCGCAGTCGATCCTGCAACTTAGGACCAGGTTGATGAGCTCCACAAGTTCCGTCATGAGCTTCTTGAAGAGCTTCGGCTGCTTCTTCGTTGGACAGGCATCGAAGGAGGAGCCCATCGAAGGAGCGTCGGTACAGCGTTTTAGTAGCTGTATCATAGTAGAATCGAAGAGAGCGCCTCCTGACTGAGACGGCTTCCTTTGGGTCTTCTGGAAGAATTCCGTAGACAGCTAAGTCGATGAACGGGAACCTCCAGTCTCGGACATTAACCCCAGTGTTCGTCGGCATGGCGTGGGCCACTTGCAAGCACAGGTTGTTTCTGGGACAAATCAAGTCTCGGCCTGTTACCGTGACATAGTGTTGAGTCCCAAAGGGCGCTGCCAATGAGGCTGCGAGGCCAGCCAGAGCGTCAGCCTCCAAGTTTTGTAGACGAGGCACGTGTTCGATGAAGAACCCGAAGAAGGTTAAAATGATGTTCAATGCAACTTCATGGTAAGGGATCAAATCTTTATGGCGAACCTCGTACTGCCCTTGAATCTGGTTCACGACGAGTTTTGAGTCACCGTAGGCTTCTAGATGGTCCACCCCCAGCTGTTGTGCGAGTTGGAGTCCCATGACGAGTGCGTTGTACTCGGCAACATTGTTGAAGCACGGCTTCGAAAGGGAGTAAGCACGCTGGATGACCAGCTGATCGGGGGAGACTAAGACTACCCCCACTCCTGCGATGATTTGGCCTTTGGAGCCTGTTCTCGAAGCGCCATCGAAGAACATCCGCCAAACGGAGCTTCCTTCGGTGACGTTGGATTCTTGGACCTCATCCGGGATGTCTTCATAGAGTTTTGAGGATTCTGGGATGGGGTGTGCAACTAAAAAGTCAGCCAGAGCTTGACCTTTAACAGCTTTTTGCGGGACAAACACCATATTATATGGTGTTAGCAAAATCGCCCATGTGGCTAGCCGGGAGTTTAATGATCCTGGCTTCGTCATGAGGACTCTGAGTGGATTGACTCGGGAAATGACATGAATTGTCTCGCCCGAGACATAATGACGAGTCTTCTGGATGGCAAACACCAAGGCCAAGTACTCCTTTTCAACGGGGTTGTACCGGTGTTCAGCCCCGATGAGCGTTCGACTGAGGTAGTAGATTGCTTGCTCATAGCCTGTATCGCTGTTTTGAGCCAGCAGAGCGCCAAGGGAATGATCCATGGCACGGACGTAGAGAAGAAATGGTTTGCCCGCGACAGGTGCCACCAGGACTGGTGGGCTCGTCAAGTAGGCTTTGATGTCGTCGAAAGCCTTTTGGCACTCCTTTGTCCAGACATAAGAGACTCCCTTCTTCATGAGCTGAGTAAAGGGTTGACATTTACCGGAGAGGTTTGCTATGAACCTCCGGATGTATGCCAGACGTCCCTGTAAGCCTCGAAGTTATCGAAGATTTTTCGGAGGGTCCATGTTGAGGATGGCTTTGGTCTTCTCGGGATCAACATGAATGCCTTTTGCCGTGATGACAAAGCCCAAGAATTTGCCGCTAGAAACCCCCAGGAAGGATTTAGCGGGTTCATTTTGAGTTGATGCGCCCGTATGAGATCGAATACTGTCTTCAAATCCTGTAGGTGATCTCCTTTGAGGCGGCTCTTGACTGCGATGTCGTCAACATAGCATTCGACTGTTTTGCGAAGATGTTGACGGAAGATGGTGCTCATAGCTCGTTGGTATGTTGCACCGGCATTTTTCAAGCCGAAGGGCATTACTGTGTAGCAGAAAATACCCTTTGGAGTCCTGAATGATGTGTGTTTCGCGTCATCGGGGAACATCTTGATTTGATTGTAGCCTGAATACCCATCCATGAAGGACATGCGTTCAAACCCACATGTGCTGTCGATCATCACATCGGTGATCGGAAGCAGGAATTCGTCCTTCGGACAAGCAGAATTGAGGTCCCTGAAGTCGATACAGACTCGTATCTTCCCGTTCTTCTTGGTGACAGGTACGACGTTGGCTACCCAAACTGGGTGTTGTTCCTCACGGATGAAGTCGCTAGTCAAGAGTTTGTCCACCTCCTGATCGATGGCATTCATGATGTCCGAACGGAAACGTCGCTGTTGTTGTTTGATAGGTTTGGCATTAGGTAAGATGTTCAACCTATGCATTGTGATCTGTTCCAATGTGGAAGACAAGAATAATTAAAAGACACACTATTATTGATGAAGTACGAGATTTTATCCCGCGGGATTACATTGTCTAAGGAGGGTGCATCTACATCAGCAGAGATATATTCGCCAAGCTCCTCATCTATAAGCACTGGGGTCGGATCAGGAGAATCTACCACAGCTTTGACTTTGGGGTCTGAGAGGGCGATGTGAGCCCTTTCTGGCATCTTGGATGACTGCGGGGGCTTGCCCTTAAGACGCACCTTCAAAGGTGCCTCAACTGCGCCTCCTGTGAGTGGTGCCTTCCCCTGTAATTTCGCCACCAGGGGAGCCGATGTTTGAGGCGGCTTTCCCTTGAGGCGTATCTTCAGGGGAGCCTCATGAGGTGCTTTCTCTGATAGCTTGATGCTCATTGGAGGCACCTTCTGGGGTGGTTTGCCCTTCAGTCGGATCTTCAGTGGGGCATCTGGATTCATCTCCGGCTCCGTGTCCGGCTCAGTTGCCGTCTCTGCCTCATCATCAGCATCGTTGGCTTCCTCCTCGTCAAGTGGCTTGTACATGTCAGAATCGATGAAGTAAGCCTCAATCCCTTTAAAAGGATCGATGTCTGCGAACTCCGTCCGGATGACTTGGTGGATACATATTTCATGCATTGGTGGAGCGTGGAAGGCACCACCATATACTCATGTAGCCATGGTCGGCCAAGCAGGATATTGTAGTTGACCTCGGTATCCACCACAAAACAAGTCACCTCAGTTTTGAGGTTGCCGATGTGACACTTTAGTCGGATTCGCCAGCCGGTACATTGGGATCCCCAGTTTTGATTGCTGAGGGAAGGCCCCGGATCGATCTGAATTCGGCTCACCTTGACTGAACCGATGTACCCTGTGTAATACAGCGGTCGGTTATGTCGGTGGTGCTTGAGCAGCATGTCTTGTTGGGTGAAAATTATGTTTGGGATAACTTCCTCCGCACAATGACAGTGCGCACAAGTAGTTGGGAGGTCTTCAGGCTGCTTGACCTGACTGAGAAAGGATTCAGCGTCCTTCAGAGCTTCACAGAGAGCTTCTCGGGAGTCTTTGGAAAGACGCAGGAGCTCAAACAAAGACAAGCGCGCAGGAGTACTGGCCAGTTGTGCCAGAATGTCAAAGTTGTGGGGCTTGGCTAGCCCCGAAGCATTCTTCTTTCGTAGAGGTCTGTCAAAACGAGCCTCCACCTGCTTCTTCTTATTGGCTGCTGAGGGTTTAGACGAACCCTCCTCAGCGATTGTGCCAGGAGACACCACCTCGGCGACAGCTTCGTCGGGCTGAGCGTTCTGTTGTGCACGCGTCTGCACTGGAAGTGCCTCTTCTGTTGACGAAGAGACCGTACGGCAAGACTTGATCTTCCTGCCTTTTGATTTGGAGATAGAGCGTACCTCCGGTTGAGTCACCTCGGAGACGAGGTCGGGGTGAACCCAGAGGACCTCTCCTCGAGATGTGGTGAGTGGGATGAGTCCACTCACGTTATCACGGGTAGGTGGCAAGTTCACCACCTCCATTGTCGCCTTAGGGATGGGGACGACGCCATCTTGTGTGGTGGTCGGCGGCAAGGTGCCGAACTGAAGTGACACCACATTGGCTGACACCGTCTTTTCTTCATAGTCGACGGAGATTATATCGGCATTGATCATGCGCTGGATGTAATTCTTGAGGACGTAGCAGTCCTTGGTCGGGTGTCCGACAAACCGATGGTAGTGACAGTACCTCGGGTTGTCCACTTTCCCGACTTCTTCGGGCCGCTTCGGGTCCGGGAGCTTGATCTTGTCACCCTGCTTCAGTATTTCGAAGAGTTGCAGGGTATCTTCATCATTGAATGAATACACCTCCTTAGGTCTCGGTGCTAGTGGAGGCTTCTGAGTAGGCACAGATGCGCCCTTCGAGGCATTAACAGTCAATTCCTGTTTCCTCTTTGCTTCTCGCCCGGAGTTGTTGGCTGCTGACCTTTTTCCCTTATCATCAAAGACGGGAAAGCTGACACCCAGAAGCCGTGCATTGGCCGCCTTCTTTTCTGCGGCTTCAGCTTCGATAATCAGGGAGCTCCAGTCGGGAGGAGGAATAGAGTTGAGCCAGAGCTTCACTACGGGCAGCATGTTCATGCTGCAAGAGGAGAGGAGCGCATGTTCTAGCATGCCTGGAGGTAGCCTGAAGCAGGCTTGTCGGAAGCGTTCGATGAACGCCCGAACCGTTTCTTTCTCCTTCTGGCGTATCTCTATGAGAGATGCCATCGTCATGTCCTTTCCGCCGTCGTAGAAGCGATCGAGGAAGAGGTGCATCAAGTCATCGAAGGACGATATAAAATTGTCGGGGAGGCTGCAGTACCAGTCATATGCCACCCCTTTTAGGGCCCCAACAAAGATGCTGGTGAGGAGCGCGTCCTCCTTTGGAAGATGCCCTATTTGTGACTGAAAGTATGTCAGGTATCGACGCGGAGAGTCCTTCCCATCGTATGGTGTGAGTGTTTGTGGTTTATATTTTGGAGGATAAACCACTTTGTTCCACTCGAGGGAATAAGGCTGGGGAATGCCCATCTTCTGGCGCTCCTCTTGCCTGTTTTTGGACTCGAAGCGCTCCCGCAGGTCCTTGATCATTTCGACCACATTCTTTGTGGAGCTAGGAGTCGGGGAAGGTGGCACTATCTGGAGCGGAGCGTTTGAGGGTTCCGATGTCCGAGGTGCTTCTGTGTCGGAAGGTGCCCGTTGAAGGGGTACACTCGACTCCCCATTAACTCCTGGGTCAGGACCGGTTGAAGGTGTTCTGGTCAAGGCCGACCGAATATCAAACACTGCTTGAGTCAGTGCTTGCATAGAGGCAAAGAGGGTTTTGAGTCCTCCCTCTAATGAGTCTATGTGCTGAACAATGTCCTGCGATGGCGCATCAGACTCGGCATCATCCCCAGCCATGTATACTGTCCTGACACGGCCAGGAGTGGATGGATTGGTTGAGGCTTCGCTCTCGGCCTCACTTTCATGTGGGGTAGTCACCTCTCCTTGGCTACCCCCAGCCACATTCTGGAGGTCATTTCCGACGGGCGCATCTGCCAGGGCCTGATTGTCCTCAGCTCCGTCTTGAAGGGCCTCTTCGTCTCTATCCCCAGCTGTGTCCTGATAGACATCCTCGTTTCGAGGTGCTTCTGGGAGGCTGACTTCGTCTCGAGGATGAAGATCCGTCGCAGCTGTGCTTTGGACATCTTCGTCTTCGGAAGGAAGCTCAACAAGGGTCTGACTACCCCCAGCTTCCTCTAAGAACTTCTTCTTCGACCGAGTGCCTTCGAACACCCCAGAGGTCGAGACTGCTGCCTTGGTTCTCCTTGATTGGCTTTTGGACGAGGAATTGTCGGTCGCCTTCCGGAGAGATGAGGAGTTGGAGACCACATTGCATGAAGCAACTCTTGGCTCCTCTTCTGTTGACACCTTCTTCCCAAGATGATGTCGGAGGGGTGTCGATGACTGCAGCCGCTGGAAGATTGACTGCCTTGGTGGTACTGCCGCCTTGCCACAGCAGTTGATAGTGACTACCGCACAAGTATGCCCCGTGAGAGGCTCATCGTGCTTGTTGGTCGACTCTCCTGACCGGCGCTTGTGAGTGATCACATTACGCAGGTCGTTGGAGGAGAGTACTACCTTCACACCCCCTTCAGGCGCATGGCAAGGCCAAATGCCGGGGCGGACAGGTGAGTATTGCACCCCCTGATCTAATACCAAGAAGGCATCATGATCAGTAGTGGGGGAACAACAACATTTGAAGTGACTTGAACGGACCTCAAACACACAACTAGAGGAGGCACGGGAGTTCAAGACCACTGAATTTGCTGCACTCGACTTGGTTATGCACGCAGTGGATGCGCCCAAGTGAGATGAGGACTTTGAAGATCGACTCGTCTTTGGTGCCGAAGCACCTGAGTCGACCTTGTACAGCTTGCCATCGGCAGCGCGTGTGATTGTGAGCACGTGCCTCTGGCCTGCTGCTGGTATAGCAAGCTTGTGGCGCATGGCCTGTGCCGCCTTGGATTTCTTTGTACTAGCCCGCTGGGGCGCATAGTACTCAGCATCCAAATTCTCTTCGCCATTACAGCGAGTGAGTCTGTCAAAGACAGAGACTTTTTGTGGCGCATCAGAGGTGATGCGCGGGGCATTGGCTGCGCCCCTGCTCCGTCGACGCATCTTTCTCGCCTGAGAGGGAGATGGCTGGGGAACGTGGTCAGCCGCACGTTCCCCCGAGAGATGTGCTGCATCAGCGGGCGCACCTTGGTTGCTGAGAATGTCAGCAGGAAGGGAGGGCTGGATTGGCGCATCCCCTTCAGTGGTGGTGCCCGAGGAGTCGACTTTGCGCACCCAGACACGGCGGGTCTTCTTCGGCTTCGGCAGCCGCTTCGAAGGACTCGCGCTTCCTTCAGAAATGAACTCCTCGTACGCCTGTTGATTGAGGCACACGACCAGCATCTTGTGGGAGGAGCCCACCTTCACGTCGTCGGCCTGTGACACAACTTTCTCGGAAGAGGAGAAAGAAGTTCCCAGCAGAGTCGCCAGCTTATTTGCCATTAAAATTATTTGATTGCAAATCTTAATACAAACAGAACAGTGTTACAATATAGGACTTAGATGTAGTCCTAGGAGTACACTTTTGTTTAATCTGGGTCCTAAGTGCCAATGGAGCGAGTGGTAATGCGTTGACTCCGTTGACGGGCTGACGACGGTTATCGGTTCTCTGAAGGTGTAGATTGCTCTGGGTGCTGGAGCTGGCTGAGAGGAGGAAGGCGTTGAGTGTCTGTATCTGCCTTTCTGATGATCTCTGTCTGGATTATTCGTATGTATGTCTCTGTGTGTGTCTGTCAGAAGGAAATGGTCCTTCTATTTATAGTTGGGCAGGTTGGCTGCTCATGCGCACATATGTAGGATGCGCTAGTGCGTGGGGACGCCACGTGGAGATTGCTGATGGAGGCGCATGGATGATGTGCCCTACTCGCGGGGTTGAATTCTTCATACTGCTGTTGTGAGCCGGCACGTAGCAGAGGAGAAGATCTTTCTGTTGCTGAGATCTTGGATGAGTTGAGTCAAAGGACACATGTCGTCGACCCATGGCTCGGAGATCTCTGATTTGGTGGGGGGATGATTTGGTGGGATGCGCCTTGGATTGGGCGCATGATGAGATTTTGGCTCATGACCTTTAGGAGTCACAAGCCGTTCTGGGCGCATGGCTTTTGAGGCGCATGCGAGCGACTTTCCTTCTGTCTTTCGGGATCAGAGATCAGTCTGGTGCACATGGTTTTTGAGGCGCATGCAAAGCTTCAACTGGAGACTCTTCTTCTGTCTTTAGGGATCAGTGAAGGGTCTGAGGCGCATGGCTTTTGAGGCGCATGCAGGTTTGGGCGCATGGCCGCGGAGGCGCATGCGGGTGGTCGAGTGGCCACGTGGCAATAGCCGTCGGGATAGAGTCATGATGATGCTGACGTTGTGGACGCTTCGTTTTCTGCAAAAGCTGTCAGCCATTCAGACTTGGGAAGGCGTGCTGCCAACTCTGTCAGTTCAGCATTTAATGTTGGTGACATTCGATGGACAGCTGAGTGGGCGCGTCGGTTGACGTTCCACTAGGCGTATGGGGACGTATGGGGGTGCATCCCCTGTGATGCGCTCGGTACAGGGCGCATCTGTTTGATGTTTGAAGAGGTGTGATGCGCTGTCCAGCCGGCGCATCCCACACTTCTTTGATGATGTGGCTGTTTCGCTTCTCGAGTGCTTTTAATAGCCGTTTGGCTGAAGTCGAGGCGTCTGGTTCATCCATTTAATGTGAGTTCATTGCACGAAATTCGGAGAGCCATCCACTTGGCGCATGGGTTTGATCTGCCCGGCCTATAAATAGTGGCATGGGGAGAAGGTTGGCCTCTCATTCCCTCACGTCTTTCCAATATGAACTCGGGTTCTCGGGTGCATTCTGTTGACGAAGTGCTCCCGAGGGTGAAGATGAGACGCCATGTTGTCATTGATGCTCTTGAAGGTGACTGTTACGTCCAAAAGACGGAGTCGAGGGCTTCTGAGGCAGGCGGAAGGTGCCTGTTGCATCCAAAGATAGGGATGCTCGGGCCTCGTCTCCGTTGTTCCGGAAGAGCCGTAGATCGGAATGGCGGTGCTAGGCTCTCTCTTCCTTCAAAGTAGGTATCGCCCACTCTGATTGTGTTGAAAGCTGCCTTTCGCTGTGATTTCGATCACGGTCTTCCTTGGCCTTTGGAGGCTCTTTCGAAGCCTCCCCTGGCCACAGATTTGCGGTGCTCTTCTCTTCCTTGGTTCCAGCCAGAGGGTTAAATGCTTTGTGTTCGAAGCATTAATCAGGTGAGCCTGGCTGGAAGAGCGGCACACTCCTGCTTGGCCAGGTGAGCCTGGTTGGAAGAGTGGCACATAACTGGGCTGCTGAAGGGATGCACATAACTGAGCTAGATGCACATAACTGAGCTGCTGAAGAGATGGCGGGATGCGCCTGGATGGAGGTGCATAGTATCTGTTGCGCCTCACTGGTGGCGCATGGTGACTGCTGCGCCTATCTGGAGACGCATGGTGGCCGCTGCGCCTATCTGAAGGCGCATGGTGGCCGCTGGCTGTAGACTTGGGATCTTTTTTTGTAGAAATTCTCCTTTGTACAACCTTTTCTAGACATGTAATAGACTTTTATATATAAAATGAAAAGTCCTTCTTCAAATGTCTATACTTATTGACTTTGCTGTGAAGTGTTCTGTGCGAGTTCTGGCACATGTAGTGTCTGGCGCATGGTCTTTCTGGTTGTAAAATTCCATGCTTCTACAGAAGGTGGCAGCCGCATGAAGGTGGCAGCCAAATGAAAAGGGCAGCCGCATGAAGGAGGCAGCCGCATGAAGAGAGCAACCGTATAGGAGTGACAGCCACATAGGAGTGGCAGCCGCATAGGGAGCTTTGGACTTGACGGATCATGCCATCTATAAAAGATTTTCTTCTTTTTCCTAGGAGCACGCCATCATGTCAGGGCTATCATTTCAGCTTTATGTCAGAGTTGTCACTTCATCTTTCTGTCAGAGCGGCCGTCAGGACATTTAATGAGGCAGTCGCTTTATGGCCAGCTGTAGAGGCAAACTGCTTAGGGTCACGTGGCTCCTTCCTGAGCCGTATGGAGCTATCCGAGCCGTATGATGCTTTAAAGGACTTTTGAACCGCATGAATGTCTAACGGATTCCTGAGCTACATGAGGCTCTTTCTGTCTGAGCCGCATGGGCTTTTCTTGTTATTTTCCATGCTTCTATAAGACCCCCTTCAAAGTTTTCAATTTGTAAAATTGAAATACTTTGAATAAGAAGCATGGCTATGTAAACTCTTATGGCTGCATAGGATGTTCTAGCCGCATGGACTTCCTAGCCGCATGTACTTTCTAACTGCATGAACTTCCTAGCTGCATGGACTGTCTGGCCGCATAGACTCCCTGCCACGTGTGCATCTCATTAATTGTTCTTGATTTGCTTTAGATTTAAAGCCGCCTTTTGGGACAGGATCCCAAGGGTCGGTTTTAAATATTCGGATTTTCCTCGATGACCGAAGAGTCAATTTTATTTTTATGCATCACGCGGATCGAAACGTCCCCCCTTCCTTCTGTCTATAAATAGGAGCATTTTTTTCAGAGAGACTTCTTTACTTTCTTCTGTCTTCAACTCTCCTTGCCCTAGGTTGTTATCTTCGTCTTCTTTCTCCGCTCATCAATCAACAATGGCCTCCAAGTCTTCCAAGGCCGCGACGAAGGGTAAGAGAGTGGCTTTTTCGTTAGCTATGGCGCCTGAAGTTCACTCCGACGTTCACCCCACCATTGCTGGTAAGGGTTTGGGCGGATCGTATACTTCGAAACACTAACAAAGACGGCTCTGTTGCATGCTTTATGCACAAGCCTTTAATACATCCCTCGTCTTCATCGAACTGTTCAAATTGTATGGGCCGCATGTATGTCCCACGTCCGAGCCGTATGGGGGTATACCCCATGTCCGAGCCGCATGGGAGTTTGCCTAGTAGCCACATAAACACTTCACAACTAAACCACATAATGACCCTTCGAATAGAGCCGCATAAGTCCTTCTGAATCGAACCGCATGAAACCCTCTTCAAACAGGGCCGCATAAGCTTATCTGGACTGGGCCGTATCAGGCTATGCTAAACCAAGCTACATAAGCTCGTCTGGACTGGGCCGCATGAGGCTGTGCTGAACCGATCCGCATAAGCTCTTCTGAATTGGGCCGCATAATGCTCCGCTAAGCAGAACCGCATACGCTCGCGCTAAACAGAACCGCATAAGCTCACGCAAAGCAGAGCCGCATAAGCTTACGCTAATTAGTGCCGCATATGCTCATGTTCAAACAGAGCCGCATAAGCCTATGTTCCAACAGAGCCGCATAAGCCCATGTTCCAACAGAGCCGGATAAGCCTAAAAAAACACCTAAGTGATTTTTTTGTTTAGCCATCTCCTGACTTGTTTTTTTGTTCTTTTCAGTGAATCTGCCAGTCAATCCAGCGGGAGAACCTCTGGTGGGTTCGGCCCAATCTGCTGTAGATTTATGATTCGACCATTTAGTCCAATTTATGGCGAATCAACTTTCTCCAAATGAGCCTTTGGAGAGGTTGAATGCTATCAAGAACCAGCCCTTCTACTTTCTCTGCGCCATGATGAACTCGGGGAAATTGGAGGAGAAATACCTGAAGCCGATGTTCCTCTTCGGGGATGCTTTGGCTGTAAAGAACCCTCGAGTGCTAGATATATCCGAGAGTTGGGACTTTACTCTTGACGGGATGGCTATCCATATCCCTCCAATGGAGCATCATTTTCCTCTGTCATGGTTCAACATGTTACCGTTGGACAGAAAGATGGTGGACTCCTTGACCCCAAGCAAATCTGGGATCATTGTGGGTAATATCCATTAAACAGAAATTTGGGGTCGGCATATGCAGAAAGGGAACCGGTTAGTCGGTACGTGATGGGACCGGCCCCGGGTACCTTTATAAATGTATCGGGTCCCAACTTCACATTCTCTCAAGCTGATACCTTCTTGAACCAGCTTGCTCGAAAGGGATCTTATCCTGTCGGACGGTTAGCATTGCTGAACTAGATAAACCCCATCCCTGCGTGGGCCAACTTGACCACGTGGATTCTGCGGAGGTATGAGATTTCCCTACGTGAGATCGGCCTCTAACACGCCATTCGGGGCACCTATCACGGTCTACCCATAAACAAGCCGTTGTTCATGGCTCTCCTAGAGACGTACAACCGGCGGATGGGAACCTTCTTCACACCTGGAGGGGAGCTGGGACTCGCTCTCCACGAGATGTACGTCATTTCCATGCTGTCGTGGGGGGAAGAAGTCTTTGAAGTGTACACCCCAACAAGCGAAAAGCTCGAGGGTCTGGATCGGCAGTTCCCGGGCTTTGTTGCCGTATATCGGGAATTGTTATGTCATCACAGCACTTGTCACCAGACGGCCATCAAGAAGGATGGCAGCTCGGAGGGGAGTATTCCTCATACAAGGTCCTGGGTCTCATACCTTTTTACCCTTGGCACCTCAGGCCGGGTTTCTTCCCGAGATCCTCAAACCCCGGAGGAGGTACAAAACCTGGCGTCGACTGCCAAGAGATCGAGGTCCACGGGCGACATATTTGGGAGCCGAACTGACTCCTTCAGTTATTTTTATCATGGTACTCAGCAACTGTTAGAGAATGCACTCTTGGCAGGATTTCTGATGGTGTGGCTACGTAACTGCGTGGTCTCATGAGGGGCAGGTTCCATTGAGAGGATCAGCCGCCACTTTATCCTCCCCGCCATAAAGCTGGTCTTTGGGGTCAGATTGGCCCTTCTTTCGGCCATGGTGTGCAGCATACACCACGGCCTTCGTGCCTTTTCATCCAAGGTCATCGCCCGTGGCACGGCGATAGATTTTGAGCGTATGGAGCTGCCATACCATTATTTAATTGGGTAGTTGTTAATGCACTGGTGGTCTTTGATGAGGCCTGGAGCAGAAGACGGCGTTACGGTAGATGACGCTTTCATTTTCCAATTCCACCATCAACCCTGGGAGTGCAGCACCATGCCAGCCTATCGGAGGGTGCTAGCGAGAGTGGACGGATACGACTTTTTTGTGTCTGTTCCTCGTTTTATTACAGAAGAAGTGAGAGGCGTACATATTGATGGAACCGGACCTCCTCACCTCCTGTCTGAGAAGTTGCTTCTTTGGTTTCGTAATATACGTCCCGTGCACCTAGTATACCGTAATCGCAATAACGTCTAGCTGGAGCCCTACTTATCCAGCAGGTTCTTCCGCCAGTTCGGGTATAGCCAGCTATTCTTTGATAGTCCCAGCTCTTGCCTGGGCTTTGAGGGTAGCGTCCTGGACGGTATCAGGGCATGGCATTATTATGACACGGTTCATACCAGAACCAGCTTCTCGGTTCCTGAAGCTGAGACGCCAGGGGAGATTTTGTATATGGCGGCCATATACCATGTTACGGCGAGCAAGCCTTCCATTAATTTTGACCTGAGTACCAGTTTTATTGTCAGTACTGGCATAACGGAGGAACCCAAGGGGTCTAAGACGAGGAAGATGAGGGCGAACACGGTTCCTGTGCCTGACTCTGAGTCCACAAATGCAGACGAAGAGGATGAAGAGCACGATGCTGATAACTCCCTTCCTCCTGCGGAAAAGATAATAGCGGATCAGCCGCCTGTCGTGCTAGATGAGATGGTGGCCGATCAGCCACCTGCTATGCCAGATGAGGTGATAGCGGATCAGCCGCCTGTTACGCCCGACCTTTTATACAAGCGAGGCAGGCGTGAGTCTATTGGTGGCGTACCCTTCTCTGTGAAGCGGGCTGCAGTAAGACACCGCGGGCTGCTCATTAAGGAGAGAGGCGAGGGTGATGATGTTGTTTCGAAGGTGAGTTAAATTACGATCCTCTCCCTCTTTAGCCCTTTTTTTTTGAACTATGATCTAATCATTTTCTTTCTTTCCTGTAGGCGTCAGAAGAGTCAGACTCTCGAGAACCTGCCGTGATTTCTGAAATCGATCCGGCCCTGAGCACTTTGATTAATGACATGTGTGCCGAAATTACTTTGGCGACGGCTGAGGGATCTCATGTTGCTGAGGTCTCAATCCAAGGCGACGGGGGCTCTGCTAAACCCGTCTCCGAGACTGCTAAATTTCGGCAGGATGATGCTGACCTAGCCGTATCTCCTTCCGGAGCGGCTGAGGCAGATGAGCCAGCTGAATTTGGCTTAGAAGTCTCTGGTGAGGGGACTACGGCTGCTGTGAGCGAACCTCAGCCTCCACAACCCTTTTCTGGTAAGATAAGCCAGATCTTGACTAGTGAGGAGGCTCATTTGCTCTATCATCACATCCTTCGGGTTAGGTTGATTGATGGTTGCTCTGGACATACAGGTCCTACCTCTTCACTGCCAATGACGAACATCGTCCGGATAGGCTCTGCCAGCGGGGATCTGGTTGACGGGAGTGCGCCCCCTTCTTTTCCAACTTATACTAAGGGGCCTCCCGCTGGATCGAGTTCAGGACATCAGATGGTGGCACAGCAGGGGCAAGGAACAATGGACTCTGTATCCTCTGTTCATGTGGCTTCGGGGGTCAACCTTTCCATCTTGCCGAGTATCCAGGTTCTTCGGGCCGCGGAGGAGGAGTTAGCCGCTATCCAAGCATCTTTTTGCTCAGAATTTGTCTCCCTGGTGGCAGGGGTAGCAAGGTCTGGTGCGTCTTCTTTGACACTACCAGCTACACTTTCTTTGACGTCGTCCTCTACGGAAGTTTTGGATGAGGCGTTACAGGATGTGGTGGACAGTTTCTACCACCACTTGAAAAGAGGGGTCGAAGCCGCGATAGAACGGGGGACCTCCTTTGCCTTGGCCCGACAATGTGCGCGTGGTCAAATTGATTCTTAAAACCCTCCCTGGTGGGGCGGGGATAGTTGCGCTTCTGGAGCCTAAATTGCTAGAGGCTGATCAGCTCGTGGCCCAGTTTCTTGTGCTATGACAAGATGATCTGTCTGCAGCCATAGTGCAAGAGCGTGACTTCCTCACCACTGTCCTGGAGAAGTTAAGGGCTGCACGAGATAAGGCTAAGCCGGTTATAATGAAGGACCTCGGTGACCTATCTCTCCAGTATGTCCAGCTGAGCCACCGGAGCGAGGATTGCATGGCTCGGGAAGCGGCCGCCTCCCGTGGAATAGTCGATACGAGGGAGCAGATCCTCTAGCTCCAGAGGAAGCTAGTTTTCTTAGAATATGAGCTTGAAGCTTCCCGTGCAGATAAAGAGCTGATCGTCCAGGAGGCCGAAAGGGTCACTCGAGCTTCTGCTAACCTGGAGCGTGCTCTGAAGAAGCTTGAGGATGGCTGGCGGGCTCATGCGCACCTGAAAGATGTGGAGCGGCTGGCTCATGAGGTCGAACGCCGGGCCAAGCAGAGGTTCGAGCGGTCGACTGTCTTGTTGAGGGACCGTCTCATAGAGTTATGTATCGTCGAACCATAGTCGGCCTTTTTCCTTTTTTGTTTATGTTCTTTTCTTTTTCTTGAGAGGGACATGGTCCCAGAGCATGTAGTACCTTTGACTTACAAATAAAAGAGTATGTTTTATTTTACCCTTCATTTGTATTGCTTATTGCGTTTGTGGTTGTAGTATTTGCCCCACTGGGGGACTATTTGTGGACTTGTTACCCTTGGCATACCTTGGTTTTAGGTACGGATAACAAGTTTGATGGAGATACTTAGAACAATTTTACGGTAAGATGGCCGTGGACGTTCTTGGTATCGGAAGAAAGAATGCCATGGAGCAACTGGGCTTCCAGGGCATGATAAGAGATGAAGGGCATGTACTAGGAAACTTAGTATAGCATTTGTGGTCCACGGAGGACATTTGTGGTCAACAGAGGACATTTGTGGGCCTATTATCCTTGGCGTACTCCAGTCTTGGGTACGAATAATAAGTCGAAAGAAAAACCAACATACTTACTCAGAGGTAATGAGGACGTGGTAAATATAAAGGTTTCTTCGATGGAATCTTCCTACTCATAGGTAATGAGGACGTGGTGGGAGTGGACACCATAAAGGGGTACATAGAACAACTCACTGGTAATAAGGACATGGAAGTTCTACGTAAGGGGCAGTTTGTTTTTTATGGAAGGGAAATAACTCAGAGGTAGCATCGACGTGGTTGTTTCGGAAAATTTGTGGATCTGTTACCCTGTTTATGCACTGAAAGTGCGGGTATTGGATCATGAGGAGGGAGCTCTTTTAGAAGGAAAGTTCAGAGGTATGATCATACATGACTTACTACCTAAAATATACGATATAGATTCATCTGTAGTGACCAGAATGTGAGTTCAGCGGTACTTGCAGGTACATAACTCAACAATCTGGGAGATCTGGAGTCAGAATGTGAGTTCAGCGGTACCGGAGGGTACATAACTCGTCATTATGGGAAATTTGGAGTCGGAACGTGAGTTCAGCGGTACCAGGGGGTACATAACTCATCATTATAGGAAATTTGGAGCCAGAATGTGAGTTTAGCGGTACCAGGGGGTACATAACTCATCATTACGGAAAATTTGGAGCCAGAATGTGAGTTCAGCGGTACCAGGGGTACATAACTCATCATTATGGGAAATTTGGAGCTAGAATATGAGTTCAGCGGTACCAGAGGGTATGTAACTCAATACCCTGGGAAATTTGGAGGATGTCGTTTTAGACATAATACTTCTTCAGGAACTTACCATTGATGGGCAACATGAGCAAGTCTTCGTTTTGTTTCGCGAGGCGATAAGCTCCATTGGAGAATACAGTCTCGATGATGAATGGGCCTTCCCATTTTGGCTGAAATTTGTCGGCGATTTTGTGAGTCATAACCATCGGCCTCCGTACTGCCAGAACGAGATCGCCCACTTGGAATGTTCTGATTTTAACCTTCTTGTTGAAAGCTTCTGAGATACGTGCTTGGTATAGCTCGATTCGTTGTTGAGCTAGCAGACACTTCTCATCTAGCGCCTCCAACTCTTGTAGTCGTCGATGGTGATTATCATCCATCGTTAGTCGGTAGGTGAGAGCAACACGGAGTAAGGAGATTTGAGTCTCTAATGGAAGAACTGCCTCGGTACCATATACCAGAGAGAATGGTGTGTTCCCAGTGGCCGTCCGTACTGTAGTACGGTATGCCAATAAGCATTCGCCAAGCTTCTCATTCCAATCGCGTTTGTTGGATGACAAAAATTTCTTGAGCAGCTTGATTATAGTTTTATTAAATGCTTCTGCCAACCCATTCGCTGTCGGATTGTACGGCGTTGAAGCAACATTCTGGATCCGGTATTTGTCGCAGAACCGATAGAATGCGTGGCTTGCGAACTGCGGACCATTGTCGTAGATGATCCTTCGGGGCAGTCCAAAGCGGTAGATGACGTAATGCTTGAGGAAGCTGATCACGTTTGAAGTCTTGACTTCTTCCAGCGGAATAGCCTCTGTCCGTTTGGAGAAGTAATCTGTGATTGCGAGTATGAAGCAATGTCCTCGGGACGAAGGCGGAGTGATCGGACTAATGATGTCCATTCCCCATGCTTCGAATGGCCAGGATGCTACCGTTGGATGTAGAAACTCGGATGGTTGGTGGACAAAATCTGCGTGGACTTGACAGGCTTTGCACTTTCATGCATAGCCTATCGCATCTGCAACCATCGTGGGCCAGTAATAGCCCATTCGGCGAAGGCGGTCTTGTAATTTTGGGCCAAGCAGATGGGTTCCACAGTCGTCATCATGAGCTTCATGTACAGCTTCTTTGGCTTTTGTATTTGACAGACACCGAAGCAGTAATCCATCGTATGATCGCCGATACAGCATTTTCGTCTCTGTATCGTAGAAGAATCTGAGGAAACGTCTTCTGATAGAACTGGCTTCCTTTGGATTCTCTGGCAGGATGTCGTAGATTGCGAAGTCAGTGAATGGTTGTCTCCAGTCTGGTGCTTCATCAACAGCCATAGCGGAGTAACTCTCATACATTGAACATTATTCTTGGGGCAGACCAATTCACGGCCTATTATGTCAAACAAGTGGTGAGCATGATTCGGAACTGCTAAGGAAGCGGCAAGGCCTGCTAGGGCATCAGCTTCAATGTTCTGGAGCCTGGGAACATGTTCTATGAAGAACCCTTCCAAGGACGAGATGATGTCCATTGCTATTTGGTGATAGGGGATCATGTCTTCATGACGAACTTCGTATGAGCCCCAGATTTGGGTAACGATTAGCTGTGAATCGTCGTATGCTTCCATATACTCTACCCCCAGCTCTTTTGCGAGTCGGAGGCCAATGATTAAAGAGTTGTACTCGGCCACATTGTTTGAACAGGGCTCCGTGAGGGAGTAGGCCCGATTGATCACCAACCCGGAGGAAGATATTAGTACTACTCCAACTCTAGCGACGATGTTGCCCTTGGGCCCAGTTCTGGAAGCGCCATCGAAGAACATTTGCCATACGACATCATAAGAGGCCACATTTGAATTGGCGACCTCATCTGCAATCTCTTCGTCTATCCTGGTTGACTCCGAACCTGGATGGACTGCTAAAAAGTCTGCCAGAGCTTGACCTTTAACCGCTTTCTGTGGGACGAAGATCATATGGTAGAGGGACAGTAATATCGCCCAGGTAGTAAGGCGAGAGCTGAGTGCGTCCGGCTTAGTCATGAGGACCCTGAGGGGGTTGACTCTTGATACGACATAGATGGTTTATTTCGTGACGTAGTTTTGCGTCTTCTGAATGGCGAACACCAGAGCAAGACACTCTTTTTCTACGGCAGTATACCGATGCTCCGGCTCCATCATCATTCGGCTGAGGTAATATATAGCTTGCTCATGGACTACATCATTATTTTGTGCTAGTAGAGCACCGAGAGAATGCTCTATAGCTCGCACATAGAGCAGGAATGGTTTTCCAGCAACCGGGGCCAACAGGACTGGAGGGTTCGTCAGGTATTCCTTGATGCTGTCGATTGCACGCTGGCATTCTTCATCCTATACGAAGGAGACGCCTTTCTTCATGAGGTGGGTGAATAGCTGACATCACCCGGAGAGGTTAGAGATAAACCTCCTGATGTAGGCCAGCCTCCCTTGAAGGCCTCAGAGTTTACGGAGATTTTTTGGGGGACCCATCTCCATGATTGCATTCGTCTTCTCAGGGTCTATGTGGATACCCTGGGAAGTAATGATGAAACCCAAGAACTTTTCGCTGGATACACTCAAGAAGGATTTTGTGGGATTCATCTTCAAATTGTGCGCTCGCATCAGGTCGAACACTGTCCTCAGATCATGCAGATGATCTTCCTTAGAGCGACTTTTGACAGTGATGTCGTCGACGTAGCATTCCATTGTCTTGCGTAGGTGGTCTCTGAAGATGATGCTCATAGCTCTTTGATAGGTGGTGCCAACATTCTTCAAACCGAAAGGTATGACTGTGTAGCAGTATGTGCCAATTGGTGTACGGAATGATGTATGCTTTTCGTAATTAGGGAACATCTTGATTTGGTTGTACCTCGAGAAACCGTCCATGAATGACATACGTTCGAAGCCGCCGGTGTTGTCAATCATGATGTCAGTGATAGGGAGAAGAAATTCATCCTTAGGACATGCCTCGTTCAGATTGCGAAAGTCGATGCAGATTCGAATCTTTCTGTTCTTTTTTAGGACTGGTACTATATTGGCTATCCAGTCTGGATGCTGTTCCTCGTGGCTGAAACCGCTAGCTATCAATTTGTTGACCTCAGCTTCAATGGCATTCATGATGTCGGGACGAAACCCTCGTTGCTGTTGCTTGACTGGTTTTGCATCCAGCTGAATATTGAGTTTGTGAAGTGCAACCTCTAGGTTCAGTCCTGGCTTGTCTTCGTAGCTCCAGACGAACACGTCGATGTATTCTCTGACGAGTTGCAGTAGTAATTCTCGCTCTTCGTCTGTCAGATTCTTGCTGACGAAGATGGGCTTTGGAGAGGACTCATCACCGAGATCAACTTGTACAACCTTATCCTCGGTAGGAGGTTCTCTTTGTTCGAACCGCTTCTCCATTGCACATCTTATTGTTGTGCCCATGGCTCTAACTCAAGAATTTCAGGAATATCTTCATCTTCTTCGTAGGCGTCGACAAATGCCATATTGGCAGACAAGACTTGCCTGAACACATTTCTGATGCTAATATCCAAATCGGAGGTGGGTGATCCGATTGAGTGTGAATGCCAGTCGTATTCCTCGTCTGAGCTTTCAGGGTTCGTTGCAGGTGTAACATAACCTAGCCCACATCTGGTCTTGTTGTAGTAATCTCGTGGTTTTCCAGCAGGGACCGACACTTGTAAGGGTAACCGTCGTCCCGTATCGTAGTTCAAACCTGGTGTAGTTTCCAGATCATATCCCTATTTTTGCATGAGGTACTTGGATCGGAAACTATACAAATAAAGGGGCAGTCTCCCGGTGTCGGATTCGAGATCAACTTCTTCTATCCTGGAGGGTTGTGGATCATTTTTCCAGCCGAAGATGATTGGATGATCCGCTCCCTCGACTATGCAGTAAGCGTCTTCCACTGGAGTAAGTTGGTTTGCGGTATAGACATTTGTCACCTGTGTGTGCAGGTGGGTGCCTATACCGTATTCTATAGCATACATTGTACAAAGCTTATTAAGCTCGAGATAATTCAAAGAAAGCCCTTTATTAATGAAATAAGGTATCTTTTTCAGTGGGATTACATCATTTGCGTATGGAACATCAGTATGAGCAGCCACATACTTGGCCAGCTCTGGCTCTTCTTCAACCACCCCCTGTGTCAATGTAGATTGGGAGGATGACTTGGGCAGCTTAATCATCAGGGGCTCCATGGGTGGAGCAGAATGTGGAGTCGTTGGCATACTAGCCACCCCCAGTTTGGTGCTTGGTGCTGGGCGGGGGGTTGTTGGCTGGCTAGCAGTCCTCGACTTTACGCTCGGCTGCTGATTCATTCTGGAAAGACGGATCATCATCGGCTTGACAGAGGGATTGAGCTCCTCTATTTGTTGCTGACTCACTCTAGGCAGCCTGATTGTCAGTTGCTCTGTCGTGGGTCTTGGCGCTTGGCCAGACCTTGGCAGTCGGATTATCATCTGCTCCTCTTGTGCAGAGAGGCTGATTGCGTCCTTACGTAGAGTGGCCACAAGGGGTGCAGTTTTGCCAGGTTTGCGGGCTTGGAGGTGGATCGTTAGAGGTCCTTCCGATCCAGTTGTCGCCTCAGTTGGAGCTCGAGTATCTTCTTCGACAAGGTATATTTTTGACTTCTCGTACAAGCATGAGTCAGAGTAGTAAGATTCAACCCCTTTAAAGGAATCAATATTGGCAAATTCTGTCCTCACGAAGCCATGCTTATCGACGTATTTGAAGCATTGGTGCAGTGTGGAAGGCACGATCATGTAATCGTGTATCCAAGGATGCCCTAGGAGACTATTGTAGGAAGTATCCGCATCTATGACATAATAGGTCACTTTTGATTAAAGATCGTCGATTTGGCATTTCAGACGAATCTTTTCGATCGGATAGCTTCTGCCTGAATTGAAACCGCTAATGGCGGTGCTTGTCGGCGTCAGGCGATGCATTGGAATGTGCAGATGGTGTAGTTGGCTCTTTGGGATGATGCTTATAGAAGAACCGGGGTCAATGTGCATCCGATCCACCTTGATATCGCCAATGTACCCAGTATAATATAGAGGACGATCGTACAGGTTGGTCTTGATAAGCATATTCTGCGGAGTGAAGAGAATGATGGGCATTGCACCTGTGCAAGCGCTGTCTTGAAGATCTGCAGGCGAGCTCTCCCCAGTGAGATTGGACTGAGCCAGATATGCGTTGGCATTCTGGAGTGCCTCACTCAGTGCAACACGAACATCTTTAGAGAGTCTTAAGAGCTCGTACAGTGATAATTTGGCCGGTGTATTGGCCAATTGTGCTAAGATGTCAAAGTTGTAGGGCCTCTCCAGCCCGTAAGGTATCTCTCTTCAGAGCGGCTTGTCAAAGCGAGTCTCCTTTGGCCTAGGCTTGTCGGTCGTCGAAGGCTGAGAAGGTCCTGGGGTATCAGCAGCTGTCGGCTGATGATCTTCAGCCGAGTTACCCGGTGGAGGTTGGGTTTATGCGCCGGATCGGGTAACAACAGCAGTAGCTTCTTCGACCTCTGCCGAGATTGTGCGGCATGATTTGACTTTTCCACTCTTCTTCTTGCTGGTGGAGGATGGTGCGAACTGAGTCACTTCCGGTACCAGATCCGGATGGACCCATATGACCTCCCCTCGTGATGTGGTAAGGGGCACTAGACCAGCAGCCTGGTCTCGGGGAGGTGGAAGGTTAGTGACTTCTATTCTTGCCCTGGAGATGGGTACTACTCCATCTTGAGTCTTTGTCGGAGAAAAGCTGTCGAATTGTACTGACACCATGTTGGCTGCTACGGTCACCTCTTCAAAATCAATGGCCAAGACCTTAGAATCGATGAGATGCTGGATGTATCGCTTCAGTTGGTAGCAGTCTTGTGTGGCATGGTGGACATAGAGATGATAGTGGTAGTACTTGGGGCCTTCCATCTCTGCAGGACGAGGTTCACGTCTTGGAGGAGGGAGCTGGATTCGACCTCCTTGTATGAGCATGTCCAAGATGGGCTTAACATAGCCGTCTTCGAAGGAATAGGTCATCTGAGGCCACTGCTTCTCTGTCGGCTTCGGTTCAGGCTTCGGAGCTGTATCGGCCACCATAGCCTGTTTGCCCTTGTTGTCTCGATTGTTGGAGGGGTTACCACTATTACTGCTGTTAGTGTTAGGGCGTTTGTCCTTATCCTCTCCTTTTGAGACGTGTAATCCCAGTTGGCGGGCTTTCTTCAACTTGTCTTCTGCGCTAGTGGTGCTGATAATAAAAGTCTTCCAATCCTTAAACTGACTTTCGCCCATCCAGAGGCTGATTGTGGGAAGCAGCCTCTTTTGGCAAATTTCAATCAAGGAGAAATCGGGGTTACCGGAAGGCAACTTCATCGCGGTTTGACAAAACCGTTCGATATAGTTCCTTGTCATCTCCTTTTCTTCCTGGATAATATCCATAAGGGTGGACATCGTCACGTCTTGTCCTACTTCGTAGAACCTCTCTAGGAACATATGCTTGAAGCCGGCGAGGGAATGGATGCAGTTGTCCGGCAAGTTGTGGTACTAGTCAAAGGCGACCCCTTCCAATGCTCCAATGAACAGCCGCATGAGAATGGTGTCGTCATGAGGCAGATGGTCGATTGTGACTTCGAAGTAGGTGATGTACCTGCTTGCAGATGTCTTTCCATCATACGAATTGATGTTGAATGGTTTATACCTTGGTGGAAAGGGCACATCTCTCCATGCATCAGGATACGGTTGTCGTATCCTAAGGTCCTGGCAGTTTTCTAGGGCGTAGAACATGGCTCGGAGCTCCTGGACCTCTCTTCTTGTCTCCCTGGCCTCGTCTGCAGCGGTGGAAGCCGATATTTCAGGAGGATTATCACCCGGGTTTGGTGCGGCTGAGTTTGAGTCCGTATTGACCGCGGGTCCCACATTTGTTTGGCCAAGTGTTCTTCCTTGCAGAGTTGGAAGGGCCGTTTTGATCTCATCCATGGATTTGACCAAGGTAAGAAGTATGGCTTCCAGAGTGTCGATATGTTGGCAATCACTGGGACCATCTTGGTTGCTGTCCATCATGAATACCATCCGTACATGAGGAGAGATGGAAGAAACGGTGGAGGATGTGCCCTCTGAGTCATACCTTCGTGCAGAGAAGTCGTCAGGGTATGTGGAAATATTCTTCTCTGGTTCAGACTCAGAAGAAGTGGTACCCCCAGCTTCAGAGCTTGCCTCATCTTGAGAATTATGGACGTCCTCGGGGACGTCGGAACATGTTGCATCTGTTGGGGGAATCGTTTCCCCTGGATTATCTTTTTGGAACACCGAATTGTCGTAGATGTTTGGAGGAGTGCTACCCCCGGCTTCAGCGCCTCCCAGAGATGTGGATAACGAACCTCCAAGTGTGGCAGATTTCGTCTTTGAGCGAGTACCTTGGAAAACTCCTCCCGTATTGGTCGTGGACAACCGCTTAGAAGAGAGTTTTTTGGTTAAGATTTTTGGGCTAGAGACATTTGTTTTCTTCCCTTTCCCGCCGCCAGGGATCTTCAGAGAAGAATTGTAGGAGGCGACAAGAAGCGCCTTGTCTTCCGAGCTTGGGTGTTGCAGTCCTTGGAAGATGGATCGCCGCTCCTCTTGTGTGGCTGCCTTGCTGCAGCAGCAGTTGACAATGACTTGAGTGCAGTAATGTCCATGAGAGGACTCTCTGCATACCAAGTTTTTGTCTCTTTCCTTGTGTTTGTGAAGAATCACGTTGCACAAATCACTCACTTTGTGGGCTCGGAAGTCCTGAGCACATGAGTGTGTAGGCGTCCTGCCTGCTCTCTGATGTGGGGGTAGCACGAGTACTTGCCCCTGATCATTGTTGGGAGATTCTTGACAACTATCCCGTTCGTTGGCCGCCGGGGGCTGGACACGGATAGTCTTGTACAACTTTCCATCAGGGGCCCGCGTAATAGTCAGCGGGACGCCTTGATAGTCAGAAGTTGGGACAGATGTCTGAGCTCGACGAGCCCGCGCTGCCCGAGACTTCTTCCTTCTAGCACCTGAGAGTTCATAGTAGGAAGAGTCCATAGAGACTGGCACATGAGAGCATCTGGGGTCAGGACCACCTGAGAGGTGGTCGAAGATCGAACCTGAGCCGCATGAAGCAGATGGCCTGCGGCTGAGATATTTAGCCGTATGGCCTGCCTTCATGTGGCTGGCATTTATGGCCGCATAAGCAGCCTGCATGCAGCTGGCAGTTTGTATACGGCTGAGAGCTGTAGTAGCCGCATGTGCCTCTTCCATACGACTGGAAGTCATAGTGGCCGCATGAGCATCCTCCATGCGGCTGGCAGTGCTGGCCGCATGAGCCTTCTGTCTGCGGCTGGCTTTTGTGGTCGCATGAATCTTCCTGCGGCTAGCGCCCTTCTGCGGCTTCTTTCTGGACTGTGTAGAGTTACCCTTTGCCCCTGTAAGTCCAGTATCGTAGTGTTTTCCTCTGCCGAACTTAGGGACAGCAGAGTCCTCTATAATCTGAAGTGGGGCCGTAAGAGAGTCTTCCCAGCTGTTTTGGGCAACAGAGAGTACTCCTTCGAGAGCTTGGGGAGGAGCGAATGATTTGGGCCTCCACTCCCTGCGAGCCCTCTTCATGCGGGCTCGCCGCTGGACTGGGCCAGCGCTCCCGTCGGAGAGTATTTCTTCAAACTCCTACTGGTCGAACCGGGCGACCAGCATTTGTTGAGTGGAGCCAAGTTTGACTGCGTCTGATTGCGTCACCAACTCCTCAGCCGTGGAGAAGTTAGTCTCCAGCAGAGTCGCCATCGTGGTTGCTATTGATTGTAAAAGTACAGAACAATTATATAGGAGGACTGAACTTAGACTCATAATACAAACTTGCTCGTACAAAAAAAGCCTAGGGACGAAAACCTAGGTACAGCAATCTAAGTACGATTGTTTATTTTTTATTCTGGGGGGTAACGGTAGAGGCTCAAAAAAGCGACGGCAGCTCTGCCTTACTCCTTGGACGATCGAACGTAGCCTTGCTCTGATAAAGAAATGCTCTCGGGATGTGTGGGAAGAATCCTCTGTGCGTGCCTTTGTCTCTCTGTGTGTCCAACCGGGTGGAGAGAGTCTCTTTTGCAAGTGAATGGTACCTTGCTATTTATAGGAGTGGGGTGTGATCATTAGGGTTTGCAATGATTGCCCTTTGAAAAGTTGGCAACCAATAATCTGGACCATTAATCTTGATTGCAACAAATCTTGGCAGTTAATTTTTTTATTACGCCAAATCCACATGGGCAATTAATGCTGATTGCAATGAATCTTCATAATTTGTCATGACAAGCTCGGATCTCCCGCTACATGTTCAATTTGCTTAATTATAACAAATCTGATTTGATCTGAGTAATTATGATGATTATAACAAATATGGGTTGTTATGATTTGCTAGCAGCCATAACTCCGAGGGGATAAGACCGCCACGTGTCTTAACTGTCATGAGGATTGTCACGTGTCTCAACTGTCATAAGGACCGCCACGTGTCTTAACTGTCATGAGTGGGACGTCCTGACAGAGCCGCATGAATGCGGTCTCTAAATGAACCGCATATGGGTGGCCCCTACACTCCTAGCTGCATGAAGGTAGCAGCCGCATGAGGGTGGCGGCCGTATGAGGGAGATAGCCACGTGAGGATGGCAGCCTCGTGAAGAAGGCAGCCGCATGAAGGAGGCAGCCGCATGAAGGTGGCAGCCGCATGAAGGAGGCAGCCGCATGAAGAGAGCAACCACATGAAGAGAGCAACCGCATGAAGAGAGCAACTGCATAGGGGTGACGGCCGCATAGGAGTGGCAGCCGCATTGGGAGCTTTGGACTTGGCAGATCATGCCAGCTATAAAAGATTTTTTTTTCTTTTCCCTAGGAGCACGCCATCATGTCAGGGCTATCATTTTAGCTTTATGTCAGAGTTGTCACTTCGCCTTTTTGTCAGAGCGGCCGTCATGACATTTAATGAGGCAGTCGCTTTATGGCCAGCTGTAGAGGCGAACTGCTTAGGGTCACATGGCTCCTTCCTGAGCCGCATGGAGCTATCTGAGCCGCATGAGGCTTAAAAGGACTTTTGAACCACATGAATGTCTAACGGATTCCTGAGCCGCATGAGGCTCTTTGTCTGAGCCGCATGGGCTTTTCTTGTTATTTTCCATGCTTCTACAACAGGACTAATGTCTTGTCATATCAGTGAGATATATCTGTCTGTTTCTGCTCTGATAGACTCGCTTTTATCGCTTTGATTTAGGCTGATAGTCTTTCTTGATAGCTTCACCAACAAGAAGGCTGGCTTCTTATGGGGAACTTGATCTAAACTTATAAGGGGTTCACCGTTCATTAGGCATAATAAAGTTCTGTCATCCGAAGACTTCAGCACAGCTCTCCTGGTTTCAGGAAGATCATATTGCGGAAAGGTGACATGAGATAGGTTTTCTTGATACTGAGACACCCAGAAGGTAGAAGCTAATTCCTCAGCATAAGGGTCTTCTCTCAGATCAACTACAAAAGAAAACTCAGAGTTAAAATCATAAATAAATTATTTTTTTAAAGAAACACCCTGCGCCAATCATGGATGGCGCAGAATATGAAGAAGATCCTTCAGTTAGCGCATGCAGAGCGACAGTTCTCAAGTCAGATGGTGCATTAGTCAGTCAGCACATGATTCGGATGGTGCTTCATGCTTAAGACCTGACAAATGGTGCACTGTGTTATTTTTTGTGATTGATTCTAGCCAACACTTTGAAAGAGTTAGCGTAGGTCATCAGATGGCCCAAAGCATCGACCTACACTCTGAAAATGGTGGCACAGGATGCAGATGGCATAAAGCATCGACTAACACTCTAAAAGAGGTAGCATGGGATGCGCTGGCACAAAGCATCAATCAACACTCTGAAAGAGGCAATCAATATTGGCCTTGGTCGTACCACACGTGAATGGCGCGAGCGTTCTCTTCATCTTCTTCGATGAGTTCCTCACCTTCCAGAGCAAGGTTCGCTTACTCGGCTTTCACCGATGGCTTGACATGCTGTGGCACCATCAGCGAAGGCACGCACGATGTGGCTCCAACCACCTTCTTTTCCTTCTTCGTCGCGGATCTCTTAAGAGCCATTCGATCGAGTGAAAGCTTCGAGAGTTTAGAAGAGGAAGAAGACAAGAATTCGATAGAAAAAGTTCTTCCTCTCTCTTCAGTCAGCTATTTGTAGCCAAAAAGAGACGTAACAGTCGCGCAATCCACGCACAAAAAGTGGGACAGTTACGATTTTGTACTGTGCCAATGGTGCAAAAGATCGCTTCTTATTCAAAGTATTTTAAATTTGGAACTTTTCAAATTTAAAAACTTTGAAGGGGGTCTTGTAGAAGCTCCAAATAAATCAAACATTACCATGTGTTACTCACAAAAGGTGCTAAGACTCAAATCATCAAATGGCGCAGGTCATTAGATGGCGCCTGACATCAAATAACGCTGGCATCAGATGGCACTGGACGATACGTGGCAGTCTTCTTCGAGAAGCTAAATAGTTGCCATCATGACTGACAGCACGTCAGTCGAAGAAAATCTATTTCGAACACACGACACTCGAGGAGCTTGTGTCAGATTTTTTATAATGACTGACAGCTGTCTCACGCCACTTACTGTTGGCACGAGGTAATTAATGAATTAAGCAGATGGCACTAAACAGCAGATAGTGCCCGATGCCATTTAACAGTTGGCGCTAATCAATCAATTATCATCCAAAACAGTTAGATGACGTGGCGTACATGCTACTAATCTCGGAGAATGTGCACAGGACACTGCCACGACCACGTGCATCTCTCTTACAGAAGGCCACACGTCCCGTGCAGTTAAGTTAACCATTCATGCGAAGGGTGATAGTGTGCTAATTGTTGTCTGCGCCAATCAGAATAACTGGTTGACAGTTATTTCAAAATTCTATTAAAAGAGTTTCAAACCACTTCAAATGAATCACTAATTATCATAATCTCCTGAACACTTGCTGCAGCACTCTCCAAAGGCTTTTTTTTTCGATATCGTATCGTCAAGGGATAAAATGATCGTCTTCAGATCAGATTCCTATAGTTGTACTTCCCCAGAAATCAACTTTTTCTCTTATACACACTCTTTCTAGTTTGTAATCAAACACTTTTTATTTTTACAAACAAGGTGGAGCCATAGTATGGAGAAGCATAAAGCAAAAATGTTTCGCTGATTCCACCATGGAAGCTGAGTATGTGGTAGCCTCTAAAGCAGCCAAAGAAGCGGTTTCACTCAAAAACTTCCTACTGGACTTTGATGTGGTACCTAGTTTGCCTTATACTTTATTGTGATAATAGCGGTGTAGTTGCAAACTCGAAGGAACCACGAACATATAAGACAAGTAAACACATTAAGCGCAAGTACCACTTGATATGATATATCATAAAAAGATGAGATGTTGCTGTGACCAAGATAGCATCAGCAGACAACCTAGTTGATCCCTTTGTAAAGAGCTTACAGGCTAAGGCTTTTAATAGTCATGTTGAGGGAATGGTAGTCAGATGCATGGCCGCGTGGCTTTAAGTATAAGTGGAAAATTTGTAACAATATACAAAAAACAATGCTTTGATTATAAGTAGAAGATTGTTATAGTTATATACTAAAAGCATTACTTTTATATTAACTATATTTTTCTATTATTTTTGAATGAGAATCATATGGGCAAATATTACATTTTATATTTGTTATATGTTAATGCAAGTGTCCAGTATTCTATAATGTAGATAATATGGCCCTTGTAGAATATATAAGTGCTTCACAATCTAGATGGATTTAGACAAACCATTGATAATATTGTAGTATAATCTAGCATTATTCTATCTTGACTATAGGTTTATACTAGTGCGCTTTGTGTGTATGGAACATGATCACTTGAGGTTGTTCTCTTTGTACTGACTACATAAGAGAATAAATACCCCTGTTATTATGGATGCTTGGGCTCTTAATCCAGATATAATAACAGACATGTATATCTACTGTGCATTACTTTGATTCATAAAAGAGTAAGATTCATAATGAGTCAATAACCTCTATGGATTACATAATAGCATTATGTGTATAATGGGCTGTTGATTATAAAAGGAATCCATGTCCAGATGTATCGGCTTGATGATGTCCCCTTAAAAAACTCATAAGGATTGTCACTTAAACCCTACAGGTGGATTATATCCGACAAGACAAATAAAGTTGAGTGGTATTATTTAAGGATGAAAGATGTCGATCAATGTAGTAGTCAGTAACTTATTTTGATTGACGAACATTCGATAACTTAACATAGGGAGAGAAACAAGTATATAATAAGATGCAATTTATGATTAGGAAGGTAGTGCAATAGTAGCTCTTTAGTGGACCGAGTTATTGTTAATAGGCGTAGATTGTGTGTTCGGGCTAAACACGGGATACCTAGACCCGTTATGAGACCTAAACCTAATTTCTCCTTACGGTCCCTGTCGTAGCCTATATATACTCTCTATTCTCTGGCCGTCATATGTGTCCTAAAAGGGGCATATTTTTGTAATTCGTTCATCACGAGAGGAGAGAAATGGAGGACAGCCAAGGAAATAAAAAGTTGGAAGATGATCACCCATACAACGTCCAAACCGAGGAAGGAATACGTGCAGAAGATCTTGGGGTCACTGGCTGCTCAAGGTTGTTGGAAACTGTCATCTTTTTCTAATTGCATGTATAATTCGTGAACCCTAGTTTCCTCCTATAAAAATAGAATACATTCTAAATCTATTAACTTTCTTTCGATCAATACGTACAGCAATCCGTGGTCCTGGAAATCCTCAGTTCCATCAGTAAGGCCAAAGCCTTCCGGTCGTTGATCACACCCCTCAGCCTTTTGCTGGCAACCAACTTATAGAACTTCTTGATCTTATTTTCTCAGTGATCCAACCACTAGTAGCTCCTCAGTAAATAAATTTTTTTAAATAATTTAATAAAAATAATTATTACAAAATGTATTTATCTTAAACCTAACCACAATAAATTAAGCCAAAAGAACATATTCTTCTTTGGTATAAACCTGAAGTTTAAATGAGTCCCGTGAAAGTGGTCTTACATGTTATCTAATTTCATTACCATCTCTTGAGGGGCAAGATCTAGAAATAAAACAAAAAATTATATTATATTTAAATAAAATACATAAGTTAATATATAAATTAACAATAATCTTTTCTTACTTATGTCACTCCATCATACCATAGCCAAGTACGTCTCTCCCCAGCAGGCTTCTCTATTGGACTCGAGGATCTGTAAAACCTAGATGATAAACATATACTCTATCGTCAAAAAGCATCATATAGATATACATATTTGCCCACTAGGAGCAATAATAGGTGTAGCAACAAAGTATGAAGTAGTAGCTGGTATAGATGCGATGAAGGAGTAGGTTGTTGAGACAAACAATCATCGGTCAAAATGATATATATAGTACCCCATCCCACTCAGTTCATCCAGAGGACTCGAACGCAACGACGTTTGGACTTGGCCATGAAATGGGTTGCTCGAAGTCCTGCTCGGTCGAGGCAACTCTTCCTTCATGTGGGTGGCTTCGATGAACTTTACTCAGCTTGGCCATTACACTAAAAAATAGAGTTTTTATTACACTTAATAGGCTTGATAATAAAAGAGACGAACCCATATTGTCACTACCATATTTTATTTTGAGGGTATTTTGGTCGTTTTGGTTTGTGTGAATTATTTTATTATTTATTGCATTGGTGTTGTGATTTAGGACTTTTGCTAGTTGTGACTTTAGAACTAGCCTAGAGTTTGACCTTGACTTTAGTGACTTAGTTAGCATGGTGTGGGATCCTAATGTAACTTAAGTTGGTCTTAGTTGACTTGAGTATGGCTAGGGTTCATGAGAGAATTGGGAGAGTTTTGTATTTGGACTTATTGCTAAGGGGTTGAGCTAGCTAGCTTAAGAACTTGGCTCAAAGCCCATTTACATGAAACCCTAATCCTAATCCCCTACATGGCCGGCTACCACAGCCCAATTATAACCTCATTTTAGCCTATATAATGTCTCTTCATAACCACTTGCCTCTTTTAGAAATTATCCTTTAGGAAATCCTAATTTCTTCCCTCTTTCATCATTCCTCCACCAAATTGATTCCAATCTTTTGTATTTGATTCCAAATCTGGAGTAGAAGAAAAAGGAGGCTAGCTTGCAAGGAGAGGAGCTCATTGGGACATTGTTTGGGGAAGGAGACTTCACTATTTGGGGTTTTTTCTTGGAGATTGGGTCTCTATAGGTAATCCCTACAAATCACCTTAAAATCCTAATTTAAATCCATAGATGCATCCATCTAGGTGTCCCCTAGCTGTAGAAAAAGTTTGGTAGAAATTCATGTTAATTTGGTGTTCGTATCGAACACGTATCAGTGTAGGCTTATTGGTGTTTGATGAAATGCCTCAATGGCGATTTTATTGCTGTTTTTGAAATCTTTTTGAACATATTTGTTGAGCTACATGTGCTCTTAGATTTCGTTGATGACTGAGTCGACCGTTGGCTCATGTCGTGTCGAATGAGGGGCTGGACACGCCGTACAGACCATGCGAGAAGTGTCATGCTACCCGACAGCAAGTTCTCTGTGTCTGTGTCACTTGGACATGTGACACTTGGTGAGTGCCTCGGGGTCGTGACTGACTTGTCAGCTCCCAAGTGGCGAGTCGAGTCGTGTTGTATCGGTATCGTCTTTGTGAGTGCATTGATTTTGTGTACACTGTGCAGTAGCCGTGTCTAGGCTTTGATACGCGTGTCGTACAGAGCATAGACACGCCGTAGACACGAAGTATCGTGTCAAGAGTGTAGCCCTATTTGTGGGCAACACGTAGACACAACCACGTGACTCCATGTGAGTCGTATCGTGTCCCCGAGCTCGTGGACTCGTCGTACGAGCCTGTGTAGTGGTCGTGTGTTGGCGAGTGTTTGTGAGTGTCTGAATACGTCGTGTCCTATTGTGTGGACACCATAAGACTCGTGGGACACACTGATATATGCACGAGTGTTTACCAACCATTAATTTAGGATTTTTACTTGATTTTGTGTTGGATTTGGGTTTTTCCCCATTGTCACTAATACGTGTAGAGTAACCTGTTTTCCTGAGATTTCGAATGTGTTTTAATTGATTTCAAATGTAAATTTATATGTTATATATATATGAGATCATCTCTGGTTATTTGATTTTGTGGGGGTTCAATGTGGAGCTGGAATGGGCTGTGTGAATGAGGATACATAGGTTTAACTGCTACAGGTTTCGAATTTCTGAAATGAGGTTTACATATATATATGTGGAACTAGAAAGAGGGATTACATGATATTTTTCCTGAGACTTAGACCATTTCACTGCTGTACACACAAACCCAGACCTCAACTCTCCCCTACCATGTTCTGGATACGCTATACATCAGTGTACATCACACACACATGCCTACATATGACTGAACACTAGAAACACACAACAAGTAACCTATTCACAAACACACACACTCCCTAACCCACTGACCACACAGTTGTATACACACACATTAAGAGACAGTTGTACACATATACACTATGAAACAACTGTACACACACACATCCTATCACTCATAACCTGCACACACACATACCATGCAACTGAATACACACACATCCCCTAAGCACTGTCACACAAAATACTCTTGCCCACACACACTCATACATCTGAGGCACCCACATACGCATATTCACATACACCCTTGACACCATGTATCCTTAACCCCCTTGTATGTAACCCCAATACACACACACATGTCACTCACTGATACACTCATAACTTATAGTCCACATACACACACCATATCACTATCTACTATAATGTCGACACACACACTCACCCCTATTTATATATATACCATGTTTTTGCCTTTCTTGTGTATTAGGCACTAGCCTATATGAATGCCTATATATGTATATTGTATAGGTATAAATATACATTGTTTGTATTTGTGTGTATGATAACTTGTTTGGCCTTTGATTGTGTTTGAGTGCAAGCCTAGGCTTGGTTAGGCTTAGTAAGTCTTGATTGGACTAGGATTGGCCTAGTTGACCTAGTTTGACTAGTGAAGTTGACTAGAGTTGACCAAGAGTTGACTTTAGTCTAGAATGACCTAGAATTCATATAGAATGCATTGTAAAGTTTAATATTATAATTCTGGACATATTGTGACCTGTGTTGCTCTAAATAGGACTCATCTCCTACGTCTTGACATATATACTCATCGGATACTCAGGATATCAGGCGAGTACATTCTCTGACCGTTTCACACTTAATAGGATTTATATTTATGCTCTAGATTACTTTACTTGATGATGTCACATTGTTAACACGGATTGGTACTATATGGATCCTTTCATGAGATGTTATCTCCCTTGGGAGCATCGGGTTACGTCATGTTATGTGCGTTTCACTTTTATCATGTACTTCGGTACTTTCACCATTCATGTGCACTCTTGTAATTCATGTACTCTCATGTTCACAGAGTCCCTCATGTATACTTCATGTGCACCCATTTATGGGCCACCATGTGAAATCGTGTACAATAACATAACTTGCCTGGATCCTTGTGTATTGATTGGGGTATGGGGGAGTATAAATGGTCATGTGAACAATTCCAAAGTAGTGTAATCATGTGCAAACTCTTAGAATAATCATGTGCAAATTCAAGCCATTCACATGTCTATCTTGTACTCTACATTACTAGCCACTGTTAGTTCTTTACTTATAGTAGATATTTTTTTACAGTCATCTCTTTTACTTCATATATATTCTTCAACGTTTCATGTATCTTACTCTATCGCATGCTTACATTTTCTGTCATATTATGAACTGCGTGAGATGTATTGTGCTCGTTCCTGTCCTGACTGGACCTGTTGAAATATTACAGATGACATTGAGAAATTCTGTCCTATATACTATAGAGCAGCCTAGATGACACTGGCGAGCTGGACTCCCAGGAGGACCCAGTCCTTGCAGACGACATTACCCAAGTAGTCTAGGCTAGTTAGCTAGACTAGTTATCTTACTTTATTGTCTTGTCTTACTTTGGATACATTACTTACTTATTTGGGATTTTGTTTTTCTAGATGTTGTGGAGATGTTATCTTAGATACTGTCACCCTCATTTCCCATATTTTCCTGTATTTTGTATTTATACTCGTATCTGGATTTTGGCATGTATTTTTATTTTTCTCATCTTGTAGAATTTTGGTATTTCTCGTATTTTAGGTTTTCTCATGGCTCGGTTTTATTAGATTGGTTCGGTTTGGTTCGGTTTTGAGCATTGGATCACCCTAGCCCTATGCTACACCCTCAACCTACTACAACTTCCCCTTTTTATATCCCCACCTACCACTCTCTCTCCTCATAAACACCATTAATTTCCTTCTTCTTCTTCTTCTCCTTCCTCCACAACTCTCCTAAACCTAGGCAAGTGCATCTTGCCACTATATGAGGACCCTCTTTTCTTTGTCCATTTGCTAGTTTAGGACATGGAGATCAACATTAGTTCTTGGGTTTTTATGATTTGGAGTCTCTGTTGATATAGATCTAAGTTATTTCTATTTTCGGATTTTACATGGTTTGAGCTATTTATGTTGGTTTTCTATGAGTTTTGATGTTTCCATGTGGAAGAGCTTTCAGTTTCACCCAAGTTGGAACTTTGGAAATCCGAATTTGGAGTTCGGATGGCCAAGTTATGATCTTGTGGAGCTTTGGGTTCTTCCTTGGTGTTCTTGCTGTTTGGAGAAGACAGTGAGCAGTGTGCAGAGCTGTTTAGCTACACACACTGAGCTACGTGCGCTCTTTAGCGCTGCGTACGCAGGCTTGAGTACGTTTCCTGTTGGAAGCGTGTCTCCTTGAGCGTGCGTGACTTTCACACACTGCTCCCCTGTAGCGTGCGTGACTTTCACACACTGCTCCCTTGAGCGTGCGTGACTTTCACGTATGCTGCTCCCTTGAGCGTGCGTGACTTTTCACGCAGCTGCTCCCTGTAGCGTGCGTGACTTTCACACACTGCTCCCTTGAGCGTGCGTGACTTTCACACACTGCTTCTTGTAGCGTGCGTGACTTTCACACACTGCTCCCCTGTAGCGTGCATGACTTTCACACACTGCTCCCTGTAGCGTGCGTGACTTTCACACACTGCTCCCTGTAGCGTGCGTGACTTTTACACACTGCTCCCTTGAGCGTGCGTGACTTTCACACACTTCTTCCTGTAGCGTGCGTGACTTTCACACACTGCTCCCCTGTAGCGTGCGTGACTTTCACACACTGCTCCCTGTAGCGTACGTGACTTTTACGTACACTGCTCCCTTGTGTGTGTGTGACTTTTTACGTACACTGCTCACTTGAGGGTGCCTTGGTACGCAGACTTGAGTGAGCCTTGCGTGCGTGCTTTTGCACGTATGCTGCCCCTTGACCCCTTGCTTAGTCCACTGACTCTTGGAGTTTTGGTTTTATTTCTTAAGCTTGGTTCTTCTATAACCCCGTATTTTGATATTTTATTTTATGCCCATTTTATATCCTTACGCCTTTTGTCATGAACTTGATTTTACTTAATATGTTTGGAATGACTATTGCACATGGCCTGGTATGACAAGGCACTAGCATAACACGACAGTGACCCGTAGTGGTGCACTCCTGACATGACCAACCTGACATGATAGTGGCCCGTCGTGGCGTACTCCTGATAAGTACGCTGACATAATTTATCTTGATAACTTAACTTGACTTGCCTTGACACCGTGGGTGGTTCTTCTTGCTTGCTTGTTAAATTCACTTGTCCTATCTTGCATCATGTCTAGGATGGGACTCCTGAGTACAACGGTCAGGCGTACCTACTAAAATGGATTAAGGTTAATAACTAGAATAACACAGTAAGCATGAAGAGATGATACAGCTACGGGCAATCCCGTTACCTGGGCGCTCTTAGGATCTGTAGCCTGCCGTCGAGTAGGACACATTTCCAGCACACCGTCGCGTGTTGCACCCTCTAAGTCACCTAAGGGTACATTTGTCTCCGGGCGATGTACCCACCTGAATTCAACCCCTAATTTTCGACCTGGGTAACCTGGATGGTCTGCAGGGCTTGTGGCTGTGGAACAATCTCACTGCATCTTGTTAGTAATTAGGCATGTGATAACCCTAGTTAGTTAAAGTAGTAAGCCGTAGTATCTGTTTGGCCGTGATTGATTGAATGAGGTATAACCAGTTTAGCCATGTCTTGATTAAGTACAAGATTGCTCCCTGTCTTGATTTCTTGCGTTATTATCTTGCCGATAAATGGTGGGAAACCAAGTTCTGTTCAGGTGAAGGGTTACAACCCCGGTCCTTGTTCGATTTACGGGTTGTAACCTGGCTATCGGAATAGTTCCATGGTTATCTCGTCGTATATTATTCTGACATGTTTTCGTAATTCTAGTTTTAATATTAAATTTTTTTATGCTGATTGCTGGCTTTTGTTCTTATTTCGTGGCCCCCTTGTGGCACTTGCTCTTTCTGGGGTTGACCCAGCTGGTTTTCTGTGGCCAGATTTCGGAGCAGCTCCCGAGGATCTACCAAGCTTCCAGCCCAATGGTGGCGACTAGAAGGAACCCGGGCTACGAGTAGGTTTTCTATTTTGTTTCGCTCACTATATTGTAAATTTATTCTTTTGAGGCGTTTAGCCGATGAGCACCTGTTAGCTCGATGCACTTTTACTTACTGTCTATCTACGGGCTGTAAACATTATTAACAAATCCTAGGATTGATCATGTATGACGTAAACTCTTGCTAGTCCTAACATTTTGTACGACTAGCTTCATGATCAGCTGATATGTAATATTTGGGACGCCTTTTATTGTATATTTAATGATCATACCTCTTGTAATTATATTGCTTGCTTGAGATTGAGACAATAGGCTTGACCTTAAGAGACTGTTGGCTTGTAGTAAACCCTCATATCTAGACAGCCGTGACCGTATAGTTGAGATGTATTCTATTTCAATATACGTAGATGGCTATGTCTGCCCCCGCTCTCCAGTATTCTGGTTCTGGGGCGTGATATGGTTTAAGTGGTGGCCCATGCAGGTCTTGTCAATCAAGAAATGTGAGGGTTTACCGAATAGATGTCTCAATCAGTATTCGCCCTTGATCTCCGCCCGTATTTTCAAATCTCTGAAATTCTTGCCCTGATTACATACTTGTATCGTTGATCTGTCATGGTCCTTCCTTATTGTTTCCCTATATCGTCTTCCTCAGCGGCACTGTACCTGACCCTGCCGATCAGCGAGGTGGAGCACCTCCCGTGGACCAGCAGCAACCCAGAGATCAAGCCCAGCATTTCGGGGTAGCCTCCAGAGTGATACCTACTGGAGGGGAGTCACCAGTTCGGCCCGTCCAGCCCGCAGAGCCAGATGATGGTACCTTAGTAGGCCTCATTAGAACCTTGATAGCTTTCCAGGATCGTCGAAGCGACGCCATGCACCAGACAGTTCAAGATGCTTTGACCCGAGGCGGACATCCAGGGAACCAGGCGGCCAACAGCTTCAAGCGATTGAACCCTCCTTTCTTCGACGGCACCGAGGATGCGATTGCCGTGGATGCATGGCTTCAGGATACCGAAGTGATTCTGGAAGCAGCCAGGACACCCGAGAATGAGAAGGTAGTGGTGGTACGCCTGCAGTTGTTGGATTTAGCTCGCAATTGGTGGGCGGCGCAGGCCATGGGATTAGTGGCACCCATTGCTTGGGCAGTATTTAGGGAGAGATTCCAGACGAAATATTTTGATGCTGTGGCTCGGTACGACCTGCAGACCAGATTTACCAACTTGAAGCAAGAAGGCAGGACGGTCGACGGTTATGCATCGGAGTTTTCCAGGCTCAGTAGGTTTGCCCCCACCTTGGTGGCGACCGAGTTTGATAGGGCCCAGCGGTTCCAGCAGGGACTGTATTTGGAGATCTTGTTGGCGGTTGAGCAGTTCGAGCACCAGACGTTCGATGCAGTCTTGAGAGCAGCTAGAAGGCATGAGTATACCTCCCAGAGGATAGTAGATAGGACCGGAGGTAGGAAGCGGTCCCACAGTCAGATGCACCAATCATCAGCTCCAGCCCCGACAGCTAGGGGATTGACCATTGGAACTCCGAGGCGGGCGACCTCCGTAACGTCGGTTCAGCATTCGACCCCGACGTACCCGCAGCAGCAGAAGCAGAAGCAAACTTCCGCGATGGGATGTTCTCATTGCGGGAAGCCAGGGCATGTGGTGGCAGACTGTCGCAGGGCACAGGGATTGTGCCTGGCTTGTGGAGCAGCAGATCATAGAATAGGGGCTTGCCCGAATAGGGGTGGTTCATCAGCATCCAACCCTTCTAGCTCTTCGGTGAGAGGACCGACCCCAGCACCAGTTCAGCAGCAGCAGTATCAATCTTCGAGGCCCTTGCCGCCTCAGTCTCAGGCATTCCAGCAACAACACCCCCAGCAGTATGCACAAGCCCAAGCTCAGACCCAGAATAGGCAGAGAGGTTTCCAGCAGAGGGGACCAGCAGCCAGAGGACAAGGTCAGGCCATGATGATGGCTATGGAAGAAGAAGTTGCACCAGGTGAGGTAGTGGCAGGTACTATTCTCGCCAACTCCTCTCCAGCGTCTGTATTATTTGATTCTGGTGCATCGCATTCATTCATGTCTGCACGATTTGCGACACGGATAGGATTGGAGCCTGAGTCATTATCAGTGAGGCTCAATATACTTACTGGTAATGGTCTTGTGGGAGTAGATCGAGTGCTTTTCTCGTGTCGGATCGTAGTTAGCGGTAGGGAGTTCCCCGCTAGATTCATAGAGTTTTCTATGGCAGACTATGATGTAGTCCTAGGCATGGATTGGTTGAGGAACCAGTTTGCTAGGATAGACTGCCATATTGGCAGAGTTGTCTTTAGTATCCCCGGCGAGCCAGAGTTTTCGTTTTCCAAAGGCGCAGTGGAGCCATCTTCTCCAGCATTGCGGATGGCAGTAGCAGCAGTGCAGTTACCCCGGATAGTTGAAGAGTTTCCAGATGTCTTTCTAGAGGAGCTTCCAGGGATGCCGCCAGAGCGGGAGATTGAGTTCACTATAGACTTGATTCCCGGGACAGCACCAGTATCAGAGCGAGTCTACCGGATGGCGCCTTCAGAGTTGGAAGTTTTTTACAAGATGATTGAAGAACTGAGGACCAAGGGATTCATCCGTACAAGTGGATCGCCTTGGGGAGCCCCGATGCTTCTTGTAAAAAAGAAGGATGGTACGTCCAGGCTATGTGTTGATTATCGTACCTTGAATTCGGTGACAATCAAGAACAGATACCCTCTTCCGAGGATAGATGACTTGTTTGATCAGCTCAGAGGGGCTTCAGTATTTTCGAAGATCGACTTGCGGTCGGGGTACCACCAGATCAGAGTTAGAGAGCCGGACATCCCGAAGACAGCATTCAGATCGAGGTATGGACATTGGGAGTTCCTTGTTATGCCCTTTGGAGCGACCAATGTGCCGGCCGTATTCATGGACCTCATGAATCGCATTTTCATGCCTTACTTGGACCAATTCGTGATCGTATTCCTAGATAACATCCTGGTCTACAGCAAGAGTGAAACAGAGCATGAGAAGCATCTCAGAGTCATCCTACAGACGCTTAGGGAACATCAGTTGTACGTCAAGTTCAGTAAATGCGAGTTCTGGCTCGATCGCATTTCATACTTGGGTCACATCATTACCCGAGGAGAAGTGGAAGTAGATCCCCAGAAGATTGTGGCTATCGAGTCATGGCCGGTACCCAGCTCAGTGGCAGAGGTTCGCAGCTTCCTTGGATTGGCCGGCTACTACCGACGGTTCGTTTCAGATTTTGCAAGGATTTCAGCGCCGATGACCCAGTTGACCCGCAGGATGTGCCATTTGTTTGGACAGCAGAGTGTCAGGAATCATTTGAGAAGTTGAAGCGAGGTTTGATAACGGCTCCCATTCTCACCCTTCCAGATGGGACCGGAGGATTCACAGTTTATTGCGACGCTTCAGGCAGAGGATTGGGGTGTGTCTTGATGCAGCATAGGAAGGTAATATCTTATGCGTCACGCCAACTTCGTGATCATGAGAAGAATTACCCGACCCACGACTTGGAATTGGCAGCGGTAGTGTTTGCTTTGAAGTTGTGGAGACACTACTTGTACGGAGATAGAGTGGAGATCTTTACTGATCATAAGAGCCTGAAGTATGTTTTCACCCAGAAGGACCTTAATATGCGACAGAGAAGATGGCTCGAGCTATTGGTGGATTATGATGTGGATTTACAGTATCATCCCGGGAAGGCCAACGTTGTAGCAGATGCATTGAGCAGGAGAGTCGGAGTTTATTTCCTGACGACGCAACCAGAATTATTGGCAGATCTTCAGAAGATGGGAATTGAAGTGGTTCTTCCTACCAGTGTGGCATTGATGGCCAGTCTACAGGTTCAGTCCAGCATAGTTGAGAGGATCCGGATGGCGCAGTCAGCAGATTCCAAGATCCAGCGACTCAGAGCAGAGTGTGAAGCAGGAAGAAGGCCAGAGTTATGTATCCATGAAGATGGTACACTTCGGCATGGCTCTCGTCTTTGTGTACCCAGTGGAGATATCAGATAGGAAGTCATGGCAGAAGCCCACAGTTCACAGTATTCTATTCATCCGGGTGGTACGAAGATGTACCGTGATATCCGTCAGCATTTCTGGTGGAATGGCATGAAGAGGGAGATAGCCCGGTTTGTCTCTCGGTGTTTGGTTTGCCAACAGGTTAAAGCTGAACATCAGAGGCCCGCTGGACTTCTTCAACCCTTACCGATTCCAGAATGGAAATGGGAACATATAACCATGGATTTCGTGACCGGATTGCCCAGATCTCCGGCCGGCAGAGATGCTATTTGGATAATTGTGGACAGGCTTACCAAGGTGGCACACTTTCTCCCATTCATAGTTGGACAGTCGACGGCGCAGTTAGTAGAGATGTACCTCAGGCAGATCGTCAGGCTTCACGGTGTGCCAGTCAGCATCACCTCAGACAGGGATTCAAGATTCACATCACACTTTTGGCGCAGCTTGCAGAAGAGTTTGGGACTTGTCTTCAGTTCAACTCAGCTTATCACCCGCAGACGGATGGTCAATCAGAGCGCACAATCCAGACCCTTGAAGATATATTGAGATCATGTACCCTTGACTTCGGTGGTTTATGGGAGAATTATCTACACCTGGTGGAATTCTCGTACAACAACAGTTATCAGGCAAGTATCCAGATGGCACCCTTCGAGGCTCTTTATGGCAGGAAGTGCAGATCTCCGCTAGCATGGGACGATGTCGAGGAGAGGCAGATGCTCGGACCCGAATTGATTTCCCAGACGGTTGAAGTGGTCAGGAAGGTCAGAGATAACCTCCGAGTTGCCCAGGACCACCAGCGCCATTGGGCCGATGCTCATCGGCGTCCCTTAGAATTTGCTGTCGGCGACCATGTTTTCCTTAGGATCTCACCTAACCGCGACGTCATTCGCTTCGGCGTGCGGGGAAAGCTTAGTCCTAGGTATATAGGGCCGTTCGATATTCTAGAGCGAGTAGGAGATGTATCCTATCATCTCGCTCTTCCGCCGTCGCTAAGTGAGGTACATGATGTATTCCATGTGTCCCAATTACGACGGTATATTCCGGACCCGAGCCACATCCTAGACCATTCGGAATTGGTTGTTGGTACCAACCTTTCGTATGAGGAGAGGCCCGTGTCTATATTGGACAGGAGGGAGAAGATACTCAAGAACAAGACTATTAAATTAGTCCGTGTTGCTTGGGGTCGTCACCCTCTAGGTGAGTCAACGTGGGAGCGTGAGGACGACATCCGATCGCGGTATCCCTACCTGTTTGACTCGTGAGGTATAATGTCTTTCTTATGCCTTACATTTTCCTTTTCTTGCTTGTATTGTATGATTGTATGATTGGACTGCTTAGTGTAGCTTGCCTGTGCTTAGTGTAGCTTGTCGTGGCAATCTCTAGCTCCTTGATTAAATTCCGAGGACGGAATTCTTTTAAGGTGGGTAGAGTTGTCACCCTCATTTTCCATATTTTCCTGTATTTCGTATTTATACTCGTATCTGGATTTTGGTATGTATTTTTATTTTTTTCAGCTTGTAGAATTTTGGTATTTTTCGTATTTTGGGTTTTCTCATGGCTCGATTTTATTAGGTTGGTTCGGTTTGGTTCGGTTTTGAGCATTGGATCACCCTAGCCCTATGCTACACCCTCAACCCACTACAACTCCCCCTCTTTATATCCCCACCTACCACTCTCTCTCCTCATAAACACCATTAATTTCCTTCTTCTTCTTCTTCTCCTTCCTCCACAACTCTCCTAAACCTAGGCAAGTGCATCATGCCACTATATGAGGACCCTCTTTTCTTTGTCCATTTGCTAGTTTAGGACATGGAGATCAACATTAGTTCTTGGGTTTTTATGATTTGGAGTCTCTGTTGATGTAGATCTAAGTTATTTCTATTTTCGGATTTTGCATGGTTTGAGCTATTTATGTTGGTTTTCTATGAGTTTTGATGTTTCCATGTGGAAGAGCTTTCAGTTTCACCCAAGTTGGAACTTTGGAAATTCGGATTTGGAGTTCGGATGGCCAAGTTATGATCTTGTGGAGCTTTGGGTTCTTCCTTGGTGTTCTTGCTGTTTGGAGAAGACAGTGAGCAGTGTGCAGAGCTGTTTAGCTACCCACACTGAGCTACGCGCGCTCTTTAGCGCTGCATACGCAGGCTTGAGTACGCTTCCTGTTGGAAGCGTGTCTCCTTGAGCGTGCGTGACTTTCACACAGTGCTCCCCTGTAGCGTGCATGACTTTCACACACTGCTCCCTTGAGCGTGCGTGACTTTCACGTATGCTGCTCCCTTGAGCGTGCGTGACTTTTCACGCAGCTGCTCCCTGTAGCGTGCGTGACTTTCACACACTGCTCCCTTGAGCGTGCATGACTTTCACACACTGCTTCCTGTAGCATGCGTGACTTTCATACGCTGCTCCCCTGTAGCGTGCGTGACTTTCACACACTGCTCCCTGTAGCGTGCTTGACTTTCACACACTGCTCCCTGTTGCGTGCGTGACTTTCACACACTGCTCCCTTGAGCGTGCGTGACTTTCACACACTGCTTCCTGTAGCGTGCGTGACTTTCACACACTGCTCCCCTGTAGCATGCGTGACTTTCACACACTGCTCCCTGTAGCGTGCGTGACTTTCACGTACACTGCTCCCTTGTGTGTGCGTGACTTTTTACGTACACTGCTCACTTGAGGGTGCCTTGGTACACAGACTTGAGTGAGCCTTGCGTGCGTGCTTTTGCACGTATGCTGCCCCTTGACCCCTTGCTTAGTCCACTGACTCTTGGAGTTTTGGTTTTATTTCTTAAGCTTGGTTCTTCTATAACCCCGTATTTTGATATTTTATTTTATGCCCATTTTATATCCTTACGCCTTTTGTCATGAACTTGATTTTACTTAATATGTTTGGAATGACTATTGCACATGGCCTGGTATGACAAGGCACTAGCATAACACGACAGTGACCCGTAGTGGTGCACTCCTGACATGACCAACCTGACATGATAGTGGCCCGTCGTGGCGCACTCCTGACAAGTACCCTGACATGATTTATCTTGATAACTTAACTTGACTTGCCTTGACACCGTGGGTGGTTCTTCTTGCTTGTTTGTTAAATCTACTTGTCCTGTCTTGCATCATGTCTAGGATGGGACTCCTGAGTACCACGGTCAGGAGTACCTACTAAAATGGATTAAGGTTAATAACTAGAATAACACAGTAGTCATGAAGAGATGACACAGCTACGGGCAATCCCGTTACCTGGGTGCTCTTGGGATCTGTAGCCTGCCGTCGAGTAGGGCACATTTCTAGCACACCGTCGCGTGTTGCACCCTCTAAGTCACCTAAGGGTACATTTGTCTCCGGGCGATGTACCCACCTGAATTCAACCCCTAATTTTCGACCTGGGTAACCTGGATGGTTTGCAGGGCTTGTGGCTGTGGAACAATCTCACTGCATCTTGTTAGTAATTAGGCCTGTGATAACCCTAGTTAGTTAAAGTAGTAAGCCGTAGTATCTGTTTGGCCGTGATTGATTGAATAAGGTATAACCAGTTTAGCCATGTCTTGATTCAGTACAAGATTGCTCCCTGTCTGATTTCTTGCGTTATTATCTTGCCGATAAATGGTGGGAAACCAAGTTCTGTTCAGGTGAAGGGTTACAACCCCGGTCCTTGTTCGGTTTACGGGTTGTAACCTGGCTATCGGAATAGTTCCATGGTTATCTCGTCGTATATCATCCTGACATATTTTCGTAATTCTAGTTTTAATATTAAATTTTCTTGTGCTGATTGCTGGCTTTTGTTCTTATTTCGTGGCCCCCTTGTGGCACTTGCTCTTTCTGGGGTTGACCCAGCTGGTTTTGTGTGGCCAGATTTCGGAGCAGCTCCCGAGGATCTACCAAGCTTCCAGCCCAATGGTGGCGACTAGAAGGAACCCGGGCTACGAGTGGATTTTCTATTTTGTTTCGCTCACTCTATTGTAAATTTATTCTTTTGAGGCGTTTAGCCGACGAGCACCTGTTAGCTCGATGCACTTTTACTTACTGTCTGCCTACGGGCTGTAAACATGATTAACAAATCCTAGGGTTGATCATGTATGACTTAAACTCTTGCTAGTCCTAATATTTTGTACGACTAGCTTCATGATCAGCTGATATGTAATATTTGGGACGCCTTTTATTGTATATTTAATGATCATACATCTTGTAATTATATTGCTTGCTTGAGATTGAGACAATAGGCTTGACCTTAAGAGACTGTTGGCTTGTAGTAAACCCTCATATCTAGACAGCCATGACCATATAGTTGAGATGTATTCTATTTCAATATACGTAGCTGGCTATGTCTGCCCCCGCTCTCCAGTATTCTGGTTCTGGGGCATGACAGATACTTAGACTTCTTCTCCTATTGTACTTCTTTTGGTGACTTTCATATCTATCTATCTTATTATATTTTCTACCTTAGCTGTGATTGAGTTCTATATTTCTATATTGTCCTCCATTTGGAGCGTATATCTTATATAGGTACCTTATAATTATTAGACGTATGTGACCTAGGACTGCGTTCTACCGTCGACACTGCGGCGTAGGCTGGACGTACCCACTTCTCATGCCCCTACACTGGGTGCGGGTCATGACATGTTTTTAGTGGTGGCCCATGCAGGTGTAGATTTGTAGTGGTATTCGAACTAGTGTATCACTACAGCCTGCTATAGGATATAGGATATAGTTTTAAGGTACTCAATCACATCAGGAAAACTCCGATCCAATACTTGCCATCTAAATTCTTGTTGATTAATGATTTCCTTTGAATAAATAAACTGTCTTTCTTTGATTTTTTTGCTTCATTCTCAATAATTGCTTCTTATTTTGATTTGTCTTCAGGATGGTTATGGAGACACGATCTCATCGCTCCGGTCCGGGGGATACTATCGAGAGGTCGGCCACCTCTCGTCTTGTTCAGTAGGGCCTCGAGACCGCAGCTCCTGTTGTGCCAACTTAGGTTGGTGTTTCTGCTGCATATGGAGGTGCACCTTCGCCTGTACAGAGACCTTCCCCCATCATTCATGATTTCTCTCGACAGCAGCCACCTTCCGGATCAGTTGACGCAGCACAGTTGTTTGACTTCTTTCAGAGGATGGTGGAGGCCCAGCGACAGCAGTCTGCTCATTTCCAGCAGGGCATAGAGATTGTCCATCAGCTTCCCTGACGACTGTGGAGAGAGTTATTGCACAGCCCCAGGCAGCCCAGATGCAGCCGTATTAGCCGAGGACACCAGGGATCTAGGACTTCCAGAAGATGCGTTCGTGGGACTTTCGCGGCACTCAGGGGATTCTGCATACGGATGACTGGATAGTGCACATCGAGGAGATCTTTCGACTGACGGAGATTCCAGCACGACTACAGATTGAGGCGGCAGGTAGTAAGTTTCAGGACCTAGCCCACACATGGTATCAGATGGACCCGAGGGTCGGTACAGAGGGACAGACTTGGACAGCCTTCAAGAAGCTGTTCAAGGAGAAGTTCTTCCCTGACACAGCTCTTGGCGCCCTGGAGACACAGTTTGCGAGCTTAGTTCAGGGCAGTCAGACTGTCGAGAAGTATGATGGGGAGTTCTGTCGTCTGGGCAGATTTCTTGAGGGACTCAGTGAGACGACGAAGGCCCGGAGATTCCGAAAGGGGTTAGTCAATGAGGTCAAGTCCTTGACCATGACTGACCAGAGTGCCACTTTTGAGGAGATTCTGGTGGAAGGCCTAGTAGCAGAGGATGATCTTAAGCTGAGGCTTAAGATGGGACGAGACGCATATGGAGCCATTGGCAGCGGAGAACCGGCCAAGAGGTCTCACTTTCAGCAGCAGTAGAGGCAGTTCCAGCCATAGTAGTTCCAGGGATAGGGCCGTGCACCTTTCCAGCAGGTACAGCAGCAATAGTCGTAGTTTCAGCTACAGGCACTCAGGCAGTAGCCCGTTAGTTGTGGCTTATGCAAGAAGCCAGGACATGTGTGGAATGACTGCAGGAAGAGGCTCGGGAGGTGCCTACTTGGCGGTTCGGCGGAGCACCAGCTGAAGGAGTGTTCCATATCTTCAGGATGAGCATTTCAGGGAGCGGAAGCCAGAGCTCCAGCAGTGCAGCAGAAAGGACCCTTCCAGACTCAGCAGCAGAGGTTCGCTCAGCATCTACAGCAGGCCAGGGGAGGTCAGCAGGGGCAAGCTCTCGCCATGGCAGTTGAGGACGCAGAGGCTATCGGGGAGCTGATCGCAGGTTCTATTCTTCTCGACTCCATTCCAGCTTTTGCATTGTTCGATTCAAGGCTTCCTACAGCTTCGTGTCTGTATCTTTTGCTATTAGACACCACCTTGTATCTGAATCGTTGCCTAGAACTTGCAAGATCATGACCGGGGGTGGTATTATCCTCGTTAATGATATTTGCAAGGGTCAGAGAGTTGATTTGGGAGGCCGAGAGTTGGATGTGAGTCTGCTCGTGATGCCATTATCGAACTATGATATCGTACTCGGTATGGATTGGTTGAGCAGGTACCACGCCAGCATAGATTATCGTAGGGTAGAGTTCTTTTCAGAGCACCCGGAGAGCCAGAGTTCGAGTTCATCCAATGGTAGGCAGAGCAGAGCAGCAGAGGTTTTTGTGGAGTATCAGTTGAGGAGCAAGTAGTGCCACACCCTTTGATAACGGAGTTCATGGACGTCTTTTCGGAAGATTTGCCAGGATTACCACCGGACAGAGACGTGGAGTTCTCTATAGACTTAGTGCCAGGCGCAGAGCCGATATCTCAGCACGTCTATAGGGCGAACAACACCGAGCTGGTAGAGTTGAAGAAGCCGATGGATGAGCTACAGGACAAGGGCTTCATTCGATCGAGTTCTTCACCATAGGGTGCACCGGTACTCTTTGTACCGAAGAAGGATGGGTCGGTCAGGATGTGTATCGACTACAGGGCACTCAACAACCTCACAATCAAAAACAAGTACCCGTTGCCGAGGATCGACAAACTCTTCGATCAGCTGAGTGGGGCGAAGGTATTTTCTAAGATTGATCTGAGGTCAGGTTACCATCAGGTGAAGGTGAAGAAGGAGGATATCCCGAAGACCGCATTCAGGACGCACGGTATGGCCAGTTTGAGTTCATGGTGATGCCGTTAGGTTTGACTAATGCTCCGGCTGTATTCATGAACCTGATGAACATGGTGTTCCACCAGTACTTGGACAAGTTCGTAGTGGTATTCGTCGATGATATCCTAGTGTACTCGAAGACTGAGGAGGAGCATAAGGAGCACTTGAGAGTCGTTTTGGAGACTCTCATGAGGGAGGAGCTTTATGAAAAGCTCTCAAAGTGTGAGTTCTTTCATGACAGAGTTGACTTCTTGGGTCATGTGGTGACTGGAGATGGGATCTCAATTGACCCAAAGAAGATCACGGCAGTTGAGGCTTGGACAGCACCAAGTTCAGTAGCGGAGATCAGAAGCTTCTTGGGATTGGCAGGCTATTATAGGAGGTTCGTGCAGGATTTCTCCTGGGTTGCATAGCCATTGACTAGGCTGACCCGGAAGGATGTAGAGTTTGTCTGGTCAAAGGAGTGTCAGGTAGCTTTTGATGAGTTGAAGAAGCGGCTGATGACAGCTCCGATTCTGACATTGCCATCAGGATCAGGAGGGTTCACAGTCTATAGTGACACCTCAGGAAAGGGTTTGGGTTGTGTCTTGCAGCAGCATGGGAAGGTGATTGCCTACGCTTCCAGACAGTTACGTCTCCATGAGAAGAACTACCCTACCCACGACTTGGAGTTGGCAGCAGTTATATTTGCTTTGAATTTGTGGAAACACTATTTATACGGAGAGCGGGTGGAGATCTTTACAGATCATAAGAGCTTGAAGTATGTGTTTACACAGAAGGAGCTCAATATGAGGCAGCACAGGTGGTTGGAGTTGATGAAGGTCTTCAACATTTTACTGCAGTATCACCCAGGGAAGGCCAACGTGGTTGCCGATGCCTTCAGTAGGTATCCGACAGCCATGTGTTTGACTATGGATCGTCACTTGCTAGCAGATTTGGAGAGCCTGGGGATCGAGGTAGTTATGCCAGGAGTTCAGATGCAGATGTGGGGCCTTCAGATTCAGTCGGACTTGATGGAGAGGATCAAGTCGACTCAGTTCGAGGATGTTGCTCTACGGTTTATCCGAGAGCAGGTTCAAACAGGATTGGTGGATGATGAGTTTACTCTTGTAGAGAATGGCGTATTGAGGCACGGTTCCAGACTGTGTGTGCCCAGTAGAGAGATCCGGGAGCAGGTCATGCAGGAGGCCTACCGATCTCACTATTCTATACATCCAGGTGCCAACATGATGTATAGGGATCTGAGGGAGTATGTCTGGTGGTATAGGATGAAGCGGAAGGTAGCTCGCTTCGTAGCCAGATGTTTAGTCTGTCAGTAGGTCATGACAGAGAGGCAAAGGCCAGTAGGTTTGTTGTAGCCACTGCCCATTCCAAAGTAGAAGTGGTAGCACATCACGATGGACTTTGTTTCTGGATTGCCGCGTACACCAGGAGGGAAAGACGTGATTTGGGTTATCGTAGACAGGTTGACCAAATCGGCCTACTTTTTGCCATTTAAAGTGGGTACGTCAACTGAGAGGCTAGCAGAGATGTATATACGACAGATTGTCAGGATTCATGGAGTTTCGATGAGCATCGTCTCGGATCGGGATAGTCGCTTTACTTCTCATTTCTAGCGGAGTCTGCAGACTAGTTTGGGCACTCAGCTCAAGTTTAGTACTGCGTACCCCCCTCAGACAGACGGATAGTCAAAGAGGACTATTCAGACACTCAAGGACATGTTGCGGACTTATGTTTTGGATTTTGGAGGATCCTGGGAGGATCACCTGTACTTAGTAGAGTTTGCATACAACAACAGTTTTCAGGCCAGCATTAAGATGTCACCATTCGAGGTACTGTACGGGGGCAGATGTCGTACACTCTTGTCTTGGGATGACATTGGAGAGCGAGCTTTATTGGAACCTGAGATGGTTGTAGATGCAGCCGAGAAGGTGAAGCTCATCAAACACCGGATTCGCGTGGCGCAGGACAGACATCGACACTGGGCCGATAACTACCGCAGACCTTTAGAGTTTAAGGTACAGTTTAGGGATAGGATTAGAATTAGAAGTTATTTTATTTGTGATTTTGTTTGATCATGTTTGAATATATTAGTAATTGAGACCTTGTTTGTGATTAGGTTGGAGATCTGGTTTTCTTGAGGATATCTTCGACACGTGGTACGATACGTTTTGGTGGAGATGGGAAGCTTAGCCCGCGCTTCATTAGACCTTTCATGATCAGCGGAAGAGTCGTTAATGTTGCTTACAGGCTAGACTTGCCACTTGTACTAGTGGGAGTCTATAACGAATTCTACGTGTCACAGTTGAGACGGTATGTGGCAGATCCTAGCCATGTACTCGATCACTCAGAGATTGAGGTGGGACCTACTCTTAGCTATCCAGAGCAGCCTGTGGAGATTCTGGATCTACGAGAGAAGGTTCTGAGAAACTAGGTGATACACTTGGTTTGCGTCTCATAGAGGTATCATTCTCCAAGAGAGTCTACTTGGGAGCGGGAGGATGAGATGCGCGAGCGATATCCATATCTTTTTGGACCTTGAGGTATGATTGTCTATACTTCTCATCAGTTCAGTTTTGCCTTTCAATTTTAAGGACAAAATTCTTTTAAGGAGGGTAGATTTGTCACTACCACATTTTAGTTTGAGGGTATTTTGGTTATTTTGGTTTGTGTAAATTATTTTATTATTTATTGCATTGGTGTTGTGATTTGTGACTTTTGCTAGTTGTGACTTTAGAGACTAGCCTAGAGTTTGACCTTGACTTTAGTGACATAGTTAGCATGGTGTGGGACCCTAATGTAACTTAAGTTGGTCTTAGTTGACTTGAGTGTGGCTAGGGTTCATGAGAGGATTGGGAGAATTTTGTATTTGGACTTATAGCTAAGGGGTTGAGCTAGCTAGCTTATGAACTTGGCTCAAAGCCAGTTTACATGAAATCCAAACTCAAATCCCCTACATGGCCGGCCACTATAGCCCAATTATAACCCAATTTCAGCCTATATAATGTCTCTTCATAACCACTTGCCTCTTTTAGAAATTTTCCTTTATGAAATCCTAATTTCTTCCCTTTTTCATTATTCCTCCACAAAATTGACCCCAATCTTTTTGCATTTGATTCCAAATCTGGAGTAGAAGAAGGAGGCTAGCTTGCAAGGAGGAGAGCTCATTGGGACATTACTTGAGGAAGGAGACTTCACTATTTGGGGCTTTTTCTTAGAGATTAGCTCTCTATAGGTAATCCCTACAAATCACCTTAAAATCCTGATTTAATTCCATAGATGCATCCATCTAGGTGTCCCCTAGCTGTAGTAAAAGTTTGGTAGAAATTTGTGTTGATTTGGTGTCCGTATCGGATACGTATCAGTGTAGGCTTATTGGTGTTTGATGAAATGCCTCAATGGCAATTTTATTGCTGTTTTTGAAATCTTTTTTAACAAATTTGCAGAGCTACATGTGCTCTTAGATTTTATGTATGACTGAGTCGACCATTGGCTCGTGTCGTATTGAAGGAGGGGCTGGACACGTCGTACAGACCATGCGAGCAGTGTACTGCGACCCGACAGCAAGTTCTCCGTGTCTGTGTCACTTGGACACGTGACACTTGGTGAGTTCCTTAGGGCAGTGACTGACACGTCAGCCCCCAAGTGGCAAGTAGAGTCATGTCGTGTCGATATCATATTTGTGAGTGTACTGATTTTATGTACATTGTGCAATAGCCGTTTTTAGGCTCTGATATGCGTGTCGTACAGAGCGTAGACACGTCGTAGACACGTCGTAGACATAAAGTGTCATATGAAGAATGTAACCCTATGTGTGAGCAACACGTGGACACAACCACGTGACTCCACATGAGTCGTGTCGTGTCTACGAGCTGGTGGACTCGTCGCACAAGCCTGTGGAGTGGCCGTGTGTTGATGAGCGTTCGTGAATGTTTAGACACGTCGTGTCATATTGTATGGACACCATACGACTCGTAGGACACACTGATATATGCACGAGGGTTTACCAACCATTATTTTGGTATTTTTACTTGATTTTGTGTTGGATTTGGGTTTTTCCCCATTGTCACTGATACGTGTACAGTAACCTATTTTTCCTGAGATTTCAAATGTGTTATAATTGATGTCAAATGTAAATTTACATGTTATATATATATATGTAAGATCATCTCAGTTATTTGATTTTGTGGGGGTTCAATGTGGAGCTCGAATGGACTGTGTGAATGAGGATACATAAGTTTAACTGCTACAGGTTTCAAATTTCTGAAATGAGGTTTACATATATATGTGTTGAACTTGAAAGAGGGATTACATGATATTTTTCTTGAGACTTAGACCATTTTGCTGCTGTACACACAAACACAGACCTCAACTCTCCCCTACCATGTTCTGGACACACTATACATCAGTGTACATCACACATACGCCTACATATGACTGAACACTGGAAACACGTACACATGTAACCTGTTCACAAACACACACACACACACACACACACACACACTCCCTAACCCACTGACCACACAGTTGTATACACACACACTATGAGACAGTTGTACACACACACTATGAAACAACTGTACACACACACATCCTATCACTCATAACCTACACACACTCACACACACCATACAACTGAATACACACACCCCCCTAAGCACTGTCACACAAAATACTCTTGCCCACACACACTCATACATGTGAGGCACCCACATACACATATCCATATACACCTTTGACACCATGTATCCTTCACCCCCTTGTATGTAACCCCAATACACACACACACATGTCACCCAGTGATACACTCGTAACTTGTACACATACACACCACACAGGTATGCCTATACACACACCCCCCTCTAACTTGCAGTCCACACACACAAACCATATCACTATCCATTATAATGTTGACATACACACTCACCCCTATTTATATATATACAATGTTTGTGCCTTGCTTATGTATTAGGCACTAGACTATATGAATGACTATATATGTATATTGTATAGGTATAAATATACATAGTTTGTATTTGTGTGTATGATAACTTGTTTGGCCTTTGATTGTGTTTGAGTGCTAGCCTAGGCTTGGTTAGGCTTAGTGAGACTTGATTGGACTAGGATTGGCCTAGTTGACCTAGTTTGACTAGTGAAGTTGATTATAGTTGACCAAGAGTTGAATTTAGTCTAGAATGACCTAGAATTCATATAAAATGCATTGTAAAATTTAATATTACCATTCTGGACATGTTGTGACCAGTGTTGCTTTAAATAGGGCTCGTCTCCTCTGTCTGGACATATATACTCATCGGATACTCAGGATATCAGGCGAGTACATTCTCTGACCATTTCATACTTGATATGATTTTTATTTATGCTCTAAATTACTTTACTTGATGTTGTCACATTGTTAACACGGATTGGTACTATATGGATCCCTTCATGAGTTGTTATTCCCCTCGAGAGCATCGGGTTACGTCATGTCATGTGCGTTTCACTTTCATCATGTGCTCCAGTTCTTTTACCATTCATGTGCACTCTTGTAATTCATGTACTATCATGTTCACAGAGCCCCTCATGTATACTTCATGTGCACCCATTTATGGGCCCCCATGTGAAATCATGTACAATAAAAAAAACTTTTCTGGATCCTTGTGTATTGATTGGGGTACGAAAGAGTATAAATGGTCATGTGAACAATTCTAAAGTAGTGTAATCATGTGCAAACTCTTAGAATAATCATGTGCAAATTCAAGCCATTCACATGTCTATCTTGTACTCTACATCACTAGCCACTATTAGTTCTTTACTTATAGTAGATATTTCTTTACAGTCATCTCTTTTACTTCATATATATTTTTAGCATTTCACTTATCTTACTCTATAGCATGCTTATATTTTCTATCATATTATGAACTGCATAAGATGTATTGTGTTCATTCCTGTCCTGACTGGACCTGTTGAAATATTACAGATAACATTGAGGAGTTCTGTCTTACATACTACGGAGCAGGCCTATATGACACCTGCGAGCTGGACTCCCAGGAGGACATAGTCCTTGCAGAGGACATTATCCAAGTAGTCTAGGCTAGTTAGCTAGACTAGTTATCTTACTTTATTGTCTTGTCTTATTTTGGATACATTATGTACTTATTTGGAATTTTGTTATTCTGGATGTTGTGGAGATGTTATCTTAGATACTTAGACTTCTTCTCATATTGTATTTCTTTTGGTGACTTCCATATCTATCTATCTTATCGTATTTTCTACCTTAGCTGTGATTGAGTTGTACATTTCTATATTGTCCTACATTCGGAGCGTATATATTCTACAGGTTCCTTATAATTGTTAGATGTATGTGACCTAGGACAGTGTTCTACCGCCAACACTGTAGCGTAGGTTGGACGTACCCACTTCTCGTGCCCCTACACTGGGTTCGGGTCGTGACACATATAGCTAAAGAAAATAATCCTACACTGAATCAAAGTGTGTAAAACATGGAAATTGCCTAGATGTATCTCCACAATGTGTTTTCAAAGTTGGCACTCGGTCTTTCAACCTTACGATTAAGTTAGGCAGAATTTTGCTACGGACTATCTACTCGATGTCATAGCAGGCACATTTGTACGATGCCAATGCACGTTCCCACAGTTTTAAGGCTCGTCATATTGTAAACCCCCTAAAAATGATATAATTTAGAATTATAGTTTTTAATTATTTATTAGAATTAATTATTAATATGCATTGTTTTATTAATTAACTTATATACCCTTTCTCGTAGCTTTGCTATAAGTAGCACAACACTAGCTATTTTCTTCCAACAAATTTTTTATGCATGACCTAATCGAGACTCCCTACATGTATACCATTCAAATCTTACTCAAACATGTCACCTTGTATTTTATTCTAATAGTATAACATACGTACATAAAATCATATATTAACATTTGACCAAAAACTTGTGTCTGTTCCGATCGAAATTGGAGGCACAATATCGACCCGAACCCTTCGACCCATATGACCATTTTGATCTAACTAATCCTAGAACACTCATGTAGCTTATATCCCACTAAATTTGGCTCCTACACACCCTCTAAACATCTTTAGAGATATTTTCTTAGATAAAATAAAATAGGAAATAAATATAAGTGTCGTTTCGACCCAAATTAAGTGTCCGATCGAACTTCGACTTGAACAAAACTTCTAGGGGACCAATCTATCCCTAACCCAAGTGTCCTAGGCTCACTCTAGGGTGTTTAAACCCAATAGGACAGCAACATATTTTTACATTCGTCCATGTGTGTTTAGATGGTGTATAGGTTGGGTTTTAGTCCAAATAAGTTAACCAAATGACCTCCAAACCTAACCAAACTCAAGTGGGATTTAGCCAACATCTAAATGAAGGTCTTAGGGCCTTATGATAGTTTACAACTTGCTGTAAACAAAAGCTATAAGGGGGTGGCCTAAATTTGGTGCATGTGTAGTTGTGGGTGGTTAATAACTCATTTCCACTCACTCCACTACCTATAATTTAGGCATCACTATTCCTAAAACTTCCCTACAGCCAAGGCATCCTTCTCCATCCATTTTTCTCACTCATTTTATTTTATTTCTCCTCCTCAAACCTCCCAAAATCTTACTGAAATTTGGACACAAAGTTCAGTCTCTTCGAGGCTCTCCGACGACCCATTTCAGAGGCGTAGCTACCTATAAAGGAGCCTAAGGGTAGCCTAAGGTGTGTGATACCTAGGAGAGGAGTTTCAAGATTCGTAGGCATCATTTTCTACCCTAAACAAGTCTCACAAAGAGGTGGACAACAGCACTATTCTTGGGTATCCATTGAACTCCCAATCATTCCATATAAGTACCAATTTTTATTTATCTTCTAAACCTAGTAAATTAAACCTAGGAATACGTTAACATGACATTGAAATATGTAGGAAACCTAATCATTAATTTATAAACCTATTTTTAACATGATTTTTGGTTCCAACAAGAAATCTGAATTTAATTGTTGTTCCATATATATATATATATATATATATATATATATATATATATATATATATATATATATATATATATATATATATATATATATATATATTTTTTATATATATATATGTATGTATTTATTTGTTGTGTAATGAAAACAACTTGTTAAGCTACCCAACTTTATGACTAACTTAGGGACCTGTTAACCCTTGTAATAAATCATGAAAAACTTAATTTCTAACATGATAAATAGGGATTTAAGGACTGTAAACACAGCCATGCCCACGAGGAATTCAGAAATGGGATTATACACATGTTTGTGTAGGAATTGTGTAGTATGTTCAATATAAATGTGTAGTATTGTTGTGGCAATATACCTAATTAATTCATATATAATTTATTGATTGTTTAATTATTAAATACCCTATTTATATCATATATATTCTGTTTGAATTTAGTTTTGTGTATGTGACACCGAATTATGTCGAATTGAACCTTGAAAAGCCTAGTTTCGTTATGTACTTGAACCCGAAAGTCATATAGGATTATGACGACATTTTTCCATATGAAAATCATTAAAAGAATGATATTTATGCAATTAAGGTTCTATTTTAACATGGGTGACAATTGTGTTAGCCTAATTCAACTCTAGGATTAATTTAGGTACATGACCTAGAATCGCGACCGGGAGCATTTTGAGTACCCTACAAATGCAGCCTAAAATTTTACTTAAATGTGACCATTAATATCTTTTTAATATGCATCAAATTCTGATTTTAGGAGCTAATTTTTATATTTTAAAACTTTATTTAAGTTAGGTTAATTTAATAGCTAGTTGGGTTCAAAACATGTCGAATGCGACCTAGAAAATCTAAGGTACTAATAGAATAATGATAGTATTCATTTCTAGGATATTATTGGACAAAAATTATAAACTATCTAAGTTATTTTTTAATAATATCAAAAAAAAAAAATTTATTATTTAAAGTTAGACAATAGGTATTTCATGTGACCATAATTGGACTACACCTAAAAATGTACAGATTGTACATCAAAGACTTACTAAAAACATTATTTAGAACCTATAAGTTAATATATAATTATAAGTATTATTTTTTACAAATTAAAGACTAAGTTTTGTTAGAAAATGGTTAGCTTTATAGTTTAGAAAAACTTTTAAAATATTTCAAAGTCATATTGACACAAGGAAGACCCAATTAGAGAAACACTTAGCACCTGTGCATAGAAGAGAGGTTAGTAGACCCTTGTGAATTAGATATATGCATATTCAAAATTTAAGGATAATTAGAAGACTGTAAGTTAGATGAATTTTTGTTAATTTAATATATATAATTATAATCAAATTATAGCATCTAGCTTTTCTTCCTAGTTGAGACCGTATAATGTCACATTGTAGAAGTATTAATTATAGGTTATATATATTAGTAATTTAAGTTATTAATTAATTTCTTAATATCTAATATAGGCTCCCAGCATACTTTGACTTCAGGCCAAGGATCGGGATCGTAGCTCTTCCTACTCGGAGAACCAAGCGAGATACCTTACCATCTTGCACCCGTACTTGATTCATAATGTTTGTGTGTTTTCTAGTATTTTACATTAGTAGAGTACGTCGAAGTATGACTTGGGTGCCATCGATATGTCTATCGATTTTTGTGCGTGTGTGTTGACCATATGTGATAGTTGACATTCTCGATGTGTTAAAGTTATGCTTCGTAACTTCTTTGACCTATTGACACGTCTCATACACGACACAAGAGTGAGGATCATAGAGTCGGCACGAACCTGCGTATTTGATTTGCTACCGATACAAGCAGTTCGTGTGTCGGTTTATTTATGGATTAGCGGAGTCTAGATAGTGACTTGCATAGGATATGACTTGTGTGATACATGGGTAGGGAAAATATTGGGTTGTATGAGCTAGCTGACAACCTTTCAGTTGCCCGAATTGGGTTTATAGTTTCTCAGTTTTGAGTGTGTCACTAGAGGATATATCCAGCAGCGGACCCTGCTTGCAAGGCAGATACGGTCGGGAGGTATGCTAATGATACAAAGTATGGCTAAGGGATATATCCACTTAGTGGCCCTAACTGCACATCAGATACGGTCTAGATGTATATTAGTTCATGCAAAAGCCTCTAGCGGATGCTATGCTTTATTCCTACCCATTTATATTATCCAGTATAGTTTATGACTTACATTAAACCTAGATGATTAGGTTCAGTTTATGTTATGATCTAAGTTATTATTACCTCTTGTCATGTTTCATTTACAGTTTAATATGGTATTGTTTTATGTATCTTGCTAGTCCCTTTAGGACCTGGTGCTCTCTCTAGGTAGATTATTGTGCTGAGTTAGTTTGATGATTGTGCTGAGTTAGTTTGCTGATCTTGTTGGTTTTGCTATTTCCTATTCAGGTATTTTTTGTGATTTATATTTACTTACTTTCTGCTTATTAGCTTAGCTTTATTGATCCATATTGTTCTTCGGATCTAGTCAAACATATATGTTAATGGGCTGCAGACCATCACACATATTGTTTATTCTTGATTTTACTATTTATTGTGGATTGAGACATAGATGGTTAGCATATGTTAGTTACTTTACAACGTAATACAAATAAGATAAGTCCATTAAATTAAGAATGCTTATTCTAGTCCTACAGTTGGCATGTTCATGCCTTGGGTTCCCTATATATTTTAGAACTGGAGCAAGACATATTTTTGTGGTGGCCCATGCAGGTGAAGGTCAAATCGTTTCAGTTACGTTACTGGACCGAACGAGCCGGCATCAGGATAAATGTATTAGGATCTCAATACATAATTGTTGTTAAAACGTCCCTTGAATTAACTATTGCCCTTGGACGTCGTGTTTGTATCCAATCTTATCTACTTGAACTCCTTGTGATTGATTCTCGTTTTACTTTACTTTGAAAGGAACGAACACTAGTGCTTGATGGAATTTTCTTCGATTATGCTTTGTTATAGGATAGAGCAGGCTAATAAAACCTGCGCAATCATGGCAACCAAGTTAGCCTCATCTTGCTCTTTTGGTTTGGCTTGGATCTGCAGTCTTTTCGGAAGGGGCCCTTCTTGTCATAATTAAAATAAGCCCCATCACCTTTAGGCTTTGGCTTGAACGAAGTCGACTTTACCTTCAAATGGTTGAAGTCCTTCTTCTTGTTATCAGAAGCCTTCAGCTTTTCCTTGGAGTCTCCAGCTTGCACCAAGTTAGCCTTGGCCATCTATTTGGACAACGTGTCCACTTTGATTTGAGCCCTCAACTCATCTTCAACATGGATCCCGTAGAGGAGGTGCTCAAGATCTACCTACATCTTCTTACGGTGCATGTTCGTAATAAAGTTGCTCCATCCAGGTAGAATCTTGGCGACAATACCCTCGATAATGAATGCATCGACAAGGGGCATGCCATCATCCTCAAGTTTCTGACTAAATTCTTCAAAAATTCCTTGACTTGAGGAAATATTGTAAGCCTCCTAAATTTAGGGCTTATTTTTTTCAATTTTCTAAATCAATTATTTGTAATATATATTATTATTTGATTATTATTTGATTTAATGTTCTTTTCCGTGACTTTGACTTCTGGAGCGTCAGAGATGCCAATCTCTAGAAACTCTCTTCATCAGTGTGTAGTAGACAAAATTATATTCATGTTGATATATCATGTCCCACCCAAACTTGTTCTCTTGTACTCTTTTTGCTTCACACAACTTTGGATCAATTTAGACTATTTGATCATTAAATAATTATTAATTGATTTTCCCACTTTTATCTTTGATCATCATATGCACGTTACCGTGACTTTTAATTTAGGAGCACAAGACTAGTCATTTTCTTGAAACTAACTTCTCATGCATGACCTACTCGAGACACCCTACACCCATGACCTTCGCGTCCCACTCAGACACACCATCTTGTGCATCATTTACTTCGTATAACTTTTGGGTTAATTTACGCCAATTAATTATCCACTGTAAAATGTGACCTGACTTCCAATTTAATTTCGGGACCCGACATCGATCCAACCTAGTCGACCCAATATATGATTTTGACCAATTTTGAGCCTACTACCCACATGATACTTGTGTCCCATTTATTTGAGCCCCCGTATGCTACTTATTTATACATGATCATAAATACCTAAAAATTAATTCGTTTATTGTATCGAGTCTGTTTTGACCCGACCCGGCTCAACCGAACCCAACCCAAGCTTCATGTTGACCCCTCGTGAATATCCACACACTCTTTTTCCCTATAAAATATCAAGCACCTAGTATATCCATTCAAATATTCATTGTACAACTCCAATGATTTAATTCCCTATAGAATGACTTAATCCCTATCTAATCCTAGCCTTTGATCTTGTCTCCAACAATCCCAACCACTCACCCCTACATAGCTTTTCCCATACACATACTCAAACCCCCCTTGGCCGGCCCTAAAATCTATGTAGAGAATATCTCTTTCTCTCTCTCTACTTTCTCTTTTTCTCATTAATAACTCTCTTTTTCTTTCCAACCACAACCAACTCATCCACTCTTACAATCTCTCTCCTCTCCAAATACTCACACCAGCCCCATCATCAGCCGACACCCCCCCCAAATATTTCTTCTTCTTCTTTTCCTCACCATCTCCTCATCATCATCCTCACCTCACCATCATCATCAGCCAACACCACCTTCACTATTTTTATTTTCATCAACATCATCTCTATCATCTTCATCACACACACCACCACCGCACACCACCTCTCCTCCGACCAGCCTCATCGTCGACGTGCCCCGTCAGACCGGGCATCGCTACCGATGTGCCAGGCCAGCACAGCCCGTGTGAATAGCAGCAGCAGTCAACAGCCACAACAGCAGCTGCGGTGGTAGCAGCCGCGATGGCAGAAGCCGCGTGCTGCCGTGCACCACCACGCCGTCGCCACTGTCGCGCACCGCCGCACGGCCATACCCCCTTCGGCGAGCCCCTGGCGAACTCCTCCAGGCCACCGCCCTCCTCTTCGGTGTGATACATAGTCGAATCGTGTATTTTACACGTAATTTTGTCGACACGTGTGCGAACAAAATTCAGAATGTACGCCTCGTCGCAACGACTTCGCACACATTTTTCGAGAAATTTGACCGTTGGATCGGCCAACTCTTTGCTCTGTCACAATATCGGTATATCCCTCTACCTCTCTCTCAACTTTCGTCTGTTAATTTTGTCGTTTGATACATCAAAATCGGCCGCCAAGTTGACCGTTTAAATTGTATAATTTTTGGACAGTTTTGCAGAGGTAACTTTGTCGGCTCGTATCTCCTCCTTTACAGCTCCGTTTGGCGTGCCACTGGTTCCTATGCACAGCTGGTATAACCCTCTTCCTGTTCCTTAAGTTTCTTTTCATTGTGAGCATGTTTGATTGGTTGAATTTGACGCCAAAGTTGGTTGTCCGAATTCGTAATTTCTAACTTGTAAAATTCTATTTTTGAACCCGGGAACCCGAATTTTAATTCCGACACCATCAGTAGACTTGTGGGCTTTCTGGTACAAATTTATATATAATTTGTTAGATTTGGAGGACGTGGGCCCTGGCACATATTTCGGTACAAAGCGGGCCCTACGGTCCAAGTCAATGGGTCAATTTGAGATCGGGTCAATGAAATCCAATTTCGGATATACCGTTGAGTTCGTATCGTCATTCTGGACTCGTTGACATATAATTTGCTGAGTTTTGAGGACATTGGCTCTGACACACTTTTTTGTGCAAATCAGAATTTCAATGTCCTGGTCAACGGACCAATTTGAGATCGGGTCAACGGAATCCAATTATGGATATACCGTTGGATTCGTATCGTCATTCTGGATTCGTGGACATATAGTTTGTTAGGTTTAGTGGAGTAGTATCCTTGTACATTTTTTGGTACAAAGCGGATCCGACACGGACACCGTTTTGACCCGAAATTACCTTTTTGCTCATGTGTCCAAATTACACTTATGGATAGGCTATCCTAGCTGATTTGACCATTCTGGATACGTTGGTGATGTTTGTTTCATTATCCGACAATGTTTGTAGATATTTCTCTATGTACCACCCTTTATTATAATTAATTCCAATTATGTTCGTATTTTGAAATTAGTGCAACGAAACTGAGATCAGTCGATTCCGGTGATCTCACATCGCTAAAATTGATAAGATGACCATGTGGATCACAATGATAAGGTTATTAACCTTATCGTTGATTTTCTTATCTCGATTTGTATGTTGTAGGTTTCAATGTACGAATAACGAGGTACAACTTGATATTTTAATTCTTAGATTAGAGTTGATCATGTTTGACCAAGATATATGGTATCTTGGTAGGTAAATATTAGGAATAGTATGCTTAGGCTAGTTTTGACCTCGGTTGACCAAGTTTGACTGCTTTGACCAAAAGTTAACTATCAGTCGACACTTGGCCTAGAAATGTCTAAAACTTGACTAGAGTTGACCAGAGTTGACTAGAGTTGACCAGTTGATCAAAAGTCAACTATAAGTCAACCTTTGACCTAGTTTGACCTAGTTTGACCTTGTGTGATCTAGTTGACTTAGTTTGACTTAGTTGACTGAGTCTGACCTAGATTACTTAGCTTATACTATAGGATCATGCCTAACACTGTTGAACCCTAATTAGCTTATATATATCTCATCTTTAGGTCTGTGACATCACTTGAGCATCGACCTACCCCATTTGACAGCTCAGGACCGCAGGCGAGTACATTCTCTGATAGTAGTTCCTTGCCTTGATATCTTCTGTATCCGATTCAGTTATAGTATTTTACTTGATTCTTGACACGATGGTGCACGGACTAGTATACGTTGGATCCTGGCATAAGATGTTATTCCTGGACTTTATTGGTATATTGGTACATTTTCTGTCTTGTTTCATGTATTTGTATAGACACCGATTCCTGAGAAAGAGTAGCTACCCTCTTAGGAAATCCCGTGTCATGACGTACTATGTCCGGATCCATATACTACTCGGGGATGGAGATTTATTATAGGTTATGTGATCAATATCCCTACTGGTATTCTTATTACTTATTCATAGCTATACCCTCGCCTCACGACGGGTAAAGCCTGACCCTATTTGTTCATAGCTTTTTATTGTGGCCGGCCTGATACTGTATTCTCGTATTTCCTATTCATAGCCGGTCAAATGGAACAGCCTGATCTTGACCCAAGCCGATCACATAATGCTATAATATCTCGAGGCACATTTTATGTTTACATTATACATCAGATATTCCTGTACTGTTCTACTTTCCTGTACATTAAACCCTGACATGATTTCCAGTTTATATATCATGTTTTACTTACAGTCTTGATATATCATCTTGTATTTCATTATGATTGTCTCTTATAGCATTTGTCAATACTATGAAACTGTTGTTGGAGGTGTACTTGCTCATTTTTCTGACAGGATAACCGTTGATGTTTATAGAGGACATGTTGGCTGATTGCTCTACCTTTTACCGGTATGGCCAGGATAGAGTTTGATGAGACATTACCCCTGGAGCCCGTACATGATATAGCCCCTATTTAGACTGTTAGATAGGTTTGACTGGACTACGAGCCAGCTAGTTTATGAGACTTATATTATATTTGTGTTTGGGACCTTGTGTTATGTTTTCGACTCTCTACTATGTTTATGACTTCGCATCTTTTTCAGTTCTTATATTTCCATCATATCTTTATGATATTCGTGCCTATCTTCCCTAGATGTCTTGTGATTGAGTTGAGATTATATACCTCCATACGGACATAACAGGTACATATATATTATGTCTAGATGCTATATTTTCTAGTAGACCTATACAGTGTTCTACAACCGATTCTGCGGCGTAGGCTGGATGTACCCACGTGCTCGTGTCCCTAATCAGTGTGCGGGTCGTGACAAACATCCTTGTCATTCTCAAATCGCATCTTTCGGACTTTTCAGTCACATAGATCTTGTTTTTGTTCTCATTAAATACCTAAAAATTAATCCGTTTATTGTACCGAGTCTGTTTTGACCTGACCCGGCTCAACCGAACCCAACCCAAGCTTCATGTTGACCCCTCGTGAGTATCCACATACTTATTTTCCCTATAAAATATCAAGCACCTAGTATATCCATTCAAATATTCATTGTACAACTCTAATGATTTAATTCCCTAAAGAATGACGTAATCCCTATTTAATCCTAGCCTTTGATCTTGTCTCCAACAATCCCAACCACTCACCCCTGCATAGCTTTTCCCCTAGACACACTCAAACCCCCCCATGGCCGGCCCTAAAATCCATATAGAGAATATCTTTTTCTCTCTCTACTTTCTCTTTTTCTCATTAATAACTCTCTCTCTCTCTCTTTCTCTCTCTCTCTTTCCAACCACAGCCAACTCATCCCCTCTCACACTCTCTCTTCTCTCCAAATACTCACACCAGCTCCATCATCAGCCGACACCCTCCAACTATTTTTTTTTCTTCTTTTCTTCACTATCTCCTCATCATCATCCTCACCTCACCATCATCATCCGCCGACACCACCATCACCATTTCTATTTTTATCAACATCATCCCCATCCTCTTTATCACCCACACCACCACCGCACACCACTTCCCCACCGATCAGCCTTGCTGTCGTCATGCCTTGTCAGGTCGGGCACTGGCACCACTGCGCCAGGCCAGCACAACCCGCACGAACAGCAGTAGCAGCAGCCAACAGACACATCAGCTGCCACGGTGGCAGCAGCCGTGCGCTGTCGTGCACCACCGTACCGCCGTCGCTGTCGTGTGCCGTCGTACGGCCGCATCCCCTCCGACGAGCCCCCGATGAACTCTCCCTGGCCACTTCCCTCCTCTCCGGCGTGATACATAGCCTATTCGTACATTTTGCATGGAATCCCGTCGACGTGCGCGCGAACAAAATTCAGAATGTGAGCCTCGTCGCAGAGACTTTGCACACATTTTTTAGGAAATTCGACCGTTGGATCGGCGAACTCTTTGCTCCGTCACAATCTCGGTATATCCCTCTATCTCTTCCTCAAGTTTCATCCATTAATTTTGTCGTTTGATACATCAAAATCGGCCGCCAAGTTGACCGTTTAAATTGTATAATTTTTGGACAGTTTTACAGAGCTAACTTTGTCGGCTCGTATCTCCTCCTTCGCAGCTCCGTTTGGCGTGCCACTGGTCCTATGTGCAGCTGGTATAACCCTCTTCCACCCTTTAAGTTTTGTTTCATTGTGAGCACGTTTGATTGGTTGAATTTGACGCCAAAGTTGGTCGTCCGAATTCGTAATTTCTAACTTGTAAAATTCCATTTTTGAATCCGGGACTCCGAATTTAAATTTTGACACACCAGTAGACTCGTGGCGTCGTTCTGACACAAATTCATATATAGTTTGTTAAATTTGGAGGACGTAGGCCCTAGCACGTATTTCGGTACAAAGCGGGCCCCATAGTCCGAGTCAACGGGTCAATTTGAGATCGGATCAACGGAATCCAATTTCGGATATACAGTTGAGTTCGTATCGTCATTCTCGACTCGTTGACATATAATTTGTTAAGTTTTGAGGGCATTGGCTCCGACACGCTTTTTCGTACAAATCAGAATTGTAATGTCCTGGTCAACGGACCAATTTGAGATCGGGTCAACGGAATCCAATTCTGGATATACCGTTGGGTTTGTATCGTCATTTTAGATTCGTGGACATATAATTTGTTAGGTTTAGTGGACTAGTATCATTAAATGCTTTTCGGTGCAAAGCGGGTCCGACACGGACACCGTTTTGACCCAAAATTATTTTTTTGCCCCTGTGTCCAAATTGAACTTATGGATAGGCTATCCTAACTGATTTGACCATTCTGGACATGTTAGTGATGTTTGTTTCATCATCCGATAATATTTGTAGATATTTCTCTATGTACCACCCTTTATTATAATTAATTCCTATTAAGTTCGTATTTCGGAATTAGCGCAACGAAACTGAGATCAGCCAATTCCAGTGATCTCACATTGCTAAAATTGATAAGATGACCATATGGATCACTATGATAAAATTATTAACCTTACCGTTGATTTTCTTATCTCGATTTGCGTGTTGTAGGTTTCGATGTACGAATAACGAGGTGCAACTTGATATTTTAATTCTTAGATTATAGTTGATCATGTTTGACCAAGATATATGGTATCTTGGTAGGTAAATATTAGGAATAGTATGCTTAGGCTAGTTTTGACGTATGTTGACCAAGTTTGACTGCTTTGATCAAAAGTCAACTATCAGTCGTCACTTGGCGTAGAAATGTCTAGAGCATGACTAGAGTTGACCAGAGTTGACTAGAGTTGACCAGTTGATCAAAAGTCAACTGTAAGTCAACCTTTGACTCAATGTGACCTATTTTGACCTAGTTTGACCTTGTGTGATCTAGTTGACTTAGTTTGACTTAGTTGACTGAGTCTGACCTAGATTACATAGCTTATACTATATAATCGTGTCTAACACTGTTGAACCCTAATTAGCTTATATATATCTCATCTTTAGGTCTGTGACATCACTTGAGCATCGACCCCATTTGACAGCTCAGGACCTCAGGCGAGTACATTCTCTAATAGTAGTTCCTTATCTTGATATCTTCTGTATCCGATTCAGTTATAGTATTTTACTTGATTCTTGAAACGATGGTACACGGACTAGTATACGTTGGATCCTGGCATGAGATATTATTCCTGGACTTTTTTGGTATATTGGTATATTTTTTGGCTTATTTTCTGTACTTGTATAGATACCGATTCCTGAGAGGGAGTAGCTACCCTCTTAGGGAATCCCGTGTCATGACGTGCTATGTCCGGATCCATATACTACTCGAGGATGGGGAGTTATTATAGGTTATGTGATCAATATCCCTACTTGTATTCCTATTACTTGTTCATAGCTATATCCTCGCCTCACGACAGGTAAAGCCTGACCCTACTTGTTCATAGCTTTCCATTGTGGCCGGCCTGATCCTGTATTCTCGTATTTCCTGTTCATAGCCGGTCAAATAAAACAGCCTGATCTTGACCCAAGCCGATCACATAATGCTATAATATCTCGAGGCACATTTTATGTTTACATTATACATCAGATATTTCTGTACTGTTCTACTTTCCTGTACGTTACACCCTGACATGATTTCCTGTTTATATATCATGTTTTACTTATAGTCTTGATATATCATCTTGTATTTTATTATGATTGTCTCTTATAGCATTTGTCGGTACTATGAAACTGTTATTGGAGGTGTACTTGCTCATTTTCCTGACAGGATAACCGGTGATGTTTACAAAGGACATGCTGGCTGATTACTCTACCTTTTACGGGTATGGCCAGGATAGATTTTGATGAGACATTACCCCAGGAGCCCGTAGATGATATAGCCCCTATTTAGACTGTTAGATAGGTTTGTCTGGACTGCGAGCTAGCTAGTTTATTAGACTTATATTATATTTGTGTTTCGGACCTTGTGTTATGTTTTTGACTCTCTACTATGTTTGTGACTTTGCATCTTTTTCCGTTCTTATATTTCCATCATATCTTTATGATATTCATGCCTATCTTCCCTAGATGTGTTGTGATTGAGTTGAGATTATATACCTCCGTGTGGAGATGACAGGTACATATATATTTTGTCTAGATGATATACTTTTTAGTAGACCTATATAGCGTTCTACCGTCGATTCTGCGGCGTAGGCTGGACGTACCCACGTGCTCGTGCCCCTAATCAGGGTGCGGGTCGTGACACGTTTTTGTGGTAGCCCATGCAGGTCAGAGTCGCAACTAGTGCAATTTCGTAGTGGTGCTTGACTTAGAGCGCTGCTACGAGCCTGCTATTAGGATATAAGTTCTAGGTTATGATAGGAGTTGCTTAATCACAGTTAGGAACTCTTGATAGATTCCAGGGATAACCTCTGAGAATCTTATTTCGAAAACTCTTGAGTCTATGCCAACTTGCTTTCACTCGTCCTCATCTTCAATATATGTCTGTTATCAAACCTTATTCTAGGATGAGTCTATGGACCCCTGAGAGAACTAGGAAGTAGAAGTTGAACCTATAACCATTTTGTTGGGATTTGCTCTAGACTATATTTAAAGAATTTTGACCTAGATGATATCTTTGGGATAACCCTTGTGAATCACTTTCTAAACCCTATCTCGAAATCTGTTCCCGCTTGTCTCAATTTACACTTCCTTGATTTGTTGTTGATTTGATTCCTGATGTTTGTTGTTGACTTTGATCTTGCATCGAGATAAATTTTGTGGATTGAATTAAGGTATATCCTGATAAGGTAAATGTCTATTTTATTTATGGAGTTTAGAATTTATCGTCGTCATACTAGCTAGCATGACAAGGACATAGAGCCTGATTTTAGATATGCTTATCCTAGTTATAGAATTTGGATTTTCTTGCAGCCATACTGGTTGGCGTGGTAAGAATTCCAGATGACATAATTTTAGGGTGTTACCTTAGTTATGGACTCTATTGTTTATTGCAGCTATGTTTACTGACGTGAGAAAATTCTAGCAACATAATTTCAGGAAGACGTGTATGGTTATCAGATTATATCTTAAATCGGATCACTTTGTTATGACCGGATGAGCAAGAACAAATTCTTATCATCATTCTTCCCCGTCTTGGTTAACTCTGTCTATCTACAGCCACAATTAGGATTTTCTCAACATGATTGTTTGTGTTCCATCTTTTCTATGATTTGACTAAACTCTTCTTCCCTAACCTCTTGGATAATTTTTCTCGTCCTTCTCGGTAATTGTTGAAAGTGTCTCATGGGTTGATTCAGGAAAGGTTCGAAAAGTATATTTATCCTTGTATTACGGAATCGGGAGTTTGCATCCAGAGAAATACTGGCGAGGTATGACTTCAGATAACGGCATCATGGTCAAATATGTATCTCGAATTCTACTTGGACCACTCCCTAAGCACTTTGACTAACACCTTCTCCTTTATTTTGCAAAAAGTTAGTTTGGAAATATTTTACGGATTTAGCCAAGTTAAGTTCAGGATCCTATATTATCTAGCGTGGCAGCTGTGCACTGCAGTCATCTGTCGCATTATGGAACAAGGAAGTTAATCGCAGCCAGATGCACACTCACGCGATAGTAACTTCATGTGACATAATTACGGAGGTATATGGTTCTCGAGTTTTACTTCGACTACGTCCTATGCATCTCGTTTGGCCTCGTACTATTCTTGGAAATATTTTGACAAGCTTTCCTGTCTTGCTTGACCCTTAACTTGTCTGAATACTGATATGGATTGCTCGACCCAGTCTTAGGCCTTGTTACCTTCTATTTAATTGATGACCAAAATAGCCAAACCTCGTTAGCAGATTTTTATAACTATAATATGTTATTATGCGATTGTGATGAGTATATTTTCTTGGGGATTTATTAGATTAAGCTTATAGGACAGATATGAGTGACTGACTATAGTGGACTTAGAAAACCATTAAGGATGATTAGTTTGATAGTATAGATTGATGATAAGGTATCTAAGATGGAGTAATGAAATATTATATTTTTGTGACTACGGATTAAGGACTAGAATCTTGTGCTAGGTTCGAGGGTTGAGCATTGTAGGACTTTGATGACCAAGTGATTATTGGTTATCTACAAGCCATTTACTTATGATTGGAGGATAGATCGATATGTAGAATGAAATAGAAGGAGATAACATTGCGTGCAAGATCGGAAGATAGCAGGAACAAAACAAGGACATATGTATATGAGTAATAAATAAATCGATAAATGAATTAAAAGTTTGAATTTGAGGGTTTATATTCAGGAGTTCTTGAGTAAAAAGAGAGAAGGCTCAATGCCAAGAATATGTTTTGAATGTATAATTTCAAGGAGCTTGTGATTAATAGGATAAAGATACTTAGGATGGGATAAAGAAACAAAAAAATTGCTATTGAGATTGGAATTTTGGTTGATGGCCAAGTATTGCTGATATATATAGTATCTCGAGGCTGTCGTGCACCACCACGCCGCCGCCGCTGTAGCGCACCGTCGCACGGCCATACCCCCTCCGGCGAGCCCCCGGCCAACTCCTCCAGGCCACCTCCCTCCTCCTCGGTGTCATACATAGTCGAATCGTGCGTTTTATACGGAATTCCGTCGATGCGTGCGCGAACAAAATTCAGAATGTACGCCTCGTCGCAACGACTTCGCACACATTTTTTGGGAAATTCGACCGTTGGATCGGCTAACTCTTTGCTCTGTCACAATCTTGGTATATCCCTCTACCTCTTCCTCAACTTTCGTCTGTTAATTTTATCGTTTGATAATCAAAATCGGCCGCCAAGTTGACCGTTTAAATTGTATAATTTTTGGACAGTTTTGCGGAGCTAACTTCGTCGGCTCGTATCTCCTCCTTCACAGCTTCGTTTGGCATGCCACCGGTTCCTATGCGCAGCTGGTATAACCCTCATCCTGTTCCTTAAGTTTCTTTTCATTGTGAGCACGTTTGACTGGTTGAATTTGACGCCAAAGTTGGTCGTCCGAATTCGTAATTTCTAACTTGTAAAATTCTATTTTTGAACCCGGGACTCCGGATTTCAATTCCGACACCATCAGTAGACTCGTGGGCTTTCTGGTACAAATTCATATATAGTTTGTTAGATTTGGAGGACGTGGGCCCTGGCACACATTTCGGTACAAAGCGGGCCCTACGGTCCAAGTCAATGGGTCAATTTGAGATCAGGTCAACGAAATCCAATTTCGGATATACCGTTGAGTTCGTATCGTCATTCTGGACTCGTTGACATATAATTTGCTGAGTTTTGAGGACATTGGCTCCGACACACTTTTTCGTGCAAATCGGAATTTCAATGTCCTGGTCAACGAACCAATTTGAGATCAGGTCAACGGAATCCAATTATGGATATACCGTTGGGTTCGTATCGTCATTCTGGATTCGGGGACATATAGTTTGTTAGGTTTAGTGGAGTAGTATCCTTGTACATTTTTCGGTACAAAGCGGGTCCGACACGGACACCGTTTTGACCCGAAATTACCTTTTTGCCCCTGTGTCCAAATTATACTTATGGATAGGCTATCCTAGCTGATTTGACCATTCTGGATACGTTGGTGATGTTTGTTTTATTATCCGACAATGTTTGTAGATATTTCTCTATGTACCACCCTCTATTATAATTAATTCCTATTATGTTCGTATTTCGGAATTAGTGCAACGAAACTGAAATCAGTCGATTCCAGTGATCTTACATCGCTGAAATTGATAAGATGACCATGTGGATCACAATGATAAGATTATTAACCTTATCGTTGATTTTCTTATCTCGATTTGCATGTTCTAGGTTTCGATGTACGAATAACGAGGTACAACTTGATATTTTAATTCTTAGATTAGAGTTGATCATGTTTGACCAAGATATATGGTATCTTGGTAGGTAAATATTAGGAATAGTATGCTTAGGCTAGTTTTGACCTTGGTTGACCAAGTTTGACTGCTTTGACCAAAAGTTAATTATCAGTCGACACTTGGCCTAGAAATGTCTAAAACTTGACTAGAGTTGACCAGAGTTGACTAGAGTTGACCAGTTGATCAAAAGTCAACTGTAAGTCAACCTTTGACTCAGTGTGACCTAGTTTGACCTTGTTTGACCTTGTGTGATCTAGTTGACTTAGTTTGACTTAGTTGACTGAGTCTGACCTAGATTACTTAGCTTATACTATAGGATCATGCCTAACACTATTGAACCCTAATTAGCTTATATATATATATATATATATATATATATATATATATATATATATATATTTTATTTTATATATATATATATATATATATATATATATCTTATCTTTAGGTCTGTGACATCACTTGAGCATCGACCTACCCCATTTGACAGCTCAGGATCGCAGGCGAGTACATTCTCTGATAGTAGTTCCTTGTCTTGATATCTTCTGTATCCGATTCAGTTATAGTGTTTTACTTGATTCTTGACACGATGGTGCACGGACTAGTATACGTTGGATCCTGGCGTGAGAAGTTATTCCTGGACTTTATTGGTATATTGGTACATTTTCTGTCTTGTTTCATGGAATTGTATAGACACCGATTCCTGAGAAAGAGTAGCTACCCTCTTAGGGAATCCCGTATCATGACGTACTATGTCCGGATCCATATACTACTCGGGGTTGGAGAGTTATTATAGGTTATGTGATCAATATCCCTACTGGTATTCCTATTACTTATTTATAGCTATACCCTCGCCTCACGACGGGTAAAGCCTGACCCTACTTGTTCATAGTTTTTTATTGTGGCCGGCATGATCCTGTATTCTCGTATTTCCTATTCATAGCCGGTCAAATGGAACCGCGGATCTTGACCCAAGTCGATCACATAATGCTATAATATCTTGAGGCATATTTTATGTTTACATTATACATCAGATATTCCTGTACTGTTCTACTTTCCTGTACATTAAACCCTGACATGATTTCCAGTTTATATATCATGTTTTACTTGCAGTCTTGATATATCATCTTATATTTTATTATGATTATCTCTTATAGAATTTGTCAATACTATAAAACTGTTGTTGGAGGTGTACTTGCTTATTTTCCTGACAGGATAACCGTTGATGTTTACAAAGGACATGTTGGCTGATTGCTCTACCTTTTACGGGTATGGCCAGGATAGAGTTTGATGAGACATTACCCCTGGATCCCGTAGATGATATAGCCCCTGTTTAGACTGTTAGATAGGTTTGACTGGACTACGAGCCAGCTAGTTTATGAGACTTATATTATATTTGTGTTTGGGACCTTGTGTTATGTTTTCGACTCTCTACTATGTTTGTGACTTCGCATCTTTTTCAGTTCTTATATTTCCATCATATATTTATGATATTCGTGCCTATCTTCCCTAGATGTCTTGTGATTGAGTTGAGATTATATACCTCCATACGGAGATAACACGTACATATATATTGTGTCTAGATGCTATATTTTCTAGTAGACCTATACAGCATTCTACCACCGATTTTGCGGCGTAGGCTAGATGTACCCACATGCTCGTGTCCCTAATCAGGGTACGGGTCGTGACAAACATCCTTTGTCTTTCTCAAATCGCATCTTTCGGACTTTTCAGTCACATAGATCTTGTTTTTGTTCTCATTAAACTTGTACTGCTTCTCCAGAGACTCTCAAACATCCTTTACCTGGACCTTCTTGTTGTATGACTCTACCAGAGAATCCTCCATGGAGTTCAATATCAGCAACTTACAAAGGTGGTTGTCTCTCCCCCCACTTCATCTGCAAAGCAGTAGCCTCAGCGACCCTCCGAGCATTTTTATCCTCTGGAATAACAGGCTCCGGATCTAGCACGTAATCTACATTTACGAGTTGAAGATTAAGGCTAACATTTCTCTTCCATATATTGTAATGCTTCCTATTAAACTTCTCAAGTTTGTTAAAATTTGTATCTATAAGGTTTGCATGGTTGTTCTAAATCTGATCCGAGTCTTGTTTTGATATTGTTAATCCAGAAACATATCAAGATGGAAGAACTATCATAAATAGAGATCTCAAGCAAACAAGTTTGCTTCTTTGATCTGAATTTGAATTTGAAATTGAAAAGAGACTTCAAAGATCTCATACAAGCAAGTTTGCTCTCCAAAGAACTCAAATCTAATGAAAGACCACTATAATATTCGGTTGCAACTTTCTCTTTTCTGTTATAGACTGACAGAATAGAATTTTTGTTCTTCCTTGCAATCGTAGTTATAAACAGACAGAACGGATTACAACTTGCTGAAGACTAGTAGAAGAAGAAGATACAACTCTTGTTGGGGTGATGAAGATCACCGTTGCTCAAAGCAAGATTCGTCCGCATGCGATCTGTTTTCAAGAACTAGCAAGTTCATATATGAACTTTTGGAATGCTAGCTGTCACCTCCATTTTGGACTCGCACAAACTTCTCTGGACAACAATGGCGGCAGCAGCAAAACTCTCTTCGTCTCTCAATTTTGAAGTAAGTTCTTAAAGGAGCATGAAGAGAATATTTATAGAGATGGGTGGAAACCTTAACCATAATCTTGGCCTCCAACTAATTACGGAAAGATAGGAACAAATTAAATTCAAATCCAATAAAAATTGGATCTTAATATTTGACACTATCTTTCCACAATCATACAAATCCCACAATCAGTGACAACATGCGGCAACTATGATGTCTGTGCATATGCTTCCAGCAGCACTGTCGTAGCTACTCTTATGCGCATAAGCTAGCATTATGGCAGCCCATGCACATAAACGTGCATAGCTGTGTATAGCCCATGCATAGCCGCACATGGCCCGTGCATGCACTCGCGCAGAAAACGAGCGCACGAGCGCCTACAATGATTCTGACGTGCAAAGTACACCAATGAAGTGCCACTTTGTTCCCTTGAGCCCGAAACCGAGTCGCTAAGTCCCTTTGGGGCTTACTTCCTAAGGGATATGAGAATTACAAAAGGCATAAATGCTTTCTTTGAGGAGTTAATCATTTTTCTCCTAGTAAAACACCCTAACATGGCACCCATATATGCCCTACTATACCCCATGTGCTTACCTCAATACAATCAAAACATTATATTTAGATACTCACCAAATGGTGTAGCCAATATGAGACTATTTTTCCTAGTCTAAAGGCAAAAACACTAACGACTTATACCCGATAGATATTTTATCAATGAAACTACACATATACACAGACTAACCACTGCGTACACACACATGTAACATGTAGGTGATCTCATGATCCCTATACCAAGTCACACACATAACATGTCCCATTTTCCTTGAATATCCACACCCATATAGTTAGCTTTCAACAGTTATCCTAGTTGTTTATTACTCCTCCTCATACACACGTATTAACTAAGCTGCTGCATGGGAGATTAAACCACATACGCAACTTTTCTTAGAAACACTTACACTCAACAACACACGTATCTTCATATATTTAACATACATTATCCGATCTTCTCCACCTTCTCTCCCCGTTAATTTTTGTACACAGAATGTACACAAGTCTATCCTCCATCATGTGTATAATATCAACTTGCATAACCTATCACTGTTAAGTTTCATTTCTTCTTAAATCTCATTCAGTTCCTCTCATATCCATATATACGTTAGTAATTTACTGTGTATCTATACACACCCTGTAATATATTGACTTGCTAGAACCCTAACTAAGGACCGTTCTCACTACACTGTTTCATTCAACCACAAAATCATACAATATATGCTATGTTACTACATAACAGATAAACATGTACTTATAGGTATGGAGACTAACTGCATAACTCAAAGAAGCGGAGGAGAGTGGAAGTTAATGGTAGAAAGGGACTGCTCGGCAATGCAAAGATCGTGCATGGAGGAGGAACACGACCTTAACGACTGCATATGATTTCTCAACATAGTCGTTGCTCCGTGATGTCGGAGGCAGGGTCGCCCCTGAGATGTTCTTCAAGAGCGACCGAACATGGCCCTCTAATATAGAGGGCCCTAAATTTTGGAAGTTCGTTGTTATAGTATTTTTATAATGCATAATTAAATTTGATAATGTAGTAGTATAGCTCAAGTGGCAAAGTGTGTGTTCTATATGTGGGAGGTACAAGGTTCAATCCCTTATATCTCTATTTTATTAATATATTTTTTGAAACTAGCTTTTATATCCAAAAATCTTTAGCTTCTACTAGAAAAGAATACATGTTTCAAGAAATAATTTGATATATTGTTGAAAAACACATGTTTTTTGGGATAAATGTGGTTTTAAATTTTTTTTTCGATGCGTATTATTGGAATTTGTTTTGTTAAAATAGCTTTTACATGCCAGAAAATTATAGCATTTGCAAAAAATAAATATAAGGTTGGAACTTAATTGGAATAAATAACTTGGCATATTTTTAACATAATCAAGTAAAATACGAGTTTTTGAAAAATAAAAGACGATCCAAACCAAAATGCATTCGAATTAAAAAAAAATTTAGTATATATATTAAACATTTTGATTAACATGCTTCATCATCACTTTTCTAACAAGCTTCTTCTGTAAATGAATTTATATAGATTTTGTAGATTTTAGTAGTAGTTTTCAAATATTTTGACATTATAGTCGTTCGATCAATATAACCCTTCAACATATGGAAGTTAAATGATATATTTTTAATTAATTTTTACTTATAGACATTGGTCATTTTCTAAAAAGAATTAAATTAAACTGAGAACCATTAATATATGACATCAATTTTTTTAACACAAATAGGGTCTTATATTCAGTTTCTGAAAATAGAACTTTAAACAGGGCCGGCCCTGGCTAGAGAAAAGCCTACCTGGGCTACCTGTACTCATAGATGCCTTACCTCGAGCTGACTGTCACTGAAGGTTCCTTTCTATGTGACTTGGCCAGTACATGTTGGTGTTTTTGCCTTTGGACTAGAAAAGATAGTCCCACATCGGCTACACCAAATGGTGAGTATCTCAATATAATGCATTGCTTGTGTTGAGGTGTGCACATGAGGTGTAGTGGGGCACAAGTTTGTGCCATGTGGGAGTATTTTCCTAGAAGGAAAAATGATTAAATCCAACAAGGATGCAAGTTAATTTTGTTGTGCGGACTCGGACTCGGACACGGACTCCAGGATATCTCGTGCATGCACGGGAGTGTTCGGGGGGTAGGCATGGACTGGCACACTTCTATGTTGATTGTAGGATGATCTAAAATATCAAACTCTATTTTTGAGTATTGGTATTTTAGTCCCACATCGGATAGGAGAAGAGGTGAAGTCTCAACTCCACTCTATAAATAGAGCCCCTTAGCCTCCTTTGAAAGATGCACCAAGAAGAGAGTTAAGGGAGTCTGTAAAGTCCAGGAAGCCTTTTCAAGTCTTAAATTTTGACTTACGAGCGTTCCAGAAGTTCTTTGTGAACTTGCTGGTTCCTGGAAGCAGATCGTGGTGGGACGAATCTTGCTTTGAGCAACGGTGATCTTAATTACCCCAGCAAGAACCTTTCCTCTTCTTCTTTCTTCTTTCTTCTTTCTTCTCCTTCATATGAGTTGTAACTCAGTTTTGTCCGTCTGCAACTGCGATTGCAAGGAAGAACATGAGATTTACTTTTCTGAACTCAGTTCTGTCCGTCAGCAACTGCGATTGCGAGGAAGAACTTGAGATTTACTTTCTGACTATTGTAGATTTTGTAATCAGATTCATATTATAGTGTTCCTCTTGGATCTCTAGAATAATCAGAAGGTGAACGTTTGTTGAATCTCTGATCTCGACATCGAGTCTACCATCTTTGATCAAGCCCCGGGATTAACAATCTCAAAGCAAGATCCTTGTAGATGGAAAACTCTCGTGCTTCTCTCATCGATTCCAGCTTTAACAAGTTGGAGAAATTCGACGAAGAACATTTCCAAATCTGGAAGAGGAAGGTCACCCTTAATCTTCAACTCGTGGACGTAGACCATGTATTGATTAAGGATGAACCGACAATTCCAGAAGGAGGAACTGCCGAAGCTATTGCTGCTGCACTCGTTAAGCAGAGCAAATGGAAGAGAGAAAACAGCATATGTAAACTGCTAATTCTCAATTCTATGGAAGACTCTCTGGCAGAGTTATATTCTAAAAAGGAGAAGGCCAAAGAGATCTGGAATTCTTTGGGTAAGCTATATGAAGATGATGAGAACAGGTCCAAAATCTTCATCGTCGAGAAGTACCACAAGTGGCTCTTCGAAGACGAGATGGCAATGCTACCTCAAGTGAAGGAATTCCTGAAGTTGCGCCAGAAGTTAGATGACGAGAAGATGCTCCTCGTCGACAAGTTTGTCGTTGGAGGGATAGTCTCGAAACTTCCTGCTGGTTGGAGCAACTTCTATGCTAGAATGCATCGAAAGAAGCTGGACATTAGCTTGGAAGATCTCCTACAAGAGATCCACGTTGAGGACGAAATACGATCTCAACAGAAGATGGACTCTCTGTCCAACCAACTAGCTAAGGCCAACTTGGTGCAGACAAGAGAGTTCAAGGGGAAGAAGGTGGCTTCTCATCACTAGAAGAAAGACTCCACTAATCTGAAAGTGAAGGGTCCTTCGTTCAAGCAACAAAAGTCCAAGTCCCACGTGACTTGCTTCAACTGTAGCAAGAAGGGCCACTAAAAGAGTGAATACAAATCCAAGACCAAACAAGCTGAGCAAGGTGAGCCTAGCAAGGTTTCCATGGTTTCAAACATTATTGCTATGATTGCTTAGGTCACAGCTGTGGGGGCTGACTCTGACTGGTGGATAGACACTGGTGCGACCTGCCATGTCTGCTCTGACAAGGAATGGTTCGTCATATGCCAGCCAATTTCTGAGAAAGTTATCATGGCGAACCAAGCCCAAGCTAAAGTTCTGGAGGTCGGAACTGTGGAGCTGAAACTCACATCCGGGAACACTCTAACGCTTCAAGTGTGAAGCACGTTCCGGTGATTGTAAAGAACCTGATCTCTGGAAGCCTGCTTAGCAACGCAGGCTTGAGGATGGACATCAATGTTGGCCAGATGGTGATATCCAAGAAGGGAACATACTTCGGAAAAGCTTTTCAAACTGAAGGGATGTTCAAAATTCAGCTTGTAAACCAGTCAAATGTAATCAATGCAATCACTCGTTCTGATTATTCTCTTGAGTTGTGGCATAACAGGCTAGGACATGTTCACTGTAAAAGAATTAACAAAATTTCCAGTCTACGACTTATCTCCAAATATGAGGGTAAGGTAGAGAAGTGTGAAGTATGTGCTCAGACAAAGATCACAAGGAAACCCTTTTATCGGGTCAATCGAAGCACAGATCTTCTGGAGTTGGTGCACTCCGGTATCTGTGACTTCAAGCAATTCTCTACAAAAGCCGGGATGAAGTATTTTATAACCTTCATCCATAAATTCTTAAAGTACGCATTCGTCTACTTGCTCAAGTCTAAAGACGAAGCGTTCGAGAAGTTCAAGGAGTTCAGGGCCGAGGCTGAACGGCAAACTGGACAACAACTCAAGAGGCTAAGAAGTGATCGAGGTGGAGAGTATCGGTCTCATGAATTCACATTGTTCTGTAAAGAACATGGAATCATAAACGAGACTACTGCTCCGTATTCTCCTCAATCTAACGGAGTAGCGGAGAGGAAGAACAGAACATTGACAGAAATGATGAACTCAATGCTGCTAACTGCGGGTCTTCCTAAATGCTACTGGGAAGAAGCTACATTGACGGCCACTTTTATTCTAAATAGGGTACCGTATGCAACTTCGGACGTAACTCCTCATGAACTCTGGTTCAAAGTCAGACCTAACTTGAATGTCAATCGAGTGTGGGGGTATCTGGCATATGTCAAGCTCCCAGATCTGAAGATTCAGAAGCTGGGGACAAGGACTACGAAGACGACCTTCTTGGGGTATGCCGAGAAGAGTGATGCTCGGAGATTTCTTGATATTGAGTTAAATCATATCATCGAATCTCGCGATGCTGAATATTTTGAAAACGAGCTTCTAAGGTACAAGAACATTATTCTAACGGACATTCCGAAGAATGATGAAGGTGCAAAGGTGACTGAGATCTTCAATGAGCCAGTTGTCCAAAATGAAGTTGCTACTGAGGAGACAACGATTGAACCAGAACTCGCTGAGCCATCGTCGAAGCAAGCGAGAAGGCCGAAGAACTTCGGAGATGACTTTGTCACCTATCATGTGGAAGCAGATCCGCTTACCTATGATGAGGCGATGAAGACCAGAGATACTATTTTCTGGAAGGAGGCGATAGACAATGAAATTGAATCAATCACCTCCAATAACACTTGGGTGTTGGTTGATCTACCTGAAGGAGCAAAACCTATCGGATGCAAGTGGATCTTCAAGAAGAAGATGAAAGCTGATGGAACCATTGACAAGTTCAAGGCCAGGCTAGTGGCAAAAGGGTTTTCTCAGAAGCAGGGGATCGACTACTTTGACACGTATGCTCCAGTAGCCCGGATGACCACTATCAGAATGTTGATTGCTCTCGCAGCGATACATAAGATGGTGATACATCAGATAGATGTGAAAATGGCATTCCTGAATGGCGAGCTGACCGAAGAGATCTACATGCAACAACCAGAAGGGTTTGTCGTCAAAGGTTTTGAAGACAAAGTCTGCAAGTTGGTAAAATCTCTGTACGGTTTAAAGCAAGCTCCCAAAAAGTGGCATGAGAAGTTTGACAAAGTCATAAGGTCAAATGGCTACAGGGTCAGTGAAATAGACAAGTGCCTCTATATGAAGTTTGCTGACGGAAGAGGAGTCGTCGTTTGTCTATACGTGGACGACATGTTAATCCTAGGTACGGATATAAGCTGTGTCACGGAGACAAAGAAGTTCCTCTCGACGAAGTTCAGTATGAAGGACTTGGGGGATGCTGATGTTATCTTGGGACTCAAGATCATCAGGACAGACACTGGATTAGCGCTGTCACAATCCCATTACATTGAGAATATGCTCACTCGATACGGTATCATGATCTTCCTTTAATTGATACGCCGTAACGGGGTGATCAGAAGCTGGAGCCAAACTCGAAGGAAAGCATCAGGCAGCTGGAGTATACAAGCATATGATGTATACCACTACTGCCACAAGGCCTGACATAGCTTTCGCCGTGGGAATGCTTGTTTCACTTAACAAAATGCCTAAAATCGACTTTTGAAATAAAACTAGAAAAAGTACAGAAATTATAAATTTTCTGGGAAGTATTGCTATGGAAGTCTGATCTGAAGGCGATCACTTTATTCCTTGGACCATACGATGATGATGAAGAGTACTGCTGGAAGATGAACAGCCGGAAAAACTAAGTCACCAGAAAGGTATCGACGCACTTGGGCACTGATGGCGAGGTCGAATGCTTTCCTGCTTTGCTTCACTCTGCTCTGGAAGAAAAGTTGAAGAAAAATGCTCTGGAAAATCAAAGTCTCTGGGCTCTGATCTCTATGTATTCTCCTCTGTCCCTTTTCATGAAAAATAAGTCTATTTATAGACTTGACCTTTTGTGCGTAAAAAAGTAACAAAATTCTGTTTTTACGCTGGTAACTGTCACCCACGATGGAAGTCACCCTCTGCGAACGTTGACACGTGTTCCATTATTTCAAAAAAAGTAGGGAACACGTACACACATTTTTCAACAAGTGTGGCATGATAGCCACGTAGACAAACCACATTTTAAAGTAGTCAGGAAGGATCGGGCGTAAAAATGACCTTAAATATGCTTCAAGCGTAAAGTGGCAAATTGGCGTAAAAACAGCACAAAATAAACTTCCCAGCGTAAAGTGGCTAAAATAGCCTTGAGCGTAAAACTTAGCCCAAATAGACTTTACGCCCACAATAGTTTTGAGCGTAAAAGCTCGAATAACTATAGTGCGTAAAAAGAAGTAATTTTATTGAGCGTAAAATAGCCTTCTCTGCACACCATACGATGAGCATCAGGTTTTGGTGAAAATCCGATCTTTTTGACTTCTGTGCTGCTTGTTGTCAGGGCAATCATTCTGTCAAATCAAATCTTCTGCATTAAATGCGGCCTTACAGCCTGTCCTCTGGCGTAAATTTCAATGAATTACTTTGGCGTAATGTGGCTCGTGTAAAGTTCCATGCAAATAGCCCTGGCGTAAAATTCAATAAAATAGCCCTGGCCTAAAATAGCTCACATAGAGAGTTATTTGCATAGAGTCCTCAATTTCTTTGACTTAGTCCATAAAGCACTTTTTACGCTCCTACAAGACCCCCTTCAAAGTTTTTCAAATAATTTTAAAATTTGAAATACTTTGAACAGAAGCGTAAAATCGGGATTTTACCAGTCAGCGTAAAGTTCGGGATACGCAACGGTCATATGCGTAAAAATTGGGATATCCAATAGTCGACGTAAAAATAGAAAATTTGAACCGATTCAAAAATTCCCTATAAATAGGGTTCTTCGGGGAGAGAGAAAACTTTACTTGTTCTCCTTACTTTCATAATCCCGATCTTTCTCGAATCCTCTTCTTCCCCTTTCATACTTTTGCATTCAATTCGATGGCCCCCAAGAAATCTGCTGCCGTCAGCAAAGGCAAGAAGCCCGCCATCGATTCTTCGTCGGTCGACCGCGCACAAAATCCCGTCCGGTCATCAACAGCGTCTCAGCAAAGCAATCCCGCCGTGGCTCCGACAATGAGGGGTAAAACGTTGAACTTCGGTCATAAATTCGTCGGAGAAGAAGAACCAACGAAAACCAAAAATCTACGCTCACGTTGTTCGTGCTAGCATAAAAAGACTAAAATATGGCCACATTTATCGTGTCAGCGTAAAAAGACTAAAATACGCCCACGTTTATCGTGTCAGCGTAAAACTTGAAATACGCCCACATTTACATGTGTCAGCGTAAAATATTAAATACGTACACATTTACTTGTGTCAGCGTAAAATTTATTTTACGCTCACATCTATTTGTGGCAGCGTAAAATTGAAAATATGCTCACGTCTGTACGTGCCAGCATAAAATTCAAAAATACGCTCACATTTAATGTGTGCTGGCGTAAAATTAGAAATACGCTCACTTCTTTTTATACTAGCGTAAAATTTCACTAGTAACAGTCTTTTGCGTAAAAAGAATATTTTTACACTTAAAAAAGTTTTTTATCAAATAAGCGTAAAATTTGCATACTCAGAGTCTTTATGCATAAAAGTCAAACCAAATCATCTGCGTAAAAAGACTTCAAATTAGATTTTCACTAACTTGATTTTTTTTTCTTTTTTTCTTTTGGCAGTGACTTGCAAATTCACCCTCTTGCAGAAATATTTGGCCCGCCAGCTGGTATGGTGGGCTCAAACTATCTGGAAAACTTATCTCATGTAAAGTTTCCTCAATCCAACCCTGAATACCCTGAAGGGAGAGCTCAACTGATAGCTGCTCAAGGAGTCAGGATGCTGCTAACTATGATAAATGGAGAAGTGTTAGTATCACTAGAAGACCAATAATTCTTGAAGCCAGCTTTTCTATTCTGGGATACGATAGACTTCAAATCGCAAACTCACCCTAAGAAAGAGGCCTGGGTGTTTAAATTTGGAGAAAGGGTGATGTATCTCCCTGACATGGATAGGGATTACCCTCTATCTGCTTTTGTCCATGCTATTCAACCTCGTCAGATGTTATGGAATTTGACTCCCAGTAGCTACGGCATGCCAGGCAAGATTATTTTCAAGAGAGAGAGAGAGCTAGTGATATGGGATACCACATTAGTACTCCCATTGGTTGTGTCATCCCGTTCTCGGGTCTATTACCCGGGTTCACACCAAGTGAAGACTCATCTCTGATCCAGCCAGTATAAACTCCTATGTTTATCAATAAGTTCATGAAAGCTGTTGTGTTATATCCTCAGACCAACCCTAGGCTGACAGGGTGGCTGACTCCTTAGAGTAATAACTGGATTCAAATCAGTGCCTGGATCTTGAAGCACTTTAAAACAGACCTAGAAGCTATCGGCCTATATGAAGCAGTAGCCTCTACAAGTTACGACATACCACCGAACAGTAACTTGTTCTTGGCTTTATTGGAATTGTATATGAGTTCAACAGGAACTTTTGCAACTCCACACGGTAAAATGGGTCTCGCTCTACATGAGATGCAATTTTTATCGAAGCTGCCAATGGGCGAAGCCCCTTATGAAGAATATGTTCCCTCCAATCGGGAACTAGCAAAAATAAGAGAGAAGAACCCTGAATTGGTGCAGGTCTATGAAGAACTCTTGTGCCATTATCTGATTTGCACCAGTTTGTATGAAACCGGGTCACATTTGGCATATGTAACTAAATGGACTACCTATTTATTTTACCATGAAAATAGGGTATCGAAGACTGAGAAGGGTAGGTTCCGAGAAAACAAGACTCAAACCATCAATCCTTGCTCTATAATTCCAGCAGATGTAATCCAGGAATTGATGGTCTCACAGAAATCTTGAGACCAATATCTATCCACCAAGACTGGAGATATCCCTACGGGGACTGAGACTTTAAGCTACCTGAGGCATGGTAGTCAGAAGATGTCAAGAAAAGCCTTACTGGCAGGCTTCCTATCCCTATGGCTATGAAGATGGGTTGTGCCGGGGATCAGTACCATAGACAGGATCCACCGAAATGTATTGTGGCCAGCAGTACGTTTGGTGTTCAAATACAGAATCAACCTGCTGTCGGCAATGGTGTGCCGAATAAATACAGGACTACGGACTTTTGGTGAAGAGTTGATTAAAAATGCTCCTCACCGAGACAATTTTCTAAGGGTGGAGCTGTCGTATACCTATCTGATAGGATGGTTATTACACCACAATTACAATTTGCTGCCACCAGGCCCTGAAGATGAAGCAAATATCTTTCTCCAAAAATTTAGCAAGGCCACATGGACTGCCACGACAGTGGCAGACACCCGAGCAGCGTTAAATTACTCTCATGGCTGGAATTTCTTTTGCACAAGGCCGCCAGTTCCAGCCGACTGCCTCGGCGTGCAATTCGAAGACAGAGGAGAGAGGACAACTTCATTGCCAAAACATGTCTTCCAATGGCTAACGTACATCAGACCCTCCCATCTGATGTACAGGAACGAAGATAACTGTGCGTTTGAGCCTTATCTACCGAGTTGGTTCGCCTGCCAATTTGGATATGATCAGCTTCACGTTGGCAATCCTTCTACCAGCTTCTATCATTACGGAAAGTTGATTGACGGTGCGAGAGCATGGAGATACTTCAGCACCGCATGTACTGGTGCTAAATTCAACATATCTACTGCCACCAGTACAACCGAGCTACGTATACTTCACTCGTATGCTCGTTTTTACTCATTTATCCGCTCTTTCGCACATGGTTATAGTATGCAGAGAAGTCTTCGATGGCCCAAAGAGGGGAACATCGAGGAACCAATCAGAATAACTCCTGATATACCCGATAATACTACTGTTACATATGAATTTCTGGCAGTAATCCCTACAGGAGCTGGAGAGATAGCAGCGGGACCAATAGTTATTGGGAAAACCCGAAAACGAAAGCAGAGTGCAGCTATAAGTCTTCCAGAGAAGTCACCAGAAAAGAAGAAGAAGGCTACTACTAAAAGACCTTCCAGATCAAGAGCCACTACCCCTGAGAATGACACTCAAGTGGATAAGCCGCAGCATATTGCATCTTCTTCAGTTTGTCCTGGAGAAGGATCTTCAGCAACTCAACCAGCCACACCGGCGGTAGTCTTATCCCCAGGACGTTTTAGCTCATCGCTTCATTTAACTTTGCCACAAAAGGCACAAGTTGTTGAAGACGTCGCCACAGTACAAACTGTTGATTCGGTGTTTATTCCATCCGATGAACCGGCTGTCACTTTTGATGATGAGGATTGGACTGGAGATTATGATGAATACTTGGCACATCCTATACATACTCCAGGTAAATATAATTTATACAAAATCCATATAAAACTATGACTTTTGTATATTAACTTATTTTGTTGAATTTTTTGCAAGTGTCAACATTACTCCAAAGCTTGTAGCTCCTCCTCCTCAAGAAGATATTTATGAAGAAAACGAGGAATCTGAGGAGGAGGCTTCTTCTTCAGAAAAAGAATATGCTGAAGACGAAATGTTACGAGAACCTGAAGAGGAGACTCAAGAAGAATATCCTCCTTCTATGGAGATACAACAAGAGCCAAAAGTACAGGCTCGGCCAGAAGATCTTCCTCCTGCTGAGGGCAAAGATACAGTAGAAATTACTGTAGATGATGAAATGGCTGCTGAGGAAGATCTTAATAAACACTCAGTTGTAGAAGAATTTACTACAACTGAGATACTCGAAGAACCTGCAGAGCCAATAGCTGAGGAAGGTGATGAAAGTAGAGTCAAATCATTAACTGAAACTGGAGAAGGTATAATAGCATCTTCTGCTATTACTACTGATCTAGTACAGGTTTCTGAAGAGACAATGCCAGAACCTGATTCAGCTGCCACAAATATCATTCCATCCGCACCTATCACCGCCACCGAAACTCTAGTAGTTTCAGCTCCTGAGACGGCTGGAGCAACAACAGTTGAAGACCATGTTCCTGAAGCTCCTAGGAACCAGTTATCTATGGTAGCAGTAACAACAATAGCTTCATCTCCGTCTACTATTAAAGCATCATCATCTGCTCCTAGTCTTCAGAGAAGAGACTTGGTAGATATCGCCGCGACGCCAAGTTCAAGTGTAGAAATAAATCTCTTAGTTGAGATTCATACTGAAACCTTTTATAAGACTTTGGCGGCCCTAATTAATATGGTCCGAAATAAGGGCCTCAATTATGAGAGCTTGAAGGTGCCGATCGCTCTTACCATCAAAAATGTCGCCATGTTCAATGATGCGGCGAGAGCAGCATCATTAGAGAAAATTGTGGAGGGACTTGAACAGCCCATCAGAGAATATCTTAAGCTGTCAAGTGAAACTGTTGAAAATCTCATCCAAGAAGATTATGAAGCTTTATCTGCCGACTACCTCGCTCGGGAGACGAGATTCAATGAAGCCCTCCATGAATATAGCATAAAAGTTGCCAAAGAAAAAGCTTTTTTGGCTGGCATAAGGCCTGAGCTGGATAGCCATAGAGCAACCTATGACACCTCAAATATGGAAATTCAGCAACAAAAGGATAAAACTCAAGAAGTTGAGGCTGAGCTGGCTCGCTTGAAGGCAGAGAGGGAGCAAATGATCTTGGCTCGGGACCAACACCTTACTCAGAGCTCAATTTTGGAAGAACGGGCCTACGGAGCTGAATCTACTATCAGAACCCTTGATGATGCCAAGGATAAGCTAATAGTCAGCTACACTGGACTTTCTCATATTTGCACTCCTGAAGCTCGATATGCTGAAGCTACCAAGAAAGTATTGAGCTCTCGTGACAGGCGCCTGGCAGAGCTGCAAAAATTACTTCAAGATATCTCTGCTCCACCTTAGAAAAGAGCTCTTGTAATCTTTTATCTTATTCATTCTGTAATGTTCACAAGAAATGAATAAAATATTTGTTTTGTGATCCTATCATTTATTTTGAATTTAAACAATAGATATGAGATAGAAAACACTTATCAGAGGTAATATGGACATGACAAGTCTTCTAAACTCAATAAATTATATCTATCCAGAGGTAATATGGACATGATAGATAATGAAATCTTATTTTCTGTTTAGAGTATACAATACTATCAGAGGTAATATGGACATGATAGATCGTAATAACTCAAAGAAAAATAGATTGATATCTATTCAGAGGTCAAATGGATATGATAGATAGAAAAAGTAGACTTAATATTTATTCAGAGGTTATAAAAACATGATAAATAACAGATCCAAATTTTTAATCAACTGGTAAGATAAAAGATTAAAATTTCTTCCTAAGCTTAACCAAACATTGGTAGCTAGGGAATAAGGAAGAAATTTAAACATAATATTTCTTCAAAAATTTGCCATTGATCGGCATCATGAGTATATCTCCATTAGGTTTAGACAACCTATAGGCACCATTAGAGAATACCGACTCAATTACATAAAGACCTTTCTATTTTGCTTGGAATTTCCTTTTGCTTTTATTAGTCACCACCATCGGTCTTCGAACAGCTAGAAATAGCTCACCAACTTTGAAGACTCTCTCTTTAACTTTACGATTGAAGGTTCAAGATATGCGGGCTTGATATAGCTCAATGTGTTGTTGCGCTTGAAGACGCTTCTCATCCAATCCTTCAAGTTCTTGTAATCTTAAACGATCATTGTTCTCTGTAGTTAGCTCATTAGCAATGGCTATTCGAAGAGACAGAATCTGGATTTCCAGTAGAAGAACCGCCTCACATCCGTAAACCAGTAAAAATGGTGTAAAACCAGTAGGAGTTCGAACTGTCGTTCGATAAGCCCATAAACATTCTCCAAGTTTCTCATTCCAATCACGTTTATTAGAAGAAACAAACTTTTTGAGAAGTTTGATGATCGTCTTGTTAAAAGTTTCGGCTAAACCATTAGCAGCTGGATTATAAGCCGTAGAAGCCAGATTTTGAATCCGATTCTTATCACAGAACCGATAAAATGCCTGACTGGCAAATTATGGTCCATTGTCATAAATTATCCGTCGGGGAATCCCGAAATGATAAATGACATGGTGTTTGATGAAACCAACCACATTGGATGTCTTTACTTCAATAAGGGGAACTGCTTCCGCCTATTTAGAAAAGTAATCGGTTATAGCCAGTATAAACCAATGTCCCTTGACAGAAGGAGGATTAATCGGACCAATAATATCCATGCCCCAAGCTTCAAAGGGCCAAGAAGCTGTTGTAGGATGTAAGAACTCTGATGGTTGATGAATAAAATTAGCATGAATTTGACATGTTTTACACCTTCTGGCATAATCTACAGCATCTGCTATCATAGATGGCCAATAATACCCCATTCTTTGAATGCGGTCTTGTAATTTTGGACCCGGTTGATGGACACCACAGACACCATCATGAGCTTTATGAAGCATTTGCTTAGCTTCATTCTCAGAGAGACAACGCAGCAAAAGTCCATCATATGAACGATGATATAACATATGTAGAGACGAATCATAATAAAATCGAAATGGTCGACTCTTGATTAATGCAGCTTCTTTTGGATCTTCAGGTAAAATCCCATGAACTACATAATCAATGAATGGACTTCTCCAATCCCTCTGTTGGGAACTTGATTCTATAATATAACTATGTTCAATATGCAAATTATTCTTAACACAGAATAAGTCTCGGTCCAACAAAGTAATGGTATTTTATCTTCGAATTGGAACAGCTAAATCTGTAGCTAAGCTAGCAAGAGCATCAGCTTCCAAATTCTGAGAACGTGGTACGAATTCAATGAAGAATCCTTTAAATGAGAGGACTAATTCGATTACCACTTGATGATAAGGGATGAGGTCAGGATTTCTGACTTCATATGTCCCTCTGACTTGATTAACAATCAGTTGAGAGTCTCCATAAGCTTCCAGGAACTCTATGTCCAATTGTTTTACTACTTGGAGACCAATGAGTAGAGCATTATATTCTGCCACATTATTGGAGCATGGCTCATTGAGAGAATAAGCACGATATATAACCATTTTGTCAGGAGAAACTAAAACAATTCCTACCCCAGAGACGATATTGCCTTTAGGTCCAACTCGTGACGCTCCATCAAAGTATAATTGCCAAATGTCATCTTTTAAAGTCATGTTGCAATCCGCAACTTCATCTGGAATGTCCTCATATAGCTTCGATGTTTTAGGTATAGGGTGAGCTGCTAAGAAATCAGCTAATGCTTGACCCTTCACTGATTTTTGAGGTACATATACCATGTCATAAGGAGTGAGCAATATCGCCCAGGTGGCTAACCTAGAGTTAAGAATGCTTGGTTTTCTCATCAATACCCGAATAGGATTTATTCTGGAAATAACATAAATGGTCTGTCCTGTCACATAATGTCGTGTCTTTTGAACAGCAAAAACCAAAGCCAGACATTCCTTTTCTACAGGAGTATACCTGTGTTCAGCTCCGACCATCATTCGGCTACGATAATAAATTGCTTGTTCATGACCTATATTACTTTTCTGTGCCAGAAGAGCACCAAGTGAATGATCCAAGGCTCGAACATATAGCAAAAATGGTCTTCCTACCACTGGTGGTACCAGAACAGGTGGATTTGTAAGGTATTGCTTGATGTCATTGAAAGCTTTCTGACATGCTTTATCCCAAACAAATGATACACCTTTCTTTAATAGACGGGAGAAAGGTTGACATCTCCCAGAGAGATTCGATATAAATCTTCTGATATAAGCGATACGACCTTGAAAGCCTCGGAGTTCTTTTAGATTACGTGGAGGACACATTTCAATAATTACTTTGATTTTATCAGGATCAACATGGATACCTTGAGAAGTGATGACAAATCCCAAAAACTTGCCACTGGAAACCCCTAAGAAAGACTTAGTAGGATTCATTTTTAATTGATGCTGACGCATCAATTCAAATACTGTCTTCAAGTCTTGAATGTGATCATCTTTTGATCGACTTTTGACAGCAATATCATCTACATAACATTCAACTATTTTTCATAGATGTTCTTGAAAGATATTGCTCATGGCCCATTGATATAGCACCGGCATTTTTCAGTCCAAATGGCATAACCGTATAGCAGTAGACTCCAAGAGGTGTACGAAAAGCAGTATGCTTTTCATCTTCTGGATGCATCTTAATCTGATTGTATCCTGAGAACCCGTCCATGAAAGACATGCGTTCAAAACCGCATGTATTGTCTATCATGACATCGGTAATCAGAAGTAGAAATTCGTCCTTTAGGCAAGCTGCAATAAGATCTCGAAAATCTATACAAACTTGGACTTTTCCATTCTTCTTCATAACAGGAACAATGTTGGCAACCCAGTCTGGGTGTTGTTCTTCACGAACAAAGCCACATGTAATCAGCTTTTTGACTTCTGCTTCGATTGTATCCATCATGTCTGGGCAAAAACGTCGTTGTTGTTGTTTTACAGGCTTGGCATTAGGAAGAATATTGAGTTTATGCATAGCAACTTTAGGATCTAGACCCGGCATATGTAGGGGGTAAAAATTATGACACGCTGACATGAGACTCAGTCAAAGCCATACGCTCTAGGCTATACACTCAGTCAAAGTCATACGCTCAGTCAAAGCCATACGCTCGAGGCTATACGCTCAGCCATAGCCATACGCTCATCCAAAGGCCGTACGCTCAGTGAATATTTTATTATTTTCTGAGATGACAGCACAGCATGTATTTAATAAAGGATGAATCTGACACTTCGTCTTTCGTGCAAAGACAGCTGTCCAATGAAGACTAGCCGTCCTATAGGTTTTCGAAGAGTCGGTTTTGTCTTTTACGAGGACAGCTCAGCATCTCTCATAAATGTAAAAGCCATCATTACTGTCAGTTTTGACAGTCTATCAGTCATCATATCCGCAGTCACGACGCTCGAGAAGATTTTGTCAGTTATTGGAAGATATGGCGTATCAAAGAAGATTGATGATGGCCACGTGTCTACTTATTCAAACATGTCACGTGTTTACTAATTCAAACATACGACTCCTTGCCAACCAAGTGAGCGTATGGATTCCATACGACTCCTTGCCAACCAAGTGAGCGTATGGATTCCATACGACTCCTTGCCAACCAAATGAGCGTATGGATTCCATACGACTCCTTGTCAAGTGAGCGTATAGTTTCCATACGACTCCCTGTCAATAATGTAAGCGTATCAGATTTATATGGTTCTACGCTGTCCAAGTCAGCGTATGCAAGACATGTGCCTTCAAAAGCTAGCGTATGACTCTTCTTCTAAGGCAGCGTATCACAGCAGTTGTGTCCAGAATGATTTTCAACGTGCAGTTAACACACGTTCTCACGTGTCCTGCACTCAGTTATCCACTTCTTCAGAAGTTATGCAATGTGGCATTCATGCCATCAATCTCTCCTGAATATGCTCTACTACTTTCAACCGCACGGTAATGTGTCTCCATCAGAATTTGCCACGCGTCCCTGCAGTTATGCACACGTCAAGTAACTACCTGAGCGTATGCTTAAGGACAGTTATCCTGAACTCTATAAAAGAGAGTTTCTTTATCTTCTTCAGACACTACAGTCAATTTCAGAGAGAACAGAGAGATTGTCCAGTTGCTGTCCAAGTTCTTCAAAGTTCGAGTTTTCTTCATCGCATCGTCCAAGGGATAAAGTAATCGTCTTCTAGATTAGATTCCTACAGTTGTAATTTTCTCATATACAAAATAAATAAAGTGAATTTATTTATGGAAAACAAATTGGCGACTCTGCTGGGGAAAGCTGTCTCCTCCAATGAGATAGCAACAACTCAATGCGATACTTCGTCGATCGGCTCGACGAAGAAGACGATGGTCGTACAATTCGACCAATCTGCTTATAAAGAAATGCTCAAGGCGAAAGAGGGCCGAACTGCTTCCTCCCCTCTTCCTGCTGCCAAGAAGAAGGGACACTCTGTCTATGTCCCTAAGTCTTCTTCAACAGCCCGAGACGCTTCTGTCACTTCTCACGCTGACAAGAACATGTCTTCAACTTCCACGAAGCACACTTCGGCTTCCCTGAATACGGCAACAGTGGCTTCTCCTAGTCACGCTGACAAAGTTAGTTCTTTAACCAAGTCAGCGTGTACAAGGAAAACTATCTCTGGACATGTCAAAGTCCCTTCTCCCTCTACTCTTACGACAACAGTCGGCTCTTTAGCCATTGATGACTCTGTGCGTATGGCAATCAAAGGGCAGCGTACGGCAAAGGCAGCGTACAAAAGCCAATATCAGGCAGCGTACGCTAAGCCAAAGCCAGCGTATGCTAATAAAAAGGCAGCGTATGACCAGAAGTCCAAACTGAAGTCAGCGTATGCTAACAGATACAGTGCTTTGACTGTTTCTCAAAATCAAGCTGGGGGTTCTCTTTCACAGAATATACAAATGATTCCCTCTCAACTTGCACATCTTGTGCCAACCAAGGAGAAAGACTCTTTAGTCAACTCCTCTACTCCTAAGGTCTTTACCTTTGGAGTTAATTTGACTAGTACTCTTACTAGATCAAACAAAGGAAAACGCCTTTTGGCTAATTCCTCTAAAGATGGATTATTACCGACTCCCAGTCGGAATAATACTCATCTTCCTTCTCTCAAAATTTCTCGATCTGAGAAAGGCAAATTACAAGTATCCAAGACTGATACCAAAGTCAGATCTCCTACGGATCTTCGTAACAAGCTTAATCAGAATCGTCTCGATTCCACTAAGACAAGTATATTAGACCCTGATGCAGAATATGCCAAAAATTATGTGGCTCAAATTAATCAGTCTTTATACACTCAAGAACCGAGAAGACAGAAGAACAAAAGACAAGTTTCTACACAGAAACTATCTTCAAGAACTTCCCAATCTGTTCCTACAGATCTCCGGGAATATTTGCAAAATAAACGGAGAATTGACACTCCATCAGGCTATGATATTGCTCATATTTGCCATGAAAAGCTTGGTTGCAACTTCCAACCTCGAGTTGTAATTCAATGTTGTTGTTCACCAAAAAGACAATCTGTTTTCGAACGGATTCAATATGAACCAATATTGGATGATGATGAACCACTTTATGCTTCTGTCAACATGACCTCCAGAAATATTGGAGGTAGCCTACGATCTGATGCTATATCAGATTCTGAAGATGGTGTTTATCTCGGCACCCGATCCAGGACCGGAGCCTTGGCCAGGATCACTTCTTCTTCTCATCCAAGTGGTAATCCGGAGATCACAGAGGACTTCCTTGGAGAATCCAACTTTCCAGTATTGACTCCCGTAAATAGCCCCGGGAAAGATACTGATTCACACAGTGATGATTCAGAACAGACTGTTTCATCATCTATTCCTCGAATGATTACTACTTACATGGCAGAGGGCAATCATGAACCTTCAACTAGCACCGAAGCTCATGAACAAAGGATTTCTTCCTTAGAACAACAGTTGCGAGCTATGGCAGATACATTGAATGCTATGCACACTCTTATGCAAGCTCAGCATCAAACTCAGCAAGTCCAACAGACAGCTCCTCCAGTTGTATTAAATACTCCTATTGTTCCAAACCCGGAACCTTCTACTATTCTGGGGGTACAATCCAATGTTCCTGTACAACCCACTCCAAGTCAGTTTGGAGCTGGGGGTGGTACATATGTTGCAGTCCCTCCTCCCAATTACACTCAACAAGTTACAACTCCCCAATCTTCTGGAATTGTTACTGAAGAGTTAAGGAATCTCCGAACTCAATTTGAAGCATTCAAACAGAAGGATGGCTTACAAAGGTTAGGTATCAAGCAACCTTATCCGATAGAATGGAAGCAAGTATCATATCCTCCTAAATACAAGCCTCCGACTATCTCTTTCTTTGATGGGACAACCTCTCCAAGTCAATTCATTAATCACTTTGAAGTAATGACTGATCAACTGCAACCAAGTGACGCCCTCCTTACTCGGGTGTTTGTTGGGTGTCTCAAAGGAACGGCTTATGAATGGTATAGAAGTCTCCCTGATGGGTGCATTACTTCATTTGCCGGTTTCAAGCAAATGTTTCTTGAACGGTTCTATGAAGGGCTCAATGACATGACCATGTCAGCCCTCATAAGAATTAAACAGAAAAATAACGAAACTACCGAGGTCTTTATTGAAAGATTCAGAAAAGAAGCCCTCAAAATGCCTCTCGGAACTCCCGATGCTGTTACTATCGACACTTGCAAGTCGAATCTCTTACCAATTATCAGCATGTGGACAGGGTCCACTCAGTTCCAAGATTGGCCTTCTTTCATTGTCAGTGCCAAGGCTGCTGAAGTCAGTGCTGAGACCTTCAAAGGTCTGGGGGTACAAATGGCTCCCAAGGAATCAAATCAGAGTGCTAGCAATAGTACTCGACCCAACAATCGCAAAGGGAAAGAAGCTCTTGAAGTCAATCTCCAAAGTAGTAGTCAAGAGGTAAAGACTACCCAAGCTACTCCAGCTCCAACAAATCAACAATAGAGACCTCCTCGGCCGAAGGAATAATATTCTTTTGACGATGACGATGTTCAGGGTATCTTTGAATGCATGCTCAAAGGTAATAAGATTCAATTGCCAGAAATTAAAAAGCCTGATGAAGCCAATAAGACAGATCATCTGAAATACTGTCCATATCATAGAATGCTGGGTCATACAATTCGGTCTTGCTATGTATTAAAAGGGACGATTCAAGAGATGATTAAATCAGGAGCTGTGACACGAACACCCAAAGACAAAACAGTCACAGCAAATGTAATTACAATGCAGTTCGGTGACTTCCCTCCCTTAATGGTAGAAAGTGGGATTGTTCTTATCCCCAAAGCAACTCTCGAAGCTGTAAACATCCCACCAGCACAGAATGACGGACTTGTTTCTGTCACAACTACGAAGGGAGAGATCATGTGGATTCACCCGAATTTAATGACGGAGTTTGAAACGTCTTCCTCTTCTCCTCGGAAGATTCTCTCATCTAAAAAGAAGCTCGGGAAGACTAAGTCATGCAATGTGACTTCTAGTTTCACATCCGATTTTTACCTAACCTCTACTTTCATCTTGGCAGAAAATTCACTCCCTACGGAGATAAAATCTGTACCTCAATTTGAAGATAGGTACAAGCCTGCTTTTCATCTATACAGTTCACAATCTCGTGAATTGATGGCGAAGATGGGTTATGATCTAGCCACTGCTCCTGGTTTGAACTCAGGCAAAGGACTCCGAGCACCTTTAGCCATCACTATGAGGCATAATCAATCTCGTGTTGGCCTTGGTTTCTGGAATAAAGCTCTCATCAAACATAAAAGTACCAAGAGCAAGATAAAGAATTGCCACATGGTTTCCATAGACCCTGAACCAGAATCTGAAGTTGAAGTTCATGCTGGAACTCGGTCAGGAAAAATATATCTGAAAGATTATGCTGAAATTCCTGAAGAAACTTCTGATGTCCCTCTGGTTACAGCTCCAACACCAGTCTCTACTGAAGAGCCTTTAAATGTTCATGTTGAGACAGTTCCTTCTAAACCAACAGCAGCTGACAAAGGCAAACAACAAGTCCGCTTCGACAAACCATTGAAGAAGTCATCTCCTATAGGACTTGAAAAGCCTTATAATTTTGATATATTGGCTCAACTAGCCAATACCCCAGCTAAATTATCAATCTTCGAGCTTTTACGCCTCTCTAAAGAGACTCGAGAAACTCTAAGTGAAGCACTGCTGCAAGCAGAAACCTGCCTAACTCTTCTCAAAAAATTGGAAACAGAATCTGTTTCTCATTGCCATAATGTATTGGAATTTATTCCAAACATTACCTTTACGCAGGACGATATGCTGCTAGAGGATAATCGACATGACCGTCCTTTATATCATACAGGATATATTGATTCTATGAAGGTTGATCGTCTCCTGATTGATCCAGGATCCGCTCTCAGTATTATGCCAAAAGCTATGCTAGATGCACTGAAGATACCTGTGCATAGTCTTTCCAGCACTATCACTACCATCTTGGGATTCAATCAAGGAAAAAGTGAGCCTTTGGGCAAGATTCGCCTCAAATTTCAAATAGGCGATCTTCGCACTAAAGTTACTTTTTACATCATCGACAATCATGGTTGCTCATACAATGCTCTATTGGGGAGACCATTCTTGCATGAACTTAATGTCGTTCCTTCGACTCTTTATCAGTGCTTCAAATATGTTGATGATAATGGAGAAGTTCAAAAGGATGTTGCAGATCTCTATCCATTCAAAGGAGTTGAAGCTTACTTCAATGACGCTCGCATGTACAAAGATGAATACTCAAAAGTCTTACAAGCTATGGATAATGATGATGAGATAGCAAAAGTTGGCACTTTTGTTATTCCTGTAAAAGGGCGTATCACTCCTCCGCAGTCTGTTCAATCATCCGAAGAAGGCTCATTGGTAATTCCTGTCAGTGGACGTACTACTTCATCACCTACCCAGGCTCCACAAGGCTCACTGATAATTCCTGTCAGTGGACGTACTACTGTGTTGTCTTCCCAAGCTCCACAATGTTCACTGATAATTCCTGTCAGTGGACATACCACTCCCCCTCCACCTTCTCAGGCTAGACCAGATACTCTAGTCATTCCAGTCAGTGGACGTACTACTTATCCACAATCTTCTTCAAGGGAGCTCACCTCTTCTGAGCCTTTTGTTATCGATCTTAATCGAAACAAAACTTCTGATCACTCTTCCTCTTCCCCTTTTGTCATTAATTTGACTAAGTCTGATAAGGCTCAGCCTTCTGTTGTAAATACAGTATCTAATATTAATGAAGCATCTCCTTTGCAGTATATTGATGTATGTAATCATGTACAAAGTTATTTACAATTGCTAGATAGCTTAGAGTCACTAACTATAGGGGTTGTTCAAACTCTTCATACAGACGTATCATTGGAATCCATACAAAAATCATACTTCGTGGTCCCTGCTAGAAAGAAGGGAGAAAATCCAATCTTCTTTTATAAAGGACCCCAGAATCCTCCTAACTGGGAAGAAGATGACACAAACGACGATACTGGAAGGTTACAACTGCGTCGCTACAGTCAGCAATCTAAAAATATCATCAAGAATATGGGTTATGACTTTAGAACCAGTCTCAATAATGGAAAAGGAAGAAGAATGCCTGTTCGAATTCCTCTATTAAAATACGGAAGGACAAAATGTGGTTTAGGTTACATTGCTCCTACCTCCTTTATCAACATCGTCCATGAAGATTCAAAATCCGATGAAGACGAACGATCTGAGTCTTCTGATTCCCTCTCTTGGGATTCTGACACGAGTATTGGCAATCTCCATCGCTCTATTTTTTCCATCAATATGGTCTCCGTTGGTGGCCTGCAAGAAAATGATGAAGATGAGGATGATTTTGAAATATCACCTGAATCAGAACAATGGGCTCAAAGATTAGATAATCAATGGGAATTCAGGTTCGAGCAGAGGGAACCTCCTACTGAAGATAAACTGATCCAAATTAATGTTGGTGAAGAAGGGTCTCCTAAACCAATATTCATCAGTAAAAGACTTTCAGAAACAGATAAGCAAGAAATGATCAAGCTTATTCATGATTATATCGATGTCTTTGCCTGGAGTTATGAGGATATGCCAGGACTAGATCCAAAGATTGCAATACATAAACTCAATATCATGTCAAATGCTAGACCAGTCAAACAACAACAGCGACAATTTCGTCCAGACATCATGGATGCAATTGAAGCTGAAGTCAACAAGCTTATGGCTTCTGGATTTATTTGAGAGGAACAACATCCTGAATGGGTGGCTAACATCCTTCATGTCCTTAAAAAGACTAGCAAGATCCGAGTCTGTATAGACTTTCACGATCTCAATGTAGCTTATCCTAAAGACGAGTTTCCTCTTCCAATTACAGATGTCATGATCGACAATACATGTGGTTTCGAACGAATGTCATTCATGGACGGGTATTCGGGATACAACCAGATCAAAATGTTTCCAGATGATGAAAAACACACTTCCTTCAGAACGCCGATCGGTACATACTGTTATACAGTGATGCCGTTTGGTCTCAAGAATACAGGGGCAACATATCAGCGAGCAATGAGCACTACATTCCGCGAACATCTCCGAAAAATAGTCGAATGCTATGTTGATGATATTGCAGTCAAAAGTCGACGAAAGGAGGATCATATCCAAGATCTTTGATTTAATGCGTCAGCATCAACTTAAAATGAACCCTACTAAGTCCTTCCTGGAGTCTCTAGTGGTAAATTTCTCGGCTTCGTCATTACCGTTAAAGGTATACACGTGGATCTCGAGAAGATCAAAGCCATTCAAGAGATGCGTCCTCCACGCACCTTAAAAGAGCTACGAGGATTTCAAGGAAGAATTGCTTATATCAGGAGATTCATTTTTAACTTATCAGGACGCTGTAGACCATTCAATAAACTTTTGAAGAAAGGTGTATCTTTCGTCTGGAACGAAGAATGTCAAAAAGCATTTGACGATATTAAACAGTATCTCATGAACCCTCCAGTTTTGGTACCTTCCGTCTCGGGAATACCATTCCTTCTATATGTTCGAGCCATGGATCATTCTCTTGGTGCATTACTTGCCCAGAAAAATAAAGATGGCCATGAACAGGCTATTTATTATCTCAGTCGTACAATGACAGGTGCTAAACCGCGTTATTCTCCAATCGAGAAAGAATGCCTAGCATTAATGTTTGCTGTTCAGAAAATACGACATTATATTATCGGTCAAACGATTCACGTCATTTCTAGAGTGAATCCCATCAGAATTATGATGAAGAAACCTGGTATTCTCAACTCCAGACTAGCTAATTGGGGAATCTTGTTAGCTCAATACGATATGTATTATATTCCTCAGAAGTCAGTTAAAGGACAGGCTCTTGCTGATTTTCTGGCAGCTCATGCGATTCCAGAAGATTCTAAATTATATGATGAGATTCCTGATGAAGTTCTAGATTCAAATCTAGTTTCTGAAGAAATTCATACCTGGCGTCTATTCTTTGATGGAGCATCTAGAATAGGTCCTAATGGCAATATTGTTGCTGGAGTTGGGATTGTTCTTGTATCCCCAGAAGGTTTAACTATTCAAAGGGCTTATTCTCTAGATCAATCATGTTCAAACAATATAGCCGAATATAATGCATTACTCATCGGCCTTCAACTTGCTAAACATCTAGATATTCAATATTTAGAAGTTTATGGAGACTCTAAGCTTATCATCAATCAGATCAGAGGAACGTATGAAGTTCGTCATCAGGATTTGATACCTTATCATCGAGCAGCACTCTCTATAGCCTCATCTTTTGAAGGTTTCTTTATTGAACATGTTCGACGAGCCTATAATGCAGAAGCTGATGCTTTAGCTAATCTTGTTGCTGTATTAGCTATACCAATCAGACATCAGCAAGTGATAGTGGTTTATAACCGAGAACTATTCTGTGTTGAGAATAATTTGGCTTTGGCTTTTCCCTATAATCCTCATGAAGATTCTCTCAACCTTAATGCTGGATTAAAATTTGACAAAGTGTCCTCATCTTCTTCCGATTCTACTATGGAATATATCTTTTCTAATGAAACAGAAGCCATAACTGAAGACTGGAGGCACCCATTTCTAGACTTTGTATTATATGACATACTTCCCGATAATCCGAGTGAAGCAGCGTCTATTCGGCGTAGATCTCTCAGATTCTATTATAATCATACGACGAAGACATTATATCGTCGGTCTTACGACGGTCTTCTCCTCCGATGCATTGTTGGTGAAGAAGCACAACAGATAATCCGTGAAGCACATGATGGTGTTTGCGGAGCTCATCAACCAGGTCCTAAACTTCAAGATCGTATCCGACGTATGGGTTATTATTGGCCCACGATGGTGGCTGACGCTATTCAATATGCTCGAAAATGTAAAGCCTGTCAAATTCATGCAGACTTTATCCATCAACCGTCAGAGTTCTTACACCCAACAGCGGCATCATGGCCCTTTGAAGTTTGGGGCATGGACGTCATTGGTCCCATCAACCCACCATCATCAAGAGGACATCGGTTTATTCTAGCAATAACCGATTACTTTTCCAAATGGGCTAAAGCAATCCCGTTATCTGAAGTTAAAACTTCTAGTGTTATCAACTTCGTCAAACATCATATTATCTATCGATTTGGTGTTCCTCGGCGTATTATCCATGATAACGGACCGCAGTTCGTCAGTCAGAAATTTACTCGATTCTGCGACGATTATCGGATTAATAATTTAGCTTCTATAGCATATAATCCAGCAGCTAATGGATTGGCAGAAGCTTTCAATAAAACGATCATCAAACTCTTGAAAAAGTTCGTTTCTTCCAACAAACGCAACTGGAGCGAGAAGCTTGGTGAATGTTTATGGGCCTACCGCACCACAGTTCGCAATGCGACTGGATGTACGCCTTTCTCTTTGGTATATGGGTGTGAAGCTGTTCTTCCCCTTGAGATCCAGATTCCTTCTCTGAGAATTGTAATCTCCAATGAACTTACAACAGAAAATAATGATCATCTTCGACTTCAAGAATTGGAAGCTCTAGATGAAAAACGATTGTATGCTCAACAAAATATCGAGCTGTATCAGGCCCGAATCTCAAAAGCTTTTAACCGGAAAGTCAAAGTCAGAGCATATCAGAAGGGAGAACTGGTCCTTACTGTCAGACGTCCTATGACCATGACACATATGAGCAAAGGCAAATTTGATGCGAAATGGGAAGACCCATTCATAATAAACAAAGTCTTCTCTAACGGAGCATATCAACTTGCCTCTATGGATGGGAAAGTCACGATGATGCCTATCAATGGTAAATTCTTAAAAAAATATTATGTATAATATTTTCATCATTCCCCAGCAAATATGAAATCAAAGTTAATTCTTCTTTACAAAAGTTATCTCGATATCGTTATCCCCAGAGGAAACTGATATTCCAGCATGTATCATCTTCCCAGAGAATTTGATATTTTGTTTTATTAGATCCCCAGTGGTTTTAATAAAGATCTTGAATAGAAAATCATGTCCATATTACCTCTGAATTTTCTATCTCAGTATGTATCATATTTTCTATTCTATGAAAATGATATCTCGTCTTTTGATTTCCGAATCCAAAGATCATGGAAAATAGAATCTAAAGATATCTTTATATCTGAATTCTATTTTCTCTAATCAGTATTAAACTAAAAATCTTTGGTTTAATATCATGATAGAGTTGCAAAGTTTATTTGTATATTCTATTCTATTGAAATATGTCATGTATTATTTATCTCTGAACATGTTTTCTACAAAAATATTATCCACAAAATTGAAATCAAGCCAAGATGTTCATTTCTTTAATCAGAATCAAAATATTGATTACAATTGGATTTCAAAAATTCAGTACATAAAAAATGTAAAAGAACTATTTAGGAGGAGTAATGATCTCCTGAATACGAACGATTACATTATTCATCTTTTTATCATGAGCTTTCTTGATTTGCTCTGCTGTTTCTGCTCCAATCATCCGTTGGTCATATTCTGCAATAATAGAGCTACGGCGATTGGTCTCTTCAATCTGATTGGTTTGCATCAATTCTCGCTCCTGCTGTAAAACTTGACAGCGTTCAGTTGCAGATTTATGATCAGTAGCAATCTCTGATTGTTCTTTTTTCACAGAGGCAATTTGCTCCTAAATACGAGCTAGCTCTTCCTTCAGCTTTCTAAGCTCTTCAGCTTTTGACGCTTCATCTTTCTCTAGGCGTTCCATATTCTGACGAGTACTTATTATTTCTTCGTCTTTCGCCATTAACTCTTTGGAAGACTGAGCGAAGAATTCTGTCAGAGCAATGTGCTGAGCTTGAGCTTCATTCTCCAATTGAGCAATCTCAGCTGCAGTCAGGGAATTAATATCCTCCTTTTTTATCTTCCAATATTTACGGATGTTTGCTTCTAAATCATTCAGGAGATGTTCAAAAAAGACACACTGGGTCCCATAACTAGCCTGTCTCAAAGCTTAAAGTGGAAAACTAGTCGCTTCTCGAAGACTCGAAAAGGGCATAGTCTCATCCTTCATAAGTCGTCTTGAGAATGTATCCAGATACGAATAAATAATATCTGAATACATTCCCATGATCTTTGCTATCCCTGTGTCAAAACCGGGAGTCGCTGCAATAGTAGAGGAAGGAGCAGGAGGTGCCTCTATTCTGGAAGCCGAAGAGAGTGCTTTTGGAGAACTCGGCAGATGTGAACTCCCCTCACCCACATCAGTTTGAACAAGTGAGGCTTGAGTAGAACTCATAGCCGGTGCAGTTCCTACAGTTGTTAGGAATCAAAGAAGCATGATCAAAACCAAAAGACAATAAAGCAGAGACAAGACAAAACTTTGATGAATAAAATATTACCTGGAGCTGGTTCATATTCAGTTTCCTTCGGATCATTCAGCCCGGCTCGTAGTCTGTTCAGAGTACTTTCTGACACGGGGTTTATTTCACTGCTTCCTGCCCCAGAAGTACTCGAAACTTGAACTTCTATATGCCTCTCCGGCTCTGGTGTCAACCCTGAGTGTTGACCAATGGTCTTCAGTACATCAATTGGAGCCTTAGACGGTGATTCATCGTCTATCTCCATATCTTCTTCTCCAGAAGAATGAGATGACAGTTCATAGTCAACTTGTTCGCTCTCTGAAGCTTCAGCAATTGGATTGAGAGAAGTGGCTTCCTTTACTGATTCTCCCGAAATCAGTAAGTCATTAGCCGTTTCAGTCTGATGCTCGGCCTCTACCGCAGGCTGACTAATTTTCTGCGCATCATCGGTCATTTGTGGAACTGAGCCTATATCAGAAGGCATGGAAGACCCAGCAGGTTCAGGAATATCTTCTTCAACAGGTTCTGCCTTCACAGAAAAATCAAAAGCAGCTTGTTTTTCTGAAGCCAATCGCATAGCACGATCGGTAGGACTCTCTGCATCCAGACAAATCACGGATTTAGTTTTTGAAACTATCACTTTCCTTCCTATTCTTTTAGTTAATGGAACAGTAGGATAATTGTCTATTGGATCACTACCTGCTTCATCAACATCTCTGACTCGATTAGACACAGGAGAATTCCCTGGAATAGTAATTCCTCCGCGACTTCGAGTCTCTGCTCGAGTAGCTCTTTTTGCAGCAGGACCAGCAGCACTTTTACCCCGCTTCCTCTTCAGGGTATTATCAATAGATATACTCTCTTCAGCACTCCCGATGGGTACATGCAATGGTTGATGAAGGTCATCAGAGAAGAAAGTCTCCAAAACATCATCATCAACTTCATCAGTGGCCAGAGGATCTTCTTTGTCATGACAATCTCTAGGCAAGGCTGATTTGGTTGATCTCTTTTCAACATGAATAAAGCTTCTGCCTAAGATGCTAAATTTTTCATCAAAAGTATTAGCTGATACATAGAATCTGGCATAGGACGCCAATATTCTAGCTCCTCTCCGATAGCTGACCGGATCTGGCATAGAAAAGGTAGCCCCTGTACCTTTGGCAATGTAATATAGCCAAGCTCTGGCACCATCAATCAACCCTCCTTGATAACCAAAACACGTCGTTGCATTGCCTACATGCAACTGATCGTAACCAAATTGCCGAGCAAATCTGTTCGGGAGATATGGCTCTAGATAAGTGATGTTATCACGGCGGCAGATTAAATGAGATGGCCTGATTCTCTTTAGCCATTCATGTTGGATATCATCCAACTCATTAGCACCAACGCCGTCAATCAATCTCCCAGGCATGCTCTCATAACCAACAGGTGGAGGAACACAAGTGAAGCTCCATAGTTCTCCCCTATTTAATATAGTTCTGCAATCGGTCAAAGTGTCATATCTCCACTTCGGTATGTGCTTGTACCTTTCCAGAAAGGTATCATCTGGTCTAGCCATCCCAGCACTCATGAGAGATTCGAAATATAGAAGCAGCCATCCAAATAAATATGTAAAGGGCATTTCTACCCGAGGAAAGGATGTAAGGCTCTTCCTTGCCAATTCGAACATTCTGTCTGTGTATGCCCTTAATCCAGCATTCAGACGGCAGGTCATTGCTGTCAGTAAATCCATCTTATACCCAAAAACCAGACGGACTGCTGCGAAGACAACTCCTCTGTGCATCCTGTCTGCTGAACAGGTGCCAGGTACTATAAACTTTCTTAGCCAGAGAGATATAAAACCGGCCAGATGACCTTCAGCAGATAATTCTCGACCACCCTGCTTAATATAGGTCTCTAACCTATCACCGGCATTGTAGGTGTCTATATCTTCTTCGACGATAATGTCGTCATAATTTGTCTCCCGGATTAATCTGTTAATCTCGGCTTGACACAAGGGTTTAAATTTACCAACATACTGATCAGTCTTTTTCTTCTTTTGAACTTCGTTAGTACGGCCTTGAAACAAATAAGCCATCCATTTCGAAGAATAGCAGTTGGAGTCCCCCTCTCCACCTTGTCCCTTATAAAAAGCCTTACATATGCTGTAATGGCACATTACTTCTTCAAATACATAAAGAATCAGTGGGTTAGCTTCAGAAATCTTATTCATTTCATCAACAAAAGGGATATACTCTTCATATGGTAAATCTGCTGTTGGTAGCTGAGAAATATATGTCATTTCATGAAGGGCGAATCCCATCTCGCCCCTTGGGGTCATGAAGGTGCCGGTACGATAGTTATATCTCTCCGCTAACGCCAAGAACAGATCCGGGTTTGGCTTAAAACCATAAGCAGTACACTTAATGGCATCATATAGGCCTATCGCCTTTAACTGTGTACCAAAGTTCTGCAGAATCCATCTCACTAGAGCAGTCCATCTAGTATTTTCCGGGTTCACCAAGCCGGTAAGTCTCCTAGACTGTTTTGGGTATATGGCATTTTTCAGTTGAGCAAATTCGTTTGCAAAAATTGGGACTCTGACTGGCTTCAGCAGTGCCGAGTCCTCAGGAGGAATGGTGGCAGGTAGCAGTCCTCGCAGAGATGTGACATGTGGTTCAGTACTACTACGGAATCTTCCTTGACGACATCTGATCCACCCAGCCTTTGCTTGTCGGGATGGAGTGATATCCTACTTCATCTGTCTTTGTTGACCCGAGTGGAATAAACGAGCTATATTGATGCTTTTTGTCAAACCAGTTAGATACATGGGCTGATTCATATTACCATCCCTATGATAAGAATATGCTACTTTATCGAGAGCAGGCTGGGAGTTCATGTCAATAGCATCTCCAAAAAGGAATGCTGGCTTCAAGTGGGTAACACCATCCACACTTTGTAATGGCAGTCCACTCATCAAGTTCAGCAAAGTATCATCTTTCTGATTTGTCAAAAGAGCTATTCTTGTAGAAGGTCCATCGAATTGGGGAAAACGAACATGTGATAGGTCACTTCTATAGTTATTTCCTACACTTCCTTCAAATTCTGCCTCCTGAGCTAGAATATCCACTGCAAATGAAGAATAAAGTATTAGAAATCTTTAACGTCAAGAGAGGATAAAGTTTAACATACGCTCAGTTTTTACTAAGCGTACAGCTCAACATACGCTCAGTTTTACTAAGTGTACAGCTCAACTTACGCTCAATTTTTACTAAGCGTATGGCAGACTCAAGGTTCAGCATACGCTCAGTTTTCCTTAAGCGTATGGTAGATTCAAGGTTCAGTATACGCTCAGTTTTCTTTAAGCGTATGGCAGACTCAAGGTTCAGCATACGCTCAGTTTTTCTAAGCGTATGGCAGACTCAAGGTTCAGTATATGCTCAGTTTATCTTAAGTGAATGATTTTAAAAGTTTAATTTATGATCAGTTTGAGCGTATCAGCGTATGGTTGACAAGATGATCATCAAAAATTACGCTAACACAGGAGTTAGCGTATCTCAATGAGACAAATTGCCATAGCATATTCTTTTAAGATAGCGTATTTTGATATCTCTATCAAAAATACGCGTATCTTACAGATATACGCTCCAAACATATTTTTCGTAAAAACGAAAAACATGGAATACGGCTAAAACCTAAAGAGGGAAGCGTATTTGCTGACGTATTAACCCTAAAGAGGGATACGTTTTCTGAGTTTTGTTCTAACCAGAGCCCTAAAAAGGGAATAGTTATTTGTTCATCATCTTCGTCCTCACCATAGAGAGGTTTCAACGGCCGTTCACTGCGTGAAATACGCTGACTGGCCGTCTTCTTGGTGGTGGCAGTGTCGATGGCAGGATGAGACGACTCCTCAGGGGCTTTCCCCTTTTCTTTCGCAGAAGCATCAGCTTTGGGCGCCATTAATGGAGGTTGAGTCGAAGACGAAGAAGGGGAAGAAGGATTTTGAGTTTCTGAAAGCACTTTTCTCTCTCGAAAGCAAAAGCTGTGGTAAAGAAATAAAATAGGTTTTGGAAGACCTATTTATAGAAGAAAGGAAGAAGTTCAAACGGCGGATATTCTTTAAATAAAATCCCTAAAGATTTGTACTGATATTGAGGAAGATAACAAACTCATGCCAGCGTGTCAGGACTTATTCTCACTTTAAAGTTCAAAGTAATTTTGAACTTTTGAAATTCATAAAGTTCGAAAACTTTGAAGGGGGTCTTGTAGGGTGTGAAAATTATGACACGCTGACATGAGACTCAGTCAAAGCCATACGCTCTAGGCTATACACTCAGTCAAAGTCATACGCTCAGTCAAAGCTATACGCTCGAGGCTATACGCTCAGCCATAGCCATACGCTCATCCAAAGGCTGTACGCTCAGTGAATATTTTATTATTTTCTGAGATGACAGCACAGCATGTATTTAATAAAGGATAAATCTGACACTTCGTCTTTCGTGCAAAGACAGCTGTCCAATGAAGACTAGCCATCCTATCGGTTTTCGAAGAGTCAGTTTTGTCTTTTACGAGGATAGCTCAGCATCTCTCATAAATGTAAAAGCTATCATTACTGTCAGTTTTGACAGTCTGTCAGTCATCATATCCGCAGTCACGACGCTCGAGAAGATTTTGTCAGTTATTGGAAGATATGGCGTATCAAAGAAGATTGATGATGGCCACGTGTCTACTTATTCAAACATGTCACGTGTTTACTTATTCAAACATACGACTCCTTGCCAACCAAGTGAGCGTATGGATTCCATACGACTCCTTGCCAACCAAGTGAGCGTATGGATTCCATACGACTCCTTGCCAACCAAATGAGCGTATGGATTCCATACGACTCCTTGTCAAGTGAGCGTATAGTTTCCATACGACTCCCTGTCAATAATGTAAGCGTATCAGATTTATATGGTTCTACGCTGTCCAAGTCAGCGTATGCAAGACATGTGCCTTCAAAAGCTAGCGTATGACTCTTCTTCTAAGGCAGCGTATCACAGCAGTTGTGTCCAGAATGATTTTCAACGTGCAGTTAACACACGTTCTCACGTGTCCTGCACTCAGTTATCCACTTCTTCATAAGTTATGCAACGTGGCATTCATGCCATCAATCTCTCCTGAATATGCTCCACTACTTTCAATCGCACGCTAATGTGTCTCCATCAGAATTTGCCACGCATCCCTGCAGTTATGCACACGTCAAGTAACTACCTGAGCGTATGCTTAAGGACAGTTATCCTGAACTCTATAAAAGAGAGTTTCTTCATCTTTTTCAGACACTATAGTCAATTTCAGAGAGAACAGAGAGATTCTCCAGTTGCTGTCCAAGTTCTTCAAAGTTCGAGTTTTCTTCATCGCATCGTCCAAGGGATAAAGTAATCGTCTTCTAGATTAGATTCCTACAGTTATAATTTTCTCAGATACAAAATAAATAAAGTGAATTTATTTATGGAAAACAAATTCACTTTATTTATTTTCCATAAATAAATTCCCCAGCAGAGTCGCTAATTTGTTTTCCATAAATAAATTCACTTTATTTATTTTGTATCTGAGAAAATTACAACTGTAGGAATCCGATCTGAAGACGATCGCTTTATCCCTTGGACGATGTGAACTTTGAAGACGGTAGCCTCTGAAGAAAGCAATAGCACTTGGACAAGAACTCCCGATCTCTCTCTGATAATGATCTCTTCTTGATTCTGATTATCTCTGCTCTCCATTATGAAGGACTTGAAACTCTATTTATAGAGTTCTGGAAAATAACTAATTAGTAGTTATTTTTGGATTGTGCAGGATGGATTGCGCCGGCATTGGACTGTGCAAGCAGCGAACTGTGCTGGCAGTTACTCGATCGTGGGCCAACCGTATGAGACGCGTGACATTGTTTGATTGAAATACGCATGGTCGTGTACAGACGGTTACCACGTGGTGAGCAATTGATGGCATGTATGCCACGTACAAAAGTCAATTATCTTGATGGATTGTGCCACTTGAACTGTGCTAGCATTAGACTGCGCTTCCAATGGGTTACGCTAAGACTCGGATTGCGCTGAGGTTTATTTTAACCAGAGCCCTAAAAAGGGAACAGTTATTTGTTCATCATCTTCGTCCTCACCATAGAGAGGTTTCAATAGCCGTTCACTGCGTTAAATACGTTGACTGGCCGTCTTCTTGGTGGTGGCAGTGTCGATGGCAGGATGAGACGACTCCTCAGGGGCTTTCCCCTTTCCTTTCGCAGAAGCATCAACTTTGGGCGCCATTAATGGAGGTTGAGTCGAAGACGAAGAAGGAAAAGAAGGATTTTGAGTTTCTGAAAGCACTTTTCTCTCTCGAAAGCAAAAGCTGTGGTAAAGAAATAAAATAGGTTTTGGAAGACCTATTTATAGAAGAAAGAAAGAAGTTCAAACGGCGGATATTCTTTAAACAAAATCCCTAAAGATTTGTACTGATATTGAGGAAGATAACAAACTCATGCCAGTGTGTCAGGACTTATTCTCACTTTAAAGTTCAAAGTAATTTCGAACTTTTGAAATTCATAAAGTTCGAAAACTTTGAAGGGGGTCTTGTAGGGTGTGAAAATTATGACACGCTGACATGAGACTCAGTCAAAGCCATACGCTCTAGGCTATACACTCAGTCAAAGTCATACGCTCAGTCAAAGCCATACGCTCGAGGCTATACGCTCAGCCATAGCCATACGCTCATCCAAAGGTCGTACGCTCAGTGAATATTTTATTATTTTTTGAGATGACAGCACAGCATGTATTTAATAAAGGATGAATCTGATACTTCGTCTTTCGTACAAAGACAGTTTTCCAATGAAGACTAGTCGTCCTATAGGTTTTTGAAGAGTCGGTTTTGTCTTTTACGAGGACAGCTCAGCATCTCTCATAAATGTAAAAGCCATCATTACTATCAGTTTTGACAGTCTGTCAGTCATCATATCCGCAGTCACGACGCTCGAGAAGATTTTGTCAGTTATTGGAAGATATGGCGTATCAAAGAAGATTGATGATGGCCACGTGTCTACTTATTCAAACATGTCACGTGTTTACTTATTCAAACATACGACTCCTTGCCAACCAAGTGAGCATATGGATTCCATACGACTCCTTGCCAACCAAGTGAGCGTATGGATTCCATACGACTCCTTGCCAACCAAATGAGCATATGGATTCCATACGACTCCTTGTCAAGTGAGCGTATAGTTTCCATACGACTCCCTGTCAATAATGTGAGCGTATCAGATTTATATGGTTCTATGCTGTCCAAGTCAGTGTATGCAAGACATGTGCCTTCAAAAGCTAGCGTATGACTCTTCTTCTAAGGCAGCGTATCACAGCAGTTATGTCCAGAATGATTTTCAACGTGCAGTTAACACACGTTCTCACGTGTCCTGCACTCAGTTATCCACTTCTTTAGAAGTTATGCAACGTGGCATTCATGCCATCAATCTCTTCTGAATATGCTCCACTACTTTCAACCGCACGCTAATGTGTCTCCATCAGAATTTGCCACGCGTCCCTGCAGTTATGCACACGTCAAGTAACTACCTGAGCGTATGCTTAAGGACAGTTATCCTGAACTCTATAAAAGAGAGTTTCTTCATCTTCTTCAGACACTACAGTCAATTTCAGAGAGAACAGAGAGATTATCCAGTTGCTGTCCAAGTTCTTCAAAGTTCGAGTTTTCTTCATCGCATCGTCCAAGGGATAAAGTAATCGTCTTCTAAATTAGATTCTTACAGTTGTAATTTTCTCAGATACAAAATAAATAAAGTGAATTTATTTATGGAAAACAGCATATCCTCATAACTCCATGCAAAAATATCGATATAATCTTTAATCAGTTGTATTAACTCTTCCTTTTCATCTTCAAAAAGGTTCTTACTGATGAATATTGGCTTGGACGTAGTTCCGTCTCCAACGTCAATCTGAACAATCTCATCCTCTGTAGGTGGTTGTCGTTGTTCAAAATAAAGCTCCCACTGAGTGTCCATCTGTTGGGCCCAAGGGTCATTTTTAAGTAGCTCAAATTCACCTTCAGTTTGAACCATGTTAACTGAAAATACACACTCAGATTTATCATAATAGTCTTCTCCAGCATATGAGGAGTGGGATGTATCAGATTCGATGAAATAGATTTCTTCCGAATCTGAGGATTGTGAAGAACTAGAAGAGAATTCTTCTTGTATATCATCATTAAACATGTGGGACGGATCATATCCCAACCCATGATAAGTTTTCTGGTAGAACGGATCACCACATAATAGTAATCGTCTACCTTTGCCTTGATTGAGACCTTGCATGGTCTTCAAATCATATCCCATTTTCTGGATAATCTTGAGAGATTGTTGACTATATTTGTCAATTCGGATTTTCCTTTATCTCTAAGATCATCTGTCTGAACAACAGGGATGTTTCTAGCCAGACCAAACACAATTTGGTGCTTATTTTTCTTATCAGATGGAATCACAAAATAAGATTCTTCGTGATGTCTAAAAGTTACACAAGCTTGTGATGGCGAGATTACAGAAAGAAGATAGGGGGAAGATGTTAGGAAATTTTGAGCATAAGGTCCAACATCGACATGAGGAGGAAAGGAATTTTTCTTATGAACAATGTATAAGGTTTCCTCTGTATTTATGTCATCTTGATATTGATGACTTTGACCATCAGAAGATAAAGACATTCTTTCAACAAATTTAACAGTCATATACTCCAAAAGAAAATCTTCATTAATATCAGAAAGTACAGAATGATCAATATTTATATCATTTACAAGTTGAGTACTACGCTTAGGATTTATCATTAATGGACCGTCATCCGTCTTCTGCGTAGACTTGCCAAGATTGATGATCAATGGTGGTTCTAGATCATTTGTACGAGAAGTATGTCCCTTGACTTTGATCATAAGAGGTTGAACTTGACTCTTGGCAGGAATATTCACTAATTCCTCAGATGAAGCTTGAGTTTTTTCTTTGACTTTAATCATCAGAGGTTGATCATTGACAGGTTGGAGTTAGATTCGACCTTTGACTTTGATCTTTAAAGGTTGCCCTTCCGGAAGATCTTCGTTGATAGACTGATCTTCGGCAGATGATTGATCTTCAGCTATATCTGATATCTCCTTCACATGCTCTTGTTTGTAGAGTTTTGAATCAGAAAAATAGGCTTCAACACCCTTGAAGGGATTGATATCAGCAAATTTAGTCTTCACAATTCCTTGTGAATCCACGTACTTGAAGCATTGGTGGAGAGTTGAAGGTACAATGTTATGCTCATGTATCGACGGCCTTCCAAGAAGGATGTTGTAGGATACGTCTGAGTTGATAACATAGAAAGTAGCCATAGTTCGAAGATCACCAATCTGAATCTTTAAACGAATCTTCCCCAGTGGTTTACTCTTGTCGGAGTTGAAACCAACTATTGTGGTACTAGTGTAAATCAAATCACTAGTATGAATCCTCAAAGGTCTTAGCATACTCTGAAGAATAATGCTAATAGAGGACCCAGGATCAATATAAATCTTGTCAATTTTAATGGATTCAATATACCCAGTGTAAAACCCCTAAATTTTCTACTATTTTCTTTATTATTAAATTTGGTACTGATCTAAACTTTTGTATTGTACGTCGTATAGTCGTATTATACGTCGCGCACGAAATTTTATTTTTCGTAGTTGCTCGTCAAGTGCGAATATGTGCCAGCGTACATATTTTAAAAAAACATTCTATTTTATTATACACTTTCAAAATATTATATAATTATTATTCTTGCTATAAAAAGCCTTTTTGTTTTTAGCAGTTATTAATCATAAATAATATTTTATTGTATAGTAGGAAAAACATAATTATGTAAAGAATACTTGTGCATACATATATTTCGTAATTATTTATTAGTCTATTTTAAATAAAAATGTAATTTTTGAGATTTATTAATATTAATATTTTATTATTCAAAAAGATATTTAAAAATAATTATTATTTTCAAAATTATTATTATTGGTATTTTGAAAAATATATTTGGAAGTCATTGTGGCCATTTGAATCTTGATTTGATTTTTGGATTTATTTAAATAGATTAAATGAATATCTATAATTGAGATTGGATTTAATTGATTTGATTTTAAACTAAGGGAATTTGATTTGATTTAAATTAGATTTGGATTTGGATTTGGATTTGGATTTGATTGCTTTTAAATTAAATTAGAAAATATCTAAATTGGGTTTAAAGGAATCATAATTATTATCTAATTAGGAATTTCCACATCCTATAAATAGGCAGGTACTCCTCCATATTATTTTTACCACAAATCATCTTTCAAACCATCCTTGTCAAAATTTCTCTTTTTTTCGTCATAAATTCAGCCTCAATTTTCAAAGGTTGTAGCAACTTCGAATGACCATAACTCCCAACTCCGGACTCCTTTTGACCTCCAATTTTTTTGTTGGAATCGTATTGAGGTATATTTTCTGAATGTAAATTTTGTTTTCATAAATTCGGAACTTAATTTTCTAGAAAATTTGTGGAGTGTCAGTGGTCCGAAATCTGACACGTTTTAGTGTTTTTGAGATTCTGGGAGAACCAGGAATCAGAATCACGATCCGTTTGAAGTTTCGGAATACTGACAGAAAAATACATATCATATATTTTTTCTAAAAAAAATTCACAATATTTTCTTTTTGGTTTTTATTTTAGAAGTTTGTCACATCGTCTGAGTTCATCTTGTGTAGCCCTATGACTATTCTGTACCCAACAGGATTGTCGGTTTCACCAGCAAGGACCTCAGGCAAGATACCTTGCCATTTGCTGTTTAATTATTTTAGCTCATATTTTATGCATGTTCATTATTTTCTTTATGCAAAATAAACTGTGATACATGGCATAACCTGTTAGAATTTACTGTTCAGTTTCTTGCTATGTATTATTTTCTTACACATTAAACCTAGATTTAAGAGACCACCTTTGTGTGTTACATTTATGGCCTTGACACAGTTATTCCACGTTGTTGTGTGTCGCATATAGGACTCGGACATGCGTGATTGGCTGGCCACCAGTATGTATAAGCCGTGCGTTAGGAAATAACTGCTAATAGAATTGCATGTTAGAAGACTTAGCAGTTATGAGTTTGCATTGGGCGGGAAGAACATGATTGGAAGTTGACTACCACCCTATCTATCGTAGACTCGCTCGCTACTGAGGAACGATAGGTAGACTATATGCTATAGACTCGCTCGATACTGAGGAATAGTATATGGTGTTGTGACTCGCTACTGAGGTACTGTATCGGTATTTTCTTAACTTGGCCCGGTAGTCATGCGACCATGAACTGTTCTTGAAACTGCATTCACCTAGATTTGGGTAGGCACCCTTATCCGTTAGGTATGAGTACATTTGGTTTGGGTACTTGTATCTGACCGTGGCTTGGAACAATAACTTGTCACAAATTAGTTCGTCACATCTTGTCCTTGTTTGGTTGTAGGTGTGACTTACTACTTCGATGTGAAGGTATTGAACCTTGTTGGGTCCGGATACCATATTGGATTCATAGCATGGAAAGATACGCCACCGTGAATTTGCCTCTGCCCAACTATATGTATCAATGACAATTCATTATCATTATACGACATCTTTTATTCTTATATTTCGTGGATGAGATTAGATTACTCTTGGTTTACTGTATTTTACAGCTTATGTATTCATACGAGGTTTCCATATATTGGAGTATACTTCGTATGTATACAGCTGGCATGTCGATGTTCCTAGTCTAACGTATTTTGGGACTGGAGCGTTACATGTTTTTGTGGTGGCCCATGCAGGTCAAGTTTGTCATTTCGGTTACGTAATTGTACTGATGTGAGCCTGCAACATAGGATTAGAATCTAGGAATCTCATCCATACAGCTTGACCTCTTCCCTTGGCTTCAAATTTCGAACTCTCGTTCGACTTCCTTGAACTGCATCTTGCTTGATTCCTTTCTACCGTCGATTCATATTTTCGTGCTTAGTATCAACTAGGAAGATGACTATACTAGTATATGCTCATAGGTCAAACACATGGCTAGAATGGTTATATTGGCAATTGGAATACATTCAAGACTAATTGAGTTAAAAGGGGTTTTTTTTAGTGTGATTTAATGATTAGTAATTTGTAAAGTAGGATATTACCACGGAAAGTTTTAACCTTGAGATTTCTAAATAGTAAACACCAGAGGATTTATAGAATTTCATACTTGGTTTAAGAAATTGATTAATTTTCAAAGATTTGATGTTTATGATTTATTGGATTATAGTTATACATCCTTGCACAAGTATAAAATTGATTTGCTTTTCGAGTTGTGATATTTATGAGTTTGGGTGATAGATATACATCTTTGAACAAATATAAAATTTATTTAATTTTTGAGTTTTAATGTTCATGATTTATTGTATTATAGTTATGCACCTTGAACAGTTATAAATTTGATTTTAAAATGATCTTAGCTTTTAAAAATGGCCATAAAAATTATTTAAATTTGAGTTGTACAGCTTGCAATTTTCGTGTTTAGTAAATTTTGAAATTTAAGTGGAAGTAATGACGGCAAATTTTGGTTTAAAATATTTAAAAGTTTTGAAAATGATTTTTGAGAAATTTTTATTTTAAATGGTGTCCGATGAGTGAGGATTACAAATCTATTTAGATTTTTGGTAAAAAAAAAACGGATTTTGACTGATAAGATTATTTGAAAATTTAGTTTAATGTGAGATTGCTAATATTAAAATTTTTGGAAGAATTTCGAAGGATGTGATGGAAAGTTATTTTGATTGATTAAAAGAAGTTACCGTTTAGAAGTTATGATTTTGTTGGAATAACTTAGCATGAATAGAAGTTAAAAATTGATGAGGGCATTGAGCTTAAATTTTGAAATTGCTTTTAATATCCTAAGAGTTTTATTATGAGTTATTTGGAAATTTTAGAGTGTTAAATTTTTGATTGATTGTGAAAAATTTTCATGGATTCGTAAATTATGAACTCTTGAGTTAAATAGTTGAATTTAAACGTTAATTTTGGAAAAGGTTAGAGTAACGTGATAAAATTTTGCTTTGAGATTTATGAGAGTGATTTAAATTTTTATGATGAATTTGAACGGCTTGGAGTGAATACAAATTCTGGTGGTTTATTTTTGAAAGTTTAATTTTGAAACTTTTGGAGGAAACTTGAGTTAAATTTTAATGGTAGGCCCCAAGATACCCTACTGAGTATTCCACACTAATTGCCATGTCACCCATGACCATGATAGTAGTATATACACAAGTGTTGTTAGTCATCTACCCAGCTATGTGACTGTATTTCCACCTCGGCTTACTCGACCTTCCTTCAATTCTAGATCTTTTAATTGCGACCTACTAACCCACTTGCAATTTGAATAATGAGTTAATGGCTCCTTAACTGTATTCATCTAGGAGACTATCTTCTCTCCAGAATTGTGTTCCTAAATTAATTTTTTTATGGATTCTTTAATTAATTTTATTTCATGTTTTAACTTAATCTTCTTTATTTTGTGCATTAATTATCACCTTGTGAACTCCCATTTTCTATTTTTTTGATCTTTTTGCGTCCCTTACTGTGACTTAGATATTTGGGGCACAACACTAGACTTTTCCTTCCAACAAATTTCGTATGTAAGACCTAGACAAGTCCACCTTCATGTAGATATATCATGTCCCACCAAAACCCATCTCCTTGTACTCTATTTCTTGATATGACCTTATGGTCAAAATGGCCAAACTATAATCTTTACCATGATAATTTTCGACCACGGATAAGGATTCAACCTCGACTCAATTCTTTCGACCCAATATGTGATTTTGTTCTACTTAAATTCCTTAATGCTTAGCATTGTACTTTATCTTGGTTGCTTAACCCATGGTCCCATCCCATTACTAGTTTCACTCTTGTAAGTTGGGTAGAATACCTCACGACCCAACAAAGCCTTTGTCCCTGTGACCCATGTTGATAAGTTTGCTTAGACTATAAGTTCAGAGGACCCTAACTTAGCTAGTCAACCAAAACAACTGTATAGGCCCAAACTTCGGGCGAGCCTTGATTTTAAAAGATCTTGGACTATTTAAAATTCCTTCATCAGAACCTCCCTTGCTCATATTTTGACTATCTCATGCTGCTAATGTAGCTTCAGTTTTGCAAGCTTATTTCGTTATCAAGCTTGATCATGACATTTTTATTGGGTGCACCCACTAACATTTGGTCTAATCAGAACCGGTGCATGATGGTCTGATCAACCTAGTGCACTTTGGTTCGCTTTTATCTATCGTTCTACGTGGATGGGGATATAGCTAAACTTGTCCTCTAGAGCCATCCGCGACTGCCTTGATAACTCCTTTTGAATTATTCGGTCGCCTTTGAACCACGTATTCGTATTCGATAATGCCTCCTTCGAACTCTATATTGTGTTCGCCTTCACCTATTTTAGAAGGACGAAAGCGTCGTACTAAAACTCCTCTAACTGTCCTATCACCATGACCATTACCACCCAATGTAACCACATCTTTGTCTTGAACTACTCGACCTTTCCCTCGACACTAAATTACAATCTTGACTTTCTAATCACTTGAATTTAAGAGTGATTACAATCGTCTTTTAATCATACCCTCAACCTAGACTACGACCATATAAACTTCTTTGAACCCTCCTATCTACTGTTGTGCCTTCTCACCCCCTCCTAATTCTTAATTTCGAGGACAAAATTCTTTTAAGTTGGGTAGGATGTAAAACCCCTAAATTTTCTACTATTTTCTTTATTATTAAATTTGGTACTGATTTAAAATTTTGTATTGTACGTCGCATAGTCGTATTATACGTCGCGCACGAAATTTTATTTTTCGTAGTTGCTCGTCAAGTGCGAATATGTGCGAGCGTACATATTTTAGAAAAATATTTTTTTCTATTTTATTATACACTTTCAAAATATTATATAATTATTATTCTTGCTATAAAAAGCCTTTTTGTTTTTAGCAGTTATTAATCATAAATAATATTTTATTGTATAGTAGGAAAAGCATAATTATGTAAAGAATACTTGTGCATACATATATTTCGTAATTATTTATTAGTCTATTTTAAATAAAAATGTAATTTTTGAGATTTATTAATATTAATATTTTATTATTCAAAAAGATATTTAAAAATAATTATTATTTTTGAAATTATTATTATTGGTATTTTGAAAAATATATTTGGAAGTTATTGTGGCCATTTGAATCTTGATTTGATTTTTGGATTTATTTAAATAGATTAAATTAATATCTATAATTGAGATTGGATTTAATAGATTTGATTTTAAACTAAGAAAATTTGATTTGATTTAAATTAGATTTGGATTTGGATTTGGATTTGATTGCTTTTAAATTAAATTAGAAAATATCTAAATTGGGTTTAAAGGAATCCTAATTCTTATCTAATTGGGAATTCCCGCATCCTATAAATAGGCAGGTACTCCTCCATATTATTTTCACCACAAATCATCTTTCAAACCATCCTTATCAAAATTTCTCTCTTTTTTCGTCATAAATTCAGCCTCAATTTTCAAAGGTTGTAGCAACTTCGAATGACCATAACTCCCAACTCCGGACTCCTTTTGACCTCTAATTTTTTTTGTTGCAATCGTATTGAGGTATATTTTTTGAATATAAATTTTGTTTTCATAAATTTGGAACTTAATTTTCTGGAAAATTTGTGGAGTGTCAGTGGTCCGAAATCTGACACGTTTTAGTGTTTTTGAGATTCTGGGAGAACCAGGAATCAGAATCACGATCCGTTAAAAGTTTCGAAATACTGACAGAAAAATACATATCATATATTTTTCTTAAAAAAATTTCAGAATATTTATTTTTGGTTTTTATTTTAGAAGTTTGTCACATCGTCTAAGTTCATCTGTGTAGCCCTGTGACTATTCTGTACCCAACGGGATTGTCGGTTTCACCAGCAAGGACCTCAGGCAAGACACCTTACCATTTGTTGTTTAATTATTTTAGCTCATATTTCATGCATGTTCATTATTTTCTTTATACAAAATAAACTGTGATACATGGCATAACCTGTTAGAATTTACTGTTCAGTTTCTTGCTATGTATTATTTTCTTACACATTAAACCTAGATTTAAGGGACCACATTGTGTGTTGCATTCATGGCCTTGACATAGTTATTCCACGTTGTTGTGTGCCGCATATAGGACTCGGACATGCGTGATTGGCTGGCCACCAGTACGTATAAGCCGTGCGTTAGGAAATAACTGCTAATAGAATTGCATGTTAGAAGACTTAGCAGTTATGAGTTTGCATTGGGCGGGAAGAACATGATTAGAAGTTGACTACCACCCTATCTATCGTAGACTCGCTCGCTACTGAGGAACGATAGGTAGACTATATGCTATAGACTCGCTCGATACTGAGGAATAGTATATGGTATTGTGACTCGCTACTGAGGTACTGTATCGGTATTTTTTTGACTTGACCCGGTAGTCATGCGACCATGAACTGTTCTTAAAACTGCATTCACCTAGATTTGGGTAGGCACCCTTATCCGTTAGGTATGAGTACCTTTGGTTTGGGTACTTGTATCTGACCGTGGCTTGGAACAATAACTTGTTGTGAATTAGTTCGTCACATCTTGTCCTTGTTTGGTTGTAGGTGTGACTTACTACTTCGATGAGAAGGTATTGAACCTTGTTGGGGTCCGGATACCATATTGGATTCATAGCATGGAAAGATACGCCACCGTGAATTAGTTTACCATCTCCTGTCCTTGTTTGGTTGGGGGGATGGTACGCTCTTTCAATAGGTGCGTATTGGACCATGTTATAATTCAATTGACTTATTTATTTGAGCAATATTTATTCAGTTTATATGGCATGATATTATGTGTCTTGTTACGTCCCTCTGAGGACCTGGTTATCTCTCCATGTGTGTGTTCTTGTCTCTCGCAGGTGCTCTAGCTCTAAGTGTGACCATCTCTATTTCTTCGAGGATGATTGCGCTTAGATCGTCTTCGCTTCGCTAGCCAAAATTATTCTTTTGTATATCTTGTATTTCTTTTCATAGTTGGTAGTGGATTTGTCTCCGCCCAACTATATGTATCAATGACAATTCATTATCATTATATGACATCTTTTATTCTTATATTTCATGGATGAGATTAGATTACTCTTGGTTTACTGCATTTTACAGCTTATGTATTCATACGAGATTTCCATATATTGGAGTATACTTCGTATGTATACAGCTGGCATGTCGATGTTCCTAGTCCTACGTATTTTGGGACTGGGACGTTACACCCAGTGTAGCACAAAGGTCTGTCGTGTTTATTATGCTTCAATAGCATATCTTCTTGTGTGAAGGTAATGTTAGGAATTGCCTCCATCATGCTATGACATTGTAGACATGACACTGGTGTATTGTTAGGACTCTTGAGTTGAGCTAAGCATGAGTCTGCTTGTAGCAAAGCTTCACTTAAAGTCTCTCTGCTTTCTTTAGAAAGACGCAATAGCTCGAATATAGAGAGTCTAGCCGGAGTATTGGCTAACTGGGCTAGAATATCAAATTTGTAGGGCTTCATCACCACCCCTTGATTTGAAGTAGATTTCAAGGGGACGTTAAAACGTACTGCTTTCTGTTTCCCTTTCTCAACCACCGATGGTTTAGCAAGAACAGGAGATGGTTGAACTGGGATCGTTTCTACAACATCCTCTGTTTCTTTGGAAGATTTCTCGTAATCTTTATGGTATTCTTTCCCAGAACTCGTACTAGCAAAGCTTTCTTCTTCAGAATCTTGAGAAGGAAGTATCATATTGCAGGATTTAGTCTTCTTTCCTTTAGCCTTCTTCTTGAGAGGATTTTTAAGTGGAAGCTCAGAACCCAATACAACAGTGGATTTTTGACTTTGAATCTGTAAAGGAAGTCGCATTCCTTTATCATAATTCAAACCCTCCACCTTTTGAAAGTCATAGCCCATCTTTTTTATAAGATGGACTGATTGTTGACTGTACAAATGAATGGGCAACGAACTATTAATAGGTAGTTCAACAGAGGAAGAAGAAGTAGAAACCTCTGTAACTACAGGAAAAGGAGTATTCGGGACACGAGGAAAAATCCCTATAGGAGCTTTTTCATAAGCAGGAAAAACTTGTTATGCCCTGTATAAGGGAATACTATTCATAGCTAACCACTGCTAATGAGTGAGTTTAAGCTTGGTAGGAGGAGCTAAACTTGGAGGACATATGTTCAAATCTTTCAGCCTATCCTTGAAAGGAATGCCATCCCAAAGATGATCAAAATCATCAGGATCTGGAATAACATGAGAAATCATGTTGCAGGTTTTAACTTTTCTACCTTTCTTGGATTTTGAAGTTTTACCTTCATCCACCATTTCAGGTACTAAGTCAGGATATACCCACATGATTTTACCATTCTTTAATGTGAGAGGCAACAATCCTTCATTTTTCTCTCTGGCAGGCGGGATATTCACAATCTTCATCTTCGCCTTCGGAACTAGGACAATCCCATCTGGGACTTGCTGTGGAGAAAAACCTCCAAATTGAAGAGAAACCATATTGGTTGTGACTGTATGCTCATCATTAGTTAAAGCAATGGCATTGGCATTTATCAGCTCCTGAATTTTCTTCTTCAAAACATAACAAGCATTAGTAGGATGATTGATGTATCTATGATAGATACAATATTTAGGATTGTCAGTCAGATTCACCTCATTAGGCCTTTTTGGCTCCGGAATCTAGAGTTTGCCACTCTTTACCAGATATTGGAATATCCCTGGGATATCGCTCTCGTCAAAAGAATATTCTTCTTTTGGCTTAGAAGACTCCTGATTATTTGGTATCATTTTGTTTTTGAAAAGATTAACCATAAGGGTATCCTTTCCTTTCCCATTACGATTACCGGAATTATTACCAGAAGAGCCTTTCTTTCCTTTGTCTTCTGAAGCGAAGATTATCCCGTGCTCTCGAGCCAATCTACCATTAGTCTCGGCTGAAACTGCTGCTATGATAAACGAGGCCTAATCTGTGAATTAGGAACCCGTAAAGACAGCAATAGATGGTCGCAGATTCATTTTGCACGTATCAATCAGTGCTGAATCTGGCATGCCTGGAGGTCAGAGTTGCCTGTCGAAAATATTCAATGAACGTCCGAGTATCTTCCTTCTCCTTTTGTTTGATTTCTACTAAGGAAGACATGTTCATGTCCATGTCTCCTTCATAGAAGCAGGAGAGAAACATTGCTTTGAATTCGTCAAAAGAAGAAATATAATTGTCAGACAGACTGCGATACCAATCGTAGGCTGAACCCGTTAGACACCCGATGAAAACTCGGGTAAGAAGAGCATCATTTTTCTGTAAATATACAGTCATAATATCAAAATAATTAATATATTGACTGGGAGATGCCTTTCCATCAAATAATACCATGGATTGTGGTTTGAACTTTGGAGGAAAAGGCACATCATTCCAGTGAGGAGGATAAGGTTGCTTAATCCCTAACCTCTGGAGCTGATCCTTGTGCTTCGGAACTTCAAACTGTGCTTTTAACTCTTGCACTGCTTAAATAGCTTCACTGGTTTGAGGAAGCACATTTGATTGAATTGTTGTCGGATGTACCGTAACCCCCACTGGAGGTGGTACATCTTCTGGAATGATAGGATCTGGAGATGCAGAATTTTGATTGGTAGCAGGCTCCTGACTTTGATTATTCAAGGGTATATCAACCCCTTGACTATCTAGAATTTATGTTGTTACCTGCACCGAAGTTACCACTGCCGGTTGAGCAACTTGCTGAGTCATTATTATTTGATGCATACTTTGCATCATAGTAAACATATCCTTCAGCGACTGCTTAACTGCAGAGAGACGTTGTTCTGTATTAGCAGATGACGTCTCTAGTTTGTCTCCAATAGCATAAGATTCAACCTCCCTTGAAGATATAGAGGGATCTGTGTAGAAGTATGAATCAATGATATCGGTTTCGGACTCTAAGGACTGGGTACCCCCAGCTTCTGAGTCAGAAGTCTATAACTGTCTCTGACTTCTCAATCGAGTATTCTGATATACTCCTTTGAAGTTATCAAGAATTCGATTAAACTGTTGCTGACCAGGAGTCTGTGAAGAGTTGCGTCTTGGATGTCGTCCTCTATTGGTATGAGATACCATATTAACTGAGGCATATGACAACTCCTATTCTTGATCATCAACTGATTGCTGAACATTGTAGCCTAACAGATCAAAAACTGACCATTTAGACGTTGAACAGCAACACTTAATTACAATCTGGTGACACTCACAATGGTGATCTTCTTTTCGGAGTATCACAGAAGATTTTTTGTCTTTACGCTTTTGTACAAGCAACTCGCGTAAGTCAGAGGGAGTAGAGGAAGCAGTCTTCTTTATTATGTTTGGGACAGAAAGTCGTTTAGTCCCTTGTGTAAAAAGAATATTACTTGCTGTATTAGCAGAACCAAGCTGTACATTTTTACGCGCTTGGAGTTGCGTGCATAAATCCTGAGATTTTTTAGCACAAAGAACTCCACCAGTATTATGCGTAATTTGTAGGTTTGGTACCTTGTGTAAAGCAGTGTAAGAAGGCTGTTGGTGAAGAACCGAAGTTTTACCAACAATATTTTTACGCAGGTTGCGTGCAGGTAAATTCACTTTAGATGTAAAGACATCATTGTGAATTTTATCTACACTGTCACAGACAAGAGATTTACCTTTACGCGTAGAACGCAAAACATGAGTATCTGCCACGTCACAGACGAAATATTTTTCTTTATGCGTGGAGCATAAATTTTGTGTGTCTACCGCGTCACAGACGGGAGACTTGTTCTTAGAGTGTAAATCTTGGTTTTTACGTGCTGGGCGTAATACCTCATTTTTACGCGCTGGGCGTAAAACTTGGAAATCTTCCCCGTCACTGACGGGAGATTGGTTTTTGTGCTCAGCGCGTAATACTGAAGTAAAGACTGCCTCATTACAAATGGGAGTCTGGTTTTTACGTTCGCGGCGCATCCCTGAAGTAGAGACTGCCTCATCACCGATGGGAGTCTCTACAACAGGAGTAGGAAGGATGCCTTTGCCTTCAGAGACAACAGGGAGATCCGAGCATGGTTTTGACTTGGAAATCCAAACTTTTTGCGCCTTCCGCAACTTCTGAACATTGGAGCAGTGAGCACTACCCCCAGTCCTGAGCATTTCTTCGTAGGCAGTCTGGTCGAAGTGCACAACCCGAGTCTTCTTGGTCGATCCGACCAACGCATCATCATATTGAGCAATTGCCTTCTCGAAAGAGAAGAAGGTCGTCCCCAGCAGAGTCGCCATTTTGTTTCACTTAACAAAATTCCTAAAATCGGCTTTTGAAAAAAACTAGAAAGGTACAGAAAGTACAAATTTTTTGGGAAGTATTGCTATAGAAGTCTGATCTGAAGGTGATCACTTTGTTCCTTGGACCATACGATGATGATGAAGAGTATTGCTGGAAGATGAACAGCCGAAAGAACAAAGTCACCAGAAAGGTATCGACGCACTTGGGCACTAATGGCGAGGTCGAATGCTTTCCTGCTTTGATTCACTCTGCTCTGGAAGAAAAGTTAAAAAAATGCTCTGGAAAATCAAAGTCTCTGGGCTCTGATCTCTATGTATTCTCCTCTGTCCCTTTTTATGAAAAATAAGTCTATTTATAGACTTGACCTTTTGTGCGTAAAAAAGTAACAAAATCCTGTTTTTACGCTGGTAACTGTCACCCACGATGGAAGTCACCCTCTGCGAACGTTGACACGTGTTCCATTATTTCAAAAAAAGTAGGGAACACGTACACACGTTTCTCAACAAGTATGGCATGATAGCCACGTAGACAAACCATGTTTTAAAGTAGTCAGGAAGGATCGGGCGTAAAAATGACCTTAAATATGCTTCAAGCGTAAAGTGGCAAATTGGCGTAAAAATAGCCCAAAATAAACTTTCCAGCATAAAGTGGCTAAAATAGCCTTGAGCGTAAAACTTAGCCCAAATAGACTTTACGTCCACAATAGTTTTGAGCGTAAAAGCTTGAATAACTATAGTGCATAAAAAGAAGTAATTTTATTGAGCGTAAAATAGCCTTCTCTGCACACCATACGACGAGCATCGAGTTTTGGTAAAAATCCAATCTTTTCGACTTCTGTGTTGCTTGCTGTCAGGGCAATCATTCTGTCAAATCAAATCTTCTGTATTAAATACGGCCTTACAGCCTGTCCTCAGGCGTAAATTTCAATGAATTGCTTTGGCGTAAAGTGGCTCGCGTAAAGTTCCATGCAAATAGCCCTGGCATAAAATTCAATAAAATTGCCCTGGCGTAAAATAGCTCACATAGAGAGTTGTTTGCATAAAGTCCTCAATTTCTTTGACTTAGGCCATAAAGTACTTTTTACGCTCCTACAATGCTGAGTCGTTTCATGAACAATCCAGGCATTGAGCACTGGAAAGCTGTGAAACGGGTTATGAGATATCTCAAGAAGACTCAGACATATGCACTGCACTACAGCGAAGATCCGCCGGTAGTGGAAGGCTTCAGTGATGCCAGTTGGTGCTCAGAATTAGAGAGCGAGAGGTCCACAGGTGGATTCATATTCCCTATGGGTGGAGCTACTATACCGTGGAAGTCGAAGAAGCAGACTATGCTCTCGCGATCATCTATGGAATCTGAGTTCTTTGTACTTGATACCACAGCAGATGAAGCAGAGTGGCTTCGGGAGCTCATGTATGATCTTCCAGTGGTTGGGGCACAGATATCGGCAATTCTGATATACTGCGACAACCAGACGACTGCAACGGTGGCATCGAATGATCTCTTCAATGGGAAGAAGAGAACTGTACGGTTGAAGCACAGGGCAGTGAACGATCTCATCAAGAGAGGTGTCATTACAGTGATTGATGTTCGGAGTCAGGAGAACCTGGCGGATCCGTTCACCAAGGGCCTCAAGCGCCAGCTGGTCGATGACACAGCTTATAAAATGGGCTTGAAGGCATTCTGATATTGTGTTATTACAATCCTACCATAAAGTTTTATGATATTAGTTCAAAGAGAAATCTACTAGGCATCTAGCTTTTGGTTCAAGGGAGGACTATTAACCAGAAGAATATCAGGAACGGTGGGTACTTGTCCTCTGTGACATAGAGAGGTTACGGACCTACAACCACTGTTGTCTACTGTTGTTTTTTGCGGAAAATGGATCATGTGGGAAGGTTGGCTTAAATGCCTTAATGTGTTCTCAGGCAGAGTGAATGCCTGGAGTGCTTTATAGGAAGCACGGTAGTGCAGCACTACAAGGAGTGTAACTCCATGCTACAGTGAGGTGACTTCACCATGAGGTTTTCCGGTAGGGATAATACCGCGGCTTTGCAAGCAAAGTCACAGCGGAGTAGCACCGCAAATAGGCAGGTAGCCTAATGTTGTATGATAATCGTAATAAAGAGAGGTAGACAACACTACAAAGAGGACGATGTCCTCATGTTACAGTGGCATGACACTACGAAGAGGTACCAGGTAGGGTAAAGCCTCGGCTTCGCAAGCCATGTCATAGCAGCATAACACCGTACGGAAGCGCAAGGCTTCATGCTGGGTAGTTTGGCACTACAAAGAGGCTTATGACCTCATGCTACAGTAGTATGACACTACGATGAGGTACCCAGGTGGGGTAAAGCCTCGGCTTTAAGCCATGTCATAGCGGCGTAGCACCGCAAAGAAGCGCAATGCTTCATGCCACGACTCTTTATAAAGAACTCACCTATAGTGTATGGACAGAGATATCAGGCCGTCTCTTGAGGGTAAACTTGTAGATGCCCAAAAATTATATACTGAAACCAGGCTGGCACAAGGCCTTCAATGTGCAGCCAGAACCACAGTTGATGTCATTATGTGAGTAGGAAGAATTACAGTTATGATGCAGAATTCAAGGCTTAATCCATTCTTGTATCATGTTGTTATTTAACCTATGCGGGAAGATTCAAGTCGTAGCGACATCTCTCCTAATGCATGATGGATAGTCACTGTGGGGAACGCTCAACCCATATATTGAGATATGTGGGGGATTGTTGGTGTTTTTGCCTTTGGACTAGAAAAGATAGTCTCAGATCGGCTACACCAAATGGTGAATATCTTAATATAATACATTACTTGTGTTGAGGTGTGCACATGAGGTGTAGTGGGGCACAAGTTTGTGCCATGTGGGAGTATTTTCCTAAAAGGGAAAAGGATTAAATCCAACAAGTATGCAAGTTAATTTTGTTGTGCGGACTCGGACTCGGACACGGACTCCAGGATGTCTCGTGCATGCACGGGAGTATTCGGGGGGTAGGCGTGGACTAGCACACTTCTATGTTGATTGTGGATGATCTAAAATATCAAACTCAATTTTTGAGTATTTGTATTTTAGTCCCACATCGGATAGGAGAAGAGGTGAAGTCTCAACTCCACTCTATAAATAGAGCCCCTTGGCCTCCTTTGAAAGATGCACCAAGAAAAGAGTTAAGGGAGTCTGTAAAGTCCAGAAAGCCCGTTCAAGTCTCAAATTTTGACTTACGAGCGTTCCAAAAGTTCTTCGTAAACTTGCTGGTTCCTGGAAGCAGATCGTGGTGGGGCGAATCTTGCTTTGAGCAACGGTGATCTTAATCACCCCAGCAAGAACCTTTCCTCTTTTTCTTTCTTCTTTCTTCTCCTTCATCTGAGTTGTAACTCAGTTCTGTCCGTCTGCAACTGCGATTGCAAGGAAGAACATGAGATTTATTTTCTGAACTCAGTTCTGTCCGTCAGCAACTGCGATTGCGAGGAAGAACTTGAGATTTACTTTCTGATTATTATAGCTTTTGTAATCAGATTCAAATTATAGTGTTCCTCTTGGATCTCGAGAATAATCAGAAAGTGAACGTTTGTTGAACCTCTGATCTCGACATCGAGTCTACCATCTTTGATCAAGCCCCGGGATTAACAGTACATAGAGATAAGAAAGAATGAGGAGGCTGTAGGACCATTGAGCACCTCCGAGTGTGTGTGTGTGCAACGGAATGATAATTACCACTTAAAAATATTTATGGCAGTAATCAAACTAATATGAAGCAAGCAGTATATAAGTAAATGTGTAAAGTGAAAGAGTTGCAAATGCAAACACCAAAGTTTATACTGGTTCCTCTCTGAGAGGACTAGTACATTCTCAAGTACTCTAGATCGATGTTGAATCCACTATACAGTGAAACATAATTTTGAATCCAAAGTGCTTGTAACTTCTTACAACATATTTTTTATCTGAAGAGCATTACTTCACAACTGCAAGCCTTTAATCCGAAGGACTTGCTGACTTCAGGAACATGATGAAAACACAGACATTTTTAAGCCTTCTTTACAACTCGAATCAACTTCTAGATCATAAGGAACTGGCACTGACTTGGCTTGGAGTCATAAAGGATATGAAAGTAAAAGGCTCTGAGAAACTCTTGAATGAATAGAGAAAAGAAGAGAAGAGATGATTGAGTGAATTGAATAAAGAATTCTCCCCTATTTATAGGTTTCTATAGGACAGAACTTGGACAGAGTTCGGTAGTCTAACGTTCCAAAATTGAACGTTAAGAACATGTTCTTCTAAGTGACCAACTCTCTCAAAAACTGGGTCAGGTTGACCGAGTTCGGTCCAAGTTCAGCCATCACTCAGTCCGAGTTTGGTTGCCTTGGACCAGGTTGGGTCAATGAAGAACTTGATGGGTTTGGGACTCTTTTAGATAAGTGAGCTGGATTTTGTATATGTGGACTATTTCGATAGGCTTAATTTGATGTGGACTTGATAGCTAAGCCATGTACTAATCTCGTCTGAGGTATATTTATTCATATACTCAATAAAATATAAAATACAGAATAAATGATAAAAAAATATCTTGACCAGCTTTTGAATTTGGCGAAGACTTGATCAGTTGTCAACATAAAGTATGATCATCGTTTGTACCTGCAGTAGTGTATCAGTAGTGTATTATTTGTTGTATCATAATTAGAGTCGTAGTCGGTTATCAAAATCAGGTATGACCATGATCAATGGTGTAACAATTTCTCCCATTTTGATAAGTGACAAACTCTAATTTTGATCTACCATATATATATATATATATATATATATATATATATATATATATATATATATATATATATATATATATATATATATATATATATATATATATATATATATATATATGGTACTTGTATCTGCATGTTTCCCTGTTTGATGTGTTGCATGTTTCGTATACATAATTCTTCTCCCACTTTGTCATTTGAGTAAAATGGAAAGCTCCTCCGTAATATATATAATATATATAAATGGTACTTGTATCTGCATGCTTCCCTGTTTGATGTGTTGCATATTTAGTATACATAATTCTTCTCCCACTTTGTCATTTGAGTAAAATGGAAAGCTCCTCCGTAATCATAGAAAGCTCCCCACCAACAATAGAACAAACAACAAAGTAGAGTGATAGTATAACAAACAAGTAAATAAGCTTGAACTATAAGCCAAGTAGCAGTAAAGAACATGAACTAAGATGCATAAAAACAACTAAATCATAAACTTAGTCAAAGTGCATAAGTTTACCACAAAGTATAAATCAAACTAAAGTGCAATAATCAACTACATAGCCAAACAAAATAATAAAAAGAGTCACTAAAACATGTTCATCTGCAGCACATACTACAAAGTCCAAAACCATAAGACAATCTCAAGTGTATCGTCACCAGTCTCAGCTGACCGGTTGGGATCATAGAAGGCCGAATGAGGAAAGAAGTTGCGATGGGCGTCTGGATCCTCAAATCTGGGGCTAGATCTGTCAGGGTGACGGAGATACAGAATAGGGTCACCAGGTGCATGAGTCATACTCCACTGCATGTCAAAGATAGATATCCCAAGTGCCTAGGCCTGGAGAGTAGTCTGGTAGTCCATCTGTCTATGACGCTCTAAATCGACTTTGTGACGCTCGTTCGTAAGATGAAAACGCTCACGCATCATAGCGCAAATCTTATCAAGTGTGGCCGGGACCTCATCAGTAAGAGGAGGGACACTAGTTAGAGTGTGAACTCATGTGGAACGTCCTCATCATGGGCCTTATCAAAAGATGAATCCTCAACAAAATGATATGGAGGTTAGGTCTTATGGGTCCGAAGAAGGCAGGAGCGTATGTCATCGACGGAGCAAGAGTCCAACAAAAACTTACGAAAGATGATCGGCAGATACATTGCATATTGTAGGTTGCATCCTTTTTTAAGGCACCTAACCATAGCTTCTACCATAGTCTTAGGTAGACTGAAGGGAACAACAAAGTGAATATGGTAGAGAGCAGATAACTCTAAGTACGTGATCTCATCGGTAGATCCCATCTTAGACAGGATAGCAGAAAAGATGATACGGTAAAGATTATAGAAATACTGGATGAGGTATCTAGACATCAGACGACCAAGTGATCAATGAAATAGATCGCATACGCATCCTTAAAGGATTCGAGTGTCATATCTTTACCAAAATTAATTTTGGTAATGTCGACAAGAGCATCTCCAATGTTAGTGTTGGTGTTTTAGCCTTTAGACTAGGAAAGATAGTCCCACATCGGCTACACCAAATGATAAGTATCTCAATATAATACATTGCTTGTGTTGAGGTGTGCACATGAGGGGTAATGGGGCACAAGTGTGTACCATGTGGGAGTATTTTCCTAGAAGAAAAAATGATTAATGCTAACAATGATGTAAGTTGATTTTTGTTGATCGGACTCGGACTCCAGGATGTCTCGTGCATGCACGGTCGTGTGTTCGGGGGGTAGGCGTAGGCTAGCACTCGACTATGTTGATTGTTGGATAATGTAAAACATCAAACTCTATTTTAGAGTATTGGTATTTTAGTCCCACATCGGATAGGAGAGATGGTGAAGTCTCACTCTACTCTATAAATAGAGCCCCTTGACCTCCTTTCTAAGATGTACCAAAGAAGAGAGTTAAGGGACTCCGTAAAGTCCAGGAAGCCCTTTCAAGTCTCAAAAATTGACTGACTAGCATTCCAGAAGTTCTCTAAGAACTTGCTGGTTCCTGAAAGCGGATCGTATATAGGTGAATCTTGCTTTGAGCAACGGTGATCAAATCACCCCAGCAAAGCTGTCTTTCTCTTTCTTCTTTCCTTCTCTTCTTCTCTGATCTAATCAGAAACCTCTTGTGGGCTTTCGTCGTTGCTGCTGCAAGCAACTCGATTTGTACCTTCCTAAAAGAAGCTCTACATTCGTTTGCTATTGTAACGAAATCTTTTTAAATTTTTGTTACCCAGAATCCTCCAAAGATCTCTATAGTGCACCTTCTTTGAAGTGTTACTATGAAACATTGATGCTATTTTTACAACTGTTTTGATTCTCTGTTTTCCATCAAAAATTAATCCTCGGGAATAACAATCTCAAAGCAAGATTTATATTCAATAGAAAACAACCGTACAAACCGTCTCGACACAAGTTTTAACAAACTTGAGAAGTTTGACGGAGAGCATTACAACGTCTGGAAGAGAAATATCAGCCTTAATCTTCAACTCGTAAGCGTTGACTATGTATTGACAGATCCTGAGCCTTTAAGTCCAGAAGGTGAAATTGCTCGAAGGGTCGCTGAGGCCATTGCTCTGCTATCCAAGTGGAGGAGAGATAACAAACTTTGCAAGTTGTTTATCTTAAACTCTATGGAAAACTCTCTGGCAGAGTCATACAGCAAAACGGTCCATGCTAAGGATGTCTGGGAGTTTGTAAAGAATCTCTACAAGGTAGATGAGAACAGAAAAAAGATCCACGTGACCGAAAAGGTCTGGAAGATACAATTAATTTGAGGACGACAAGATGATGTTGCCTCAAGTCAAAGAGTTTCTCAAGTTACGTCAAAAACTTGAGGATGACGGCATACCTTTGTCGATGCATTTGTCGTCGGAGGCATTGTCGCCAAGCTCCCAAATAGGTGGAGCAATTTCATTACGGACTTGTACCGCAAGAAGATGGAGATGGATCTTGAACGCCTCTTGCATTGGATCCATGTTTAGGTGAAGTCAGTTCAATTCAAGCCAAAGACCTAAGGGCGATGGTGCTTGCTTCAACTGTGACAATAAGGTTCACTTCAAAAAGGATTACAGGGCCAAGCCCAAACCAAAATAGCAGGTATGGCTAAACTTGGTTATTTTGATTACTTAACTTGGTTGCTATTATTGCACAGGTTGAGTTATCTAGCGTGGTAACTGACTAGTGGTCTGACACTACTGCATCTGACCACGTGTGCTCTGGAAGGAGCTCACCAAGGAAGAGCCGGGTTATGATGAAGGTCTTGATGGTGAACATGTACCTAGCAAAATATCTAAAGATTCAGACAGTAGTTATGAACCACCGACAAGGACACTGGAATGCGTGTTACACATACCAGAGATTTCTGAAGATCTTATCTCAGAAAGTTTATTATCTGATACAGACTTGAAAGATGGACATTCGTACTAGCCAGATGGTAATTTCTTGGCGAGGAACATGCTTCGAAAAGATGTTCGGTGCTGAAGGGATGTTCGAACTTCTGCTGATGGCGATGAAGTTACTTCATTGAATGGACTGAGAGTTGTTCTATGATAGAAGCAGACTCAAGCTATCCTACCGGGACCTTATCTTCAGAATGTGGGGGTAAGGAGGTGGAGAGATTTAAGGTCTGTGCAGATACAAGACTATCAGAAAGCTGCTCAGACGATTGAACTAAAGTATTGATTATTTGGAGTTAGTACACTCAGATATCTGTGACTTTTATCAATTATCCACAGAGGCCGGTTCGAAGTGTTTCTCGAAGTGCACGTTCGCATGACTTCTCAAATAGAAGGATGCAGCATTCGAGTAGTTCAGAGACTTCAGGGCTGAAGCTAAAGTTGAACGTTAAACCGATCTACAACTACTCAGAAGTGATCGAGGTGGAGAGCATAGGTCTCATAAATTCACATTGTTCTGCAGAGAACATAGAATTGTTAATGAGACGTTTGCTCCGTACTCCCCTCAATCAAATGGTGTTGCAGAAAGGAAAAACAGAACGTTAACAGAGATGATGAACTCAATGATGTTGACTACGGGTCTTCCAAATTGCTTTTGGGGCAAAGCAGTGCTTACTGCTACTCTGATTCTGTATAGAGTACCGTATGCAACTTCCGATGTCACTCCTCATGAACTCTGGTTCATGGTCTGACCCAACTTGAATGTTATTCAAGTGTGGGGGTGACTGGCATATGTGAAGCTTCCGGATTTAAAGATTCAAACTCTAGGTACAAGGACTACGAAGACAATCGTCCTGGGTTATACAATAAGAGTGATGCTCGGAGGTTCCTTGATATTGAATCTAATCATATCATTGAGTCTCGTGATGCAAAATTCTTTGAAGATAAATTTGCAAGGCACAAGAACATTATTTTTGTAGATATTCCGGAGTACAGTGTGAGTGCACAGGAGGCTGAAGCTCCTAGTAGCGATGTAGTCCAAGAAGTTGTTGTTGCAAGAACAACTATTGAACCAGAACTCATAGAACTTGTATCTAAACGAATGAGGAGACAGAAGGACTTCGAAGAGGATTTTGTTACCTATCATGTGGAAGCAGATCCGCTTACCTATGATGAGGTTGTGAAGACCAGAGATGTTGTCCTTTGGAAGGAGGCTATTAATGATGAGTATGACTCGATATCCTCCAACAGCACGTGGGTGTTAGTCGATCTGCCTGAAGTAGCAAAACCAATCGGATCTAAATGGATCTTCAAGAAGAAGATGAAATCCGATAGAACTGTTAATAAGTTCAAGGCTAGGTTGGTAGTCAAGGGGTTTTCTCAGAAGCAGGGGATTGATTAATTTGACACTTATGCTCCAGTAGCATGAATGACTACCATGATCAGGATGTTGATTGCTCTAAGTGCAATTCATAAGCTAGTTATTCATCAAATGGATGTTAAAACTGTTTTCTTGAATGGTGAGTTGACTGAAGAGATTTACATGCAGCAACCAGAAGGATTCGTCGTCAAAGGCTTCGAAGACAAAGTCTGTAAGTTGGTAAAATCTCTGTATGGTCTGAAGCAAGCTCCCAAGATGTGGCATGAGAAGTTTGATAAAGTCATAAGATCAAACGGCTACAGGCTCAGCGAGACGGACAAATGTGTATACACAAAGTTTGCTGACGGAAAAGGAGTTGTCATTTGTCTGTACGTGGACGATATGCTGATCTTGGGTACAAATATAGCAAGTGTCACTGAGATAAAAAAAAAGTTCCTATCTTCTAAGTTCAGCATGAAGGACTTAGGGGAAGCTGATGTTATCCTAGGATAAAAATCATCCGAACAGAAACTGAAGTGGCATTGTCACAGTCTCATTACATTGAGAAGATGCTCACACGCTATAGGTATCAGGATCTTCCAAGGATAGATACGCCATATAGGTGTGACAAGAAGTTGATGCCAAATCCAAGGGAAAGCGTCAGACAATTGGAGTATTCATGCGTCATCGGGAGTTTGATGTATGTGACTACTGCCACAAGGCCTGACATAGCTTTTGCCGTGAGGATGCTAAGTCGGTTTACGAGCAATCCAGGTGTAGAGCACTGGAAAGCTGTGAAGAGGGTATGAGATACCACAAAAGGACTCAGAAGTATGCACTACTGCAGAGATCCAACAGTAGTAGAAGTCTTCAGTGATGCAAGCTGGTGCTCAGAAGTAGAGAGTGAAAGGTCCACAGGAGGATATATATTCTTAATGGATGGAGCTGCTATATTATGGAAGTCGAAGAAGCAGTCTATGCTCTCACACTCATCTATGGAATCTTAGTATGTACTAGTAGCTGCAGCAGATGAAGCAAAATGGCTTCGGGAGCTCATGTATGATCTTCCTAAGGTTGGTACACAGATTTTGGCAGTGCCAATTTACTACGACAACCAGGCGAATGCAGCGGTGGCATCAAACGACCTCTTCAATGGTAAGAAAAGGACTGTGCGATTAAGGCACAGGTCGGTCAATGATCTTATTAAAAAAAGTTATTGCCGTGGTAGATGTTCGAAGCCAGGAGAATCTGGCGGATCTGATCACCAAAGGTCTCAAGCGTCAGCTGATTGAGGACATAGCAAAAAAATAGGCTTGAAAACGTTCTGATATTGTGTCTCTACAATCCTACCATAAAGTTTTATGTTATTAGTTCAAATAGAAATCTACTAGGCATCAAGCTTTTGGTTCAAGGGAGGACCATTGACTGGAAGAATATCAGGTGTAGTGGACAATCCTTTGGTATATTGCGGGATCACAGACCTAGAACTACTGTTAGTGGGCAGTCCTCTGGATATTGTGCGGTCATATACCCAGAACCATTGTTAGTGGGCAATCCTTTGGGACCTTGCGGGATTATGAACCAAGAACCACTGTTGTCTACTGTTTGTTCATTGTAGAGAACAAAGTCCTGTAAGAGGATGGCTTGGAAGCCTTAATGAGTTCTCGGGCATTTGGGATGTCTGGCGTGCTTTACAGAAAGCACGGGTAGCACAGTACTACAAAGGAGCATAGTACTCCATGCTACAGTGGGGTGACACCACATGAGGTACCTAGTGAGGGTAAAGCCTCGACTTCGAGCCAAGTCACAGCGGCGTAGCACCGTACATAGGCAAGTGGGCCTAATACTGTAGAATGAAGAGTGGTAGGCAGTACTACAAAGAGGATGAGCCTCATGTTACAGTGGTGTGATACCACATGAGGTAGTGCCTTGGCTTTGCAAGCTATGTCACGGCGGCGTAACACCGTAAGGAAGCGAAAGGCTTCATGCTGGGTAGTTTGGTACTACAAAGAGGCTGGGCCTCATGCTACAGGTGGTATGACACAACATGAGGCAGTGCCTCGGCTTTGGGCCATGTCATAGTGGCGTAGCACCGCAAGGAAGCGAAAGGCTTTATGCCAAGAATCTTTAAAAGAACTCACCTAGAGTGTATGGATAGAGATGTAGGCCATCTCTTGAAGGAAACTTTGTAGACACCCAACATACATACACCGAAACCAGGCTGGCACAAGGCCTTTAATATGTAGCCAGAAGCACAGTTGATGTCATTATGTGAGTTAAAAGAATTACAGTTATGGTGCAAAATTCAAGGCTTAGTCCATTCTTATATCATGTTGTTATTTAACCTATACGAGAAGATTCAAGTCGTAGCGACATCTCTCCTAATACATGATGGACAGTCACTGTAGGGAACGCTCAACCCATATATTGAGATATATAGAGGATTGCTGGTGTTTTTGCCTTTAGACTAGGAAAGATAGTCCTACATCGGCTACACCAAATGATAAGTATCTCAATATAATGCATTGCTTGTGTTGAGGTGTGCACATAAGGTGTAATGGGATACAAGTGTGTGCCATATGGGAGTATTTTCCTAGAAAAAAAAGATTAATGCTAACAATGATGTAAGTTGATTTTTGTTGATTGGACTCGGACTCGGACTCCAGGATGCCTCGTGCATGCACGGTCGTGTGTTCGGGGGGTAGGCGTGGGCTAACACTCGACTATGTTGATTGTGGGATGATGTAAAATATCAAACTCTATTTTAGAGTATTGGTATTTTAGTCCCACATCGAATAGGAGAGATGGTTAAGTCTCACTCCACTCTATAAATAGAGCCCCTTGACCTCATTTCTAAGATGCACCAAAGAAGAGAGTTAAGGGAGTCCGTAAAGTTCAGGAAGCCCGTTCAAGTCTCAAAAATTGACTGACGAGCATTCCAGAAGTTCTCGACAAACTTGCTGGTTCCTGGAAGCGGATCGTATATAGGCGAATCTTGCTTTGAGCAACGGTGATCCGATCACCCCAGTAAAGCTGCCTTTCTCTTTCTTCTTTCCTTCTCTTCTTCTCTGATCTAATCAGAAATCTCTTGTGGACTTTCGTCGTTGCTGCTGCAAGCAACTCAATTTGTACCTTCCTAAAAGAAGCTCTATATTTGTTTGCTGTTGTAATGAAATCTTTTTAGATTTTTGTTATCCAGAATCCTCCAAGGATCTCTGTAGTGCACCTTCTTTGAAGTGTTACAACGAAATATTGTTGCTATTTTAAAAACTGTTTTGATTCTCTATTTTCTATCAAAAATTAAGCCTTAGGAATTATAGTGTCCCGTCCCGCTCAGTCAATCGGAGGAATCGAAACGTCGACAGCGTTCGGCCTTAGCCTTACAACGGCTGCTCGAAGGCTCGCTCGGTCAAGGCGACCGCTCACTCAGGTGGGGTAGTTTCGGTAAACTTGCCTCATCTTTGCCCTCACATAATAAATCGTGTATTTTCAACTTGCACAAGTAGGCTTAATAATAAAAGAGATGAATCCACATAGCTAAAGGGAGTAATCCCAACGGGTCGAATTGAGTTAGAATATGGAAAGGTCCAACGGTCGGCTTAGAGTTGGTGCACGGCGTGCTTTGAAAATGACACTCGGTCCTTCGTCCCGTAGCTTGGGAGAAGAAAAGTTGGTCTTCGATACAAAAGTATGAATTTGCCTAAGGCATAGGCGTCGCCCGCGTAAATGCTCGATAAAGCATGCACGCTTCTACTACGCAAGGCTTGGCATAGACTTTGCTCGTCCCTTGGGTTAAGTTATAGGCTTGAGTAAGTTAGACAAAGTTATGCCGGTCGACCTAAAGTTATTCCAAGTGTTGTCCCGCTCATTCTGCGGTTGTCAAGTTAAATAGTCCCACTATCCCAAGGCCCGTCATATAAAGTATGACTTGGACGATAGTATTGCATAGAACACGAGTCGGTTTAAGGCATGAGCCACGGTTGGTTCAGTAGAAAGTTAGCCACGGTCTGTCGATACTTAAGGAAACACGTTATGTTCAAGTTAAGTGGGAAGGCTATGCAGTAGTCATTCCCTGAGTTCAAAGAATATTAAGTCTAAGCGATGGTTAGTCGCCGAGAGGAAATATGTCAGGACTGTAGTTCAGTCGTTGAGGCAACCTAGGTTTGGGCTCTACGAAGAAGTTTGAAATGTGGAAGAAGCAAAGCGAAGGAACTAAGTGATGATGATGAGACCATGCAATTACGTTAAGTCTAAAAGTTAGCGTAGACGCGTAGTCATGGACAACTTGTCGACAAGGGCGATGTTTCTTCGAGCGGCAACCCAGGGCCAAGGGACCGACTCGGCCTAGGAGGAAACAGGGTATAGTCGAGCTGGGTAACAGGCAACCGGTAGGTCGGGGACCTGCATCGGGGATCGCTACCTGCGGTACAAGGGTCCCGAATGCCAGGCTATGTCCACGATGGCTAGTCAATGCCAGTGACCATTCATATAGATGTGTCAGCACGGGCGGCAATCCGCATATGTGCCTTTAGACTGAGTTGAGTTGAATGTGTATGCAGTTAGAGAACACAATGTCTGGGCCTAAGATTTGGCTACAACGAAGGCGGCGTGCTTCGGCACGAGATGTGGCATCGAGTGTTAAGTCGGTGGCATAGAGTTGCATTAGTTAGGCTTGAGCTGTTGCGAGTTAAGTCGAGAAGGGCCGTAGGACAAGTTGGGTGAAGTTACGTTGAGTTGCTGGGCACGACCTCGAAATGTGAGGCACGGCCGCGTTGTCACAACACAAGTATAGGCAAGACTAAGCGAAGAGGCACTGCCTCAGAGATATTAAAGCACGAATCAAGTTTGTGGCACGACCGAGTCGTTACATCACAGAGTATGGCACGAAAGAAAAGTATGAGTTGGTGTGTTGACAATGCAAGCACGAAAAAGGTCTAGAGGCAAGGAAATGGAGTCTATCATGTGGTTACGTCCCTGATTATGGTCGTAAGGCAAACACGACTTGATAGGTTAACGTTGTTGGCACGAGAAGGGTCTAAGACAAAGTATGAGTTAACGTCATTGTGCAAGCACGGGATGGTCCTCAGACACAAGTATGCCAAAGCGTTCGTCATAAAACTGATCATAAGGCAAGAGTAGAAAGACAATTAATAAGAGGGGACTATGTTACACAAAGTAAATCAAACATGTTGGTTTTGTATGGGTGGGTGAGGAGCTCATTCCACCAGTACAGTTGAGTACTGACACCCACATAGTTTACATGTGCAGGCACAGGTAGAAGCTCGTGGGGCGGAGCTTGCTTCGATGCGTCGAGACATGGAGTTCCTTGGCGATTTGAAGCGTACGGCCACATGGAGTCAAGACTTATACGGGACATAATGTATGGACGTCGCCTCCCGAAGCTTCCGTTAGCTCAAGCATTGTATCGAGAGAAGAGAGAGAGAGCAGAGGGACTTGTAAAATGAGAGAAAAGTGAGCACGAGAGACTTATAAACTTGGCCTTTCGCCAATTGTAACCGTTGTTCCAAATATCAATAAAAGAGTGTTTTGCAATGACTTGTGTTTGCTTTCTAAATTATGCTGCTATTATTCAATGTCTCTGCTAGGGACTTCTGTGCGACGACCCCGTCGCAGCTGCTGAAATTGGCCGTTATGGAACCCGTCTTGTACGAGCGCAATCTAGGCTCGTGCGACATCACGCCTTAGCAAGGACGATCGCTCCTACGGGAGCGGGGCGTGACATAATGGTATCAAAGCACGGCTTTACGTCCTTGGACTATCGATTGAATTCTTCAACTCTGATGTTTCTGCGAACTCTGAATGTTGCTTCCGTATATTGATATCGTTGGTGCGCTCTCTCTCAAATGTCCCATGGGATGTCTATACAATAAGCCTATCTATTTTGCAAAACATAGAAGAACAGTTTTTGACAAAGAAACAAAAAGATGGTTTACGTAAGCATGGTTGGCTAAGTCGGGCTGGGCACATATACTAAAGTTACGTCAACCTTAGAAAAGTCGAGTGCGGGATTCAAATTGTGTCGGACAAGAACGAGTTAGACTCGATTGAGTACGTGGGATGACTATTGATAGGGGTACTATCGAACGGCGATATCATCGATGCGATATAGATGAGCGTGCTTGAAATTTGAGGAATAGTTCGAACGGGATTCGAAAAGTCAATTTTGATTCAAATGATAAGTTGAGGATTTGTTGAATAACTTCATTCCTGAGTGGTGTATACGATAGTCTCAGGAATGTCGGTTGATCGATTGAGAATTCGGGGTGTCGATGAGTCTATCAACAAGCGTCGTACATATACAAAGCCTTAGATTGAGTGAGTTGTTATCATGATGTTCCATAAGTAGATTCGAACAACCTAGAAATTGACGTGCACGGAACGTGTACGGGATTGAGGATGGTGTGAGTATGAAACGCGAAGATGATTGAGTAGATAATTTAAATCGAAGAAAAGCTAAGGTATAGCGAACGGATGATTTGATCGAGGAAATTGATACGGATTGTATACGAAAAGTTAGCACGACAGGTAGATAGCGTGCATAAAAAAGTTAAATTTTGAAGTTACGTAAATGACTCTAAGGATTGGATCGAATGTTAGTCGATGATTTGAGTTAGCAAGGAATGATGCAAATTGAGGAAATACGTTGGTTGATAACTTAAAATAGACGAATGAACGATACGCGAACTTGGGTTTAAGGAAATTGATGTCGTAAATGATTCGAGGGATAATGATCGAATGTGAAGTTGAATATCGAGAAGATTATCCAGTCGGATGATGGCATCATTCGTACGACTCGAAATTGGTTGTAAAGGAAGATCGTCAGGTTACGCATATCGTCGATGGTATTGAGGCGTATCAAAGATCGATATGCGATAACTCGAGGGTACTCTGACTCGGCGAATGACAATCGTGCAAGTGTTATTGTTCGGTTGGATGCTATACTAAGGATTTTGATCGAGATGAATGTTGGATGAAAATGATTGTGTCTTGATGGTTACGCGGATAACCACAGCGTCGACATTCTTGTCTTATACGAGCGCAACTCTAGCCTCGCACATGTGTCGCATCGAATTTGAGACGATCGTTCCACGTGAATGCTGACATGGTGATTCATGTTACGGGAATGATCGAACTCGGAAAATCAGGACGCGGCAACTTTGATTGTCTTGACTTGTCGGTTTGATGCGAAGGAAAATTCGAGGATGTTTAGACTTGCGATTGATGAATGAAATAAACTTGAGGATTGAGTAGGTCCAATCCGCGCATCGAGAATGAATTAGTCTAGACAAAACAAGAGTTACGTCCCGATGAGGATTATTATCCTACGGGAGCGTGCATGGTGATTCATGCCCACCGTGGAAAATCTGACTCGCGTGAGATCGGAGCGCAACATATTGTTAAGTCAGATGACCTTGTAATCGATTACGTGAATTAGGATGAATGACTTTAGGAGTATAAAATGTGAATTATGGATTAACGATGAATTGTGTCGTAGCGTGCGTGATTTGATAAGGATTATTAGGCATATTATGTCGAAGGTGTTCGAAGGAGTAGACTATGCGAAATGGCTCGATGAACTAGTGATATCGATACGTCAAGGAATTGGTTGGACATGAGTTGTCATGGGATGACTTTGCTGAACGACTCGGACCCCGTGCGACGAATATTGGGATGTGTGTAGGAAATCGATGCTCTATGTTTAGAAATCAGAGTGATGCGAGCTTGGGTAGAAAACCCCGTACCATCGATTTGGTTTGACCTTAGGATAGGGTCAGTGTTGATATCGTTATTTGGAAACTATGATTCCAGTACTAACGGAAAGACATAGCCTAGCGGTTAGGCAGACATCCGAGTACGAAGCGATAGAAAATTGTGGAGGCACCACTCACGAGGCTCGATTGACATGCATGTATATCAAGGATGCCCAAATATGTGCACGATTCGACTCGAGTGGTGATGGCGGATTCTCTATCACGAGGCTTGGCTGAAATACATATATTTTGGAGACGCCTAAAATATGTGCACAATCCAACCAAGTGATGCATTGAATTCAAGAAAGATTTGAGGAATGGAAAAGTGTCGAGGATTTTGAGATCGTGAGTATCGAAGAATATTGGTTGATTGGTTGGTGTGCCTAACGACTAAGTTAGCAATAAGCACGAGCGTGGCTCGGATTGAGGGAAACGCATAGGAGTAGTGTGTGCGAGAGACGTAGGATGTTGGATCAAGTTATAAGCCAATAAGTGTACTCAGTAAGTTTCGAGGACGAAAATTTTTCTGAGTGGTGTATGATGTAGTGCCCCGTCCCGCTCAGTCAATCGGAGGAATCGAAACGCCGACAGCGTTCGGCCTTAGCCTTGCAACGGCTGCTCGAAGGCTCGCTCGGTAAAGGCGACCGCTCGCTCAGGTGGGGTAGTTTCGATGAACTTGCCTCATCTTTGCCTTCACATAATAAATTGCGTATTTTCAACTTGCACAAGTAGGCTTAATAATAAAAGAGACGAATCCACATAGCTGAAGGGAGTAATCCCGATGGGTCGAATTGAGTTAGAATATGGAAAGGTCCAACGGTCGGCTTAGATTTGGTGCACGACGTGCTTTGAAAATGACACTCGGTCCTTCGTCCCGTGGCTTGGAAGAAGAAAAGTTGGTCTTTGACACAAAACTATAAATTTAACTAAAGCATAGGCGTCGCCCGCATAAATGCTCGATAAAGCATGCACGCTTCTACTGCACAAGGCTTGGCATAGCCTTTGCTCGTCCCTCGGGTTAAGTTGTAGGCTTGAGTAAGTTAGGCAAAGTTATGCCGGTCGACCTAAAGTCATTCTAAGTGTTGTCCCGTTCATTCTGCAGTTGTCAAGTTAAATAGTCCCACGATCCCAAGGCCCGTCATATGAAGTATGACTTGGGCGATAGTGTTGCATAGAACACGAGTCGGTTTAAGGTACGAACTACGGTTGGTTCAGTGGAAAGTTAGCCACGGTCTGTCGATACTTAAGGAAATACGTTATATTCAAGTTAAGTGGGAAGGCTATACAGTAGTCATTTTCTGAGTTCAAAGAATGTTAAGTCTAAGCGATGGTTAGTCGCCGAGAGGAAATATGTCGGGACTGTAGTTCAGTCGTCGAGGCAACCCTGGTTTGGGCTCTGCGAAGAAGTGTGAAATATTGAAGAAGCAAAGCAAAGGAACTAAGTGATGATGATGAGACCATGCAATTACGTTAAGTCTAGAAGTTAGCGTAGGCGCGTGGTCATGGACAACTTGTCGACAAGGGCGATGTTTCTTCGAGCGGCAACCCAGGGCCAAGGGACCGACTCAGCCAAGGAGGAAACAGGCTATAATCGAGCTGGGTAATAGGCAACCGGTAGGTCGGAGACTTGCATCGGGGATCGCTACCTGCGGTACAAGGGTCCCGAATGCCAGGCTATATCCACGATGGCTAGTCAATGCCAGTGACCATTCATATAGATGTGTCGGCACGGACGACAATCCGCATGTGTGCCTTTGGACTGAGTTGAGTTGAATGTGTATGTAGTTAGAGAACAATGTCCGGGCCTAAGATTTGGCTACAACGAAGGCGGCGTGCTTCGGCACGAGATATGGTGTCGAGTGTTAAGTCGTTGGCATAGAGTTGCATTAGTTAGGCTTGAGCTGTTGCGAGTTAAGTCGAGAAGGGCCGTAGGGCAAGTTGGATGAAGTTACGTTGAGTTTCTAGGCACGACCTCGAAATGTGAGGCACGGTCGCGTTGTCACAACACAAGTATAGGCAAGACTAAGCGAAGAGGCGCTGCCTCAGAGATATTGAAGCACGAATCAAGTTCATGGCACAACCGAGTCGTTACATTATATAGTATGGCACGAAAGACAAGTATGAGTTGGTGTATTGACAAAGCAAGCACGAGAAAGGTCTAGAGGCAAGAAAATAGAGTCTATCGTGTAGTTGCGTCCCTGATTATGGCCGTAAGGCAAACACGACTTGATAGGTTAACGTTGTTGGCACGAGAAGGATCTAAGGCAAAGTATGAGTTAACGTTGTTGTGCAAGCATGGGATGGTCCTCAGACACAAGTATGCCAAGACGTTCATCATAAAACTGATCCTAAGGTAAGAGTAGAAAGGCAACTAATAAGAGGGGACTATGTTGCACAAAGTAAATCAAACGTATTGGTTTTGTATGGGTGGGCGAGGAGCTCATTCCACCAGTACAGTTGAGTACTGACACGCACATAGTTTACATGTGCAGGCACAGGTAGAAGCTCGTGGCGCAGAGCTCGCTTGGATGCGTCGAGGCATGGAGTTCCTTGACGATTCGAAGCGTGCGGCCGCATGGAGTCAAGACTTATACGGGACATAATGTATGGACGTCGCCTCCTGAAGCTTCCGCTGGCACAAGCATTGTATCGAGAGAAGAGAGAGAGCAGAGTGACTTGTAAAATAAGAGAAGTGAGCACGAGAGACTTGTAAACTTAGCCTTGCGCCCATTGTAACCGTTGTTCCAAATATCAATAAAAGAGTGTTTTGCAATGACTTGTGTTTGCTTTCTAAATTTTGCTGCTATTATTCAATGTCTCTGCTTGGGACTTCTGTGCGACGACCCCGTCGCAGCCGCTAAAATTGGCCGTTATGGAACCCGCCTTGCACGAGCGCAATCTAGGCTCGTGCGGCATCACGCCTTAGCGAGGACGATCGCTCCTACGGGAGCGGGGCGTGACAGGAATAACAGTTAGGAATCTTGAGCATCTCACTCAAGTTAGCATCATCAAATTCAATATCGATACTGCTGACAGATGAGTAAATCATTCCATGGAAGTGTTGTAAGTTGCAATAAAACATGCGTACCATATTAGAATAAATTGGATTTTCAACTTGATCAAGATCATTAAATCCTACAGTACTAAAAGTAGGCAAATATTTTGGGAAAATAGTAAAACTAAAAATGTTACCCAAGCATATTTTTCTCTTTTGGAAATCAACAAACCAAGAACATGAAGTTTCCAAATTTCTAAATAATGTGTTATTAAAAACATCATCATCATCAGAAGGAGGAGGACTAAACATAGATTGAAATAGGTTCTGAGATAGATTGGATGATGAGGCTTCATCTACTTTCCTCTTTTTTCTGGAGAATAGCTTAGGTGCCACACAAAATTTAAAGTGGAAAAGAGATTTATACCTCAAAAAATGCTGGAAAGTGGAAGAGAACACCGAAAAACCTTTGGATCCAAGAGCTTGGAGGTGAAAACCCAATCTTTAGGGTTAGAGTTTTGATTTTAGGGTTTGGAAAGGGGGTTTTCGGCTCGGGGAAGGAGATGGAGGGAATTTGAGAGGATGTAACTTAAAAAGAATGGACTAGCCTCGGGTTTGGGTCTGGAACTAGGGGACCGAGTTTGGCCAAAACTCGGTCAGAGTTCAGTTCCCTTGTTTCTAGAATATTTGTTTATGTAATATAAAATGAAATGATTTAAATCTTCTATTCAATTAAAACCTTAACTACTTTTGGTTAGTTGTAGGGGCCTGATCTCAGCTAGTGGTAGTCCAAAGACACTTGACACTGTGTCGCTTTAGGCTATTTACTGTGTAACAGAAGGGCCCTTTCGGCTTGTACCCAAAATAATCTCAATTTTAATAATTATTGAATTAAATATAAATCATTTTAATAACATATGACATTTATGCTTCAGAGCAAACATCGAGAATGCCTAACTCACGATTGTAAATATATCTGCTAATTGATGTTCTATGTCAATGAACTCTAATCTTATGTCCCCAAGTTGGTGAAATGTAGAAAATGATGATGTATTTATATATGTTTGGTACGTGAATGACATACTAGGTTTTTAGTTAAATTAATAGTGCTGGTGTTGTCACAGAAAATGGGCATGTTTTTTAAGTACAAGTTGTAGTCTTCTAAGAGTTGCTTCATCCATAAATTTTGTGCACAACAGCATCATGCAATGATATATTTTGCTTCAGTTGTTGATAATGCAACAAAATTTTAATTATTGCTGAACCAAGAGACTAAGAATTTTTCTAAAAAATGACACGTACTGCTGGTAACTTTTACGGTCTATTTTGCATCTAGCAAAATCAGCATCTGAATAACCAATAAGGTTAAAGTATGTGGTTTTGTGATACCACAAGCCAGCAATAGAAGTACCTTTAAGGTATCAAAAGATACACTTAACCGTGTATAAGTATGATTTCTTAGGGTTGGCCTGATATCTAGCACATATGCAAACGCTGAATATAATATCTAGATCACTAGCAGTTAAGTATAATAAACTACAATTATATATCTCAATACTTACGCTGATCAACAGGCTTGCCACTTTCATCAATACCAAGCTTTGTTGATGTTGCCATTGGTGTGCTAATAGGTTTTGCGTTATCAAAGTCAAACTACTTTAGCAATTCCTTTGTGTACTTGGCTTGATTGATGAATGTCCCTTGTGAATTTTGTCTGATTTATAGTCCAAAAAAGTAGTTGAGCTCTCCCATCATACTCATCTCGAGTTCACTCTGTATACATTTATCAAACTCTTGACAGAGTAACTCATTAGTTGAACCAAAGATGATGTCATCAATATATATTTGCACTAGTAAAATATTATCACCAAGAGATTTGATAAATAAAGTATTATCTACTTTTCCTTTTGAAAAACTATTTTCAATAGAAAGGTACTTAGGCAATCATACCAACCTCTAGGGACTTATTTGAGTCTATATAGTGCCTTTCTGAGTTTAAAAACGTGATCATAAAATTTAAAATCTTCAAGACCAAGGGATTATTTTACAAAAACTTTTTTTATAAAACCATTTAAAAATGCACGCTTGACATACATTTAAAAAAGTTAAAAAATCATAAAAATATGCACATGCATAAAGCATGCGAATGGACTCTAGTCTAGCAATAGAAGCATAGGTCTCGTCATAATCAATTCCTTCTTTTTTATTATAATCCCGTGCAACTAGACGTGCTTTGTTGCGAACGACTTGTCCATCCTCTTTAGTTTATTTCGGAATACCTAGTTGATACCAATTATAGAGTGACCAGCAGGTTTAGAAACAAATTCCCAAATTAGGTTCCCCCCAAACTGGTTTAATTCCTCTAGTATAGCACAAATCTAAAATTTATTATTAAAAGCATTTGCTACTGTCTTAGGTTCTACTTGTGAAATAAATACAATATTCGTAACTATTTCTTAGTAAATGAACGTGTACTTTTAATACATCACCTATGATTAAAGTTTCTAGATGGTCTGACACGAACCTCATCTTCTTTGGCAGACCCTCCAGATAACCTATTCCAGTGTCACTATCTTCAGGTACTTTACTGGACGTCTTTTCCAAGTCTTTGTCATCATTGTCACTTGATAATTGATTGTTAAGTTCATCAAACCTAATATTTATATATTCTTCAACAATTAAGGACCTTTTATTAAAAATTCTATATCCTTTACTCTTGGCAGCATATCCAAGGAATATACCTTTATTTGTCTTAGACTCGAACTTTTCCAAGTCATCCTTGGTGTTCAGAATAAAACAACGATAGCTAAAAACTTTGAATATGAAATATTAGGAATATGATTAAACCATAATTCGTAGAAAGTTTTCTTTAATATAGGTCAAATTAGAACCCTATTAAGAACATGACATGATGTACTTACAGCTTCAACCCAAAAATATTTTGGAAGATTGTACTGGTTAAGCATGACTCTAGACATATAGCTGAGAGTTCTATTCTTCCGTTCCACAACACCATTTTGTTGGGAAGTTCTAGGACAAGAAAACTCATAAAAATAACCATTTAAATTACAAAACTTTTTGGAATCTGAATTTTCAAATTTGCCTCCATGATTACTTCAGATGCGAGTAACATGAAGCCCTTTTTCATTTTGAACCTTTTTGCAGAAAATTTTGAATAAAAAGTGTATTACTTTTATTTGATAAAAAGAAAACCCAAATATAACAAAAAAATATCAACAATAACAAGAACGTAGTTTTCCACCAAGATTGGTGACTCTACTAGGTCCAAATAAATCTATTTGTAAGAATTACAAGGACCGTGAAGTATTTACAATGTTCATGGATTTAAAAGACCTAGTTGCTTTGTTTTTCTTACAATCAGAACATACCATGTCTCTTTTGAATGAATTTCAGATAATCCTTACCAATTTTTTGTTGATAGTCTTGATATGATGTCCATATTTGCATGTCCTAGTTTTATGTGCCATAACCAGCTTTCATCTTTATTTGCTATAAGGCACTTGCATGTATTGTTAGTAATGTTTGATAGATAGAAAACATATATATTATCCTCCCTTATTCCTTCATAGACTAAATCCCAGTAGCCATATAATATATGGAACATTTATCTTTCACAAAGTTAATGCCATAACCATTATCCGTAAGATGACTAATACATAGCAAGTTATGCTTTAACTCTGTGACCAAAAAAACGTCTTTTACGACTGGATAAGGAGGCATAACAAAAATAGAATTACTTATTATATAACCTCTTAGATTATTTTTGAAGCAGACATACCCTTCTTTCTTCATCGATAGCGTAGCGAATAAAGATTTATCACCAATTATGTGCCACGAACATCCGTTATCGAGAATCCATTTTCTTCTAGCATGAGATAGTTAGTCCACCTACAAAATTAGTAGATGTGACCTTTGGTACCCATTTTTTTAAGGGTCCAAAAATATTATTTTTGGGTATCCATGTATATATATTCATGTCTACAAGTTTTTTAACTCTACAAAACTGTGAGATGTGTCCATGTGTACCACAGTATGTACATGTAATTGGAGAGCTAGTGCTCAGTGTCATATTGTGAACATGATGCTTGTGTGTCTTTCGTAGATACTTATAAACAAAAGCATCATTATGTGAAATATTAGGCTTATATGCTTTCTTTGATCATGTCCTTCTATGTGTATGTTGTGCCCTTAGGCATATCTTGGTTTGAGTAACATGTAGGACCTATTTGCCCAACCTAATATCTAACTTTTTAGAGATTGTTATTGCATCATCATACTTGGCAGATATAGTATCTACCTTTTGTGTGGCTACAAGGTATTTCTTCTTCTCTAAATAATATAATTTATTCAGCTTTGCATAGTCATGATCTCTTTTCTAAATTATTCTGTGAGCATCATGCAAGCTAACCTTAAGAGCAAATATTTCTTTATCTGTGTTACTAGTGGAAGGTGTTTCCTGTATATTCAAACATGACAACCTTTCAGCTTCAATCGTGTAAGCTTTTATCTTTTTTCGAGACTGCTTATATTTGTCCAACACTTTCTTGTGTTCATCTAATAAGTAACTAAATGCATCAGAAAATTCGTTAAACGTAAAGTCATCATACAGAGGATTAGTTGTTACCTGATCAAATGTTATTACACAGACATTTGCAGAATTGTTCTCTCTTTCATCTTCTTCTGGTTCATTGGTCTTGCTTTCATGCCAGATACTAGTGTTTGTATACTTTCGAGATGATGACTTTCTGCTTGATCTTTCGTAGTGACTTATCTTCTTGGCCATTGGACAATCTTTCTTGATGTGCCCTATCTTTTTGCATTCATCATATAGTCTCTTCTTAATTGCTTTCTGGGTAATCTTTCTTCTTTCGGTTTGATTTTTCAAACCTCAAAAAAATGTGATGTTCTTTACAAGAAGAGTTTGTTCCTCATCATCAGATTCGTCATCATAGTATCTTCACTTAAGATTCTTTTCGCATGAGCTTTGAAGGCGATAGTTTTATCTTTTGGTGTAACATTTTCAAAGTCTTATAGGTCTAGCTCATGAGTCATTAGCTTGCCCATGAGTGTTTCCAGTGACATAGTGGTGAGATCATTTCCTTCTATAATCCTAGTAACTTTTGGGTTTAAGTTTTTAGTCAGTCCCCTGATTACTTTACGAATCTTTTCATGATTTGAGTAATCCATGCCAAGGGAAGATAAATGATTGTTATATCGAAATGACTGAACACTTGAGTAATTGATTCATTTTGCTTTATCTTGAAAGCCTCATACTCTCGTGCCAATCTACTTATCTTAGATTTCTTCACTTATGAAGTACCTTCATGAGTTATCTCAAGAAGCTTTCGAATATCGTATGATGTGACACATGTAGATACTCTAAAATAAACTTTTTGTCAATAACACAGAATAATACATCGATAGCTCTTGCATTAAGATTGGATTGTGTCTTTTCTTGGTCTGTAATATCTATCTTGGGGCTTGTCTATAAGGTTAACATCAATCACTATTATATATGGTGTTTTATAACCGTCTATGACTATGACTATAGACTAGAGATCAAAGTCAAGTGATTTAAAGAAGAAGCTCTTTCGTATTTTCTAGTATATGTAGTCCGTTCCATCAAATATAAAGGGGCTATTTGTGGACTGCCCATCGCTGGTAAATATTAATTTTACGGCTTTCATATGTATATGTATACTCTAGAGTGTTATATTTGAATATAGTCTACTTTGATACCAATTGTAGGACCGTTGAACACCTCTAAAGGGGGGGTGAATAGAGTCCATGTGTGCAGCAGAATGATAGTCACTACTTCAAAATATTTATGGCAGTAATCAAACTAATATGAAGCAAGTAGTATATAAGTAAATGCGTAAAGTAAAATAGTAGAGAAAAAATGCATGCACCGAGGTTTATACTGGTTTTCCTCTAAGAGGACTAGTCCAGTCTCGAGTACTCTAGCTCGATGTTGAATCCACTATGTAGTGAAACACAAGCTTTAAATCTGAAGTGCTTGTAACCCCTTACAACACGTATTTTTTATCCGAAGAGCACTACTTCACACCTGCAAGTCTTTAATTCGAAGGACTAATCTATTTCAGGAACATGATGAAAAACAGACATTTTTAAGCCTTCTTTACAACTCGAACCAACTTATAGATCAGAATGAACTAGCACCGACTTGGTTAGGAGTCGTAAATGCTGTGATATAAATGAAAAAGGCTATGAAAAACTGTAAACCCTCTTCCTGTATTTTCAAAAAATTTATTTATTTATTTATTCTATTTTTAAAAAAATTATGTTTTGAAATAAATTCTCTTTGTATTTCTATAAAAGAAAGTTACAAGTATTTTTGAACCATAAAAATGTTTATGGAAAAGAGTTTCCAAATTATTTATTTTATAAATATATATATCTTATTTTATTTTGATGGATCTAACTACTATTATTATTATTATTATTATTATTATTATTATGAATATTTGATTTAGGTTTGATTAACTTAGTTTGAAATTATTGGTTATTATATTTAAAGGATATGCCAAATTATTTTAAATAAGATTGGGATTTATAAAAATATGTTGTATATTATTTTGATGACATTGAATATTATTTCAAATTAATATAATAATCAATTATTTGAATGTTATACGGTTTAAATTATTTGATAACAGTGAATATTTCTTTAAATCATTATTATCTTTTCCTCAACAATCTAATTTCATCTTCCTCTCATACTCCATCTAGCTACCACAACAAACAACAAGCAATCATTACCATCAACACAGCCAATTGTGTCGTGCACCATATCCGTGTCCATCCATGTCCTATTCATTAATTTTATTATTACATCTACATCCACCCTCCTCTGTGTCCGACATACCGGACACAACAATACTAGAATCCCACAACCCATCTCCTAAGTCCGTATCGGCAACCGGCACAGACGATACCACAGACCCGCTCCTTCCTGGCCATCGTACCGACGTCGTCCGCCCCGACATCAGCACCAAAGCACTCGAGTCCCGACGACGTCACCATATATATATATATATATATATATATATATATATATATATATATATATATATATATATATATATAATATATATATATATATATATATATATATATATATATTGTAATGCCTGTGGTTCGTATTACGTATTTTGGAAATACGTGTACGTATTTTCTTGTATTGTTCCTTGTTTAGTTTTCTTGGCTTGGTTTAACTCTCGGTTTGGGTTGGCTTGGTTTGGCCAGCTGGTTGCTTGGTCCAATCATGGACCAAGGTGAACCCCCTACCTACCACAACCCCATGATATTTATTTCCCCACCAACCTTCTCACACCTCCATAACTCTCATTTATTTCTTCTTCTTCTTCTTCCTTCCTCTCCACAACTCCCCAACCCTTAGGCAAGTGCAACTTGCTTCCACAATAGAACTCATTTTATGGTTCCATTAGCTTCTTCTCATGATTCTAAGACACATTAGAACTTGTCATTTTCCATTTTGAGGCTTTATTTCTTGTAGATCTAGAGTTTTGTTACTTTTGGATTTTGGTGGTTTTGATCTATTAAACTCCTTTGTTTTCAAGTTTTGATGGTTCCATATTTTAGAGAATTTCATTCTACCCAATTTTGACCTTTGGAAAGTTGGATTCGGACTTGTTTTGACCAAGTTATGAGCATTTGGAGTTTTGGGTTCCATCCATGGAGTCCTTGCTGTTCTTGCTGTTCATGCCCTTTGGAGAAGACAGTGAACAGTGAGCTAGCTTTTTAGCTTACGCTACTGAGTCGTACGCTGCTGTTTAGTGAGCGTACGCTAGCCTTCGTACGCTGCTGTTTAGTGAGCGTACGCTAGCCTTCGTACGCTGCTGTTTAGTGAGCGTACGCTGGCTTGAGTACGCTGCTCTTTAGTGAGCGTACGTTGCTCTTTAGTGAGCGTACGCTGACTTGAGTACACTGCTCTTTAGCGTGCGTACGCTAGTCTTGATACGCTGCCTGTTGGCAGCGTGTCTTTTCGTACGCTAGCTTGAGCGTACGCTGACCTGTAGTTCGAGCGTGCCTTGGTACGCTAGCTTAAGCGAGCAAGGCGTACGCTGGCTTTGAGCGTACGCTGGCTTGAGCGTATGCTAGCCTATCTTGTCATCCTGGTTCAACCCGAGAGCTTGTGACCCCCATACGCTGCCTTTTACGCTGCCTTTTGGGAGCGTATGCTTACCTGAGCGTATGCCTACCTGAGCGTATGGCCTTTGGCAGACTTGATCTTATATTAGCATGTCAGTTTGGTTTTATTTTCCTTATCCTGGATTTTATAGCCCTGTATATTGATATTTATTTAGATATTTTACGTCTATTTTATATCCTTACGCCTTTTGACCTGAACTTGATAATCCCCGAATTTACTTGATATGCTTGGAATTGATAATTGAGCACGACCTGATAGTGACCCGTAGTAGTGCACTTCTGACATAATAACCTGACATGACCTGATAGTGGCCCGTCGTGGCGCACTCCTGACTAGTATACTTGACCTGATAACCTGACATGTTATATCTCGAATAGCTGTTGCGATGGCTACCTGACATGACATGACCTGTATAATTAATCCTGGACACCGTGGGTGATTGTGCCTGTATAAATAAACCAGTCCTGTCTTGCATCATGTCTAGGATGGGACTCCTGAGTACCACGGTCAGGAGTACCTATTGAAATGGACTAAGGTTAATAACTAGATTAACACATTAGTCATGAAGAGATTTCCCAGCTACAGGCAATCCCGTTACCTGGGCACGCCTTGGGATCTGTAGCCTGCCGTCGAGTAGGGCACATTTCCAGCACACTGTCATGTGTTGCACCTTTCAAGCTACCTAAGGGTACATTCGTTTCCTGGACGATGTACCCACCTGAATTCAACTCTAATCTTTTAACCCGGGGAACCTGGATGGTCTGCAGGGCTTGTGGCTGTGGAATAATCTTACTGCATCTTGCTAGTAATTAGGATTGTGACAACCCTAGTTAGTTAAAGTATCAAGCCGTAGTTCTTGCTTGGCCGTGAAGTGATTGGATGGAGTCTAACCAGTCTAGTCTTGCCCTGATCCTGTTCCAGACTATTGAATGGCCAGCATGCTTGTATTTATTTTCTCGATAAATGGTGAGAAACCAAGCTCCGTTCAGACGAAGGGTTACAACCCCGGTCCTTGTTTGGTTTACGGGTTGTAACCTGGCTATCTGAATAGTTCCATGGTTATCTCGTCGTATATCATCCTGGCATGTTTTTCTTATTTCCAGTCTTTACCATTTAATTATATTCCTATCTTTTATTATATTATTTATATTCCTGTGCTGATTGCTGGTTTTAGTTCTTAAGTGAAGCCTCCTTTGTGGCACTTGCTCTTTCTGGGGTCTGACCCAGCTGGTTTTGTATGGCCAGATTTCGGAGCAGCTCCAGAGGATCTACCGACCTTCCAGCCAGATGGTGGCCACTAGACGGAACCCTGGCAACGAGTGGGTTATTTTGGCTCTTCCGCTCTATTGTAAAAATATTCTTTTGAGGCGTTTAGCCGACGAGCACCTGTTTAGCTCGATTGTACTTTATTTACTGTCTGCCTACGGGCTGTAACATGATTAACAGATCCTAGGGTTGATCATGTATGACTAAACTCTTGCTAGTCCTAACATTTTGTAACGACTAGCTTCATGATCAGCTGAATATGTAATATTTGGGACGCCTTATCATTGTATATTTAATGATCATACATCTTGTAACATTACTTACTTGCTTGTGATTGAGACACTAGGCTTGTTCATGACCATAGGAGACTGTTGGCTTGTAGTAAACCCTCATGTATCTAGACAGCCGTGACCGTATAGCGAGATGGAATCCATTTTATATACGTAGCTGGCTATGTCTGCCCCCGCTCTCCAGTATTCTTGTTCTGGGGCGTGACATGGTTTAAGTGGTGGCCCATGCAGGTCTTGTAAATCAAGATATGTGAGGGTTTACCGAATAGATGTCTCAATCAGTATTCGTCCTTGATCTCTGTTCGTATCTTCTGAATCCCTGGATTCTTGTCCTGATCATATGCTTGTATCGTTGATCTGTCCTGGTCCTTCCTTATTGTTCCCTATATCGTCTTCTTCAGCGGCATTGTTCGTGGACCTGCCGACCAGCAAGGCGGAGCACCTCCCGCGGACCAGCAGCAACCTGGAGATCAAGTCCAGCATTCCGGAGTAGCCTCCAGAGTCATGCCTTCTGGCGGAGAGCCACCAGTTCAGCCAGTTCAGCCTATCGAGCCTGATGATGGCACTTTGGTAGGGCTCGTCAGGACTTTGATAGCTTCTCAAGATCGTCATGGAGATGCCTTACAACAGGCAGTGGCGGATGCTTTGACCCGGGGTGGTTATCAGGGTAACAGCGCGGCCAACAGCTTCAAGCGCTTGAACCCTCCATTCTTCGACGGTAGTGAAGATGCTATCGCGGCAGATGTATGGCTTCAGGACACAGAGGTGGTTCTAGAAGCAGCCAAGACTCCAGAGAACGAGAAGGTAGCCGTGGTGCGCCTGCAGTTGTTAGATCTTGCCCGCAGCTGGTGGGCAGCGCAGACAGTTGGATTAGCAGTACACATTCCATGGCCAATGTTCAGAGAGAGATTCCAGACCAAGTATTTCGATGCCGTGGCTCGGTATGATCTGCAGACCAGGTTCACCAATCTAAAGCAAGGAGGCAGGACGGTCGACGGATATGCGGTCGAGTTTTTCAGACTCAGTCGGTTTGCTCCCACCTTGGTGGCAACCGAGTATGATAGAGCCCAGCGGTTCCAGCAGGGACTGCACCTGGAGATCTTGTTAGCAGTTGAGCAGTTTGAGCATCAGACTTTTGATGCAGTCTTGAGAGCAGCCCGGAGGCATGAGTATACCTCCCAGAGGATCGTAGACAGGACCAGAGGTCGGAAGAGATCTCACGGCCAGATGAATCAGTCTTCAGCCCCAGCCCCGGCAGCCAGGGCCTTGACTATTAGAACTCCGAGACGAGCGGCCTCAGTGACGTCGGTTCAGCATTCAACCCCGACGTACCCTCAGCAGCAGCAGCAGCAGAAGCAAAAACAATCTTCCGTAGTGGGTTGTTCTCATTGTGGGAAGCCAGGCCATGTGGTGACAGAATGTCGCAGGGCACAGGGATTGTGTCTGGCTTGTGGAGCACCAGACCATAGGGTTGGATCCTGCCCGAACAGGGGTGGTTCATCCTCGTCCAACCTTTCTAGCTCTTCGGTGAGAGGACCAGCTCCGGTCCATCAGCAGCAGTATCCATTGCCGAGGCCCTTGCCGCCTCAGACCCAAGTATTCCAGCAGCAGAACCCCCAGCAGTATGTTCAAGCCCAAGCCCAGAGTCAGAGCAGACAGCGAGGATTTCAGCAGAGGGGACCAGCACCCCGAGGGCATGGTCAGGCTATGGTGATGACCATGGAGGAAGGATTGGCACCAGGAGAGGTAGTGGCAGGTACTATTCTCGTCAACTCCTTTCCAGCTTCAGCTTTATTTGATTCTGGTGCATCGCATTCATTTATGTCTGTACGATTCGCGACACGGGTAAGATTGGAGCCCGAGTCATTATCAGTAAGGCTTAATATACTTACTGGTAACGGACTTATGGGAGTAGATAGAGTGTTTTCTTCGTGTCGGATCATAGTTAGCGGTAGAAAATTCCCCGCTAGATTGATAGAGTTTCCGATAGCCGATTATGATATGGTCCTGGGGATGGATTGGTTGAGGAACCAATATGCTAGAATAGACTGCCATATTAGTAGGGTTGTTTTTAGCATTCCAGGAGAGCCAGAGTTTTCTTTCTCTCGAGGTGAGGTTGAGCCTTCTCCTCCGATATTGCGGATGGCAGTAGCAGCAGTTCAATTGCCCAGGATAGTCGAGGAGTTTCCAGATGTTTTCCCAGAAGAACTTCCAGGTATGCCTCCGGAGTGGGAGATCGAGTTCACTATAGACTTGATTCCCGGGACAGCCCCAGTGTCAGAGAGAGTCTACAGAATGGCGCCATCAGAGTTGGAGATATTGTACAAGATGATTGAAGAACTCCGAACCAAGGGATTCATTCGTGCTAGTGGATCGCCTTGGGGAGCCCCGATGCTTCTTGCAAAAAAGAAGGATGGTACGTCCAGGTTATGTGTTGACTATCGTACCTTGAACTCAGTGACAATCAAGAACAGATACCCTCTTCCGAGGATAGATGACTTGTTTGATCAACTCAAGGGGGCATCAGTATTCTCGAAGATTGATTTACGCTCAGGTTATCATCAGATCAGAGTCAGAGAGCAGGACATCCCGAAGACAGCTTTTAGATCGAGATATGGACATTGGGAGTTCCTTGTTATGCCTTTTGGAGCAACCAATGCGCCGACAGTATTCATGGACCTCATGAATCGCATCTTCATGCCTTACTTGGATCAGTTTGTGATCGTGTTCTTGGATGACATCCTGGTCTACAGCAAGAGTGAGGCGGAGCATGAGCAGCATCTTCGTGTGGTTCTTCAGATCCTCAGAGAGCACCAGTTATATGCCAAGTTTAGTAAATGCGAGTTTTGGCTCGATCGCATTTCGTACTTGGGTCATATCATCACCAGAGGAGGAGTAGAAGTGGATCCCCAGAAGATTGTGGCTATTGAGTCATGGCCAGTACCCAGCACCGTTGTAGAAGTTCGCAGTTTCCTTGGATTGGCTGGCTATTACCGACGGTTTGTTTCGGATTTTGCTCGAATTTTAGTGCCATTGACCCAGTTGACCCGCAAGGATGCACAGTTTACTTGGACAGCAGAGTGTCAGAGTTCTTTTGAGCAGTTGAAGCGAGGCCTGATAACAGCTCCTATTCTCACGCTTTCAGATAGAACCGGAGGATTCTCAGTGTACTGCGATGCTTCAGGCAGAGGTTTAAGATGTGTTCTGATACAGCATGGGAAGGTGATAGCTTATGTATCACGACAACTTCGTGATCATGAGAGGAATTACCCAACCCATGACTTGGAGCTGGCAGCAGTGGTATTTGCACTTAAATTGTGGAGGCACTACTTGTATGGGGACAGGGTGGAGATTTTTACCGACCACAAGAGCCTGAAGTATGTTTTCACCCAGAAGGATCTTAACATGCGTTAGAGGAGGTGGCTGGAGCTTCTTGTGGATTATGATGTCAGCTTGCAGTATCATCCTGGGAAGGCCAATGTCGTAGCAGATGCATTGAGCAGGAGAGCCGGAGCTTATTTCCTAACAGCGCAACCAGAGCTGTTAGCAGATCTTCAGAATATGGGTATTGAAGTTGTTCTCCCTTCCAGTGTGGCATTGATGGCCAGTATACAAGTTCAGTCCACTATAGTCGAGAGGATCCGGATGGCGCAGTCGGCAGATTCCAAGCTTCAGCGACTCAGAGCAGAGTGTGAGGCAGGACAAAGACCAGAGTTATGCATTCATGAGGATGGTACACTTCGACATGGTAAGCGTCTTTGTGTACCCAGCGGAGATATCAGACAGGAGATCTTGTCAGAGGCGCACAGTTCTCAGTATTCCATCCATCCTGGCAGTACGAAGATGTACCGTGATATCCGGCTGCATTTCTGGTGGAATGGCATGAAACGGGAGATAGCTCGGTTTGTCTCTCGGTGTTTGGTTTGCCAACAAGTTAAAGCCGAACATCAGAGACCGGCTGGACTTCTTCAGCCCTTACCGATTCCAGAATAGAAGTGGGAGCATGTGACCATGGATTTTGTGACTGGACTACCTAGATCCCCAGCTGGTAGAGATGCTATCTGGGTTATAGTTGACAGGCTCACGAAAGTGGCTCACTTTCTTCCATTCAGAGTTGGTCAGTCGACGGCTCAGTTAGCAGAGATGTACCTCAGACAGATTATCAGATTGTACGGTGTGCCCGTCAGTATCACTTTGGACAGAGACTCAAGATTTACGTCGCACTTTTGGCGTAGCTTGCAAGAGAGTTTGGGGACTCATCTCCAGTTCAGTTCAGCATATCACCCGCAGACAGATGGACAGTCGGAGCGCACGATCCAGACTCTTGAAGACATGTTGCGGTCTTGCACACTTGACTTCGGTGGTTCATGGGAAGATCATTTACACCTGGTGGAATTCTCATACAACAATAGTTTCCAGGCCAGTATCCAAATGGCACCGTTCGAGGCACTGTATGGCAGGAAGTGCAGATCCCCGCTAGCCTGGGATGATGTTGGAGAGAGACAGATGCTTGGTCCAGAAATGATTGCTCAGACCGTTGAAGTAGTCAGGCGAGTCAGAGATCATCTTCGAGTTGCCCAAGATCGCCAGCGCCATTGGACCGATTCTCATCGGCGTCCTCTCGAGTTCTCGGTCGGCGATCATGTATTCCTGAGGATTTCGCCTAACCGTGGCGTCATTCGTTTCGGCGTACGGGGCAAGCTTAGTCCTAGGTATATAGGACCGTTTGACATTCTGGAGCGAGTAGGAGATGTATCCTATCGTCTCGCTCTTCCGCCATCGCTAAGCGAGGTGCATGACGTGTTCCATGTATCCCAATTACGACGGTACATCTCGGACCCGAGCCACATCCTGGATCATTCGGAATTGGTTGTTGGTACCAACCTTTCGTATGAGGAGAGGCCCGTGTCTATATTGGATCGAAGAGAGAAGATCCTCAAGAACAAGACTATCAAGTTAGTCCGAGTTGCTTGGGGTCATCACTCTTTGGGGGAGTCAACGTGGGAGCGTGAGGATGATATCCGATCGCGATATCCCAACTTGTTTGACCCGTGAGGTATAATGTCTTTCTTATGCCTCATGCCTTCGAATCCTTGCTTGTATGATTGATTGATTGCCTAGTATAGCTTGCTTACTGTTAGTGTAGCTTGTTCTTGCCCCTCTAGCCCCTTGATTAAATTCCGAGGACGGAATTCTTTTAAGGTGGGTAGAGTTGTAAAGCCTGTGGTTCATATTACGTATTTTGGAAATACGTGTACGTATTTTCTTGTATTGTTCCTTGTTTAGTTTTCTTGGCTTGGTTTAACTCTCGGTTTGGGTTGGTTTGGTTTGGCCGGCTAGTTGCTTGGTCCAATCATGGACCAAGGTGAACCCCCTACCTACCATAACCCATGATATTTATTTCCCCACCAACCTTCTCTCTCCTACATAACTCTCATTTATTTCTTCTTCTTCTTCTTCCTTCCTCTCCACAACTCCCCAACCCTTAGGTAAGTGCAACTTGCTTCCACAAGAGAACTCATTTTATGGTTCCATTAGCTTCTTCTCATGATTCTAAGACACATTAGAACTTATCATTTTCTATTTTGAGGCTTTATTTCTTGTAGATCTAGAGTTTTATTACTTTCGGATTTTGGTGGTTTTGATCTATTAAACTCCTTTGTTTTCAAGTTTTGATGGTTCCATATTTTAGAGAATTTTATTCTACCCAATTTTGACCTTTGGAAAGTTGGATTCGGACTTGTTTTGACCAAGTTATGAGCATTTGGAGTTTTGGGTTCCATCCATGGAGTCCTTGCTGTTCTTGCTATTCTTGCCCTTTGGAGAAGATAGTGAACAGTGAGCTAGCTTTTTAGCTTACGCCACTGAGTCGTACGCTGCTGTTTAGTGAGCGTACGCTAGCCTTCGTACGCTGCTATTTAGTGAGCGTACGCTAGCCTTCGTACGCTGCTGTTTAGTGAGCGTACGCTGGCTTGAGTACGCTGCTCTTTAGTGAGCGTACGCTGGCTTGAGTACGCTGCTCTTTAGTGAGCGTACGCTGCTTTTCGTACGCTGCTCTTTAGTGAGCGTACACTGACTTGAGTACACTGCTCTTTAGCGTGCGTACGCTAGTCTTGATACGCTGCCTGTTGGCAGCGTGTCTTTTCGTACGCTAGCTTGAGAGTACGCTGACCTGTAGTTCGAGCGTGCCTTGGTACGCTAGCTTAAGCGAGCAAGGCGTACGCTGGCTTGAGCGTATGCTAGCCTATCTTGTCATCCTGGTTCAACCCGAGAGCTTGTGACCCCCATACGCTGCCTTTTACGCTGCCTTTTGGGAGCGTATGCTTACCTGAGCGTATGCCTACCTGAGCGTATGGCCTTTGGCAGACTTGATCTTATATTAGCATGTCAGTTTGGTTTTATTTTCCTTATCCTGGATTTTATAGCCCTGTATATTGATATTTATTTAGATATTTTACGTCCATTTCATATCCTTACGCCTTTTGACCTGAACTTGATAATCCCCGAATTTACTTGATATGCTTGGAATTGATAATTGAGCACGACCTGATAGTGACCCGTAGTGGTACACTCCTGACATAATAACCTGACATGACCTGATAGTGGCCCGTCGTGGCGCACTCCTGACTAGTATACTTGACCTGATAACCTGACATGTTATATCTCGAATAGCTGTTGCGATGGCTACCTGACATGACATGACCTGTATAATTAATCCTGGACACCGTGGGTGATTGTGCCTGTATAAATAAACCAGTCCTATCTTGCATCATGTCTAAGATGGGACTCCTGAGTACCACGGTTAGGAGTACCTATTGAAATGGACTAAGGTTAATAACTAGATTAACACATTAGTCATGAAGAGATTTCCCAGCTACAGGCAATCTCGTTACCTGGGCACGCCTTGGGATCTGTAGCCTGCCGTCGAGTAGGGCACATTTCCAGCACACTGTCATGTGTTGCACCTTTCAAGCTACCTAAGGGTACATTCGTTTCCTGGACGATGTACCCACCTGAATTCAACTCTAATCTTTTTACCCGGGGAACCTGGATGGTCTGCAGGGCTTGTGGCTGTGGAATAATCTCACTACATCTTGCTAGTAATTAGGATTGTGACAACCCTAGTTAGTTAAAGTATCAAGCCGTAGTTCTTGCTTGGCCGTGAAGTGATTGGATGGAGTCTAACCAGTCTAGTCTTGCCCTGATCCTGTTCCAGACTATTGAATGGCCAGCATGCTTGTATTTATTTTCTCGATAAATGGTGAGAAACCAAGCTCCGTTCAGACGAAGGGTTACAACTCCGGTCCTTGTTTGGTTTACGGGTTGTAACCTGGCTATCTGAATAGTTCTATGGTTATCTCGTCGTATATCATCCTGGCATGTTTTTCTTATTTCCAGTCTTTACCATTTAATTATATTCCTATCTTTTATTATATTATTTATATTCCTGTGCTGATTGCTGGTTTTAGTTCTTAAGTGAAGCCTCCTTTGTGGCACTTGCTCTTTCTGGGGTCTGACCCAGCTGGTTTTGTATGGCCAGATTTCGGAGCAGCTCCAGAGGATCTACCGACCTTCCAGCCAGATGGTGGCCACTAGACGGAACCCTGGCAACGAGTGGGTTATTTTGGCTCTTCCACTCTATTGTAAAAATATTCTTTTGAGGTGTTTAGCCGACGAGCACCTGTTTAGCTCGATTGTACTTTATTTACTGTCTGCCTACGGGCTGTAACATGATTAACAGATCCTAGGGTTGATCATGTATGACTAAACTCTTGCTAGTCCTAACATTTTGTAACGACTAGCTTCATGATCAGCTGAATATGTAATATTTGGGACGCCTTATCATTGTATATTTAATGATCATACATCTTGTAACATTTACTTACTTGCTTGTGATTGAGACACTAGGCTTGTTCATGACCATAGGAGACTGTTGGCTTGTAGTAAACCCTCATGTATCTAGACAGCCGTGACCGTATAGCGAGATGGAATCCATTTCATATACGTAGCTGGCTATGTCTGCTCCCGCTCTCCAGTATTCTGGTTCTGGGGCGTGACATATATATATATATATATATATATATATATATATATATATATATATATATATATATATATATATATATATATATATATATATATATATATAAATATATATATATATTTTATTTTTATATATATATATATATATATATATATATATATATATATATATATATATATATATATATATAAAATATATATATATATTTTATTTATATATATATATATATATATATATATATATATATATATATGGGTCGGATTTTAAAATATATATATATATAAATATATAAATATATATATATATATATATATATATATATATATATATATATATATATATATATATATATATATATATATATATATATATATATATATATATATATATATATATATATATATATATTTTATATATATATATATATATATATATATATATATATATATATATATATATAAATATATAAATATATAATATATATATATATATATATATATATATATATATATATATATATATATATATATATATATATATATATATACACGTTTGATAGTTTAATAATATTTGGGTCAGATTTTAAAATATATGGTTTGGGCCGATATGGGCTCTTATATTGATTTTGTTTTGAGTCTTTACAAGAATTATAAATATATAGTATTTATATATATGTTCAATAAGTATTTCTAATAATATTGCTAAGGGGCTTATTTATTATATATTATATAATCAGTTTAAGTAAATAAGATTTCATTTTTAATTAAGGTAATTGATTTAGGTATACTAATATAAGCTTTATATATAATAAATAGTTTATTATCTATAAGCATATTTTCTCAAAGGGTTTATATGTGAAATAAAAGTTTACATCTAAAGGTTTATCTTCCAATTAGTTTTTATATTTCTAAAAAGAATATATAATATTTTCTAAATAATTTTTCTAAGATATATATTGGGATTAAAGGAATATTTTTTTCTTAGATCAAATTTCCCTCCTAGATTATTTTTTACCACGACTAATCGTAGTTCCTATTCTTTTTTAAATTCGAACTTCTTCATATTGCACTTGGCTAATTGGATTATTCTGACCTCAATGAGATTGTTTGTTTCACCAGCTTAGGATCAGACCAGTACATTTCTTATTTGTTTCATGTATTAATAGTTACTATATTTGCATGACTAGTGATGTTATACTTGATTCTTAACACGTTCGTTACACGGATTAGTGGCATATAAATTTTAGTCATGATACCATGTTTTATCGTGCTTGTATTATCGTGTTTCGTGACCTATTGTCGTGACTTGATCTATGTGTAGTAGTCGGGCAAAAAAGTACCGAGTAGATATGTGATCAGACCCATAGACCGTGCTTTATTTTTATATGTTTATGTAGACCTTGAGGATGAAAATCCTATGTAGACTGTCACGCCCTAGAACCAGAATACTAGAGAGCGGGGGCAGACATAGCCAGCTACGTATATTAAAATAGAATACATCTCAACTATACGGTCACGGCTGTCTAGATATGAGGGTTTACTACAAGCCAACAGTCTCTTAAGGTCAAGCCTATTGTCTCAATCTCAAGCAAGTAATATAATTACAAGATGTATGATCATTAAATATACAATAAAAGGCGTCCCAAATATTACATATCAGCTGATCATGAAGCTAGTCGTACAAAATGTTAGGACTAGCAAGAGTTTAAGTCATACATGATCAACCCTAGGATTTGTTAATCATGTTTACAGCCCGTAGGCAGACAGTAAGTAAAAGTGCATCAAGCTAACAGGTGCTCGTCGGCTAAACGCCTCAAAAGAATAAATTTACAATAGAGTGAGCGAAACAAAATAGAAAACCCACTCGTAGCCCGGGTTCCTTCTAGTCGCAACCATTGGGCTGGAAGCTTGGTAGATCCTCGGAAGCTGCTCCAAAATCTGGCCACACAAAACCAGCTGGGTCAACCCCAGAAAGAGCAAGTGCCACAAGGGGGCCATGAAATAAGAACAAAAGCCAGCAATCAGCACAAGAAATTTTAATATTAAAACTAGAATTACGAAAACATGTCAGGATGATATACGACGAGATAACCATGGAACTATTCCGATAGCCAGGTTACAACCCGTAAACCAAACAAGGACCGGGGTTGTAACCCTTCACCTGAACAGAACTTGGTTTTCTACCATTTATCGGCAAGATAATAACGCAAGAAATCAAGACAGGGAGCAATCTTGTACTGAATCAAGACATGGCTAAACTGGTTATACCTCATTCAATCAATCACGGCCAAACAGATACTACGGCTTACTACTTTAACTAACTAGGGTTATCACAGGCCTAATTACTAACAAGATGCAGTGAGATTGTTCTACAGCCACAAGCCCTGCAGACCATCCAGGTTACCCAGGTCAAAAATTAGGGGTTGAATTCAGGTGGGTACATCGCCCGGAGACAAATGTACCCTTAGATGACTTAGAGGGTGCAACACGCGACGGTGTGCTGGAAATGTGCCCTACTCGACGGCAGGCTACAGATCCCAAGAGCGCCCAGGTAACGGGATTGCCCGTAGCTGTGTCATCTCTTCATGACTACTGTGTTATTCTAGTTATTAACCTTAATCCATTTTAGTAGGTACTCCTGACCGTGGTACTCAGGAGTCCCATCCTAGACATGATGCAAGACAGGACAAGTGGATTTAACAAGCAAGCAAGAAGAACCACCCACGGTGTCAAGGCAAGTCAAGTTAAGTTATCAAGATAAATCATGTCAGGGTACTTGTCAGGAGTGCGCCACGACGGGCCACTATCATGTCAGGTTGGTCATGTCAGGAGTGCACCACTACGGGTCACTGTCGTGTTATGCTAGTGCCTTGTCATACCAGGCCATGTGCTATAGTCATTCCAAACATATTAAGTAAAATCAAGTTTATGACAAAAGGCGTAAGGATATAAAATGGCATAAAATAAAATATCAAAATACGGGGTTATAGAAGAACCAAGCTTAAGAAATAAAACCAAAACTCCAAGAGTCAGTGGACTAAGCAAGGGGTCAAGGAGCAGCATACGTGCAAAAGCACGTACACAAGGCTCACTCAAGTCTGTGTACCAAGGCACCCTCAAGTGAGCAGTGTACGTGAAAAGTCACGCACACACAAGGGAGCAGTGTACGTGAAAGTCACGCACGCTACAGGGAGCAGTGTGTGAAAGTCACGCACGCTACAGGGAGCAGTGTGTGAAAGTCACGCACGCTACAGGGAAGCAGGGTGTGAAAGTCACGCATGCTACAGGAAGCAGTGTGTGAAAGTCACGCACGCTCAAGGGAGCAGTGTGTGAAAGTCACGCACGCTACAGGGAGCAGCTGCATGAAAAGTCACGCACGCTCAAGGGAGCAGCATACGTGAAAGTCACGCACGCTCAAGGGAGCAGTGTGTGAAAGTCACGCACGCTCAAGGGAGCAGTGTGTGAAAGTCACGCACGCTCAAAGAGACACGCTTCCAACAGGAAGCGTACTCAAGCCTGCGTATGCAGCGCTAAAAGAGCGCGCGTAGCTCAGTGTGTGTAGCTAAACAGCTCTTCACACTGCTCACTGTCTTCTCCAAACAGCAAGAACACCAAGAAAGAACCCAAAGCTCCACAAGATCATAACTTGGCCATCCGAACTCCAAATCCGGATTTCCAAAGTTCCAACTTGGGTGAAACTGAAAGCTCTTCCACATGGAAACATCAAAACTCATAGAAAACCAACATAAATAGCTCAAACCATGCAAAATCCGAAAATAGAAATAACTTAGATCTACATCAACAGAGGCTCCAAATCATAAAAACCCAAGAACTAATGTTGATCTCCATGTCCTAAACTAGCAAATGGACAAAGAAAAGAGGGTCCTCATGTAGTGGCAAGATGCACTTGCCTAGGTTTAGGAGAGTTGTGGAGGAAGGAGAAGAAGAAGAAGAAGAAAATTAATGGTGGAAGTAAAGAAGAGAGAGAGTGGTAGGTGGTGTTTTAATGGTGGAGGTTGTGGTGTGTTGAGGGTGTATCATAGGGCTAGGGTGATCTAATGCTCAAAACCGAACCAAATCGAACCAACCTAATAAAACCGAGCCATGAGAAAACCCATAATACGAGAAATACCAAAATTCTACAAGCTGAGAAAATAAAAATACATGCCAAAATCCAGATACGAGTATAAATACGAAATACAGGAAAATATGGGAAATGAGGGTGACAGCTCTACCCACCTTAAAAGAATTCCGTCCTCAAAATTTAATCAAGGAGCTAGAGATTGCCACGACAAGCTACACTAAGCACAGGCAAGCTACACTAAGCAGTCCAATCATACAATCATACAATACAAGCAAGGAAAGGAAAATGTAAGGCATAAGAAAGACATTATACCTCACGAGTCAAACAGGTAGGGATACCGCAATCGGATGTCGTCCTCACGCTCCCACGTTGACTCACCTAGAGAGTGACGACCCCAAGCAACACGGACTAATTTAATAGTCTTGTTCTTGAGTATCTTCTCCCTCCGGTCCAATATAGACACGGGCCTCTCCTCATACGAAAGGTTGGTACCAACAACCAATTCCGAATGGTCTAGGATGTGGCTCGGGTTCGGAATATACCGTCGTAATTGGGACACATGGAATACATCATGTACCTCACTTAGCGACGGCGGAAGAGCGAGACGATAGGATACATCTCCTACTCGCTCTAGAATATCGAACGGCCCTATATACCTAGGACTAAGCTTTCCCCGCACGCCGAAGCGAATGACGCCACGGTTAGACGAGATCCTAAGGAATACATGGTCGCCGACAGCAAATTCTAAGGGACGCCGATGAGCATCGGCCCAATGGCGCTGGCGGTCCTGGGCAACTCGGAGGTGATCTCTGACCTTCCTGACCACTTCAACCGTCTGGGAAATCAATTCGGGTCCGAGCATCTGCCTCTCCCCGACATCGTCCCATGCTAGCGGGGATCTGCACTTCCTGCCATAAAAAGCCTCGAAGGGTGCCATCTGGATACTGGCCTGATAACTATTGTTGTACGAGAATTCCACCAGGTGCAGATAATTCTCCCATGAACCACCGAAGTCAAGGGTACAGGATCTCAACATATCTTCAAGGGTCTGGATTATGCGCTCTGATTGACCATCCGTCTGCGGGTGATAAGCTGAGCTGAACTGAAGACGAGTCCCCAAACTCTTCTGCAAGCTGCGCCAAAAGTGTGATGTGAATCTCGAATCCCTGTCTGAGATGATGCTGACTGGCACACCGTGAAGCCTGACGATCTGCCTGAGGTACATTTCTGCTAACTGCACCGTCGACTGTCCAACTCTGAATGGGAGAAAGTGTGCCACCTTGGTAAGCCTGTCCACAATTACCCAAATAGCATCTCTGCCGGCCGGAGATCTGGGCAATCCGGTCACGAAATCCATGGTTATATGTTCCCATTTCCATTATGGGATCGGTAAGGGTTGAAGAAGTCCAGCAGGCCTCTAATGTTCAGCTTTAACCTGTTGGCAAACCAAACACCGAGAGACAAACCGGGCTATCTCCCTCTTCATGTCATTCCACCAGAAATGCTGACGGATATCACGGTACATCTTCGTACCACCCGGATGAATAGAATACTGTGAACTGTGGGCTTCTGCCATGACTTCCTGTCTGATATCTCCACTGGGTACACAAAGACGAGAGCCGTGCCGAAGTGTACCATCTTCATGGATACATAACTCTGGCCTTCTTCCTGCTTCACACTCTGCTCTGAGTCGCTGGATCTTGGAATCTGCTGACTGCGCCATCCGGATCCTCTTAACTATGCTGGACTGAACCTGTAGACTGGCCATCAATGCCACACTGGTAGGAAGAACCACTTCAATTCCCATCTTCTGAAGATCTGCCAATAATTTTGGTTGCGCCGTCAGGAAATAAACTTCGGCTCTCCTGCTCAATGCATCTGCTACAACGTTGGCCTTCCCGGGATGATACTGCAAATCCACATCATAATCCACCAATAGCTCGAGCCATCTTCTCTGTCGCATATTAAAGTCCTTCTGGGTGAAAACATACTTCAGGCTCTTATGATCAGTAAAGATCTCCACTCTATCTCCGTACAAGTAGTGTCTCCACAACTTCAAAACAAACACTACCGCTGCCAATTCCAAGTCGTGGGTCGGGTAATTCTTCTTATGATCACGTAGTTGGTGTGACGCATAAGATATTACCTTCCCATGCTGTATTAAGACACACCCCAATCCTCTGCCTGAAGCGTCGTAATAAACTGTGAATCCTCCGGTCCCATCTGGAAGGGTGAGAATGGAAGCCGTTATCAAACCTCGCTTCAACTTCTCAAATGATTCCTGATACTCTGTTGTCCAAACAAATGGCACATCCTTGTGGGTCAACTGGGTCATCGGCGCTGAAATCCTTGCGAAATCTGAAATGAACCGCCGGTAGTAGCCGGCCAATCCAAGGAAGCTGCGAACCACTGCCACTGAGCTGGGTACCGGCCATGACTCGATAGCCACAATCTTCTGGGGATCCACTTCCACTCCTCCTCGGGTAATGATGTGACCCAAGTATGAAATGCGATCGAGCCAGAACTCGCATTTACTGAACTTGGCGTACAACTGATGCTTCCTAAGCGTCTGTAGGATGACTCTGAGATGCTTCTCATGCTCTGCTTCACTCTTGCTGTAGACCAGGATGTCATCTAGGAACACGATCACGAATTGGTCCAAGTAAGGCATAAAAATGCGATTCATGAGGTCCATGAATACGGCCGGCGCATTGGTCGCTCCAAAGGGCATAACAAGGAACTCCCAATGTTTATACCTCGATCTGAATGCTGTCTTCGGGATGTCCTGCTCTCTGACTCTGATCTGGTGGTATCCCGACCGCAAGTCGATCTTCGAAAATACTGAAGCCCCTCTGAGCTGATCAAACAAGTCATCTATCTTCGAAAGAGGGTATCTGTTCTTGATTGTCACCGAATTCAAGGTACGATAATCAACACATAGCCTGGACGTACCATCCTTCTTTTTCACAAGAAGCATCGGGGCTCCCCAAGGCGATCCACTTGCACGGATGAATCCCTTGGTCCTCAGTTCTTCAATCATCTTGTACAAAATCTCCAATTCTGAAGGCGCCATCCTGTAGACTCGCTCTGATACTGATGCTGTCCCGGGAATCAAGTCTATAGTGAACTCAATCTTCCGCTCTGGCGGCATCCCTGGAAGCTCCTCTGGAAAGACATCTGGAAACTCTTCAACTATCCGGTGTAACTGCACTGCTGCTACTGCCATCCGTAATGCTGGGGAAGATGGCTCCACTGCGCCTCTGGAAAACAAAAACTCTGGCTCGCCGGGGATACTAAAGACAACTCTGCCAATATGGCAGTCTATCCTAGCATACTGGTTTCTCAACCAATCCATGCCTAGGACTACATCATAGTCTGCCATAGGAAACTCTATGAATCTAGCGGGGAACTCCCTACCGCTAACTACGATCCGACACGAGGAAAACACTCGATCTACTCCCACAAGACCATTACCAGTAAGTATATTGAGTCTCACTGATAATGACTCAGGCTCCAATCCTATCCGTGTCGCGAATCGTGCAGACATGAATGAATGCGATGCACCAGAATCAAATAATACAGACGCTGGAAAGGAGTTGACGAGAATAGTACCTGCCACTACCTCACCTGGTGCAACTTCTTCTTCCATAGCCATCATTATGGCCTGACCTTGTCCTCTGGCTGCTGGTCCCCTCTGCTGGAAACCTCTCTGCCTATTCTGGGTCTGAGCTTGGGCTTGTGCATACTGCTGGGGGTGTTGTTGCTGGAATGCCTAAGACTGAGGCGGCAAGGGCCTCGAAGATTGATACTGCTGCTGCTGAACTGGTGCTGGGGTCGGTCCTCTCACCGAAGAGCTAGAAGGGTTGGATGCTGATGAACCACCCCTATTCGGGCAAGCCCTATCCTATGATCTGCTGCTCCACAAGCCAGGCACAATCCCTGCGCCCTGCGACAGTCTGCCACCATATGCCCTGGCTTCCCGCAATGAGAACATCCCATCGCAGAAGTCTGCTTCTGCTTCTGCTGCTGCGGGTACGTCGGGGTCGAATGCTGAACCGACGTTACGGAGGCCGCCTGCCTCGGAGTTCCAATGGTCAATCCCCTAGCTGCCGGGGCTGAAACTGATGATTGGTGCATCTGACTGTGGGACCGCTTCCTACCTCCGGTCCTATCTACTATCCTCTTGGAGGTATACTCATGCCTCCTAGCTGCTCTCAAGACTGCATCGAACGTCTGGTGCTCGAACTGCTCAACCGCCAACAAGATCTCCAAATGCAGTCCCTGCTGGAACCGCTGGGCCCTATCAAACTCGGTCGCCACCAAGGTGGGGGCAAACCTACTGAGCCTAGAAAACTCCGATGCATAACTGTCGACCGTCCTGCCTCCTTGCTTCAAGTTGGTAAATCTGGTCTGCAGGTCGTACCGAGCCACAGCATCAAAATACTTCGTCTGGAATCTCTCCCTAAACACTGCCCAAGAAATGGGTGCCACTAATCCCATGGCCTGCACCGTCCACCAATTGCGAGCTAAATCCAACAACTGCAGGCGTACCACCGCCACCTTCTCATTTTTGGGTGTCCTGGCTGCTTCCAGAATCACTTCGGTATCCTGAAGCCATGCATCCGCGGCAATCGCATCCTCGGTGCCGTCGAAGAAAGGAGGGTTCAATCGCTTGAAGCTGTTGGCCGCCTGGTTCCCTGGATGTCCGCTTCGGGTCAAAGCATCTTGAACTGTCTGGTGCAGGGCGTCGCTTTGACGATCTTGGGAAGCTATCAAGGTTCTGATGAGGCCTACTAAGGTACCATCATCTGGCTCTGCGGGCTGGACGGGCCGAACTGGTGACTCTCCTCCAATAGGTATCACTCTGGAGGCGACTCCAAAATGCTGGGCCTGATCTCCAGGTTGCTGCTGGTCCACGGGTGGTGCTCTTTCTTGCTGATCGGCAGGGTCAGGTACAGTGCCGCTGAGGAAAACGACACAGGGAAACAATAAGGAAGGACCAGGACAGATCAACGATACAAGCATGTAATCAGGGCAAGAATTTCAGGGATTTGAAAATACGGGCGGAGATCAAGGGCGAATACTGATTGAGACATCTATTCGATAAACCCCTCATATTTCTTGATTGACAAGACCTGCATGGGCCACCACTTAAACCATGTCACGCCCCAGAACCAGAATACTGGAGAGCAGGGGCAGACATAGCCAGCTACGTATATTGAAATAGAATACATCTCAACTATACGGTCACGGCTGTCTAGATATGAGGGTTTACTACAAGCCAACAGTCTCTTAAGGTCAAGCCTATTGTCTCAATCTCAAGCAAGTAATATAATTACAAGATGTATGATCATTAAATATACAATAAAAGGCGTCACAAATATTACATATCAGCTGATCATGAAGCTAGTCGTACAAAATGTTAGGACTAGCAAGAGTTTAAGTCATACATGATCAACCCTAGGATTTGTTAATCATGTTTACAGCCCGTAGGCAGACAGTAAGTAAAAGTGCATCGAGCTAATAGGTGCTCGTCGGCTAAACGCCTCAAAAGAATAAATTTACAATAGAGTGAGCGAAACAAAATAGAAAACCCACTCGTAGCCTTGGTTCCTTCTAGTCGCCACCATTGGGCTAGAAGCTTGGTAGATCCTCGGGAGATGCTCCAAAATCTGGCCACACAAAACCAGCTGGGTCAACCCCAGAAAGAGCAAGTGCCATAAGGGGGCCACGAAATAAGAACAAAAGTCAGCAATCAGCACAAGAAAATTTAATATTAAAACTAAAATTACGAAAATATGTCAGGATGATATACGACGAGATAACCATGGAACTATTCCGATAGCCAGGTTACAACCCGTAAACCAAATAAGGACCGGGGTTGTAACCCTTCACCTGAACAGAACTTGGTTTTCCACCATTTATCGGCAAGATAATAACACAAGAAATCAAGACAGGGAGCAATCTTGTACTGAATCAAGACATGGCTAAACTGGTTATACCTCATTCAATCAATCACGGCCAAACAGATACTACGGCTTACTACTTTAACTAACTAGGGTTATCACAGGCCTAATTACTAACAAGATGTAGTGAGATTGTTCTACAGCCACAAGCCCTGCAGACCATCCAGGTTACCCAGGTCGAAAATTAGGGGTTGAATTCAGGTGGGTACATCGCCCGGAGACAAATGTACCCTTAGGTGACTTAGAGGGTGCAACACGCGACGGTGTGCTAGAAATGTGCCCTACTCGACGGCAGGCTACAGATCCCAAGAGCGCCCAGGTAACGGGATTGCCCGTAGCTGTATCATCTCTTCATGACTACTGTGTTATTCTAGTTATTAACCTTAATCCATTTTAGTAGGTACTCCTGACCGTGGTACTCAGGAGTCCCATCCTAGACATGATGCAAGACAGGACAAATGGATTTAACAAGCAAGCAAGAAGAACCACCCACGGTGTCAAGGCAAGTCAAGTTAAGTTATCAAGATAAATCATGTCAGAGTAATTGTCAGGAGAACGCCACGACGGGCCACTATCATGTCAGGTTGGTCATGTCAGGAGTGCACCACTACGGGTCACTGTCGTGTTATGCTAGTGCCTTGTCATACCAGGCCATGTGCTATAGTCATTCCAAACATATTAAGTAAAATCAAGTTCATGACAAAAGGCGTAAGGATATAAAATGGGCATAAAATAAAATATTAAAATATGGGGTTATAGAAGAACCAAGCTTAAGAAATAAAACCAAAACTCCAAGAGTCAGTGGACTAAGCAAGGGGTCAAGGGGCAGCATACGTGCAAAAGCACGCACGCAAGGCTCACTCAAGTCTGTGTACCAAGGCACCCTCAAGTGAGCAGTGTACGTGAAAAGTCACGCACACACAAGGGAGCAGTGTACGTGAAAGTCATGCACGCTACAGGGAGCAGTATGTGAAAGTCACGCACGCTACAGGGGAGCAGTGTGTGAAAGTCACGCACGCTACAGGAAGCAGTGTGTGAAAGTCACGCACGCTCAAGGGAGCAGTGTGTGAAAGTCACGCACGCTACAGGGAGCAGCTGCGTGAAAAGTCACGCATGCTCAAGGGAGCAGCATACGTGAAAGTCACGCACGCTCAAGGGAGCGGTGTGTGAAAGTCACGCACGCTCAAGGGAGCAGTGTGTGAAAGTCACGCACGCTCAAGGAGACACGCTTCCAACAGGAAGCGTACTCAAGCCTGCGTACGCAGCACTAAAAGAGCGCGCGTAGCTCAGTGTGTGTAGCTAAACAGCTCTGTACACTGCTCACTGTCTTCTCCAAACAGCAAGAACACCAAGGAAGAACCCAAAGCTCCACAAGATCATAACTTGGCCATCCGAACTCCAAATCCGAATTTCCAAAGTTCCAACTTGGGTGAAACTGAAAGCTCTTCCACATGGAAACATCAAAACTCATCGAAAACCAACATAAATAGCTCAAACCATGCAAAATCTAAAAATAGAAATAACTTAGATCTACATCAACAGAGACTCCAAATCATAAAAACCCAAGAACTAATATTGATCTCCATGTCCTAAACTAGCAAATGGACAAAGAAAAGAGGGTCCTCATGTAGTGGCAAGATGCACTTGCCTAGGTTTAGGAGAGTTGTGGAGGAAGGAGAAGAAGAAGAAGAAGGAAATTAATGGTGGAAGTAAAGAAGAGAGAGAGTGGTAGGTGGTGTTTTAATGGTGGAGGTTGTGGTGTGTTGAGGGTGTAGCATAGGGCTAGGGTGATCCAATGCTCAAAATCGAACCAAACCGAACCAACCTAATAAAACCGAGCCATGAGAAAACCCATAATACGAGAAATACCAAAATTCTACAAGCTGAGAAAAATAAAAATACATGCCAAAATCCAGATACGAGTATAAATACGAAATACAGGAAAATATGGGAAATGAGGGTGACATAGACCGTGCGGTGTAGTGTCCCCGCCCGATCACATATTGAAAGGAGTACTTCAAATCACTTAGATGGTTATGTTTCCTTGTTCCATGCTTTACTTATCTTTATAACTCATGTTAACTGCTCCACTTTACTTTCTATGCCATATTTTATAGTTTTATATTTACTCATGTATGCCATGACTATTCACTATTTTTTATAGTCGTTATCATATATTTGGAACTGTATGCAATGATTGTACTCATTCTATTCCTGACTGGTAACCTATTTTTTTTAGCTTAGTCAATTGCTACTCCATGCACTGGGATCCTTGGGAGAGAATTGGATATATGTTGGAGGTCGATCCTAGAGATTAGATAGATAGATTATTTGATCATAAAGTTTAATGAGTTGTTCTAATTTTAATGTATTATTGAATCCTTGTACTTTAATCAAAGATAAACTTTGGATATTGTAATTTGATTTAGTTATATATTGTGAATGAGCAAATAAAAAGATTATCCTATAAGCAAATATTGTGTACTTATACTGATCATTGAGGTCTATACATTGTTCTATCATCGATACTGCGTTGTAGGCTGGACTTGACCACGCACTCATATCCGAAAAGCGGGTGCGGGTGGTGACAAAAACTCTTAAATGAATAGAGAAGTAAAGAGATGATTGAGTGAATTGAATGAATAATTTTCCTCCATTCGGGCAGAGTTTGGTAGTCCAACATTCAAAAATTTGAACATTAAGAACATATTCTTCAGGGTGACAAACTCTCTCGAAAACTGGCTCAGGGGGATCGAGTTCGGCCAGAACTCGGTCCAATTTCGGTTGCCTTAGACCAGGTTGGGTTAATAAAGAATTTGATGGGTTCTGTTTTTCTAGATATGTTGGCTGAATTTTATATATATGGACTATTTGGATATGGATTGAGTAGGCTTAATTTGATGTTGACTTGATAGCTAAGCCATGTGCCAATCTCTAAAGTCATCAAATGATATGTCTGCGGGTTTGATTTGACGATACGAACCCAATCGTATGTCCAAAATTGGATTCCGGTGGGCCATACACAAATGTGTCCATTGGATCGAGTTACGGGCCCGCCAAAATAGCGTTCCGGTCGACCTTCTCAGAATCGGACTAAACCTGGCTCACAGGACCAGAAAAATGATACGAGTCCAGTGGCATAGGTTTCGTCTCGAGGTAACGAACGTGCACAAAGTAATTAGGGTTTTTGCAAAGGGGTCGAGACGGTGATTTTTGACGGATATACCTCGAATTCGTCGCGCACATACAACCAATTCGAGTTCCATCAAATCTCACATGTGCACGAAGTCCATACGCACCTTTCGATGCAAGTGGTTTGTAACCAAGTCGCCCGGATTGTCAGGACGGACCCCGTATCGAAAAATTCTAGTTTTGAAAAATGTTTTCTCGGTTTTGGGAATCAGTTTTCTCAACATACAATCGGCAAAATTTAATTCTAAAAAAGGATTATTGAGACCTATAGGTTGTCTAAATTGTCCTTCAATTAGTTTTCTAGAATTCCTAATGGGTTGACAGTAAATACCCTCTCAAGTTGGGGTTTGGACTGGTTTATACACTGTTTTCGAACAGGTTTTTCGATAACTTTGTGTCGATTTCACGGACAATCTAGGATGTTAAATTTGAAACTATTTGAAGGGACTTAGACTCGTATAGGTTGTCTACGTGTAGGATTTTATGGCTTGGAATTTTACTAAGCAAGAATGGAGAAACGAGAAGAGGAAGATGAGTACCAATACTGCAACCTGTTGTTGCTTCCACTATTAACTGTTGTTACAGCTGCTGTTGCCACGTGCGCCGATCGATGACGACTTTACGACGGTGTAGAGGAGGTCGTTGGGGGTGCCGGGGACATGGGTCGCATGGTGGTGGTTGCGACAGCGTCCGGTGGCTGTTGCCGCTGCCGCTGTGTTGTGCTCATGCGCTGCGCTCGCGTTCACGTGTTGTTGCACCAGCCTGGTGTCGTCCATGGTGGCCACCGGGGATCGGTGCGGCGGTGCAACGAGATATGGGGTGGCGAACTTCGACGTTGTTACAAAAGTTACAACGAGCTCGAGCGGGGACTGGGTTCGCGTAGACGAAGAAAGGGATCGAAAACCTACGCCACCAATGCATGTAGCAGCTCCGACTCATACGGGTCTGTGCAGGCGGAGACAAGGCAGCTCCACACTGATTGCAGCCCGGAGGTGGTCGGAAGGCAGTACGGTGGAGAACGATGGAGGAGGAAGGGGTGGCTTGTCGCTACTATTTTAGAGGGAGGATGGGGAGTTGAATATGCATAGAAGATCTTACAGAGAAGGAAAGGGCTCAAGCTCTCTTTAAGTTCCTTCAAAGCCTATGTAAACAGGTATATTTATTATGTATATTATATTAATATATCTTTATACCTCTATCATCAAATATTATATAGATATCTAATAAATCAATGATTAGAATCTTTTAAAATATTATATACATATCTAATAAATATATTTATGCACATATATACCTTTATCTATACATATAGCTTATAATCAATCATTTAGATTATACATACTAATTCGAATCCTAATAAAATATCTAAACTCTAAAATTATTCTAGAAATAGAAATGAAATCTATAATATTTATAAATAGTATAATCAAAAATAATTTAACAATATTTGTTCACATACAACATATTATTTTAATAGCAAATAAGAAATACTTATTTGGACTATATATATATATATATATATATATATATATATATATATATATATATATATATATATATATATATATATATATATATATTAACATGGACGTCCTTAGATGCACTATCCGACTACATGGATTTGTGTTTGGTTCGGGTCAGGTCCGGGCTAATTAGCACAACCAGATCTCCTAAAAAGTCAATAATCTTAATAAATAACTAATTAAATCGTCTATAGGGGTTAAGTCACAACTTTGACTGGTTTCCTAGTTAGGACACAGCTATGGCCAGGCCTTCGCTAGCATGGCTAAAATACTAGTCAAAGCACACAACTATACTATCATTGCCAAAATTCCTAGTCGATATGCATCTCAAAACTTAACCATGGCTAAGGCCATATATATATATATATATATATATATATATATATATATATATATATATATATATATATATATATATAGTATTAGGCTATTATAAAAATAATCAACTCGATTGACTGGCACACTCTTGGCATGTGTGTTGTAGGCTCAAAATGGGTCAAAGCAATATATTGGGTCAAATAGTTTTGATCAATGTTGAGCCCCGAACTCAAGTTGGAAGTTAGGTCTAAAATTACGATAATCGGTCGGATGGTTTAAATTGATCTAAAGTTGTGCGAAATCAAAAAAATGTTAGGGGACAAGTTTGGATAGGACATGATATATCAAATTAAAGGTAGACTTATCTACTTCAAAACTCATGAAGGACGTTACGAAAAATTGGCGTTTCTTGTGCTCTAAAAATCAAAGTACGAAAAAATACATCTATGGTCATAATTCAATATAAAAATATAATTTAATAAATAGAAATCGTATAAAATAAATAAAAAGAAAATTCTAAAAAATTAGGGTCCTCACACTTGTAGAGTTGCAGGTGGTTGCAGGGAAGAATAACTGTGAATTCAGTTTGAATTTTAACAACTATATATTTATCTCCCAGAATTTTTGGATCATGCCATCTTTCATCATGTCGCATTTGACATAGCAGCTGATATGGCAAATGTTAAATAAAAAATTTAATTACCCAATTTTTTAATATTATTGTTAATGCTAATTTTAATACTAATTCTAATATTAATAATAATGTTAATGTTAATTTTAATGTTAATATTAATGTTTATTTTAATTTTAATATTAATTTTAATGTTAAATTTTGTCCTGTCAGCCGTCATTCATCAGCCGTATCATATGCTAGATAATGGGAGATGGCATCATTCAATTTTTTTGGGAGACAAATAATATTTTTGAAATTTTAATGGATAACGGGTTTTGGGTTTGCGTCGAATGCGAAATGGTGCCCGTCCGACCCGGCATTACACCAATGGTGTTGGGTATTCACTCTAGTCTTATTGGCTGGGCCAACATTTCAAACTGCTAAAGTGGGCCGAAAAAAAATGCTTGAGAAAAATAAATTTAGTTGGCCGGACTATAAACAATAAGTTTTGGGTTAGAAAATGTATAGATGGGTTGAAGTTACATTGGTATAGGAAAGTTTTTAGAATAATTAATAAGCATGGGCTTAGGGAAAAATTTGGATGAAAGAAATAGGAAATAGTTCAGAATTTAGGATGGGGTTAAGATATCTATATTAACTAGGATATATTATTTTTAGATTTTGTTTTTTAGATTATTTTTCTATTTTACCTTTTACCATTTAGATTTTAAATTTTAGAATTTTCTAATTTACCTTTTAGATAGTTAAAAAATTGGTTGAAGTTATATTATTTTTCTATTTGACCTTTTAGATTTTAAATTTTAGATACTACATTTTTTTATTTTAGATTTTTATAATGTTATAATTATTATTATTTTAATTTTTAATTTTTTTTATTCTTTCAAATTTATTTTCAAATTTATTTGTTTTAGTTTTTAATTTTTAATTTTTAAAATTGTAAAATTTTAAATTGTTTTATTTTATTATTTAATAATGATAATATTTTTTAAACTTTTGCATTTTAATATTTTCAAATGTTATTTAAGTTTTGTTAAATTTTAGCTTTAACTTTCTATTTTTGTAATTTGTTTTACAACTGTTAAGTTTGGTCAAAACAGAAAATATAAATATCAAAAAAATACAATAGTGATATTATTCAATTACATTGTTTGATGAACCATATATTTGAATATAATTGATATAAAATTATATTAAATTGATTACATATCAATCAAATACAAAAATAATTATAGTTTCATTAAATTATAAATTCAAACAAATTCTATTTTATTACGATATGTAAGGACCAAAAGCAACACGTTATGCAACCGAGCATAGGCGGACTTCAGCTATCCCACTTTCCGCGGATGTGAAAACCGACTCAAATCCAATCGTTAAAACTTTTGGGATCTCCACGTCTGCGACATGACTGAGAGCAGCACCAAGCTGGATCTAGAGATCTGAGAAATTACCGATACGCTGTCCTCTCCATCACTCGAAACGTGTCCAACAGTTGACGAACATATCTCCGACTGGACTGGGCCCACATAACCCTAAAAAAGAACATATCCTCAGTGGAAGCTTCGTCCCATCAACACCGACCACAAAAAATTGACCCAGTAGGCCCCACCGCAGAACCCAACAAGAAAGTCCAGCTAGGACGCTGGTCACTTTTCTATGGTCCCAAAATTTGAGTCCCTTTAGAAACGTTGTTCATTCGTGCGTGTCGGTAAAAGGAAACGTTTATGTGTGGTGACGTGGTATATGGCTTGGCGCTCCGCTTCGTCCTCATTGGCTTCTTCTTCCTCCCACTCCCCTCCCCGCCATTCTTTCTACAGAGGAAAAACAAAAAAAATAAAATAAAAACTCTCTCTCTCTCTCTCTGAAAATTTAGGGTTAGGGTTTCGCTGGGATTAATTTTTGTTTTTTATGGTTCGATTTGGGGATTTGACGAAGGATTTCTTGTCGATTGACTGAAGGTACGTTTGAATTTTCGATTGCGAATAGCTAATCTTGGTTGATACGTGTGGTGGGTCTCTGGAAATTAGCACAGTTTTCATACAATTTGTTCAATTTTGTGTGTTGTAATTTCCTATTTTTCGAGGCTGGTTCTGTTTTTTCGACGGGGAACACCTCCCATTTCTAGTCTTAGAGTGGTTGATTGGTCTGTTTTTTAGGAAATTAATCGGGGCAAGACAAAACTGATGGGGGATATCACACCTATTTTTAAAATATGGTTTTTGATACCCAAATTACACTTGAAAAAATGTTAGTGCACAACACACAATTTCAAACACCCAAACTCCTCTTCTTACAACCTATTCCTCTCATAACACAATTATATTATTATGATGTTTTTTAACCTATTATAGGGGTTTGGAAGCTTTATAAATCATAACAGTCGGATTTGGGACGACGAAGTACTGCCAGGATTTCTAACAGTCCTAACAGTTAGGACTGCCAGGACTCTGACAAGATACTAAATGGGTTTGGTCTAAATGGGTTTGGTACTAGGATTCTGACAGTCCTAAAAATTATTTGTTTAATTGTTTTCTGCGTGATGAAGATTTGATATCATGCGGTCTTTACTAGCTTTGAGGTTACTATTGTAGGTGGTAGAAACTGTGGAACCCCAAAATTTAGTCCCATACTGGATATGGGATGAGAGGTTGATTGGTTTGTATTGTGTGCTAGGGTCTCATATATACATCCGAGTAACGGGTTAACCAAATTTGCAAGTCACACCAAGTGATGTGTACATGTGGCTCGTGCATGTGTCATGTCCTGATGGCCAGCCAGGACGTGACAGGAAGAGGAACTTGTCGAAACGCCCTTAATTTACAAAGCACAGTTTCCTTGCATGTAAGCTATTTAGTCGGAGAATAGTGAAACCTCCTATCCCTGGACAATATGTACAATTTTTACATAAAAAGTATTGTTGTGGCGCTCTTAATTGACGAAGTACAATCAAGGATATATAGGAATCATGAAACGTCAAATTTTTGGACAACACATGCAATTTTTGCATAAAAGGCATGGTTGTGACGCTCTTAACTGAGAAAGTACAAGTGAAGGTTATCTAGTTTTGAGAATCATCAAATATCCAACTCATTGAACAATTTTTACATAAAAGGAATTTGTCGGTATACCATTTATTGGGAATGTACAATTCCTTACATTTAAGGGTTATCTAGTTGCAGAATTTTGAAACATCCTATTTGTAGGCAATATGTAAGATTTCTATGTAAAAGGAAGCACTAGGTGTTCAAGTTTCTACAGCTTTGGGAATTTTACCAATCTCATTTGCGAATTAGACTATGGAGGTGGAAATTACAAACAACCACCTTTTCTGCGACTAGTTAGTGTAACCTTGTTACATGACTGTATTATGCGGTTGGGATATGGTTTTTTCCAACAAAATCATTATCAACAACAAAGCCTTTATTCCAAATTTCTGGGGTTGCTGATTGAATCTCTTCTTCCATTAGGCTCTGTTAAGGGCCATGTTCTCTATAATGCTATCAAGATCCATATCCTTCTTTAACATTTCAAATCATGTTCGTCTAGGCCTACCTCGCTAACTCTAGTCCTAGCGGCTCCATTAACTACTATATTATCTCTTTTTTACGGGAGCATCTATTGGTCTACGTTGTACATGTCCAAACCATCTAAGTCATTTTTTTTTTGATATTGTCCTCAATTGGCATCACCTCAACTTCCCACGAGTACACTCATTTTTATCCTATTTGTTAATGTATGTTGAGGACATCACCACTCATTCCAACAAAAATCATGAATTAGATGGTTGTCCTCAATTTTTATCCAAACCATCTAATAGGATGTCCTCAACTTCTCATTTTTATCCTATTTTATCCAAACCATCTAATTCATGATTTTTTTTCTTATTCATGATTTTGTCCAAACCATCCTATTTTTTTGATATTGTCCTCAATTGGCATCACCTCAACTTCCTACGAGTACCACTCATTCCAACAAAATCATGAATAAGAAAAAAAAATACATGTTTGTTGAGGTTCCTTGATATATATATATATATATATATATATATATATATATATATATATATATATATATAAGATGGACTCGGGAGCGGGAGTGGGCGACCGAGCGAACCTGGAGGGAGCGGCTAGGGTTCCTCCCCCGCGGCCACCAGATCCCCTCGCCGGCGGGGGAAGGAAGACTAGGAAGAAGGGGGGCCGGGCAGCCCCCCCAGGTCGGCGGTGGCCCCCCCAAAGGCGGAGAGGGGGGGGCGGGATCGTTGGTGGGGGGGTCGGGCGGACCCCCCGGATCTGCTGCAGGCGGCAGCGTCCCCCCAGGCAGTGGGGGGGGGGGGGGGGCGGGAGCGACGGTGGGGGGGTCGGGCGGACCCCCTCCGGCGGTGGCTGCGGTGCTCCCCTCAGCGGGGGGGGGGTGTTGGGGTCGTTTCCGGGGGGGGGGTCGGACGTACCCCATCAGGCGGTCGCGATGGGATCGTCGACGGTAGGCCCGACAAGGGTATCAGACGGAGATCGGATCCTTCGGGGTGTCTCCAACGCTCCGCATTTCGAATTCGGAGCAGGATCTGGATCTCAGGGGGCCAGATGGAGGGAGGAGGATGGACGATGGTTACGTCTCGTCGCGTGGCAAAGACCGGAGGAAAGGTAGGAGGAGGACATGGCCATGTTAGGGATCGATACTCTGCTGACAGACGACAAGGCGGGTCAGGGGCGCGACCATCGGCCCGTGGCCCTGTGGCGTCTGCTGGGAGATCGGTGGGCTGACGGTCCAAGGCGACCGCGGCGGATAAGGGGAAGAGCAAGGTGGTGGAACTCAGCGGTCAAGGGTCTGGGTCTCCCCCCAGGGGGTTGTCCCCAGGCCACATGGAGCGCCTACACGGCCGGCTGGAAGGTCCTGGGCAGATATTTGCAAACCTATGGGACCGAAAAGTTCCACATCGATGGAGTACGTGCCACCGATTAAGGCAGGGAGGGGTTTTCGGGCCTCGTTTCCTACAGAGGAGATAGAGAAGGTGACTGCCTACTGGGAGAATACTCTGGTTCTGTACGTCCTAGGCAACAAGCATTTCTACGGACAGATCCGGGGTTATACAGCACGAGTCTGGCAGCCTAAGGGCGGTATGGAGTTCTTTGTTCGCGAGAACGGCTTCTACTTTGTGAAGTTTGGGCTTGCGGAGGATGTCGAAAGGATCCTGCAAGGCGGCCCCTGGACGTTCGACGACAGGCTCATCATTCTGAAGGAATGGACTCCAGAATTTAGATGTGCGAGGGAAGTCCTGAATGGCATCCCTGTATGGATTCGCTTCCCTGAGTTCCCTGTCCGGATCTGGAGTATCCCATTGCTGATGCGTCTGGCGAGCTTGGTGGGCACCCCGATCAAGGCGGATGAAGCTACTGCCTTCCGTTCGAGGTTGATGTATGCCAGAATTTTTGTGGAGATTCGGGCTGGGGGGGAGTTACCGAAGGTCCGAAGGTGGTGGAATATGAAATTCCTTCTGGAGAGGTGCTAACCCAGAAGGTGGAATACGAATGGATCCTACCTACTTGTTCACGATGTACTTGTTTTGGACATCTGGCCAGTGCTTGTTCGTCAGTCGGCCCCCCGGTGGAGCCTAATATTCCCTTTAGTGAGGTTCCAGATTCATCCCGTGACATGGATTCCAGATATGACAGTGGAGATGAGGTCTTGACGGGAGGAACTACTCCTCCAGTGAGCGATGGCGGAATGAGCCTCATTGTTTCTACCCAGATAGCTCCCACGAGTGGGGCTTTGATCTCCGGCTCGGGGCAGAGGGGTATGATTACCAGAGGCATGGTGGCGTCGGGGAGAGAGGAGCGAGGGGGTGGCGGATCGACTGAGGGGCATGTTTACTGTAGGAAGCGACGTGCTGTAGGTCCGTGATGTGAATCGACTCAATCGGTTCACCAATCCCAACAATTAATTAAGAGGAATAGAAATAGAATGATCTTTTATATAGGAAAAGAACAAAACTCCCAACTTTGATGGACGGACAAAGTCTAAACCCTTCTGAATGACGCTTGAGAGTTTCTTCTCAACACAAGCATAAAAGTAATGACGGCTAGCCCTGACTATAAATAGAAAAGAAAAGCAAACCCTAGGAGGGTTATTGTGGTGAAAGACCACAATACCTCTTTATGCCTAAATAACTGAAAGGCCTAAAAAGTGGGCCCACATCAATACCGCCCCCTAAAAGAGCCACCTTGTCCTCAAGGTGGAAATCTGGGAACTGCGTCTGTTCCTATAGCGGCCTCTTTCTCCGTCGGATCCTCGTCCGTGGTGGTCGTCGTGGGGGTAGATCCCCTCTTCGGAAGTTGGCGGAATCCGCCGTTTCTCCAAAGAAATTGCTGCCTCCGGTGTTCCTCGCCCCTCCTGGCGGCTCCGTCCCTCCCGTCCGAGCCGGAACTCCAGCTAAGCCCCTTCCCGAACCCGTGAACCTATCACCGTAGGTCGAGGTCATCGTCCGACCCCCATAGGGGGCCCCAAGCCCTAGGGCCTCTCCCGGGTGTGGCGCCGGTCCGTCGGGACCGACATGGTCGGCGTCCGGCCACAGCCGCTCGCCGGCGGCTCCCCTGGCGCCGACCGGCCCTGGGTGGCGGTCGGGGGCCGGCCAGCGGCCGCCCACAGCAGCCGCGGCCCCGCCTGGGCTCGCGCGGCCTGCTGTGGCGCTCCCGCGGCCCTCGGCTGCTGTCCGGTGGTGATCGCCGGCCGCCAGGGCCCAGCCCGGAGGTGCGGCGGCGACGGCGGTTGCGGGGCAGCGGCCGCCGGCCGGTCCTTCCTCCTCCTCGGTCGCCTCCCCCTCCGCAGGAGCAAACCCTAGTTGATCGCCTAGGGTTTGGGTTGTTACCGCCTCCGCTTCCTCGCCGTTGATCTTCTTCGAGATGTTTTGTAAGAGCGTCATTATAGCCGTGAAGTCCTCCCGAAGACCTCGGATCTCGGCGGTGAAGTCCTCCCGAAGACCTCGGATCTTCTCGTCGATTGATGTTTTCGTCCCGTCTGCCATGGCTCGTAGAGGGCTCTGATACCAATTGATGTGAATCGACTCAATCGGTTCACCAATCCCAACAATTAATTAAGAGGAATAGAAATAGAATGATCTTTTATATAGGAAAAGAACAAAACTTCCAACTTTGATGGACGGACAAAGTCTAAACCCTTCTGAATGACGCTTGAGAGTTTCTTCTCAACACAAGCATAAAAGTAATGACGGCTAGCCCTGACTATAAATAGAAAAGAAAAGCAAACCCTAGGAGGGTTATTGTGGTGAAAGACCACAATACCCCTTTATGCCTAAATAACTGAAAGGCCTAAAAAGTGGGCCCGCATCAATACCGCCCCCTAAAAGAGCCACCTTGTCCTCAAGGTGGAAATCTGGGAACTGCGTCTGTTGCTATAGCGGCCTCTTCCTCCGTCGGATCCTCCTCCTCCTCCTCTTCCTCCGTGGTGGTCGTCGTGGGGGTAGATCCCCTCTCTGGAAGTTGGCGGGACCCGCCGTTTCTCCAAAGAAATTGCTGTCTCCGGTGTTCCTCGCCCTTCCTGGCGGCTCCGTCCCTCCCGTCCGAGCCGGAACTCCAGCTAAGCCCCTTCCCGAACCCGTGAACCTGTCACCGTAGTTCGAGGTCATCGTTCGACCCCCATAGGGGGCTCCAAGCCCTAGGGCCTCTCCCTGGTGTGGTGCCGGTCCGCCGGGACCGAAATGGTCGGCGGCGTCCGGCCACAGCCGCTCGCCGGCGGCTCCCCTGGCGCCGACCGGCCCTGGGTGGCGGTCGGGGGCCGGCCAGCGGCCGCCCACAGCAGCCGCGGCCCCGCCTGGGCTCGCGCGGCCTGCTGTGGCGCTCCCGCGGCCCTCGGCTGCTGTCCGGCGGTGATCGTTGGCCGCCAGGGCCCAGCCCGGAGGTGCGACGGCGACGGCGGTTGCGGGGCAGCGGCCGCCGGCCGGTCCTTCCTCCTCCTCGGTCGCCTCCCCCTCCGCAGGAGCAAACCCTAGTTGATCGCCTAGGGTTTGGGTTGTTACCGCCTCCGCTTCCTCGCCGTTGATCTTCTTCGAGTTGTTTTGTAAGAGCGTCATTATAGCTGTGAAGTCCTCCCGAAGACCTCGGATCTCGGCGGTGAAGTCCTCCCGAAGACCTCGGATCTTCTCGTCGATTGATGTTTTCGTCCCGTCTGCCATGGCTCGTAGAGGGCTCTGATACCAATTGATGTGAATCGACTCAATCGGTTCACCAATCCCAACAATTAATTAAGAGGAATAGAAATAGAATGATCTTTTATATAGGAAAAGAACAAAACTCCCAACTTTGATGGACGGACAAAGTCTAAACCCTTCTGAATGACGCTTGAGAGTTTCTTCTCAACACAAGCATAAAAGTAATGACGGCTAGCCCTGACTATAAATAGAAAAGAAAAGCAAACCCTAGGAGGGTTATTGTGGTGAAAGACCACAATACCCCTTTATGCCTAAATAACTGAAAGGCCTAAAAAGTGGGCCCACATCAGTCCGCTGAGTGACGGTCCCTCCAGGGAGGGGGACATCCTTCTACCGGGGAGGAGGCCGTATGTGTTGACAACCCTGCCTGGGCGATGGTGCTCTCTCAGGTCGTTCTCCAGCAGGCCATTTCGACCGGGATAGAGGAGGATCTATTAGAGTCGGATGCGGTACATTCCCCAGGTGCCAATCCGGATGTTTTCCAGGGGATTCATTCTCTCATTAATTAATGGCTATCATCGCCTGGAATGTGAGGGGGGCGTGTTCGCTAGGGAGGTGGAGAGAGATTTGTGGGGTTCTTCACAGAGAGAAGTGCGACATCTCTGTTCTGTTAGAATCGAAGATCAAAGGTGAAAAGACCCTTGCTCGGCGGACCCCACCTCATTGGGCCCAACTTTACAACCTGGCTCTTTGTGACATGGCCAGGATTTGGGTCAGATGGAACTCGAAGAGCTGGGAAGGGGACTTGATCTTGATGACGGAGCAGTTGATCGCCATCTCCTTCTTGAACAAGGATGATTTTCGGTTCTTGCTGGGGACGGTTTACGGCCACAACGACAGGATGAGACGGGAGTCCCTGTGGAGCGACATCTCCAGGGTTGCCGTTGCTGCTGATTCGTCGTCGCTTCCGCTTCTGCTGACCGGAGACTTCAATGCCCTTCTGCATCGAGGGAAGAAGGTGGGCGGCCGCCCAGTTCCAGACTATACTATATGATTTCCAGAGATGTCTCCTCCGGACGGGCCTCCAGGGATTGTCGTGCTCAGGCTTCATTTGGACTTGGCATAACAAAGCGATCCGGAATAGAGTTGCATGCCAGCTTGATCGAGCCCTGGGCAATGGGGAATGGTTCCGGCATTTCTCCAATTCTTCGGCTGAGGGCCTGTCCGCTGGGACGAGCGATCATTCCTCCATCAGGGTAGGCTTCACTACTCAGTCCCCTTGGAAGTCCCGTCCATTCAGGTACAACAACTGTTGGTATCTCTCGGAGGGCTATCTGGAGGCCGTCTCAGAGGGGCTTACTAGCTGTCAGGAGGGGACGGCCCAGTTTCGCTTGGTGCGTCGACTCAAGGCTACGAAGAAGGCTCTACGGAGTTGGGTGAAGGGGTTTTCCAAGTCTACCTTAGAAGATAAGGAGGTGGAGCTGTGGGCTATCCAACAGGACATGCAATCTGACATGCTTAACGGTGACCTGGCGGCGAGAGGGAAGGAGCTGATCGGAGAAGTCAACATCTTGCGGTTGCAGAAGGAGATTAGCACGGCTCAGCATGCCAAATGTTCCTGGCTCAAGGACGGCGACCGTTGTTCCAAGTTCTTCTATGATGCCATCCGGACCAGACAACATAGGAATCACATCTCCCAGCTTCTTGATGTGGATGGCAACCTTGTGTGGGAGCCGGCTGAGATCCAGGACGAGGCTGTCAGGTACTACTCTGAGTTATATTTCCAGACTGACTACCTGTCTGTGTTCCCAGAGGTTGTTACGAAGAGATTGGTGACTCCGTATGAGAATAGCATTCTTCTTGCCCCTGTTACTTTGGAGGAGGTGGAATCAATTGTCAAGTTGGCGGATCCCAATAAGGCTTCCGGATCGGATGGTTTTAACAGTGGGTTCTACAAACGCCACTGGGATATTTTGAAGTATCAGGTCTTGGAGGTGGTGCAGGAATTCTTCACCAACGGAAAGCTACTGAAAGAGATGAACCACACTTTCCTGACCTTGGTGCCAAAGAAGGAGGGAGCGACAGCATTGACGGATTTCAGACCTATTGCGTGCTGTAATTATTTTTATAAGATAATTACGTACCTTATGTGCCGGCGGATGGAGGGGATCATGCAGGACTTGGTATCTCCGAATCAGGCTACGTTCATCAAGGGGAGGTCGATCGTTGAGCACAGTCTTCTGGTTCATGAGATGGTGAGGGGCTTTAGCAAACCCGGAGGGGAGAAAGCATGTGTGAAACTGGACTTGAGGAAGGCGTATGACATTGTCAATAAGGACTTCCTCTGTCATCTGATGACCGCCATGGGTTTCGTGGACCACTGGGTTACATTGATCCGAGAGTGCACCACGTCCCCCACTTTCTCTGTCCTTATCCAGGACATCCCTTATGGGTACTTTCAGAGCAACCGTAGGCTTAGGCAAGGTGACCCTCTGTCCCCTTACCTGTTCACGCTTGTCATGGAATACTTCATATATTTGATGGACCTGGCAGTGTACCGTGGGAGGCTGGTCCCATTGTTCAGGAGGGTAGATCCCCCAGTTACCCACCTTATCTATGCAGATGATCTCTTGGTGTTCATCCAGCCATCGACGGAGGGTTTGCAGACGATTGCGAAGATTATGGGAGAGTTGAATTTCCTCTCGGGCCTTCAGATGAACAGAGAAAAGAGCAGGGTGTATTTCAGCTCCCTATGTCCCCAGAAGGAGGAGCGGGCCGATGTGCTGGGAATTGAGCGGAGTGATCTTCCGGTGAGATATTTAGGAGTGCCTCTCACAGTCAATTATGCGCGGGATCAGGACTGCCATAGTCTGGTGGAGTACGTACAGAGGAGAGTGGAAGGTTGGCAAGCCGCCGGATTGTCCTTTGGAGGACGCATTGAGCTGGTCAGATCGGTGATTTCGGCTGTGGCTCATTTCTGGCTGCAATCCATCCTCCTCCCTGTTGCCACTGTTAGGAAAGTGGAGCGGATTGTGCAGACTTCATTTGGAGGGAGGGTATGCATGCGATCTCCTGGGAGCAGCTCTGTAGACCCAGGAAGGAGGGAGGAGTGGGGCTTAGGCCATTGCTAGAGATCAGGGAGGCCTCTGCGCTAAAGCTGGCATAGAGATTCATCAATGGAGGGTCCCTCTGGGCTGACTGGATGCACAGCAGATATGTGAAGCAGGACAACTTTTGGACCTGTGCTACTGACAACAATCACTCAATCACCTTTAAAAATGTCTTGCGACACAGGGGGGTTCTCAAATCTGCAATCCGGAAGGTCATGAAGGATGGGTCTGGAACGGACCTCTGGCGGGATCCTTGGATAGATCGGCTTTCGCTATTGGACATCAGGGGAGCCCCGACACATCATGAGGACAGGTGTGGGCTGACGTGTAGTCGTATCATACGCGATGGGGAGTGGAGGCTGGAGTCTTATCGGTTTACTGAGGAGCTGGGCGGGATCATCACTACTATTGCCATTGATCCGGACTTGCCTGCTGATCGGTGGATTTAGGAGCCGATAGGAGCATCTCCGGAAACTGGGGAGTTCTAATTCCGGAGCTGCTACAACCTCATCCGGCGCACGTTTTCTCATAGTTCTGACTACGAGTTCGTATGGTGTAAGGGTATAGCCAGGAAGATGCAGCTCTGTGTCTACAAGCTTCTACTGGACCGTTTCTTAACTAGGGATCGTCTGAGTTCATTTGAAGTGCCGGTCCCAGATCCCAAATGTGTGCTCTGTAGTGTGGAGAATGAATCTATAGGGCACATTTTCTTCGAGTGTGCCCTGGCATGGCAGATTTGGTCTAAGCAGAGTAGAGCGTTGGGAGGATGTGACTCCGGGAAGGGAATTGAGGACATCATCACTGTGCTCCGGGATAGCAGAGGTAAAGGGCAGGACTGGTTCTGGACCGCCAGAGTTCGACTGGCGGCTTCAGTTTGGCATATATGGAGGGAACGAAACCGTCAGATATTTGAGGGGCTGGTCATCCCTCCGGTAGGCATTCTCCATAACATAGAGTTTGATGTTAATGCTATGGGAACTAAAGAGTGGGAGTCCCACTTTGATTGTATGTTGTAAGATTACTGCATTGCTTTTGGAATAAAATTTACCCTTTTTCCAATATATATATATATATATATATATATATATATATATATATATATATATATATATATATATATATATATATATTGTGCAGATGACCTCTAGCCTAGTGGTTAAGAGAGATGCATGCGGCCTGAGTGGTCAGGAGTTCGAATCCCAGTGGGAGCGATTCCAGAAATAATTTACCTATTTCCAAAAGAAATATATATATATATATATATATATATATATATATATATATATATATATATATTGTTTGCCATTGATTATCTAAGAACAGAATAGTTTTATGGGAGGACTGAACTTTGATTCACAATTACAAACTCGCTTGTACAAAGAGAGCCTAGGAACAAAACCTAGGAAAAGCAATCTAAATACAATTGTTTAATTTGGATTCTGGAGGGTGACGGTAGAGGCTCGGGAAAGTGCTATCAACTCTGCCTTACTCGTTGGACGATCGAACGTAACCTCGGCTCCGGTGAAGAAATGCTCTCTATATGTCTCTGTCTGTCTGCAAAAGGAATAATCCCATGCTATTTATAGGAATTTGTGATGAGTGGCGGTGTACAGCCACGTGGCCACATCCTTGTAACTGCGCCTTGAGAAGTGGGCAGTTGGGGATTGGTCAAGATTAATCTTGATCTGTTTGTTGCAATAAATCTGGACTGTTACGTAGGTTGAAATAAATCTGAACTGCTATGATCTGTTGGTTGCAATAAATTTGAGTTATTAAGACTTAGTCAACTTCTGCCACGTGTCCCAACTGCCACCAGGTTGCGAGCCGCATGAAGGACTGTCCCCCTGTCTGAGCCGCATGAAGGACTGTCCTCATGGATGAGCCGCATGAGAGTAGTCTCATGACTGAGCCGCATGAGTGTGGCCCTATAACCGAGCCGCATAAGGGTGGCCTCACATCCGAGCCGCATGAGGGTGGCCCTATAACCGAACCGCATGAGGGTGGCCTCATAACCGAGCCGCATGAGGGTGGCCTCACAACCGAGCCGCATGAGGGTGGCCTCACATCCGAGCCGCATGAGGGTGTCCTCACAACCGAGCCGCATGAGGGTGGCCTCACATCCGAGCCGTATGAGGGTCACTCAGGCGATCCGCATAAAGGACTTTCTTGGAATTTGTGAACTGTGCCAGTTATCACAAAGATTTTCTCGTCTTTTTATGAGCATGTCGCGTCTCTTCTTTATGTCAGAGCCATCATTGCTGTCACTTTGTGTCAGAGCATTTAATAGCCGGCTGAACGGAGTAATTATGGCCAGCTGTATAGGCCTATTTCGAACCGCATAAGGCCACGTGGCTCCTTCTGAGCCGCATAAAGCTTTCTGAGCCGCATGCAGCTCTGAGGAATTTTTGGGCCGCATGAGACCCCCCCAGTTTTGAGTCGCATGGAGTTTCTGGGCCGCATAAGAATTTATTATTCTTTTCCATGCTTCTACAATACCCCCTTCAAACTTTTCAATTTGTTAAATTGAATTACTTTGAATAAGAAGCATGGGTATGTCCGCATAAGTTTCTCTGGCCGCATAGACTTCTCTGGCCGCATAGACTTCTCAGGTCGCATAGTCCTCTGGCCGCATGGGCTGGTCTTCGTGCCACGTAGGCTTCTTATTAATTGCTCTTGATTTGTTTTTGATTTAAAGCCGTCTTTTGGATAGGATCCCAAGAGTCGGCATTAAATATTTAGATTTGCATTGATGATTCTGAGCATCCTTTTTTGCATGGAAGGGGATAGAATCCCAAGGGTCGGCTTTATCTTCTAGGCAGCACTAAACCCGAAGAGTCTATCGGTTCACACGCCCTTGCTAGCCTATAAATATGAGTAATTTTTGAAGAGAAAAGTTCTTTACTCCCTTTACTCTCTTCTTTCTTCAAACTTTCGTGCCCTAGTCGTCATCTATTCTTCTCCTTCGATCATCAATGGCTCCCAAGGCTTCCTTCAGTGCTGTGGCGAAGGGCAAAGGAGTTGCCTCCTCATCAGCGATCCCAGTTCACCCTGACGTTCATCCTGCCATTGACGGTAAGAATGTTGGAAGAAAACTGCATGGATTCAAACCCTAACCATAATGGCTATGTCGCATGTTTTATGCGCGGGCCTTTGGCATATAATGCTCTCTTCGTCTTCATTGAGCTGCTTAAGTTCAGTGTGATGAATCCGCATATGCTGTGCTGCATGGGCCGCATGAACGTCTCATGTCCGAGCCGCATAGGGTATGCCTTATGTCCGAGCCGCATGAGAGTCGTCATGTTGCCGCATAAGCACTTTATGAACCGGGCCGCATGAAGACCCACCAAATAGGGCCGCATAAGCTTTTATGAACTGGGCCCCACCAAACAGAGCCGCATGAGCTCTTATGAACTGGACCCCACCAAACAGAGCCGTATGAGCTCTTATGAACTGGGCCGCATGGAGTCTTACCAAACAGAGCCGCATAAGCTCTTATGAACTGGATCACATGAAGTCCCACCAAACAGAGCCGCATGAACTCCTTTAAACTATGCCGCATAAAGATCCATCTAATCAGAGCCGCATAAGCTCCTATAAACTGGGCCGCATAAAGACCCACTTAATCAGAGCCGCATAAGCTCCTTTAAGATGGGCCGCATAAAGACCCACTTAATCAGAGCCGCATAAGCTCAAAACACACTAAGTGGTTTTCTCTGGCCATCTTCTGACTTCTTTTTTGTCTTTTTCAGTGAAGTTGCCAGTCAATCATGCGGGAGAACTTTTGGTAGGCCGCGCCTAATCTGCTGTGGGTATGAGGTTCGACCACATAGTTGATTGTGTCAAACCAATTTCCCAAAGATGAGCCTGAGGAGAGGCTACGGGATATCAAAAATCCGTCCTTATACTTTCTCTCGGGTGTGATGAACTTGGGAAAATTGGGGGACCAACACCTGAAACCTGCGTTCCTCTTTGGGGATGCCCTGACTGTGAAGAACCCCAATGTTTTGGATATATCTGAAAGTTGGAGTTTTTCTTCTGACGGGATGGCGATCCACATTCCTCAGATGGAACGTCACTTCCCACTGTCGTGGTTCAACATGCTGCCAATGGACAGGAAGATGGTGGATTCCTTAACTCCGAGCCGGCAGGGAATGTTTGTGGGTGATATTCATTATAACAGAAACTTGGAGTCGGTAGTCGCGACCAGGACACCGATCAGCTGCTACGTGATGGGGTTGGCCCCGGCTAGTTTCTTAAATGTGCAGGGTCCCAACTTCCGGTTCTCTCAAGCTGACACTTTCATGAACCAGTTTGCTCAGAAGGGGTCCTACCCCATTGGTCGGTTGGCGCTGCTGAATTGGATGAGCCCCATCCCTTCGTGGACCAACTTGACCATGTGGATTTTGCGGACATACGAGAATCTCCTGCGCGAGATCGGCTTGTATCATGCCATTCGGGGCACCTGTTATGGTTTGCCCATAAACAAGAAGCTCTTCATGGCTCTTCTTGAAATGTACAACCGCAGAACGGGGACCTTCTTTACACCGGGAGGGGAGATGAGACTCGCTCTCCACGAGATGCGTGAGGTCTCCAAGCTGTCCCGGGGAAATGAAGTCTTCGAAGTGTATACCCCCACGAACGAAGAGTTCGAGGAATTGGAGCAGAGGTTCCCGGGCTTTGTTGCTGTCTACCGAGAATTGCTGTGTCACCACAGCACGTGCCAGCAGATGTCGAAGAAAATGAACGACAGCTCGGAAGGGAACCTTCCTCATACGAAGGCCTGGCTCAGTTACCTTTTTAAGCTCGGCGCCTCAGGCCAGGTTTCTCCCCGAAGTCCTCGAACTCGGGAGGAGGTGCAGGACCAGGTGTCGACCGCTAAGAGGGTAAAAACCACCGGCGACAGATTTGGGAGTCAATCTGACTCTTTTACTTATTTTTATCAAGACACTCAGCAGTTGTCCGAGAAGGCTCTTCTGGCAGGATTTTTGATGGTATGGCTAAGGAACTGCGTAGTTTCGGGAGGGACTGGTTCTATTGAGAGAATCAGCCGTAACTTTATCCTTCTTGCGGTGAAGCTAGTCTTTGGGGCCAGACTAGCTCTCCTCCCTGCCATGGTGTGCAGCATACATCGCGGCCTCCGCGCTTTCTCGTCCAAGGTCATTGCCTGTGATACGACGAAAGACTTTGAACGGATCGAGCTGCCCTATCATTATCTGATGGGGTGGCTGTTGATGCACTGCCAGTCTTTGATGGGGCCTGGCCCAGAAGACGGCGTAACTGCGGATGATGCCTTCATCTTCCAGTATCGCCATATGCCTTGGGAGTGCAGTACCATGCCAGCCTGTCGGATGGCGCTGGCGAGAGTGGATAGATATACCTTTTTCGTGTCTCTCCCTCCTTTTACAGATGAAGAAGTGAATGGTGTACATCTTGATGGTACTGGCCCCCCCACCTCTTGTCTGATAAGATGCTCATCTGGTTGCAGAACATCCATCCTGCACACTTGGTATATCGCAACCGCAATTCTGTCTTCCTGGAGCCTTACTTGTCCAGTCGGTTCTCCCGACAGTTTGGCTACAGTCAGCTGTTTCTGGACAATCCCAGCCCCTGCCTGGGTTTTGAGGGTAGTGTCCTTGACGGTATCAGGGCTTGGCACTACTATAACACGGTTCACACCCGCACCAGCTTCTCTGTGCCTGATGCTAGGGAGTCAGGGCAGATTTTGTATATGGCGGCTCTGTACCATGTTATGGTGAACAAGCCCTCTACCGATTTTGACCCCAGTACCAGTTTTATTGTCGGTACTGGTTTGGAGGAGAAACCAAAAGGGTCCAAGACGAGGACAAAGAAGGGGAATGCAGTTGAGGTGTCAGACTCGGAGTCCACCAATGCGGACGAAGAGGATGACCCCGATAACCTGCCTCTTCCTCCCGCAGATGATGGGGTGGCAGATCAGCCCCCTATTGTGTCTGGTCCTTCGCGCAAGCGAAGCAGGCGTGAATCCGCTGTTGGCGGCATAACTTACTCCCGGAAACGGGCCGCTGTCAAGCCCCGAGGGCCAATCATTCGGGAGAGAAGCGAGGATGTTGATGCCGTTTCGGAGGTGAATCGAATTACAACCATCTTTTCTTAGCTCTTCTTTTCTGTATTATGATCTAATCCTTCTCCTTTCCTTTGTAGGCGTCAGGAGACGTGGACTCTCGAGAGCCGACTAGTGTCTCTGAAGTCGACCCGGCTCTAGCTACTTTAATTAGCGATATGAGTGCTGAGCTTATCTCCGCCAGGGTTCTCCCGGCGACGATTGAGGTTCCTCCTGTTGCTGATATCTCAACCCAGGGCGATGTGGGCTCTACTGAGCCAATCCCCGAAGTTGCTGAATTCCAGTCGGGTGACGCTGACCCAATTGCGTCTGCCTCCGGGGCGGCTGGGGCAGAGGAATCAGCTGCATTCGGCTCAGATGTTGCTGGTGAGGAGGATACAATGGCTGTGAGCGAGCCTCACCTCAGCAACCCTCTCCTGGTAAGCTAAGTCAAGTCTTGACTAGTGAGGAGGTTCATTTGCTCTATCTTCACATCCTTCGGGTTAAGCTGATCGATGGTTGCTCCGGACATACCGGTCCTGCTCCTTCGCCGCTAACGACGGACATCGTCGAGGGAGAAGTCACCGGAGGGGATCCGGTGGAAGAAAGTATGCCTCCTCCTCCTTCAACTCATATCGAGGGGCCTCCTGCCGGTTCGAGTTCGGGAGATCAGGCAGTAGAACGGCCGGGACGGGGAGAAATGGTCCCTGCGCCCTCCTTGATCCATGTGGCTCCAGAGGTCGACCTTTCCGCCCTGCCAAGTCTCCAGATCCTTCAGGCGGCGGAGGAGGAGATAGCTACTATTCAAGCATCTTATCGCTCGGAACTTGTTTCCCTAGTGGCAGGGGCGTCAAGTTCCGGTGCATCTTCTTCAACTCTGCCAGCTACTCTTTCTTTGACGCCGTCCTCTTCGGAAGTTCTCGATGAATCGTCGAAGGATGTGGTTGATAGTTTCTACCGCCACCTGAAGCGAGGCTGCCGTGGAGAGGGAAACATCTTTTGCATTGGCCCGTCAATGTGCTCGTGGCCAGATTGAACTTCTCAGAACCCTCCCCGGTGGGGCAGGAATAGTCGAGCTTTTGGAGCCCAAGTTACTAGAAGCTGATCAGCTGGTGGCTCAGTATCAGGGACTGCGGCTAGTTGATCTGTCTTCAGCAATAGATCAGGAGCGTGCCTTCCTTTTAACTGCCATGGAAAAGGTAAGGACGGTACGGGAGACGTCCAAGCCTGCTCTGATGAAGGACTGCCGAGATTTGTCACTGAAGTACGATCAATTAAGCCGCAGCGAAGAGGACTGCGTTGCTCGGGAAGAGGCCGCCTTTCGTGGGATAGCCGATACCAAGGAGCAGATCCTCCAGCTTCAGAGACAATTGGTTTCTTTGGAGTCTGAGTTGCAGGCCTCGCGCGAAGACAAGGAGCTAATTTTCCGGGAGACCGACAAGGTCACCCGAACCTCAGATGCCTTGGAGCGTGCCCTGAAGAAGCTTGAAGACGGCTGGCAGGCACATGCGCATCTGGAGGATGCAGAGAAGTTGACGCAAGAGGCGGAGCGCCGGGCCACCCTGAGAATTGAGCGGTCGACGTCCAGACTGAAGGACCGGCTCCGAGAATTATGTGTCGCCGAACCATGATCGGCCTTTTTTTCTTTCTTTCTTTATGTTTCTTCATCTTTTTGACAGGGACGTGGTCCCAGGAAATGAAGTACTTTTGATTTAAATAAATGACTTTGTTTGCATCATCTTTTATCTGTCGTGCTTGTACTGCATTTTTGGTATTATGTGTTTGCCCCACTGGAGGACTTTCTGTGGACCTATTACCCTTGGCATACCTTGATTTTAGGTATGGATAATAAGTTTGATAGAGATACCTAGAACGACTCCATTGGTAAGACGGACATGGAAGTTCTTGGTATCGGGCGAAAGAATGCCATGGAATGGCTGGGTTCCAGAGGCATAAGATTGTGAGACAAGAGGCGCGTGTACTAGGGGACCTAGTACAGCATTTGTAGTCAACTGCGGATATTTGTGGTCAACTGTGGACATTTGTGGTCAACTGTGGACATTTGTGGGCCTATTATCCTTGGCGTACCCTGGTTTTGGGTACGGATAATAAGTCGAGAGAAAACCGACATACTTACTCAGAGGTAATGAGGACGTGGTAAACATGAGGGTTTTACAACGGAGTCTTCCTGCTCAGAGGTAATGAGGACATGGCAGGAGTGGACTCCACGAAGGGTACATAGAACAACTCAGAGGTAATATAGACGTGGAAGTTCTACGTAAGGGGTGGTTTGTTTTTGATGGAAGTGAAACAACTCAGGGGTGACATCGACGTGGCTGTTTCGGAAATTTTATGGATCTGTTACCCCTTTTTATGTACTGAAAGCGCGGGTAATAGATTATGAGAAAAATGCTCTTTTAGGAAGGAAGTTCACAGGTATAATCATACGTGACTTACTACCCAGAAGATGCGATATAGATTCATTTGGAATGACCAGAGTGTAAGTTCAACGGTACCTAAGGGTACATAACTCAACAATCTGGTTGATTCGGCGGATGTCGTTTAGACATAGTATTTCTTCAGAAACTTGCCGTTGATGGGCATCATAAGCAAGTCTCCGTTTTGCTTTGCGAGACGGTATGCACCATTGGAGAATACTGCCTCGATGATAAATGAGCCCTCCCACTTTCGTTGGAGCTTGCCGGCGGTTTTGTGAGTCATAACCATCGGCCTTCGAACTGTCAAAACGAGATCACCCATTTGGAATGTTCTGAGTTTAACCTTCTTGTTGAATGCTTCAGAGATGCGGGCTTGATAAAGCTCGATTCGTTGTTGAGCTAACATGCGCTTCTCGTCTAAGGCCTTCAACTCCTGTAGCCGGCGACGGTAATTATCATCCGTCGTCAATCGATAAGTGAGGGCGACGCGGAGCGAGGGGATTTGAGTCTCCAATGGGAGAACTGCCTCACTTCCGTACACCAAAGAGAATGGTGTATTCCCAGTAGCCGTCCGGACTGTAGTACGGTACGCCCATAAGCATTCGCCAAGCTTTTCATTCCAGTCGCGTTTGTTTGAGGATACGAACTTTTTGAGAAGCTTGATTATAGTTTTGTTGAATGCTTTCGCCAAACCATTAGCCGCCGGGTTGTAGGGTGTTGACGCAATATTCTGGATCCGATGTTTGTCGCAAAACCGATAGAAGGCGTGGCTTGCGAACTGCGGACCATTGTCGTGGATGATCCTTCGAGGCAGTCCAAAGCGATAGATGACGTAATGTTTGAGAAAGCTGATCACGTTTGATGTCTTCACTTCTGTAAGCGGGACGGCTTCCGCCCATTTGGAAAAGTAATCCGTAATTGCCAGTATGAAACGGTGTCCTCTGGATGAAGGTGGGGTGATTGGACCGATGATATTCATTCCCTATGCCTCAAATGGCCATGATGCCACCGTCGGATGTAGGAATTCGGATGGTTGGTGTATGAAATCTGCGTGGACCGGCAAACTTTGCACTTTCTTGCATAGTCTATCGCATCTGCTACCATCGTGGGCCAGTAATAGTCCATCCGGTGAAGGCGGTCTTGCAGCTTCGGGCCAGGTTGATGGGTCCCACAAACGCCGTCATGAGCTTCGCGTACCGCTTCTTTGGCTTCTGTATTTGACAAACACCGAAGCAGTAGTCCATCGTAAGATCGTCGATACAGCATTTTTGTCTCTGTATCATAGAAGAATCTGAGCGAACGTTTTCTGATAGAGGTGGCTTCTTTCGGGTTCTCCGGGAAGATGCCATAGACTGCGAAGTCGATAAATGAGAGCCTCCAGTCCTGTGTCTCGTCGACTGTCAGGGCGGAATAACTCTCAGCAAATTGGACGTTTTTAGGACAGACCAATTCATGGCCTATTACATCCACCAAGTGGTGAGTATGATTTGGAACCGCCAGAGAAGCGGCTAGTCCTGCTAAGGCGTCGACTTCAATGTTCCGGAGTCTGGGAACATGTTCTATGAAGAATCCTTTCAGGGATGTAATGATAGCGATTGCTATTTGATGATAGGGGATCATATCTTCATGGCGAATTTTATATGAACCTCGGATCTGATTGACGATTAACTGTGAATCGCCATATGCTTCCAGGTATTCTACACCCAGCTCCTTCGCAAGTCGGAGTCCGATAACCAAGACGTTGTACTTGGCTACGTTGTTTGAGCAGGGTTCTGTAAGGGAATATGTCCGGTTGATCACCAAGCCCGAGGGAGAAATCAGTACCACTCCGACCCCGACGACGATGTTGCCTTTGGGTCCGGTTCTTGAAGCACCGTCGAATAACATTCGCCAGACGGTATCATGGGAAGCCGTGTTTGAATTGGCGACTTCGTTCGGGATCTCTTCATATATTCTGGTTGACTCCGAACCTGGATGAGCTGCTAAAAGGTCTGCCAGAGCTTGACCTTTAATAGCCTTTTGCGGGACGAAGATCATGTGGTAGGGGGACAATAATATCGTCCAGGTAGCGAGACGAGAGCTGAGTGCACCCGGCTTGGTCATGAGGACCCTTAGGGGGTTAACTCGTGATATGACATGGATGTTTTGTCCCGTAATATAGTGTCGCGTCTTCTGAATAGCGAACACCAAAGCGAGACATTCTTTCTCCACGGCAGTGTATCTATGCTCCGGTCCTATCATCATTCGGCTGAGATAATAGATAGCATGTTCATGCCCTGCATCATTGTTTTGTGCTAGTCGAGCGCCGAGGGAATGGTCCATCGCTCGCACGTAAAGCAAGAACGGCTTTCCTGCGACCGGGGCCACCAGGACTGGAGGGTTTGACAGATATTCTTTAATGTTGTCGAAGGCACGTTGGCACTCCTCATCCCATACAAAGGAGATGCCTTTCTTCATGAGATGGGTGAATGGTTGACATCGCCCGGAGAGGTTAGAAATAAACCTCCTGATGTAAGCTAGCCTCCCTTGAAGGCCTCTGAGTTCTCGGAGATTTCTCAGGGGACCCATCTCCATAATTGCCTTCGTCTTCTCAGGGTCTATATGGATTCCCTGGACCGTAATGATAAAATCCAAGAATTTTCCACTAGATACGCCCAAGAAGGATTTGGTGGGATTCATCTTCAGGTTGTGCGCTCGCATCAGGTCGAAGACTGTCCTTAGATCGTGCAGATGATCTCCCTTAGAGCGGCTTTTGACGGCGATGTCGTTGACGTAACACTCCACAGTCTTACGCAGGTGGTCCTTGAAGATGACACTCATAGCCCGTTGATATGTGGCGCCGGCATTCTTTAAACCAAAGGGCATGACTGTGTAACAGTACACGCCAATCGGCGTTCGGAATGATGTATGCTTTTCATCATCAGGAAACATCTTGATTTGGTTGTATCCTGAGAAGCCATCCATGAACGACATGCGCTCAAAGCCACATGTGTTGTCAATCATTTGTCCGTAATAGGAAGAGGGAACTCATCCTTAGGACATGCTTCGTTCAGATTTCGGAAGTCGATGCAAATTCGGATCTTTCCATTTTTCTTGAGGACCGGTACTATGTTGGCGACCCAGTCTGGATGTTGTTCCTCCCGGATGAATCCGCTGGCTATCAGTTTGTTGACCTCAGCTTCGATAGAATTCATGATATCTAGGCGGAACCGTCGTTGCTGCTGCTTGACAGGCTTTGCGTCCGGATGAATGTTGAGCTTATGGAGTGCAACCTCGGGGTTTAGCCCTGGCATGTCTTCGTAGCTCCATGCGAACACGTCAATGTATTCTCTGACGAGTTGCAAAAGCGCCTCCCGCTCTTCGTCTGTCAGGCTTTTGCTGACGAAGATTGGCTTTGGAGAGGATTCATCGCCGAGGTCAACTTGCATGACCTCATCTTCGGTAGGAGGATCTCTCTGTTCGAAACGCTTCTTCCACTGCGCATCTAGCTGTTGAACCCACGGCTCTAATTCGAGAAGCTCGGGTACATCTTCGTCTTCTTCATAGGCGTCAGCAAATGCCATATTGACAGACGAAACTTGCCTGAATACGTCCCCGATGCTGACATCCGAATCAGAAGTGGGTGATCCGGTCAAATATGAATGCCAGTCACATTCCTCATCTGAGCTTTCAGGAGTTGTTGCAGGTGTAACATAGCCTAGCCCACGTCTGGTCTTGTTGTAGTAATCCCGTGGTTTTCCAGCCGGGACTGGCAACTGCAAAGGTAATCGCCGGCCAGTGTCGTAGTTCAAGCCTGGCGTAGCCTCCATATCATACCCCTATTTTTGCATGAGGTACTTGGATCGAGAGCTATACAGATAAAGGGGCAATCTCCCAGTGTTGGGTTCGAGATCAACCTCTTCTATTCTGAAAGGCTGTGGATCATTCTTCCGGCCGAAGATGATTGGATGGTCCTCTCCCTCAACTATGAAGCAAGCGTCTTCCACAGGAGTGAGTTGGTTCGTGGTATAGACGTTTGTCACTTGTGTGTGTAGGTTGGTGCCTATACCGTGTTCCATAGCGTACATCATACAAAGCTTATTAAGCCCGAGGTAGTTCAAAGATAGCCCTTTATTGATAAAGTAAGATATCTTTTCAGGTGGGATTACATCGTCAGCAGAAGGAACATCAGTGTGGGCAGCCACATACTTGGCTAGCTCTAATTCCTCTTCAGCCACCCCCTGTATCAATGAAGACTGGGAGGACGACCTGGGCAGCTTGATCATCAGGGGCTCCACTGGTGGTGCTGAACGTGGAGTCGTAGGCGCACTAGCGACCCCCGGCTTAGTGCTTGGTGTTGGATGGGGAGTTGTTGGCTCACTTGCAGTCCCCGGCATAGCGCTCGGCTGTCGACTTGTCCTGGGAAGACGAATCGTCATTGGCTTAACAGAAGGATTGGACTCTTCTGTTTGTTGTTGACCAGCTCTAGGCAGCCTGATTGTCAGCGGCTCCGTAGTGGGTCTCAGCCCTTGGCCAGACCTCGGCAGTCGGATTGTCATCTGCTCCTTTTGTGCAGTGAGCACCGGGAGACTAGTTGCTTCTCTACGCAGGGTGGCTGTAAGAGGTGCAGTCCTGCCAGGTTTGCGGGGCTGGAGATAGATTCTCAAGGGTTCCTCAGGCCCCGCAATGGCCTCCGTCTGCTCTTGAACATCCTCCTTGATCAGGTGCCTCTTTGATTTCTCGTACAAGCAAGAATCCGAATAATAGGATTCGACCCCTTTGAAGGGATCGATGTCGGCAAATTCCGTCCTTACGAAGCCGTGCTTGTCGACGTACTTGAAGCACTGGTGCAATGTAGAGGGCACGATCATATAATCATGTATCCACGGACGCCCCAGAAGAATATTGTAGGAGGTGTCTGCATCGATGACATAGCGGTTACTTCCGACTGAAGGTCGCCAATTTGGCACTTCAGGCGAATCTTTCCAATAGGATAGCTTCTCCGTGAATTGAAACCGCTAATTGCGGTGCTGGTAGGAGTCAGCCGATGCATAGGGATGCGCAGATGGTGAAACAAGCTCTTCGGAATAATGCTTATCGAAGAACCGGGATCAATGTGCATCCGATCCACCTTGATGTCGCTGACGTATCCAGTATAATGCAGAGGGCGATCGTGCAGGTTGGTCTTGATAAGCATATCCTGCGGAGTGAAGACAATGTTGGGCATTGCACCTGTACAAGTGCTGTCCTGGAGATCCGCCGGCGAGCTCTCCCCTGTAAGATTGACCTGAGCCAGATATGCGTCGGCATTCTGGAGTGCTTCGCTCAGTGCGACGCGAACATCTTTGGAGAGTCTCAGGAGCTCATATAATGACAATTTGGCTGGTGTGTTGGCCAATTGTGCCAAAATGTCAAAATTGTAGGGCTTCTCCAGCCCGTGAGGCGTGTCTTTCCGGAGCGGCTTGTCAAAGCGGGTCTCCTTTGGCTTGGGCTTATCGGCCGGTGGAGGCTGAGAAGGTCCTGGGGCATCAGCGGTGGCCGGCTGACGTTCTTCAGCCGAGTTATCCGGCATGGGTTGAGTTTGCGCACCAGACCGGGTAACGACAGCTGTCGCTTCTTCGACGTCGGTTGAGACTGTGCAGCAGGACTTGACTTTCCCGCCCTTCTTCTTGCCAGTAGAGGGTGATGCTGGCTGGGTTACTTCAGATACTAAGTCCGGGTGGACCCACATGACCTCCCCTCGTGATGTGGTGAGGGGTACCAGCCCAGCAGCCTGGTCTCGGGGAGGTAGAAGATTAGCGACCTCCATTTTTGCCCGGGGGACGGGTACTACGCCGTCTTGTGTCCTCATCGGCGGAAAGCTGCCGAATTGGACCGACACCATGTTGGCAGCGACCGTCACCTCCTCGAAATCAATGGCCAGGGCCTTGGAGTCGATGAGGTTCTGGATGTACCGCTTCAATTGGAAGCAGTCTTGTGTAGCATGGTGGACGTAGCGATGGTAGTGACAGTACTTGTGGCTCTCCATCTCTGCAGGTCGAGGTTCACGCCTTGGCGGAGGGAGCTGAATTCTGTCTCCTTGTAAGAGCATGTCAAAGATGGGCTTGACATGACTATCCTCGAAGGAGTAAGTCATCTGCGGCCACTGCTTTTCTGCCTGCTTCGGTTCGGGCTTCGGGGCTGTGTCGGCCACCATAGCCTGTTTGCCCTTGTTGTCTCGATTGTTGGAGGAATTACCGCCGTTGTTGTTGTTGGCATTAGGGCGTTTGCCCTTGTCCTCTCCCTTCGAGATGTGCAATCCCAGTTGGCGAGCTTTCTTCAACTTGTCTTCTGCGCTAGTGGCGCTGATGATGAAAGTCTTCCAGTCCTTAAATTGACTTTCGCCTATTCAGAGGCTGATTGTGGGGAGCAGCCTCTTTTGGCAAATTTCAATTAAGGAAGAGTCCGGGTTACCGGAGGGCAGCTTCATCGCGGTTTGGCGAAACCGCTCAATGTAGTTCCTTGTCAGCTCCTTCTCGCCTTGAACAACGTCCATGAGGGTTGACATTGTCACATCCTGTCCCACCTCATAGAACCTCTCCAAGAACATATGTTTGAAGCCGACGAAGGAATGGATGCAGTTGTCCGACAAATTGCGGTATCAGTCGAATGCGACTCCCTCCAGTGTCCCAACGAACAATCGTGTAAGGATGCCGTCGTCATGTGGCAGATGATCTGTTGTGACCTCAAAGTAGGTTACGTACCGGCTTGCAGAGGTCTTGCCATCATATGGATTAATGTTGAATGGCTTGTACCGTGGAGGGAAGGGGATATCTCTCCATGCAGCGGGATACGGCTGTCGTATCCTGAGGTCTTGAGAGGTTTCTCGGACGTGAAACATTGCCCGAAGCTCCTGGACCTCTCTTCTTGCCTCCCTAGCCTCGTCTGCTGCAGTGGGAGCCGACATCCCGGGTGGATTGTCGCCTGGGGTTGGTGCAGTTGTTTTCGAGTCCGCATTGACGGCGGGAACCAAGCTTGTCTGGCCAGGTGTTCTTCCTTGGAGAGTCGGCAGGGCTGCCTTGATCTCGTCTACTGACTTGACCAAGGTATGAAGTATGGCCTCAAGAGTGTCGAGGCGCTGTCGATCGCTGGGACCGTCCTGGTCATTCTCAGTCATAAATACTGTTCTCACACGAGGAACAGTGGAGGGAACTGTGGAGGATGTGCTCTCCGAATCATACCCTCGAATGGAGAAGTCGTCTGGGTATGTAGGAATGTTCTCCTCTGGTTCGGACTCAGAGGAAGTGCCGTAGGAGGTTGCTTCAGCTTGGCACCCATGGACGTTTCCAGGGGCGTCTGGTTCTGTTGCATCTGTTGGGAGAACTGTCTCCCCTGGTTCATCTTCTTGGAACACCGGATTGTCGTGGATGTTCCGGGGAGTGCTACCCCCAGCTTCGGCTACCCCAGGGATGTAGATGACAAATCTCCAAGTGTGAAGATTTCGTTTTAGAGAGGGTGCCTTGATAAACTCCTCCTGTGGTGGTTGTGGTCAACCATTTAGACGAGAGTTTCCTGGCCGTGCTAGTAGAGATCGTCGGGCTGGAAACGTTTACTTTCTTCCCTCCCTTGCTGGTAGGGACCTTCCGGGCAGAATTGCAGGAGGCGAAAGGAAACGCTTCGTCTCCCGAGCTTTGTTCTAGGACCGGTGCTGGCCGCTGCAGTCGTTGGAAGACGGACTGCCGGCCCTCTTGTACTGCTGTCTTGTTGCAGCAGCAGTTGACAATGACTTGAGTGCAGTGATGTCCATGGAAGGACTCTCTGCACACCAAGCTTTCTTCTCTTTCCTTGCGCTTGTGAAGGATCACATCACGCAAGTCAAGTGCTTCTCGAGCAACCTTTACACTCGTTTTGTGGGCCCGGGAATCCCGAACACACGAGTGAGTTGGCATCATATTTGCTCCCTGATATGGGGCTAGTAAAAGTACTTGCCCCTGATCGTTGTTGGGAGACTCTTGAGAACTACCCTGTCCGTTGGCCACCGGGGGCTGGACACGGGTAGTTTTGTACAACTTTCCATCAGAGGCCCGCATAACAGTTAGCGGGACTCCCTGATGGTCAGAAGTTGGGACAGCTGACTGAGCTCGACGAGCCCGCGCTGTCCTAGACTTCTTCGCTCTAGCACACGAAGGCGCATAGTCGGAAGAGTCCAAGTTGTGCCGCACAGAGTCTGGCACATCCTCATGGGAGCTTCTGAGGTCAGGACCGCATGAGAGACGGTCAAAGACTGAACCCGAGCCGCATAGGATGGATGGTCTGCGGTTGGATGCCGCATAAGCCGTCTCCCTGCGGCTGGGCTTGGCGGCCGCATAAGAATGCTGCATGCGGCTGGGATAGGTGACCGCATGAGCGGTCTGCATGCGGTTGAGATTGGCGTCCGCATGAACTTTCTGTATGCCGCTGGAGCTCGTGGCCGTATGAGCCTTCTCCATGCGGCTGTGTTTGGTAGCCGCATGAGTCTTCTCCATGCGGCTGAGATTGGTGGCCGCATGAGCTTTCATGCGGCTGGCGCTCTTATGCGGCTTCTTCTTGGACCGCCCAGAGTTCCCATTTGCCCCTACAAGTCCAGCATCGTAATGCTTTCCTCTGCCAGACTTGGGGACAGCAGGGTCCTCTGCGGCCTGAAGTAGGGTCGCATGTGAGTCTTCTCCGCCGTCTTGGGCAGCAGAGAACACTTCTTCCAGAGCTTGGGGAGGAGCAACAGTTTTGGGCCTCCACTCCCTGCGGGCCTTCTTTGTGCCGGCTCGCTTCTGGACCGGGCTAGCGCTCCCGTCAGAGAGGATCTCTTCAAACGCTTGCTGATCGAAGCGAACAACCAGCATCTGTTGCGTGGAGCCGAGTTTGGAGGCGTCCGATTGCGTCACCAACTTCTCAGCAGTGGAGAAGTTAGTCCCCAGCAGAGTCGCCATCGTGTTTGCCATTGATTATCTAAGAACAGAACAGTTTTATGGGAGGACTGAACTTTGATTCACAATTACAAACTCGCTTGTACAAAGAGAGCCTAGGAACAAAACCTAGAAAAAGCAATCTAAGTACAATTGTTTAATTTGAATTCTGGGGGTGACGGTAGAGGCTCGGGAAAGTGCTATCAACTCTGCCTTACTCCTTGGACGATCGAACGCAACCTCGGCTCCGGCGAAGAAATGCTCTGTATATGTCTCTGTCTGTCTGCAAAAGGAATAATCCCATGCTATTTATAGGAATTTGTGATGAGTGGGGGTGTACAGCCACGTGGCCACATCCTTGTAACTGCGCCTCGAGAAGTGGGCAGTTGGGGATTGGTCAAGATTAATCTTGATCTGTTTGTTGCAATAAATTTGGACTGTTACGTAGGTTGAAATAAATCTGAACTGCTATAATCTGTTGGTTGCAATAAATATGAGTTATTAAGACTTAGTCAACTTCTGCCACGTGTCCCAACTGCTACCAGGTTGCGAGCCGCATGAAGGTCTGTCCCCCTGTCTGAGCCGCATGAAGAACTGTCCTCATGGTTGAGCCGCATAAGAGTAGTCTCATGACTGAGCCGCATGAGGGTGGCCCTATAACCGAGCCGCATGAGGGTGGCCTCACATCCGAGCCGCATGAGGGTGGCCTCGTAACCGAGCCGCATGAGGGTGGCCTCACATCCGAGCCGCATGAGGGTGGCCCTATAACCGAGCCGCATGAGGGTGGCCTCATAACCGAGCCGCATGAGGGTGGCCTCACAACCGAGCCACATGAGGGTGGCCTCACATCCGAGCCGCATGAGGGTTACTCAGGCGATCCGCATAAAGGACTTTTTTGGAATTTGTGAATTGTACCAGTTATCACAAATATTTTCTCGTCTTTTTATGAGCATGTCACGTCTCTTCTTTATGTCAGAGTCATCATTGCTGTCACTTTGTGTCAGAGTATTTAATGGCCGGCTGCACGGAGTAATTATGGCCAGCTGTATAGGCCTATTTCGAACCGCATAAGGCCACGTGGCTCCTTCTGAGCCGCATAAAGCTTTCTGAGCCGCATGCAACTCTGAGGGATTTTTGGGCCGCATGAGACCCCCCCAGTTTTGAGCCGCATGGAGTTTCTGGGCCGCATAGGAATTTATTATTCTTTTCCATGCTTCTATATATATATATATATATATATATATATATATATATATAAGAAAAAACTGATGACCGATCGGGCTCCTGCGCGTGTTCATCCGAGCGATCGGGCTAGGGTTTCTGGTGGGCCGCCCCCGCGGCCGCCGGACCCCCTGGCCGGCGGTTCCACGACGGCGAGCAAGGCGAGCGGCCCCCCCTCCGGCGCTGGGGGGGGGGGCGGGAGCCAGATCGGGGGGGTCAGGCGGACCCCCCCACACGCGCGCGTGCGGTTGGGCTCCCCCCGGCGGCTGGTGGGGGGGCGGGAGCACAGGAGGGGGGTTGGGTGGACCCCCCGGTGGTGTCGACGACCCCCCCAGGCGGAGGGGGGGGGGGGGGGGGGCGGGCTCGTCGGGGAAGGGGTCGGATCCCCCGGGGAAGGGGTCGAGGGATTTGGATCCGAACTTCGTTTTCGGAGCTGGGTCCGGGTCCCTGGGGAGTCAGTCGGAGGGAGGAGGGTGGACGACGGTTACGCGCCGTCGGGTGGCGAAAACCGGGGGGAAGACGAGCGGCGGACAGGGTCAGGCTCGGGATCGCCATCCCGAAACTCGTCAGAACGGGACAGAGTCTCGGCCCAGCCGGGGTTCTGGGGTGTCGGCTTTGCGATCGATGGGTTGGCGGCCGAAGGCGACTGCGGCGGCTAAGGGGAAGAGTAAGGTAGTGGATCTGGATGTTCCGGGACCGGGGACTTTCCGTCCGGTGATTGCCCAAAGGCCTATTGGGGCTACCCCTCGGCCTGCTGGACGGTCCTGGGCCGAGATCTACAAACCGGTGGGACCGAAATCTCCCTCATCGATGGAGTACGTCCCGCCGATCAAGGTTGGGAGGGGTTATCGGGCGGTGTTTCCTGCGGAGGAGATCCAGCAGGTGACAGCTTACTGGGAAAATACTCTCGTCCTGTATGTCTTGGGTAATAAGCCTTTCTACGGGCAGATCCGGGGCTATGCAGCGAGAGTCTGGAAGCCGAAGGGGAGTATGGAGTTCTATGCTCGTGAGAACGGCTTCTATTATGTGAAGTTCGGGCTGGCGGAGGATGTCGCGAGGATCCTCCAAGGTGGCCCCTGGACGTTTGACGGCCGTCTGATCATTCTCAAGGAGTGGACTCCAGAGCTACGATGCGAGAGGGAGGTTCTGAATGCCATCCCAGTTTGGATTCGATTTCCTGAGTTCCCGGTTGGGTTTTGGAGCATTCCACTGTTGATGCGTCTTGCTAGTCTGGTGGGCACCCCGCTCAAGGCGGATGAGGCTACTACCTTTCGGACGAGGTTGATGTACGCGAGGATCTTTGTGGAGATTCGGGCAGGGGGGGAGCTCCCGAAGATGGAGTATGAACTCCCTTCTGGGGAGGTGCTTACCCAAAAGGTGGAGTATGAATGGGTCCCGCCTACATGTTCTCGCTGTTCCTGTTTCGGACATCTGGCCAGTGCTTGCTTAGAGGCTGGCACTCCGGTGGAGCCTTGTATCCCTCCTCGTGAGGTACCCGATGCCCCATGTGATATGGATTTCAGAGATGATAGCGGAGAGGTGGTTGTGGAGGAGGAGGCTACAAACCAGGGGAGTGATGCCGGTTTTAGCTTAGTTGTATCTACCCAACTTGTTCCTACGGGTGGGATGGTATCCACTGGCCAGGGGCCGAGTAGTATAGTTACCAGACGCATGGTGGAGACGGAGACTGAGGCACGTGGAGAGGGCGGTTCGTCTGGAGGGCAGGTTTACTGTAGGAAGAGGCGTGCGGTCGGCCTGCTACGTGATGGGCCCTCCATGATGGGGGACCGTCCCACAGACAGAGAGGAGGTGGTGTGTGTCGCCAATCCTGCCTGGGCGTTGGTGTTATCTCAGGACGTTCCCCATCAGACGGTTTCGACTGGCATGGATGAGGATCCTTTAGCGACGGATGCGGCATCTTCCCCAGGTGTCGTTCCGGGAGTTTCTCAGGGGGCCCCTACCTCTCATTAATTAATGGCCATTATCGCCTGGAATGTGAGGGGGGCGTGTTCGCTAGGGAGGTGGAGAGAGATATGTGGGGTGCTCAATAGAGAGAAGTGTGACATTTCTGTTATTTTAGAATCCAAGATCAAAGGGGAGAAGACCCTTACTCGGCGGACCCCTTCTCATTGGGCCCAGCTGCACAACCTGGCCCTTTGTGACATGGCCAGGATTTGGGTTCGCTGGAACTCGAAGAGTTGGGATGGAGACTTGATATTGATGACAGAGCAGTTGATTGCAATCTCCTTTGTGAACAAGGGTGGCTTCCGGTTCCTATTGGGGGCGGTCTACGGCCACAATGACAGAAGGAGAAGGGAGTCTCTCTGGAGGGACATCACTCGTGTTTCCGTTGTTGCTGAGTCGTCGAGTCTCCCCCTGCTCTTGCTCGGGGACTTCAACGCTCTTATGCATCACGGGGAGAAGCTGGGTGGTCGTCCGGTTCCAGATTCTATCCTTCATGATTTTCAGAGATGCCTCCTGATTGCGGGGTTGCGGGAGCTGTCTCGATCAGGATTCATCTGGACTTGGCACAACAAAGCAACTCTCAACAGGGTTGCTTGTCAGCTTGATCGCGCTCTGGGAAACAGGGAGTGGTTCCGGCACTTCCCCAACACTTCGGCTGAGGGTCTGGCAGCTGGGACTAGCGATCACTCTCCTATCCGGGTTGGATTCTCTGCTCGGCCTCCTGGGAAGTCTCGCCCGTTCAGATATAACAACAGTTGGTATCTTTCTGAGGGCTACATGGAGGCTGTTACGGAGGGGCTTACTAGCAGCCAAGAGGGGACGGCTCAATTCCGATTGGTTCGTCGTCTTAAGGCCACGAAGAGAGCCCTTAGGAGCTGGGTGAAGGGGTTGCCCAAGTCCACCTTAGAAGAAAAGGAGGTGGAGTTGCGGACCCTGCAGCAAGATATGCAAGCTGACATGCTGAATGGAGACCTGGCTGCTAGAGAGAAGGAGCTGGTCGGTGAAGTCAACATCCTGAGGCTGCAGAAGGAGATTAGCTCGGCTCAGCGAGCCAAATGTTCCTGGCTGAAGGATGGCGACCGTTGCTCCAAGTTCTTTTACGATGTTATCCGGACCCGGCAGAATAGGAATCACATCTCCCAGCTCCTTGATGCTGATGGCACTTTGGTGGGGACGCCGGCGGAGATCCAAGGCGAGGCTGTCAGGTACTACTCTGAGTTATATTTCCAGACTGACTACCTTTCCGTGTTCCCAGAGGTTGTTATGAAGAGGTTGGTGACCCCATTTGGGAATAGCATTCTTCTGGCTCCTGTCACATTGGAGGAGGTGGAATCTATTGTCAAGGCGGCGGACCCCAACAAAGCTCCTGGTCCGGATGGCTTCAGCAGTGGTTTCTTTAAACGCCATTGGGATACTCTGAAGCATCAGGTCGTTGAGGTGGTCCAGGAATTCTTCACCAAAAGGAAGCTTCTGAAAGAGCTTAATCACACTTTCCTGACCTTAGTGCCGAAGAAGGAGGGAGAGACTGCTTTGGCGGATTTCAGACCCATTGCGTGCTGTAATTATCTTTATAAGATAATTACGCACCTTATGTGCCGGCGGATGGAGAGGATCATGCAGGACTTGGTTTCCCCGAATCAGGCTGCGTTCATCAAGGGGAGGTCGATCGCTGAGCACAGCCTCCTGGCCCATGAGATGGTGAGGGGATTCAGCAGACCGGGAGGGGAAAAAGCCTGTGTTAAACTGGACTTGAGGAAGGCATATGACATGGTCAATCGTGTCTTCCTCTGTCATCTGATGTCTGCCATGGGATTCGCGGATCACTGGGTTGAGATGATCAGGGAGTGCATTACGTCCCCCACTTTCTCCGTTCTCATCCATGGTATTCCTTATGGGTACTTCCAGAGCAATCGTGGTATCAGGCAAGGTGACCCATTGTCCCCTTACCTGTTCACGTTAGTTATGGAGTACTTTACTTGTTTGATGGTTCGGGCAGTGCACCGTGGTCAGCTGGTGCCTTTGTTTCGGAGGATGGTTCCCCCAGTTACTCACCTTATTTATGCTGATGACCTGCTAGTCTTCATCCAGCCTTCGCCGGAGGGGCTTCAGACGCTTGCGGCTATTATGGAAGACTTGCAGGCTTTTTCGGGTCTCCAGTTGAACAGGGATAAAAGTAGGGTCTACTTCAGCTCCCTGTGCACCCGGAAGGAGGAGAGGGCTGAGGTGCTGGGTATCGCAAGGAGTGATCTTCCGGTGCGGTACCTAGAGGTGCCTCTCACAGTCAATTATGCTCGGGATCAGGATTGCTCGAGTCTGGTGGAGTATGTCCAGAGGCGAGTTGAGGGTTGGCAAGCAGCAGGTTTGTCATTTGGCGGGCGCATCGAGTTGGTCAGATCGGTGATCTCGGCTGCGGCTCACTTTTGGCTGCAGTCTATCCTCTTACCTGTGGCCACTATCCGGCGTGTAGAGCGTTTATGTGCCGACTTCATCTGGAGGGGGGGGATGCATGCGATCTCCTGGGACCAGCTTTGTCGTCCCAGGAAGGAGGGTGGAGTGGGGCTCCGCCCGCTGATGGAGATCAGGGAGGCCTCTTCGCTTAAGCTGGCCTGGAGATTTATCAGCAGAGGATCTCTCTGGGCGGACTGGATGCACAGTTGATACGTGAAGCAGGGTAGTTTTTGGACGTGTTCTATTGACAACAACCACTCAGTCACGTTCAAGAATATCTTGCGACACAGGGGGGTGCTCAAGTCTGCCATCCGGAGGGTCATGAAGGACGGGTCGGGCACGGATCTCTGGCTAGACCCTTGGATAGATCGGCGGTCGCTGTTAGACATCAGAGGAGCCCCGACTCATCAGGAGGACAGACGGGGTCTGACATGCAGGCGCATCATTCGTGATGGGGAGTGGAGACCTGCTTCGTATCGGTTCACTGAGGAGCTGGGCGGGAGCATTTCATCTATTGCCATTGATCCGTCGCTGCCTGCGGATCGGTGGATTTGGGAGCCGACAGGAGCGCCTGCCGGGACGGGGGAGTTCCTATTCCGTAGCTGCTTCAACCTTATCCGACGAGCTTTCCCGTAGTGCTCTGATTACGAGTTCGTCTGGTGCAAGGGTCTGGCCAGGAAGATGCAGTTGTGTGTCTACAAGCTTCTACTGGGCCGCCTCTTGACTAGAGATCGTCTGAGATCGTTTGGGGTGCCGGTCCCTGACCCCACTTGTGTGCTGTGCGGGTTGGAGCCTGAATCTATTCAGCATATATTCTTCGAGTGCACGCTGGCTTGGCAGATATGGTCGGAGCAGGTTCGGGTATTGGGAGTGAGCGCCTCCGGGAAATGTGTGGGGGACATCATCACGGAGATCCGAGATAGCAGGGGTAGGGGGCAGGACTGGTTCCGAACAGCCAGAGTTCGTCTGGCTGCTGCGGTTTGGCACGTATGGCGGGAGCGAAACTGTCGGATTTTTGAGGGGCTGGTCACCCCCCCAGTTGGTATTCTCCACAACATTGAGTATGATGTAAAGGCTATGGAGAATAGATGAATGATGAGTTGGAGTCCCACTCTGTTTGTATGTTGTAAGATTATGGCTGTTCTTTTGGAATAAAATTCACCTTTTTTCCAAAAAAAATATATATATATATATATTTTGGAATAAGGGTAAATTTTATTTCACGCAAATCACAGTAAAGGTATTACAATACACTATTCTCACATCTCCCTCCCCAATTAAGGGACCTGTCACGACCCGATTCCAAATAATTGGGTCGAACCGGATCATGCCCAGCCTGCACCGTTGTTGAGACGGCGGCACTAAGCTGTATCCACTATTGCAGGTAATCAAAACAACATCTAAATATTTGTCACAACTCAATATTCGGGAATTTAAAACTTTATTAAACATTTGAATAATACAACTGGAAAGTAAAAGAACTAAAATGAATGCTGAATTCAAATAACAAAATTTCAAAACAACAAAACGGGAAACAGGAAAATCTAGCTAAGCATTCGGCTCATCGGCCTCAGGTCATGCGTCCTCCAAAGGGGACTCTGGCAACACCACGGGGTACAGAACCGGGTCATAATAACTGTTGTATAACAGCTCAGCATCCTCAATATCCCCTAAAAATGTTATCTCCAGTCAGGAGGGAGCAAAGTACAATTCATGCTAATCCAACAATTAAAATAATAATAGAATCATGCACTTTTAAACAATTTGAAATAAACAGTTCTCCAGCAGTTAAAACATTGTGATGTGAATAGGCAATGAATATGACCGGCTTGGGTTGTACAGTTGTATCCTATTGATACGATATGGCTTATCCCCGTGTGTATGAGGGGTAAGCTAATACAGTTCTAAGTTATAACTTTGGATGTGGTCATAATCATTACACTATTCCCCCAGTACCCAACAGTCAATCAGTCAGTGCTCTCAGAGAAAGTTCCGTGTTGCATCGTGGTTTAAACTTGCAATAAGACGATTATTAAATAATTGTAAACTAACACAAAATGTACTTGCCTCAAATTGAACTGGACTTGAAGGGTTGAGACTTCGGGATTGAAATTAGCCTCGTCCTCGAAATCCTACAGTCGAGAAGTTCATCTCAGATTCCAAAAATCATCATGCTAACTATGCTAGTTGCAATCTCTAAGTTTTGTCCTAATCAATTTTAATCTTTATTTAGTGATCACGAACAAAACGCGGTTATCGGTGCGTTGTAATTAATGAAACATCAATTTATATTTAATTTCGAAAAAACTTGTATTTATCAGTTTATTCGGAAAAATTTGGTATTTATAAATATCTATAAAAATACATTTTTCTTTAAATGAGAATATCATGAATTTCTAAAATATTATAATTATTATCATTATTCCTAAATTTACGCTTTCGAACATCCACCAGAAAATCATATCTATAATCCTAATTATTACAAATTTGCAGAAAATAAATGGGCTTATGCCCTTACAGACCAATGAATTTAAATAAGAAATAACTTGGGTTAGTCCTGAAATCTTTCCTACAATTTAATTATAAATAAAACTAATAATTAAAATAAATTTAATAGTGAGTCTCAGATATTGGTCCAATCGTCATATAGATTAATGCCTCAACGTCCGGGCGAAACCGGTATCGTTTGCACTTAGCCAGGGCCCATTGACCAATACGGTCGTCGCCCAAAAACCTAAAATAATATTCTTTTCCGAAAAACCATTTTTAAAATTATATAATTAATTTTATAGAAAAATCCGGCAGCACTTCCTCTATTTTCGGTCAACCTAAAAACTGGGAAGTGTGCCATAATCACCATTTATAAAAAGTCCCAAACCAGGGAACATCCAGAATTTAACTTCCAAACCAGGAAAACCCAAAATTTACATGTAAAAATATTCACAAAACATTTCCCAAATTAATTCGGAAAACCCGAAACGAATTCAGAAATCCCGAAACCATCTCGGAAAGCCTCACAGAAACCAACAGAAACTTTTCCGAAAGTTTCTCAGAAAAAATCCAAACCAAGCCAACAGAACTAAGAAAACCACAGATCCTATTTTCAAAGCCAACAATTCCAATCCGAACCTACAGAACTCTTTCCGAAGAGTTTTCGGAAAACCGAAACCAACAAACTATTCACAGAACCAAAAATATCAAAGTATCCACAGAACATATCAATCAAATGGTTCCGAAATTTCCGAAACCAAAAACGTAACAAAAATCCGAATTCCCGGAAAGGGATCGGGGACCAATTCATCATCGACTACGAAACGGGAACGGGAACACGAAATTATACCTTGGGTTGCTCGGCTAGAGTTCTCAGATGCAAAATTATAGAATAAGAAATCCGCGCCGCAACGTAATATCCTGGGACAGCGTCCGAAATCGGAAACCAGCTTCTGCCCAAGAACGGGAAGCCGCGGGAAAGTGCAGAAACTCCAGGGAAGTGGCCAGGAGATACGGAGTGCTGGAACAGAGCGCTGGAACAGATCGGGGTTGCCGCGGTGGGTGGAACAGGGAGGCGCGCAGGCGCTGCTGCCTGGGTGGTCAGGCCGAGGGGTGGCGCCGGACAGGGAGGAACGGGAAGGAGGCCGGCTCGAAGAGATCGCCGGGGAGCTCGGGCGAGAGGGTGGCGTCGGAGCTCGCGCAGGCGGCGGAGATCGAGGCCGAGGGGGATCGGCTAGGGCACGACCGCGGGAGGAGTTCGGGTGAGGGTGGGGGAAATTCTTCTTTGCTGGAGAAGAAGAATAATGGGAATGGGAACTCTTGCTGTGGAAAGTTGGAGTGGGGAGAGAGAATGAGAGGTGTGAGAATTTAAAGAGAGGAGTGATGAGAATGTGTGTGGGGGAGAAAAGTTAGGGGGAGAGGTGAAAGGAGTTGCTGTGAACGTGGAAGAAGTTAACGTGGGGGGGAAAGGGTCTCCAGGGAAGGGAACGGGTCGGGTCTGGGTAGATTTAGGAATTTGGGTTTTGGGGAGCTTAAGTTTAAGCCCAAAAATAAAAGCTTATTGTTTATTTAACCAAAAATGTTACTTAAAAATTCCAGTCGGGTTTGAACAGGGTCCGGACTCGGGGTCAGGTTGGCAACCAAAAACCAGGCTTATTATTTTGGAAAATAATTTGGAACCAACAATATAATAATAAAATGCATATAGAAAATTGCGACAAAAATAAAATTCAGTGATTAATCAAAAATTGCTTTTAATTCTAATAAACCAGAAATACGGGTTTCACAATCTTCCCTCCTTAGAAAATTTCGTCCTCGAAATTAAAGGCAGGGTTAGGGAGTACCTCAAGTCTCAAACAGATACGGATACTGCTCCCGCATCTGGTCTTCTCGCTCCCAGGTCGATTCGCCTGGTGAGTTGTGTCGCCACATGACTCTGACTATCGGCGTCACAGAGTTCCTGTTTCTCTTCTCGCCTCTGTCCAATATTGCCACTGGCTTCTCCGGCACTGTGAGGCTGGGTCCAATTTTCAGCTCCGAATGGTCCAAGATGTGGCTCGGGTCCGGGATGTAGCGTCTCAGCTGCGAAACGTGGAAGACGTTATGGACGCCTTCAAGACTTGGGGGTAGAGCCACCCGATAAGCCACTTCTCCAATCCTGCTGAGTACTTCAAAAGGACCAATATACCTGGGGCTTAGCTTTCCTGCTCTGCCGAAATGGATAGTTCCTCTGGTAGGAGAGATCTTCACAAACACACTGTCGCCTTCTTTAAACTCCAACGGCCGTCGGTTGCTATCGGCCCAATGCTTCTGTCTGTCCTGGGCAATCCTGAGCTTGTCTCTGATCATTCTTACCTTCTCTGCTGCATCGGTCACCATCTCAGGTCCAAGCAATACTCGTTCTCCAACGTCGTCCCAAGCAAGTGGAGTGCGGCAACGACGTCCATAGAGTGCCTCGAACGGTGTCATACCGATGCTAGCTTGGTAGCTGTTGTTGTAGGAGAATTCTACCAAGTGCAAATGGTCTTCCCAAGACCCTCCAAATTCCAAGACGCAGGATCGCAACATGTCTTCTAGCGTCTGGATTGTTCTCTCCGATTGTCCGTCAGTCTGGAGATGGTAGGCGGTGCTGAACTTCAGTTGTGTTCCCAAACTGTCATGCAAACTCTTCCAAAAGTGAGAGGTAAATCTAGTATCTCTGTCAGACACAATACTTATCGGAACTCTATGAATCCGGTAGATGTGCCGCATGTACAGTGCTGCCAACTTCTCGGTGGATAGACCAACCTTGAAGGGGATAAAGTGAGCTGACTTCGTCAGTCGGTCCACGATTACCCAAATGGCATCCTTCCCTCCTTGGGATCGAGGCAGTCCCGACACAAAATCCATTGTTATGTGCTCCCATTTCCATTCCGGAATGTCAAGCGGCTGCAATAGTCCTGCTGGTCTCTGTCTGCTAGCTTTTACTTGTTGACAAATTAAACATCTAGCCACATACCTGGATACGTCCTTCTTCATTCCGTACCACCACACTATTGTACGCATATCCCGGTACATTTTGTTGGCTCCAGGATGTATGGAATACTGCGACTGGTGCGCTTCATGCATCAGCTCGTTCCTCAGTTCGCCAGTTGGTACGCAAAGTCTCGTACCATTCTTCAGTGCTCCGTCGCTGGCGATTGAGAATCCTTCAAGTGTTCCTGCCAAAACTTGATCTCTGAGTTTGCAAAGCGTCTCGTCTTGGAATTGTGCCTCCTTGACTCTGTCCATAAGACTTGAACGCACTTGCAACTGCATCATTGTTGATTCAGCTCCTGGTACAATGGCTTCTCTTCCTAGTTTCTTCATTTCTTCTTCAGGCAGTACAATTTCCAGTCCAAGCTTTTCCATGTCCTCCAGCAAATGACGCTCCTTGGTCAAGAACATTGCCATCGGGTATCGACTAAGTGCATCTGCAACAACATTAGCCTTACCCGGATGATACTGCAGGTTGATGTCGAAATCCTTCATCAGCTCCAGCCATCGTCTCTGTCTCCTGTTCAGCTCCTTCTGAGTGAAAACATATTTCAGACTTTTGTGGTCTGTAAATATTTTCACTCTCTCTCCATAAAGGTAGTGCTTCCATAGCTTCAATGCAAATATCACCGCTGCAAGCTCCAAATCATGTGGGATAGTTCTTCTCATGAGTCCGTAATTGCCTAGATGCGTAAGCAATTACTTTCCCGTGTTGTTGAAGAACGCAGCCCAATCCCTTACCGGAAGCATCACTATAAATTGAGAAACCGCCGGTACCTGCGGGTAGCGCAAGTATCGGCGCAGTTGTAAGCCTCTTCTTCAGTTCCTCAAAAGCTGACTGGCAAGCTTCAGACCAAATGAATTCTTCGTTCTTCCTGGTAAGCTTCGTCATTGGTTCAGCAATCTTGGAGAAATCCTTCACGAACTTCCGGTAGTAGCCAGCTAAACCCAAAAAGCTTCTGATCTCTGCAACCGAGCTTGGTGCAGTCCACTTCTCAATAGCAGCTATCTTCTTTGGATCCACCGAAATTCCTTTTCCTGTGACAACATGGTCCAGAAATTCCACTTTGTCTAAAAAGAATTCGCATTTGGATAGCTTATCATAGAGCTTCTCCTTCCTCAAGGTGCTCAGAACTTTCCTCAGATGCTCTTCATGTTCTTCTTCAGTCTTTGAGTAGATCAGTATGTCATCGATGAAGACAACAACAAACTGATCCAGGTATTCATGGAAAACCTTGTTCATGAGGTTCATGAATACCGCAGGAGCATTTGTCAGTCCAAACGGCATGACCAAGAATTCAAATTGCCCATACTTGGTGTTGAATGCCGTTTTCGGGATATCCTCCTTCCTGACCTTGATTTGGTGGTAACCTGATCTGAGATCTATCTTCGAAAATACCTTGGCTCCACTCAGTTGATCAAACAGGTCGTCGATCCGGGGCAGAGGGTACTTGTTTTTGATGGTGATGTTGTTCAGCGCCCGGTAATCAATGCACATCCGCACGGTTCCATCCTTCTTGGGCACGAATAAAATAGGTGCTCCCCAGGGTGAAGCCCCGTCTCTGATAAATCCTTGTGCCTTCAGTTCGTCAATCTGGTCCTTCATCTCCTTTGCCTCCTTGGGGTTGACTCTGTAGCATCCCCGAGAAATAGGAGAAGAGCCGGGTACTAGGTCGATGGTGAATTCCACACTTCGATCTGGCGACAATCCTGGAAGACTTTCTGGAAAGACATCCATGAATTCCGCTATAATAGGGTGAGGAGGCGCTGGTTCTTCGGTGATAGAGGAGTAAGTAACACTCTTCATGTCTTTCGGAGCTCGAGAGATTTCAAACTCCGGTTCTCCTGGTGGGCTGAAGATTACACACCCTCTATGACAATCTATTAGCGCATGCTGCTCACTTAACCAATCCATCCCTAGGACTACATCATAGTTGGGCAGGGCATCACAAGTAAGGGTGTTAAAAATTGATGGCCTGAGATAGTGATGGGACAGTTACAAGCCTCGGTGATGGGTATGGGACCACCACCAGTCATAACTCTACTAATCATCTTGCTAAGTCCCGTATCTAGGTGGTGTGCAAAAATAAACTTTGATGATATGAAACTATGTGATGCACCCGAATCAAATAATGCTAGAGCAGGATGTGAAAACACATAAATGGAACCTGTGATGACATCAGCGGTAGGTTCCTGCTCTGGTTCTTTCTCTTCTGCTGCTAGGGCATAGGCTCGCCCGGTCTTCTGCTGGTGTTGTCCGAACCGTTGTTGCTGAGTGGGTAGGGGAGCTCTTTGCTGAGTTGCTCCGGTCCAGTGAACTGACGAGGGACAGTCCTTCACTTGGTGGGTGGCAGACCCACAGACTAGGCAGTGTCCTAGCCTCTTCCTGCATATGTTCGACTGATGTCCTGGCCTCTTGCAAAAATCACAGACAGGGATCTGCTTCTGAGGCGCTCTGTCATTGGTCCTTGCCTGATGGTGCTGCTGCTGATGGTGCGAAGGCCTATTGTTGTTGTTGTTAGGCCTCTTCTGGTTACCCTGGAAGTTGCTAGTTCCAGGATACTCTCTCTTTGAACGAGAAGGCTGGCTCTTCTCCACGTCCTGAGCTCGTATTAGAATCTTCTCATATGTCTTGGCGCCACCTGCGATCACAGGGGTGCGAATCTCTTCCCTTAGTCCATACCTGAATCTTTCAGCACGGTCCTTGGGGTCAGCAACCAAGTTCTGGACAAAGCGGCTAAGTCGGCCGAATTCTGCCGCATACTCTCCAACCGTCATGTTCCCTTGCTTCAGGTCCTGGAATTGTCTTTCCATCTCCCGTATCTTTGACGTTGGGAAGAACTTCCTACGGAACAGCCTCTTGAAGGTGTCCCAGTCAAGCTGCTTGTCCTGGAGTCGGGGTTCATTCCGATACCAGATGCTTGCCACATCTTGCAGCTGGAGTCCTACTGCTTCGGTCTTGAGGTCCTCTGGGAGTCGAGCGACGCTCACGAGACGCTCCATGCTATCTAGCCATTCATCGGCGTAGATGATACCCTCGGTCCATTTGAAAGGTCGAGGGCCTTGCTTCTTGAAACTCTCTATATCTCCGACCTTCATGTAATAATACGCCTCTAATCAAAAGAATGGCCTTAATGACATAAAACTTAACTCCTGAATTTATGTTTACTTTGGCAGGTCGTGGCTCCAATGAAGTGGTTCCCCCTCTCTCGAGGGCAGCCATAGCCACATTGTGGGCATTCTCCATGCCTTCTCTCATAATCGCGGTCTGCTCGCGATGGGCTGGAGCTTGGGCTGCAGTCTGTTCTCGATGAGCTTCTGCTTGGGCTCTCTGGGCTTCAAGCACTCCTCGTAGCATGCCCACTAGATCGGTGGGATCCACGGGCACTGGTGGGGCAGCTGGTGCGGACACTACCGCAGGGGTCTGCGGCTCAGTCCGGGGAAGTGTAGGGTTCGCCGCTTGAGATGTAGTGGCGTAAGCGCCGCGGAGTGCTGGAGATTGATGGGGACAGTCGGTCAGCTGCAACGGTGAAGGGTCTGGACGTGCTGGGGGAGATGGGGTGTGTTCGGGTGATGACACCTCATCGCCAGCAGGGGTGGTCTTTTCTTTGGTCATATTCTGGAAGTTTAGGATGCAAACATAAGCAATGTATCCTACCAGTCTATAATCAAACAAAAATATTTACGTATATAATTCGGACCTATGTCGTGACAAATCAATGTTCTAGTGTTCTAATTGTTTCTAGTTATGTTTTCCTAAGTTGTTGTTGGAACTGCATGGGCTACCACTAAAAACATGTCACGACCCGATCCCAAATAATTGGGTCGAACCGGATCATGCCCAGCCTGCACCGTTGTTGAGACGGCGGCAGTAAGCTGTATCCACTATTGCAGGTAATCACAATAACATCTAAATATTTGTCACAACTCAATATTCGGGAATTTAAAACTTTATTAAACATTTGAATAATACAACTGGAAAGTAAAAGAACTAAAATGAATGCTGAATTCAAATAACAAAATTTCAAAACAACAAAACGGGAAACAGGAAAATCTAGCTAAGCGTTCGGCTCATCGGCCTCAGGTCCTACGTCCTCCAAAGGGGACTTTGGCAACACCACGGGGTACAGAACCGGGTCATAATAACTGTTGTATAACAGCTCAGCATCCTCAATATCCCCTAAAAATGTTATCTCCAGTCAGGAGGGAGCAAAGTACAATTCATGCTAATCCAACAATTAAAATAATAATAGAATCGTGCACTTTTAAACAATTTGAAATAAACAGTTCTCCAGCAGTTAAAACATTGTGATGTGAATAGGCAATGAATATGACCGGCTTGGGTTGTACAGTTGTATCCTATTGATACGATATGGCTTATCCCCGTGTGTATGAGGGGTAAGCTAATACAGTTCTAAGTTATAACTTTGGATGTGGTCATAATCATTACACTATTCCCCCAGTACCCAACAGTCAATCAGTCAGTGCTCTCAGATAGAGTTCCGTGTTGCATCGTGGTTTAAACTTGCAATAAGACGATTATTAAATAATTGTAAACTAACACAAAATGTACTTGCCTCAAATTGAACTGGACTTGAAGGGTTGAGACTTCGGGATTGAAATTAGCCTCATCCTCGAAATCCTACAGTCGAGAAGTTCATCTCAGATTCCAAAAACCGCCATGCTAACTATGCTAGTTGCAATCTCTAAGTTTTGTCCTAATCAAATTTAATCTTTATTTAGTGATCACGAACAAAACGCGATTATCGGTGCGTTGTAATTAATGAAACATCAATTTATATTTAATTTCGGAAAAACTTGTTATCAGTTTATTCGGAAAAACTTGGTATTTATAAATATCTATAAAAATACATTTTTCTTTAAATGAGAATATCATGAATTTCTAAAATATTATAATTATTATCATTATTCCTAAATTTACGCTTTCGAACATCCACCAGAAAATCATATCTATAATCCTAATTATTACAAATTTGCAGAAAATAAATTGGCTTATGCCCTTACAGACCAATGAATTTAAATAAGAAATAACTTGGGTTAGTCTTGAAATCTTCCCTACAATTTAATTATAAATAGAACTAATAATTAAAATAAATTTAATAGTGAGTCTCAGATATTGGTCCAATCGTCATATAGGCTAATGCCTCAACGTTCGGGCAAAACCGGTATCGTTTGCACTTAGCCAGGGCCCATTGACCAATACGGTCGTCGCCCAAAAACCTAAAATAATATTCTTTTCCGAAAAACCATTTTTAAAATTATATAATTAATTTTATAGAAAAATCCGGCAGCACTTCCTCTATTTTCGGTCAACCCAAAAACTAGAAAGTGTACCATAATCACCATTTATAGAAAGTCCCAAACAAGGGAACACCCAGAATTCAACTTCCAAACCAGAAAAACCCAAAATTTACATGTAAAAATATTCACAAAACATTTCCCAAATTAATTCGGAAAATCTGAAACGAATTCAGAAATCCCGAAACCATCTCGGAAAGCCTCACATAAACCAACAGAAACTTTTCCGAAAGTTTCTCGGAAAAAATCCAAACCAAGCCAACAGAACTAAGAAAACCACAGATCCTATTTCCAAAGCCAACAATTCCAATCCGAACCTACAGAACTCTTTCCGAAGAGTTTTCAGAAAACCGAAACCAACAAACTATTCACAGAACAAAAAATATCAAAGTATCCACAGAACATATCAATCAAATGGTTCCGAAATTTCCGAAACCAAAAACGTAACAAAAATTCGAATTCCCGGAAAGGGATCAGAGACCAATTCATCATCGACTACGAAACGGGAACGGGAACGCGAAATTATACCTTGGGTTGCTCGGCTAGAGCTCTCAAATGCAAAATTATAGAATAAGAAATCTGCGCCGCAACGTAATATCCTGGGACAGCGTCCGAAATCGGAAACCAGCTTCTGCCCAAGAACGGGAAGCCGCGGAAAAGTGCAGAACCTCCAGGGAAGTGGCCAGGAGATACGGAGTGCTGGAACAGAGCGCTGGAACAGAGCGGGGTCGCCGCGGTGGGTGGAACAGGGAGGCGCGCAGGCGCTGCTGCCTGGGTGGTCAGGCCGAGGGGTGGCGCCGGACAGGGAGGAACGGGAAGGAGGCCGGCTCGAAGAGATCGCCGGGGAGCTCGGGCGAGAGGGTGGCGTCGGAGCTCGCGCAGGCGAGGGAGATCGAGACCGAGGGGGATCGGCTTGGGCACGACCGCGGGAGGAGTTAGGGTGAGGGTGGGGGAAATTTTTCTTTGCTGGAGAAGAAGAATAATGGGAATGGGAACTCTTGCTGTGGAAAGTTGGAGTGGGGAGAGAGAATGAGAGGTGTGAGAATTTAAAGAGAGGAGTGGTGAGAATGTGTGTGGGGGAGAAAAGTTAGGGGGAGAGGTGAAAGGAGTTGCTGTGAACGTGGAAGAAGTTAACGTGGGGGAGAAAGGGTCTCCAGGGAAGGGAACGGGTCGGGTCTGGGTAGATTTAGGAATTTGGGTTTTGGGGAGCTTAAGTTTAAGCCCAAAAATAAAAGCTTATTGTTTATTTAACCAAAAATGTTACTTAAAAATTCCAGTCGGGTTTGAACAGGGTCCGGACTCGGGGTCAGGTTGGCAACCAAAAACCAGGCTTATTATTTTGGAAAATAATTTGGAACCAACAATATAATAATAAAATGCATATAGAAAATTGCGACAAAAATAAAATTCAGTGATTAATCAAAAATTGCTTTTAATTCTAATAAACCAGAAATACGGGTTTCACAGGACCGTTACAGATACATCGAATTCTAAATTATGTAGAATTCCTACTGGCGGAGTATCCAGTCCTTCAAAGATACGCCTGTTGCGCTCCCTCCAGACATGCCAAACTGATGCCGCAAGTCTAACTCTAGCCATCCTGGCCCAACCAGGGTCCATGCCTCGTCGGTCTCTGATCCAGCTGAGGATCCCCCGGATATCTCTGGCACTGCCAACTCCACCCAACGATCGCATGCACTGTTCCTCCCAGATGTGCCAAGTCTACGGACACTCAAATAATAGGTGGCCCATAGACTCCGCGTCACTCGTACAGACTTCGGATCTGGAATCTGCATCCCAAACCTAATAAGTCTGTCCCGCGTCATCAACCTGCCTAGGAGGAGTCTGTATGAACAAAGCTGCATTTTGCGGGCAATCTCCTTCGCCCAGATAAAGTCATACTCCGCAATCCTGTCATGAGTAGTCTGAACCAGATTATAGCAACTTTTAAAACTGAATATTCCTGCCCCTCCAACCGAACCAGGATCAACCCAACTCCAGGAGTCCGCAGTCAGGCTAGGATCGATAGTGATCCGACAAATCGCCTCTCCAAACGGAGCCGTGAATGGGTACTCCTCAGGCCTCCAGCACCCATCCCTGATGATCCGACTACATTTCACTCCCCTGCTCGCCTCTCTGTCCATCTGTGCCCCCAGGATATCCAGAAGGGAGCCATTCCCCATCCACGGGTCCGGCCAGAGATCAGTATTCGCCCCATTTTTGTTGTCTTTTCCCTATTTTGAGGATGGTGTATATATACTTGGGCATGTGCCTTAATGAGAACTACATATCAAGCATTAACTTTGGACCTTTCTTTGTCTGCATTGCTAGTTAGTGGACGCTATCATCAGCCAGCAATCAGTACATAATTAGTGTTAACTTGATCTACTCCTTGGTAAACCCCTTATCCTACATCACAACAAGAGAACCTTTGGCATCATTTACATTCAAAATGGCGAATGTTAGTGAGGAAGGTGATGCAGGACAGTAACCTCATTTTTAATTAGTTTTTTGGGCATCTTAGGGATGTTTTGAGATGTATTGTTGAACTTCTAAATGACTTCTGGTTGGGTATCTTAGTCATGATCCTGCCTAAACTACTTGCCCATTTTCTCAAAAAGGGAAAGAAATATATGAATTTGAGCGTCTTCCCTACTCTCTAGATTTTCTTGGCTGGTCCTTATGTTCTCTCTAAGAGTATCCCATGTTCACTATTTTTGCGAAACAACAAAAATGCCCGTGGCGAGAACCATCAAGAGAAATTCATGGGTGCGTATTACGTACAAGGTTCTAATTTTAAGTCAGAAATTCAACCGATGGTTTCTTGTGATGTGTCTATGTAATGATTTGCAAGCGATAATTATAGGTGAAATTTATCTACTCCAGCGGAATTCATGACAGATGCAGTTTGCCTCTGAAAAACCAAATACTGGCCTTCCAATATGTTCTGTGTTGGCTTCGTTTGGTTTATTATAATTTCTCTTACGTATGAGATACCTGTTCTTACATTATTTTTCATTCAAGCTATCAATAAGGCAAGGAATATTGAAGGTCAGAGGTAATGCTTTTAGTTTTAAAGATGTTTTAATAGTTGCTGGAAGGAGAAAGTCTTTGATGTTGTATACCTGTAGATGTGTAATTAGTTACCGCATGGTGTTTTTTCTTTGGTGTATTAGAAGGAATGCTGCTTTTCTGGAAGACCATTTAATTGTTATTTGTTATTTGTTATTTGTTATTTGTAAAAGGAAGGAAACAGAGAGTGGGATATTTATTAAGAAGATGGGTTGTTTGTCATTGTATGGTGCTTTCTATTATGTTTCTTGGGTGCGTGATGTGCCTAATAACATATGCTTGTCTTGAGGACCTATGCTAGCAAGTTACTTGGGATGTTTTCTCTTAGTTTGGTCTTGATAATTCATGACAAGTTTATCTATTTATTACCATCTATATATCTGAGAAAAATAAGGCAACTTGCTGTAAGAATAATTCTTTTCATAATTCATTTTTAATGTTTTCCTTCACTATGTTCTCATTCATAAATTGTTTTGGTGCATTTTTAAAATAAATAAAATTTTCCCCGGAGATACCTTCTTAACTTAAATTTGCTCCGGAACAGTGACATGCATACTGTTAGGGAGGCTTTAAGTGCCACAATTTGAAGAGCACATTAATATTGTTCAACTACTCTAGAAATGGGGAATGATGAAGCTGCGGATCGTTCCAAATCGGACAAAACATCTTCACCCACGCAGGTAAATAAAAAAAAAGCCTCTTCAATTTTATACATAATAAGAAAATTTACTTCCTTGAATCAATCCAATGAATTTGGCTGTTTTTGTAATTGCAACTGTGTGCCAATGCAGCTATGGCTGCTCCAAGATTGCATGTTTTCCGAATGCAAGGATTATTCTTAATAGAATCACTTCTGATGTTTACTAGAAGAATTATATAGAATTGAGTTATTATACCCTTGAGCTTGGAAGAGAACATTCAGGCCCGACCCTGAGCATGTTCATCCGGAGCGACCGAACATGGCCCTCTAATATGGGCCCTTAATTTTGGAAGTTCTATATTATAAGTTGTTTTATAATGAATATTAAATAAAACAAAGTGGGGATGTAGCTCAAATGGTAGATTGTTTGCTTTGCATGTGAGAGGTACAATGTTCAATCCATTGGCATCTTCATTTTAAAATAATAATAATAATAATAATAATAATCATTTAATATGTAACATTTTTTTTTCTTTATCAAATGTGGGAGTAAGATGTACTCTATCCAAAAATAAAATTTGAACGAATAATTTGATTAATAATATGAAGACATTTTTGTACAGTAATATTTGAATTTATTTGTGAAAATAACTTTTATATCCTGAAACATCTAGCCTCTACCCTTTAAAAAAATTACTAGGTTGCAAGAAATAACTCGATATATTGTTGAACAAACTCTTAGTTTGCAAGTAAAAACACAAGTTCTTTGAAGAAAAAGTGGTTTTAAATTTGTTCCGTGCATATTATTTGAATTTGTTTTGTTAAAATAGCTTTTACATGCAAGAAATCTCTAGCCTTTACGGGGAAAAAAAATACAAGTTTGGAACTTGGAAGAAATAACTTGGTATATATGTGAACATAATTATAGCTAGTAAAAGACAAGTTTTTTGAAAATTAAAAGACGGTTCAAACCAAAATATTTTCGCATCAAAAAGTTTCATGCTAGTATGTATATTAAACATTTTGATCAACATGTTACGTCTTATTTTTTCTAACAAGCTTCTTCTGCAAACGAGTTTATGGAGCTTTTCCAAATTTAAGTCATATTTCTAATATTTAGACGTTCGATCAATAAATTATTATCACACGTGAAAATTAAGCGGTATTTTCTTCTTATTTTTTTTTACTTATATACATGCATTGTTTTTCTTTAAAAAAATTAAATTTAAACTCGTGTTGTTAATATATAGCATCAACAAAAATTTCTTTTTTACGCTTAGGATAAAATAGGCCCTTATCTTTTGTTTTTGAACAAGATCCTCTACATCACAGGGCCAGCCTTGAGAACATTCTTATTTATTAAAGTCATTTTTGTTCTCCAATTCAAAGCATGTGCATGCAATTAGGGCTAAAGGTAAAATCTGAGATATTCATGGCTATAATTTTGGTTGAGCCTGAGGCATAAATCACTACAAGAAATTCAGATTTTTGTGACAAGTGGGTTATGCTAAGTGTAAAATTTCTCACTGAATGGATATTTCAGTGACAAGTAATTTTTGTTATCACTCGTAATTTGATTTTGTAACAACAGTTGTGTATCGTCACATAATTAAATTATTCAGTGACTGTATTTTTATTTATTGTCACTCATGTTGTCACTGAAATAAAAAAATTTTTTTTGATGAGAATCAAAGACACGTTTTATATGACAAGTGAAAATACTTGTCACTTAAGATGTATTATGTGAATTAAAGAATTATAAGAACAAGTTCTATATGACAAGTGAAAATATTTGTCACTTAAGGTGTTTTATGTGACTTTGTTAAAGAATTGTAATAACAAGTTCTATGTGACAAGTGAAAATACTTGTCGCTTAAGGTATATTATATTACAAGTGAAAAATCTTTTCACTTAAGGTATACTTTGTCTTCCTTAAAAAATTGTAACAACAAGTTCTATGTGACAAATGAAAATAATTGTCACTTAAGGTGTATTCTGTGACTTTCTTTAAAAAAATGTAACAACAAGTTCTATGTGACAAGTTAAAATACTTGTCATTTAAGGTGTATTATGTAACAAGTAAAAATCCTTGTCCCTTGAGGTATATTATGTGACTTTATTAAAATATTGTAACAAAGTTCTATGCGACAGGTGAAAATACTTGTCACTTGAAATGTATTATGTGACTTCCTTAAAGAATTTTAACAACAAGTTCTATGTGACAAGTGAAAATACATGTCACTTAAGGTTTATTCTGTGACTTCCTTAAAGAATTGTAACTTATATAGCACCAATTTATTACCCTTCAGGTACCCGAAAAATCATGTCACAAAAAAGTATTAGACAATTTTTTTTCAGATTCTTTTTTTACAGAATAACATATTTAGGAAGTTTGATTGAAAAAATAATTTTGGAAAAATTATTTCCTAAGAAATATTTCGCCAGACAGTCTGGCAGAATTCATATATATTATTATTATTCTTTAACAAACTAATGATTGTGGTGCAATCGTAGCATGTTTGATTCTAGAATTGAATGTTGTGTTCGAATCACATAGGATTTAAATTTAAATTTTTTAGTTTAATTTTGATTATTTTGACAAAAAATATATTTATTTTATTTGCAATAAAATACTAATTGTGACAACATCCTGCATCACTTGTAACATTATACTGACTAGATACGTTGTCACATAATACTATTAGCGACACTTTCTGTGATGCCATGTTTTAGTTATCACTTTGTCTTTTAGCTATAGAGGTATATGCAATGAATGTACGTTGTCACAGTACGTCGTCACAGAAGTTGTGTTGTGATGAGTTCCACAACTTCTGTGAAAACTTTACATGTCACAGAAACCATATTTTCTTGTAGTGAATATTTAGAGTATCTACTGTCAGAGTGCATTTTGTTCATGTTTCTGATTGTGCTTCTCCATCATTTTTGCCACTTACAAAGTTGAAACTTTCCTGCTGTGCATTTATGACATATTTTAGATATACTCTATTTTGTGTCGACCTTGGCTAGGAATCTGACATCAATAAAGGGTTGATGTCAGGTTGACAGCCGGTCGCAGAAACTTTATCAAATCCTTATGGAGCCTTCTTATGGGAGAAGGATAGGATGATCTACTTTGTAGTGTAAGTGGCCAGTGAAAATATTTATTTCTTTAGCATCATTTCCAGGTGTTGTAATATCTTTCAAATAGTACATCTTGCTGACAATTTACGGTTTAACAACTTCCTCTTCATTTTAAGTTGTACGGAAGTAAAATCAATATTTTATTTAATACATGAAAGCATATTCGATATTGTCCAGTCCACAGCAGTACCTATCACATCAGAAGGTGATGTAAGATGATTCAGAGCGAACTTAAATTGATTCATAATTAGTGGAGACAGTTATGTTTATTTCTTAACTTTGACTACTGGAGTCCGATCCAACACATTTGACCCTGACAAGGAAATATGACAAGATCACAGGATTTTAGTATAATCTTTAGGATGAGGAAAATCACTAGAATTTCATGGTTTAAGCCTTTAAAACTAGCCTTATAGTTTGGATCCATATTTGGTAGTTGAGTTTCGAGTCGAATTAGGATTCTGTTTGAATAACTAAATTTAGTATTCGATTTGGGATTTTGTGTTATTCTATATTTACTTTTATTAGATTCATCTTCTTATCGGGATAATGGGTTTTTGAAGTTATATAAGGAGATACTATTTAACTTGCGAAACTGAGTTTTCGTGAATGGAATTTGTATATTTGAAGTTTATACACTTGTTCTAGAGGATTCCACTTTGTGCCTTGTGGACTCATGGTGCTATTCCGTGTATACCAAGTAGTTGTCCCCAAGTTTAAGAGCTGGCTCAAACTCCATATATTCATGCTTCCCTTGGGGTTAGTTGGTATCACATATTATTATTGTGTACATGTCACCTTGTGACTAATAAAAAGATACCAGGTGTAGTTTTTGTGCGAATAAGTGGGAACACGCATGTATGTTTTGATAAGGTCCATGTTGTAGTTTGATGGTGAACTATATGGGGACCCAATACTTAAAAAAGTATTCCTGCTCCTATCAGATAGAGGTCAACACAGACACTTTCTTTCTCCTTTTGTTGATCACTTGCTCCTTTGCTCTTTAGTTAAAACATTGTATTTCACAACTAGTGTAGATGGTCTTTAATTTTGAAGTTACACATTTAGTTTGCAACAGAACTTCTAAAGTCTTATACACTTCAGCAATATCATTAAATTGAAGGGCAGATTAGAAACAGCCAAACTTGCACCTTGTGCCCTTCATACAGAACTAGATAGTTGAGCCTTTGTGGGTTTCCCTTCAACTTTTCTGTTTTTATATTGGAGAGAAAATAGGGATACCTACAACTTTTGACTCAACTCATTGGGACGACATGACTTCTGGTCTGTGTTGCATGTACACGGATATGGATACATCATGACATAGTATGGACACTGAGACTCGGAGATTCAGACATGATACCTGTTTTGGAGCATTCTACTGTATTGTGGCATTTTTTTGTCGCTTTCCCTTTTTTTTTTTTTGTATTGGAGACCAATAGGGCAACTCGATGAGACAGAAAAAGCTTCTGATTTATATTGCATGGACACAGATACATCATGAGACCCTATGTACACCGAGAATCAGACAGGACACCTGTTTTGACATATTCTACTATATTTTAGTCTCACAGTGTATACGGTACGTGCTCGGCACAATAAGACGTGGACATCACACTGATTTTTGGAGCGTCACTATTTCCTGTTTTTAGAACATTGATTAAGCAAGTAGTAACCATGGCACCCACACACTAACACATCAACTCCATTAGTGATAATGCAAGAAGAAAAAAAGGACTTCAAGGATTAGTGAAAAATATAGTTGATGAGTCATATGATCAGGGGCAGACTCACCCTAGTCCAAATGGGGGCAGCCTTTTTTTAGTTTTCTGCTATATAGTTTTTTTTATGCCTATTTACTTAATTTACCTTGAAAACCAACATCTAAATTTACCCACTTGGTAAGTTGATGGGAATATAACCTAGGGGTTCAAATCTCTTTAGCTACAATATGTTATCTTATACTTATTTTTATTTTATTTTATTTGTAAATTTTGCACATGAACAACACAGGCTGTACCCTTTTTTAACAAAAGTGTTATTATATGCAATTGCAGAGATTAATACCTTACCTTTTATTTGGCAGGAGCAAGTGGCTGTCCATCATTATCCCGATTGGACAGCTATGCAGGTCAAGTACCTTTGTAGATCTATGGTTACTTTTTATGTTGGTGACAGATCTTCTGTGATCACCTTTCACCGTAAGGTCAACTAGCTACTGTTGAGGTTCTAGGATTCCATATTGGCACATTTTGACCCATGAAACCCTTGGGTTACTACAACAAAGCCTTTATCCCATGAAATCCTTAAGTTCTTGACTATAAATCATTGCCTACAGAACTGATCACCAGCAGATTACCTTGAACACTTTTGACACCTTTAGCTTGCGACTTGTGCATGCCTCATTTTCGGTGGCGCAGTTATGCTACATATTATTTGTCATCCCTTAAATTTGTTTACATTTCATATCCTAGAAGTTAATCTCGTAATAGCAACGAGATTCCCCAATATCATGCTAAGAATAGCTAGGATTTCCAATTCTGCAGGAGAGCACTTTACCTTCTCCATGAGCAGGCACCATGTCCAAACATTTTGAATAAAAACTTTGTTTCAGAGGTCTTGTCATCAAAATGTGTCCTTAAATCTGGGTTTTCTTAACATGATCAGGCTTATTATGGCCCAGGAGTTCCCTTGCCACCCCCATATTTCAGTACTCCTGTTGCACCTGGCCATCCACCACATGCATACATGTGGGGTCCTCAGGTACTTTAATTTGTCTTTTCCAGAGTAGCAATGCAATAGTGTATCTTTATTCAAAACCACTCTTCATTTGTATAATGTAAATACTTGATAAATAAGCTGATGCCGATTTCTTCTTCTTTTTTCTTATGGGGGCAATTGGTCTTTCATATACAAGTGGGGATGAACCAACACCTTTTTCTGGTATTATTTAATTGTAACCAGCTTGTCAAAGGTTTTTCAAGGAAATAGTACTGTGAATGAACTAATACAAAAGGATACAAATGTCTTCTTTGGCAGCTGAAGAACACCTGAAGAAAACATCCCATATAAGATGCAATCTAGATGATAATGGGTGGGTCAGGGCCAGCCCGAAAAATGGCTTGACCCTGCCCTGACCCGATTGAAAAATGGGTTGGATCCATACTTACTTTTTAGGTCTGATCTAGTTTTGGGCTATATACTGGGTACTAGCTGGTCTGGTCGTAAACCCGACCCGCTGATGGCCCACTACCTAGACCACTTTTTTTGTTCAAAATATTTGAATATTGGAGAGTCTAATACTTCAATCTTATAAATATGGGACATTGTCATGACTTGAAGGATGACAATTATGATGGTGGAGAATGAGACCCATTGTGCATTTACCATCGAGGAGCATGGCAAGGAGATGGTTAGATTACTGCGATTTGAGAATTTGGACTTTGGTTTATTTTTTTGGGTGCATTTGTTTCAATTACTTTATACACAAGGGTGCACATTATTTTAATTTAGGCACATGGTTTAGGATTTGTTATACTTACTCAGATTTGCTTATATTTGTTATTTAGGATTATTTTATTTTGGTAAATTGTTTTTTATTGAATAACTCGATTAATTTGATCTTAACCATATTTGACAGAACCGAACTGTATTGAATAATTCAGTTAATTTGGTCCTAGTCGCAAACCACATAACATAAAAGAACAAAGAGTTGACTCATGACTTCAGAACATTCTAATAAAGAGCAATGTTATGAAAACAATAAAGAGAACATAATGTGTAGCAACACATAACTATAGGTTTTTGTATAATAAAAAGTCAAACCTTGGTGTATTAATACAAAAAATGTATTAATAAATACGTGACATCGAGTATAAGGTTACATATTATTAACATGAATCTGGTTTGTGCCGTTTGATCCAATCCGTCCCAGAACTGCAAATAGAACCAGAAATTTACAAATTCAAAACCACAAACATCTTCCATAGACCGAATCAAATAGTCTAATTTGGTTTGCTTTTGTGGTTTGAACCGCATAGTGGATACCCCTACACATACTAATGATAATCCATTGTAATGAAAATCTATGACTGTTTTTTGCTTTTACATATATTGTGTAAATTTCATTGAAGATATGTGGTAAATACTTGCAGTCTTGCAGTATAATCTATCTAGCAAAGTGGGGAAACAAGATGCATGTCTTTGCTATGATTTATAGTGATCTCTTCATGGCATTGAATGACGAGTGTTGTTTGCAGTTCAAGTTTAGGTGGTTTATACCTGATAATATTATGGTTTTTCTTTCAGACCTTGGTACCAACTTTTGGGACGCCATATACTGCAATTTATCCACATGGAGTGTACTCTCATCCCTCAGTGAACCTTGTAAGTTGGGGGATGAGATGAGATTACTTCTTCTGCTTACTGTTAGCACATATTTAGTGAGGCAGTTTGGTTATTATTTTCATCTTTTACACGATATGTATGTTACAATCATTAAATAACTTAGGTTGGCTTGAGCATTTTAGGACCCTATGGTTCGCGATAATAAGATGGCGACACTGTTTAATGCTTTTGGTAGGAAAGGTAAAGGTCCTTCCTCCAATTTGACATTGCCAAGGGCCCATCCCCAACAATGAGTTGTAGTGGTATACCCTACTATGCTTTTATTTTGTCAATCTCGAGTATGATGACATTTGATACTATTTTTAACTGCATTGTATATGGATGCTGCTTGTAATTGAGCCGAGGAGGCATGGACACACCAAAAATAGGTGCCATGTAGTGTCATGTTGGACGTGTATTGGGCATGGCATAAACACTCACAAAATACAATATGACACCAAATTCACTGTCATGTCCCTGCTGTCGTGTCTGTGTCGTGTGTTTCATGTTCATGTCCGTTCAACATAATCTAACAGAGTATTTGACTGACCGACTTTCTTCAAATTCGTCATTATATTTTGCAGGTGGCATCTCCTTCAACCACCGATTTACCTGTTAAGTCATCAAGTAACAAAGATAAGGGCTCAATGAAGAAGCTTAAAGGGTTTGATGGTCTTGCGGTTTCAATTGGCAACGTTAATGCTGAGATTACAGTTGCATCATCACATAGGTTTGTTTTACACTTGCTTCATATGCTGCATGCCATAACCTAAGATCTTATGGTTTTTTGGTCTAGTAGTAGTTTAGTATATGTCAGCGTCACCAGGTTCTATGTGGACCTTGTTTCAAACCTTGATAAAAGTTAACCTGTCTGTCATAACTCAAAATCTTTTCACATCTTCCATGTGTTAATTTTTTCATGTGAAGCGTGCATGTTAACATTTGAGAAAGAATGGCCTCACTCACTTAGTCCAAGGCTATTTATAGGAGGGACTACATAAGGGGCTAGCTAGCCTAACCAGTCGGACTAAAAGAGCAGACAAATTTGCTAAAGGAACTAGATGCTATACAAGGTTATGATTAAGGTACTAATGCTATACTTAACAGAGCACATGCTGTGTTTGTCAGTGGGAGAATGTGCATTGAAAGTTAGCTCTACATATATACTTTTTTTTTTTGCCCACTGCGCCACTTAGGAGCTTATGTTTTAGGTCAAATTGGTTTTTGAATAGCTTGCTCTCTTCAAAACCCATGCCTGCTTGCTGATCTGATGATGTCCTTTTCTTCACGAACTCATGTAAACTCCGGTTTCATTGTGTTTAGAGTTATCTGTGGGTGTATTATTGATTTATTATGAAAATTGTTGCTGCAGTGGAGAAAATGGTGCAGAAGGATCAAGTGACCGTAGCGATGACAATAATGAATCAGGGGTACCCTCTCCCGCTCAGTTTTTCCTTACATCATATGTTAAATGATCGTGAGATTTCATAGCATACAGCTTCATGCTTACATAATCATGCCTGCCAATTGTTAGGGGAAGAAAACCCAACGGAAAAGGAGTTCTAAAGATACACCACTGTCAGGTATCACAACTTCTCTGATGTGAATTATATTTTCTTTACACATGTAGCAAACAAATTTCATCTTCTTTAACGTTGCTACTCTTAATTCCTTTCTGGAAGGGCATATATAAATTCAAGTTCATGTATGCTTTACATAGTTCACCCTTAGTGGAAAGGGTTAACTATAAACTCAAGTTAGTTTATTTCATATATGTTTTTCATTGTAGTTAATTCTAGCTGCTAGTAGAAGTTTGCAAACGTGTATCCATTTTCTGGAAGGGCATATATAAATTCAAGTTCATGTATGCTTTACATAGTTCACCCTTATTGGAAAGGGTTAACTATAAATTCAAGTTAGTTTATTTCATATATGTTTTTCATTGTAGTTAATTCTGGCTGCTAGTAGAAGTTTGCAAATGTGTATCCATGGTGATCTGAGTGTTAAAATTGACCAACAAAACCTGAAAGAAATATGATGGGATAGTTTCATTATAGTTGTACTATTTTTAAACATTATTGTTATTCCTTTGGAATCATGGGGAAGTCATGTTAGGTGATTCCAATTGGAACCTTTACAGGAAATAAAAAAGCTGGTGAACTAGTCAATGCAGATCATGGTGGGGAACTGAAAGTAGCACCAAACTTGTCTTCTGGAGTTACCATGGCCCCTTTGGCTATTGTTGGCCAGCTAGTTGGCACAATACCTGCATCTAGTTTAACACAACCAGTGGACTTTATGGCACCTAATCGTAATCAGGCGAAAGATTGTGTACATGATGAATCGTGGGGGCAGGCATGTATATTCTGTCAGTGTTGCTCTCTTTGTATTAATGTAATAGTTGTGAATCATCTTGATGTTTTGCCACTGTTTCTGGATTATTTATAATGAAAGTCTTCAATAGTTGTGTGGATATGTTAACATGGCAGGTGCAGTCATATGTTTCATCTCACTGAATATTCCAATTGCGATCCCAGAGTTTATTTTCTTTCTAATAGCATGTTTCCTCCAGGATGACAGGGAAATAAAGCGTGAAAAGAGGAAGCAATCAAACAGAGAATCTGCTAGAAGGTCAAGATTAAGGAAGCAGGTAAAAACTGTGGTAGAACCTCTGGTATAGTAGGACGCTGTGTTGGTCTTTGCAGCGTCTTCTGTTACCTCCTTTGGTTTATATAGAAGTTTCTTTGCTTCAGGCTGAAACGGAGGTGCTTGCTACAAAAGTTGAATCTCTGAGTGCAGAGAATACAACTCTGAGATACAAAATTGGCCTGCTAAAAGAGAACTCAGAGAAACTGAAAGCAGAAAATTCTACCTTAACTGTACTCCCTTGACCTCTTCTACTATTTTCCTTCCAGCCTCCTGTTACTTTGCTTTGATTGCTGTTGTCTACAATTGCATGCTCTAGAGTTTACTCGACCATCATTTCACATGGAGATGCATATGCATCAAATATACAATAGTACAATCTACCAATTTTGGACCATGGATGTTAAAAATGATTTTTCTTCCTAGGAAATCACCTTGATGATGGAGTGATAGGCATACTTTTCTCATTAATAATTGGTTTTTTTTCCCCAGCAAAATTGACATAGTTATTAATGGTATTTTCATAGCAATAGCAGCTGGACGCTTTACAGCCCGTAATTTGAAATCTTGATCATGTCTGTCTGTGATCCCGGTTGAGGTATTGGTCCATAATCCAAATGAGAGTGGCGACTATAAATGTCAGCCTGGTTCATTTGGGTGCTACAGACTGTGGTGCTGGGAATTTGGCCTAGATTTTCATCCTTGCAAAACTCAGCAATGCATAGGCATGGGCCATGCTGCAAGTGTGTTTGGGAGACTTTATGAACACCTGTATTTGACCCCCTATATGGTTTCACAGGAGAAGCTGAAGAATGTGCAAGAGACGGCACCTGGTAAATTAGAGAATAAAGAAGCGCCATCAATTGTTTTAGAGAACTTTCTGTCAAAAATAGACAAGTACAGGGAAGGGGAGGCACACGAGAACTCCAGCAGCGGTAAGCTGCACCAACTTTTAGATTCCAATCAAAGAACAGATGCTGTGGCTGCAGGCTGACCTTTGAGTACTGTTCTTTTCCACTAATCTGTAGTCGTGGGAGGCTTTTATCTCCCCAAAACTACTACTAATGTAACCATCAATGATGAGCACTTGATCTCGCACACAGAGACTAAGCAAAGTTATGGTTGCATCTCCTTGGTCAACCTCAGAAACATTTGTGGGCATTGTGGGGTGCCCAATAATGATTTACTATCTAATTTGGTGCTTAAATTGTAACCGAGTGGATCCATCCATGGTGTTGAGATTTTACAACCCATGTTGTTTGAGATCAGAAAAGTAGAACAGATGTATTTCAAGGCCTTGATTATGTCGATGAAGGTGTTTGATGCGATGAAGGTGTTTGATGTGTTTCTATATTCTTTCCTGGATTCAGACTGGAGAGGCTGAACACTTGAAGCGATAAGATGTAATGCTCAAGTTACACCTCTGGTTATTGGCTTTTAACTTTTTGAGTATACATCTTTTTTACTCCATAATATTATGGTCTGGTTGAAGTTTTATGCATACATTTGGTAGTTCTATTGCCGACAAAGAAATTAAAGATACGGTTTGGTATTCCTAGCAATCCACTTCTCTTTGCTTTCTCTGCTTTCTTATATGGAAAATGGAAAAAAAAAGTGTGAAAGTAAAAAATGGTCATGTGTAGAAGCATGAAAAATATGGGGTTCATGCGGATCACAATTTGTCGCATATGTACTTTGGGCCAAACAGGTCCGCATAAAGGAGAGCTGTATGACATATTCAATGCCTTATGCAGCCCGTCGACAACCAGCTGCAGAAGAAAGATATGCGGCCAAGAGGATCAGTTCGTCTGATAAAGCTGACAAGTTCTGTCAAAACTGACAAAATGACAGCTCTGACACTGACAAAAAGATAAGACGTGAGACGTCACCAAAAGCAGGGTTCATACGCTTTCATGCGGCCAGAAGGAGTGTTACCTAAGCCTCACCTTATGCGGCTCAAACATATGCGGTCCCAAAGTCAACGAACTTCATGTGGCCAAGGGTGACTGTGACCCAAGCCGCATGAGCTTTATACGGCCAAAATACAGAATCTATGTGGCTTAAAAATCCTTAAGCTATATGCGGGCTAAGGAAGTTTGCGACTTAAGCCGCATGAGTTTCATGCGGTCCCACATGGTCGAAAACTGAGAGACTCATGCGGCTCAAAATAATTCCTGCGATAGGACACGTGGCAGGCTGACCAAGTCTTAACTACCCAGTTGCTGCAACAAAATTTCAACAAATCGATAGATGGCGGCCAAAGAGCGGGTCTTCACGTGTTAATTAGCCACGTGGCCACATGCCATCTATGCGGCTCAACATACATACCACTATAAATAGCAGGGTGCCACACCCCTGCAAAAGGCTGGCAACCTTCGAAAAGTAATTTCTTCAAGAGCTAAGGACTGCGTCAGATAATCCAAGGAGTAAGGCAGAGTTGATAACACTTTTTCGAGCCTCTACCGTCACCCCCCAGAATCAAAAACTAAACAATTGTACTTAGATTGTTTTCTAGGATTTCTTTTTAGGCTTTTCTTTGTACAAGCGAGTTTGTAATCAATTTCAGTGTTCCTGTAATACCTGTCTTTGATTTTTAATGGCAAACACGATTGCGACTCTGCTGGGGACATCCTTCTCCTCTAATGAGAAGCTGGTGACGCAATCTGACGCGTCCAAGCTCGGCTCTATGCAACAAATACTTGTGGTTCGTTTTGACCAACAAGCCTTCGAAGAAATGCTCTCTGAAGGGAGCGCCAGCCCGTCACAGAAGCGAGCCAACCCAAAGAGAACTCGCAGGATGCTGGCACACAAAACTGTTGCCCCTGACCAAGTTCTCGGAGAAGCTCCTTCTACAGCCCAAGACGGTGACCAAAGCTCTCCTGTGGCTTTGCTTCCGACCGCAGAGGACCCTACTGTCCCCAAATCCAGTAGAGGAAAACACTATGATGCTGAGTTTTTGTGGGCACAAGGAAAATCCATACGGACAATGAAGAAGCCTCATAAGAGAGATGGGCAGTCTGTCCATGCGGCAACCAACTCTGGCCGCAGGAAGGCGGTCCATGCGGCAGCCAACTCTGGCCGCAGGAAGATAGCCTATGCGGCAGCCAGCTCTGGCCGCAGGAAGATAGCCCATACGGCAGCCAATCCTGGTCTCAGACATGATGTCTCATGCGGCCCTGTCAGAAGCTCTGTATTCGACCGTCTATCATGCGGGCCCGACTCCATGCGGCCCATTGAGAATATGGGATGTATCAATCTGGACTCTTTTTACTATGCGCATTTGGGTGCTAAGTCAAAGAAGTCTAGTGCAGTGCGGGCCCAGCCAGCCCAGTCAATTGTCCGAGTTGCCGACTGTCAGCGGGTCCCGTTAACCGTTATACGGGCTCCTGATGAAAAGTTGTACAGAACCACCCGCGTCCAGTCCCCCAGGGCTAACGGACAGGGTGGGACTTTAAAGTCTCCCTCCAACGATCCAAAGCAAGTGTTTTTACTAGCCTCGGATCAGGGAGGAAACATGATACCTAAGCACCTGTACGGGATACCCGAGTCCACAAGTTTGGTGCAAAGGTAGATCAGCTTGCTACCGACTTGCGTGTGGTGATTACTCACAAATGCAAGGTGCCAACATTGGCATGCGATGAGTCCCTCTCGGGACGTCGTTGCACCTAAGTCATTATCAACTGCTGCTGCGACAAACCGACAACACTTGAAGATCGGTAGTCAGTTTTCCAACGACTGCAGCAGCCAGCACCTGTCCGACAACAACTAAAGAAACAGGTACAAATTTCAGGAGACGAGGGGTTTCCTTTCGTCTCCTGTAATTCAACATAGAAGGTTCCTCCTGGCAAGGGAAGAAAGAAGACAAGCTCTTCCAGTCCGGCAATCTCGGCCAGTATTGCGAGGATACTCTCATCTGGAGGGTTGCCGCCGACAACCACAGGGGGTGTCTATTTAGGCACTCGATCCAAAAAGAAGCTTCCAGCACCCAGGGGTGCACCTTCGGCCTCCTTGAGAGTAGACGAAGCTGGGGGTAGCAGTCCTCTCAATATATGCGACAACTCGGTGTACCAAGAGCACACACAGGGGGTTGAGATCCCCCAGAACTGTACAACAGACTTAGACTTCCCTGAAGACCACCACCCTCGCCAAGATGATGCAGCTTCCTGCACAGGGGGTAGCACCCCTTCCGAGTCTGAGGAAGATGACATTCCGACATTCCCCGACGATTTCTTTGTACAAGGGTACGACACAGAGAGCACCTCTGCTACGATCCCTTCCACCTCTACCCACGTTAGGAGAGTCTTTATGGCTGACGATGATCATGAAGCGCCTACTGACCGACAAAGTCTAGAAGTACTCGAGGCCATGCTCCTGTCCTTGGTCAAGTCTGTAGACGAAATCAAAGCCGCCTTGCCAACTCAACCAGCAAGGACGCCCGTACAAACAAGCTTGGGACCCGCAGTCAACACGGACTCCAACACAACCGCCCCTCCTTTGGAAGATGATCCTTTAGGAGCATCCGTTCCTTCAGCTGCGGACGAAGCCAAGGAGGCAAGGAGGGAAGTCAGGAGCTTTGAGCAATGTTCAATGCCTGAGACTCCTCTCGGGACCTCAAAATACGACAGCCATATCCCGTTGCATGGAGAGATGTGCCTTTTCCACCACGGTACAAGCCGTTCCATATCGATTCATATGACGGAAAGACCTCTGCTAGTCGGTACATGACTTACTTTGAGGTCACAACCGACCACTTGCCGCATAGTGACGCCATCCTCACGATTATTCATCGGAGCATTGGAGGGGATCGCGTTCGACTAGTACCGCAATCTTCCCGACAACTGCATCCATTCTTTTGACGGCTTCAAGCACATGTTCCTGAAAAGATTCTACGAAGTGGGGCATGGTGTAACGATGTCATCCCTCATGGACGTCGTTCAGGGAGAGAGGGAGCTAACAATGAACTATATCGAGCGGTTCTGCCAAACCGCAATGATATTGCCCCAAGGCAATCCCGAGAGCTCCTTGATTGAAATCTGCCAGAAGAAACTGCTCTCCGCAATTAGCCTCTGGATGGGTGACGATCAGTTCAGGAATTGGACGACCTTCATCATAAGTGCTACCAATGCAGAGGCAAAATTGAAGAAGGCTCGCCAGTTGGGATTACATATCCCAGATAGAGAGGATAAGGGCAAACATCATGATTCCACCTCCAGCAACAACAACAGTGGCGCCACCTCCAACCGAAATAATAAGGGCAAACAGGCCATGGTCGCTGATGCGACCCAGAAGCTCGAACAAAAACAAGCAGAAGGTCAGTGGCCCAAGGTGAATTACTCATTTGAAGATAGTCATGTCAAACCTATCTTTGATATGCTCTTGCAAGGGGGTAGGATCCAGCTCCATCCACTAAGGTGCGAGCCCTGAGCGGCAGAAATGGAGGACCCAAAATATTGTCACTTCCACCGCTATGTCCATAATTTCACTCATAACTGCTTCCAATTAAAGCGGTACATTCAGAGTCTTATCGACTTCAAAGCTCTGTCGATAGACTTTAAAGAGGTTACCGTGGCGACGAACATGGTGTCAATTCAGTTCGGCGACTTCCCTCCAACAAGCACTCCAGACGGGATAATACTTGTCCTTCGGACAACGACGGAGGTTACTAATCTTTCACCCGTCCGGAGCCAGACATCTGGATTGGTACCTCTCACCACATCGCGAGGAGAGATCATGTGGGTGCATCCAGACTTAGTGCCCAAAGTTACCCAGGAGGTGTCATCTCCTACCAACAAGAAAAAGGGCAGGAAGTCCAGATCCTGCCATACAATTTTAGCCGAAGCTGAGGAAGCTGCAGCCATTGTTACCCGGTCTGGAGCACAAGTCCAGCCCGTACGGGATATTTCAGTCGAAAATCCTCAGCCGGCAACGTTGCCTCCCTCTGATGTTCTAAGGTCATCTCAGCCTCCACTGGCAGATAAGTCCAAGCCAAAGGAAATCCGCTTCGACAGGCCACTTCGTAACGATGTACCTCAGGGACTGGAGAGACCTTATAACTTTGACATATTAGCACAATTGGCTAATACGCCAGCAAAGTTATTGTTATACGAGCTCCTAAGGCTCTCCAAAGATCTTCGTGTCGTATTGAGCGAAGCACTCCAAAATGCTAACGCCTATTTAGCTCAGGTCAAGCCTCCAGGGGAAGACCCGCCAGCAGACCTACGGGGCAGCAATGGCACAGATGCAATGCCCAACATCATATTTACTCCACAGGACATGTTGATCAAGTCCAATTTGCATGATCGTCCCTTGTACTACACTGGATACATAGGCAACATCAAGGTGGATCGAATGCATATCGACCCTAGCTCGTCGATAAGCATCATCCCGAAAAGCTTTCTCCAACTTCCTGGCATCCCTATGCACCGGCTAGCGGTGACCAACACTGCCATTAGCGGTTTTAACTTGGGAAGGAGCTATCCCTAGGGAAGATTCGATTGAAATGTCAGATTGGTGACCTAAAGACGGAGGTTACCTGCTACGTCATAGATGCAGACACCTCCTACAACATCATCCTGGAACGTCCGTGGATACATGACTATATGATCGTGCCATCTACCATTCACAAGTGTTTCAAGTATGTCAGTAAGCATGGCTTCGTGAAAACTGAATTCGTCGACATCGATCCTTTCAAAAGGTTGAATCTTATTACTCTTCGGAGGCTTGTCTATATGACGAATCCAGGAAACATATAACTGACGAACTGGAGGCCGTCACATGGCCAGAAGAACCCTTGAGAATTCTTCTCCAGGCCCGCAAGCCGGGCAAGGCCGCACCCCTCGTTGCAACTTTGTATAAAGAGGTGCTCGGTTCTCCTGCCTCACCTACGCAGTTGGAACCAATGGTCGTCCGGCTCCCGAGATCCAGCCAGGAGCCAAAACCTGTCATAGGACCGATGGTGATCCGACTGCCGAAATCCAATCAAAGGAAACAGGAAGATGCAAGGCCCTCTGTAACACAGATGGTGATCCGATTGCCAAAATCCACTCAAAGGCAACCAGAAAACACAAAGTCCCTTGCTGAACCAATTGTCATCCGTCTTCCCAAGACGAGCCGGCAACCAAGTGTCAATCCAACACTCTCATGCAAGTCAATACATCAAGCTGAACCCTTGGTGGTCAAGTTGCCCAAGACAGCATCCCGACCTCCAAGCTCGCAGGGGGTAGCCGAAGAGGACGTAGAACTCGCCAAATACTTGGTTATACAGGTGGATAGCCCCTCTCCTGATGATGTAATCCCTGTGGACAAAATTCCTTATTTCATCAATAAGAGGCTGCCGTTAGACTATTTTGAGTATGATAAGCCTAATCTAATGTATGATGCACGGGACTGTCTAGACGTTAGCCTGTACACACGGGTGACAACTGTCCATTCCCTAAATCAACTTGCTCCTATTAAAGGCGCTTACTTCCTGGTCCCAGACAGAAGAGGATGGGATCACACGATCATCTTTGGCCGAAAAGAAGGTCCTCAATCTTTCACGCCACAAGAGTCCGATCTCGGACCCGACGCTGGAAGATTACCGCTCTACTTGTATAGTCCTCAAGCCAAGTACTTCATGCAAAAGTAGGGGTACGACATGGAGGCTACCCTGGGTCTGAATCACGACATCGGTCGGCGATTGCCTCTACAGCCGTCGGCACTGGCAGGGAAACCTCAGGACCATTATCACAAATCCAGACACGACCTCGGGTATGTTACACCACCAACAACGCCTAAAAGTTCCGATGAAGAATGCGAGTGGCACTCTCATTCGTTCGAGTCACCCATTTACGACTCTGATAGCAGTATTGGAGATATATTTAGACAGACATTATTTGTCAATATGACATCCGCTGATATCGAAGAGGAAGAAGAAGATCTACTTGAACCACTTGAGTTGGAGCCGTAGGTCCAACAATTAGATGCACAATAGGAGAAACGCTTTGAACTTCATGATCCTCCTACTGAGGACGAGGTTATGCAAGTTAACCTCGGTGATGAATCATCTCCAAGGCCAATCTTCGTCAGTAAAGGCCTGACAGACGGCGAGCGGGAGTCGTTACAACTCGTCAGAGAATACATTGACGTCTTTGCCTGGAGCTATGAAGACATGCCAAGGCTAAACCCTCTTCCGATCACCGACATAATGATCGATAATACGTGTGGCTTCGAGCGCATGTCCTTTATGGATGGCTTTTCAGGATACAATCAAATTAAATGTCTTCTGATGACGAGAAGCATACGTCATTCTAAACACCGATCGGCGTATATTATTATGCGGTCATGCCCTTTGGCTTGAAGAATGCCGGTGCTGCATATCAACGGGCTACAAGTGTCATCTTCAGAGATCATTTACGCAAGACGGTGGAGTGTTACGTTGACGACATTGCCGTCAAGAGCCGCTCAAAAAAAATGATCACTTACATGATTTGAGAACAGTGTTCGACCTCATGCGAGCGCACAACCTGAAGATGAATCCCATCAAGTCTTTCCTGGGGGTGTCCAGCAAAAAGTTCTTGGGCTTTGTCATTAATTCCCGGGGCATTCACATAGATCCCGACAAAACAAAAGCAATCTGGGAGATGAGTCCACCAAGGAACCTTTGTGAACTCCGCAGCTTTCAGGAAAGACTAGCCTATATCAGGAGGTTTATATCTAACCTCTCAGGACGATGTCAACCCTTCACTCAACTCATGAGGAAAGGTGTCTCTTTCGTATGGAACGAGGAATGTCAGCGTGCCTTTGATGATATTAAGGAGTACCTGACGAATCCGCCAGTTCTGGTAGCCCCGGTCGCTGGAAAACCCTTCCTGCTCTATGTACGGGCGATGGAACACTCCTTCGGTGCTTTGCTAGCATAAAATAATGACGCGGGACATGAACAAGCCATTTACTATATCAACCGAATGATGGTAGGACCGGAACATAGGTACACCATCGTGGAGAAGGAGTGCCTTGCCCTAGTGTTCGCCATTCAGAAAACACGACACTGTGTGACAGGACAGACCATCCATGTTGTTTTACGAGTTAATCCTCTCAGGGTTCTCAAGAACAAGCCCGGTGCACTCAGTTCTCGTCTAGCCACCTGGGCGATACTATTATCCCCATACGACATGGTTTTTATTCCGCAGAAGGCTATCAAAGGTCAAGCCCTGGCTGACTTCTTAGCAGTCCATCTGTAGAAGCATGAAAAAGAGGGATATTGCTTTTAATCCCACATCGAAAATGAGAAGAAGAGAGGTCTCATTCTACTCTATATATAGAGCCCTCTTGCCTCCTTTGAAATGGGCACCAAAATAAATAAAGAAAAGGGAGCCTGTTCAAGCCACAAAAAGTTGCAGTAGTTCTTCTCTTCTTCTGGGTTGGCTGCAAGTTCTTCACTCGCTGTCAAGGCGAGAAAAAGTTGGATTCTGAGTACTATGCACCTTTGTGGGATAGTACGAAAAACTCCAAGGCGGCATGGGCCATGCGCCTCAAACGTGCTATGCCAACGGCAAACCAGAAGCATGCGCTCACAATCATTCGCACTGCTTATGGTAAGCTGTACAAAGTGGCGCAACATTCACTTGATCACCCCGGCACTTGGCCTTGCCATACGCCTGATGGGGGTATAAAGGTGGCACATTACTCATACACTCACCCTGACGCATGGCTTTGCCACGCGCCTGATTAGGGTACGAGTGTCATTCATACACTCACCCTGACGCTTGGCTTTGCCATACGCCTGATTAGGGTACGAGTGTCACTCATACACTCACCCTGACGCTTGGCTTTGCCATGCGCCTGAAGAGGGTACAAGTGTCAACATCTCCTCACATGATTTACGTAATGTGATCACTCACAGACGTAGATCGGAAGAGACGACCATCATGCACAACTCGTCCCTCACGAGACATACTTGTGCTACGGTCGCCATCAACTGCTGCTGCCGCAAGACAGTGGCTCCACCACCAAGGCAGTCTGTGTTCCAACAGTTGCAACATGCTGTGCCTGTCCGACATTGTCTCAGAAACATGATGCCAATTGAAGACTTTGTAACAGCCTACTCTCAACTAGGCCCATTACTCAGATGTCTCAGCTAGCCACGTCGTCTCAGCCCGGCGTATCCCAACGCATCACTCCGCCCTATCAGAGTGAATCACTTCCTCGTCAATGCACAGGCGCATCTACCAGCCTGGGGCTCTTGTCTTCTGAAGGAGTTCACCGTCAAAGCTTCTTCGAACAAGGAGAACCATCACCCACAGTACAACGCCTTGCCAAGGAGGAGGATCAGTCGAATCCATCTTCGTCGAGAACTCAAGGGAGAGACAACAAAACTCTCTCAAAATGTTGCTATTCATAGGCAGGGCATATCAAACCCATGCGCCAAGTGGCAACCTTCCCGAAGTTAGTGCAATAAACTTGTATTTATGATGATGAATTTGCCTCTTCGAATTCAGCTAAGTCAGAGAGTCATTAAATGACCTGAAGAACTCAACAGACAGACCAATAAGGATGCGCCATCAGCACCAAGCGCCTTATAAGGATGCGCCCCACGCGCCCCCATGCACCTTGTGGAACACAGATCGACGCACCCACTCAACAACCCATCACCCGTCAAAGAATATTAAATACTGAAGACTGACACGACTGCAGCCTGTCCCCGAGGACTGAACAGATGACAGCTTTTTCAGAAAATGAAGCGACGCTGACGTCAGCATCATCATTACTTTCCGCCGGCGATTACGAGCCACGTGGCCACCCAACCATTTTGCATGCGCCTTCGCAGCCATGCGTCAAAATCTTCGCATGCACTTCAAAAGCCATGCGCCTCAGACTTTTCTCTGATCCCTAAAGACAGAAGTCAAGTCACACTGAAGCCCCGCATGCGCCTCAAAAGCCGTGCGCCCAGACTGGTTCGTGACTCCTAAAAGTTACAAGCCATGGTCTCCTTATGCGCCCAATCCCAGGCGCATCCTATCAGATCACTCTCCACCAAATTCGAGATCTTCGAGCTATAGACCTACGACACGTGTCCTTTGACTCGATTCAGCCTATTAAGGGGTGCTAATCACCCAAGATCTCAGCAACTGAAAGATCCTCTCCATTGCTACGTGTCAGCTCGGCCGTAGCCCACAAAGGCAACAGGAAGGGTTCAACTCCTCAATCAGAGCGCATCGTCCATGCGCCTCCATCAGCAATCACCACGTGGCATCCCCACAAACCGGTGCATCCTACATATGCGTGCATGAGCAGCCAGCCTGCAAGCTATAAATAGAGGGATCATTTCCTTCTTTCGGACCCACGAACACACAGTGAGATATACCGACAGACAGAGACCTACACACCGTGTGAGAGGCAGATACAGACACTCAACGTCTTCTTCCTCTTCGCAAGCTCCAGCATCCAGTGCAACTCAGATCTTCAGAGAACCGAAAACCGTTATCAGATCGTCAATGGAGTCAACGTATTACCACTCGCTCCATCGGCACATGGGACCCAGATAAACAAAAGTGTACTCCTAGGACTACATCTAAGTCCTATATTGTAACACTGTTCTGTTTGTAATTGAAATTGACAATCAAAAGATTTTAATGGCAAACAAGCTGGCGACTCTGCTGGGGACCTCTTTTTCCTCCACCAAGAAAGCTATGTCGCAATCCGACGACGTGAAGGTGGGCTCCTCCCACAAGACGCTGGTCGTACGCCTCAATCAACAGGCGTATGAGGAGTTCATCTCTGAAGGCAGCGCAAGTCCTTCGAAGCGGCTGCCAAAGCCGAAGAAGACTCACCAAGTATGGGTGCGCAAGTTCGAGGCCCCTGGCACAACCATTGAAGGGGATGTGCCTACGCAGTCCACCCTTCTCGCTGATGACCTTAGCAGCCAGGATGCGCCCACCGGTGCAGCGTATCTCTCGAGAAAGCGTGGTGCTGACCACATTCTCTAGCCATCTCCTTCTCAGACAAGGAAGATGCGTCGACGGAGCAAGGGCGCAGCTAATGCCCTGCGTATCACCTCTGATGTGCCACAGAAGGCCTCTGTCTTTGACAGACTCACTCACTGTCGTGGCAAAAAAAATTTGGACTCTGAGTACTATGCACCCCAGCGGGCTGGTACGAAGAAGTCCAAAACAGCACGGGCTATGCACCTCAAACATGCTATACCGACAGTAAACCAGAAGCATGTGCTCACAATCATGTGCGCTGCTAATGGTAAGCTGTATAAGGTCGACTCGCGTGCTTCTACACCAGAAACGAGCCGACCTTCAAAGTCCTTGCCTCACTTGGGCGTATCTGTTGCGTTCGCAACCAAGTCAAGCAAGGCAAACACTGTGGTCTTGAACTCCCGCGCCTCCATTGGTTGTGCGTCTGAGGTTCGTTCAAGTCAATTTAAATGTTGTTCCCCTACTACTGATCTGAGCGCATGTTTTGCGTTGGATCAGGGGGCACAACATTCTCCTGACCACCCCGGCGCTTGGCCTAGCCATGCGCCTGATGGGGGTGCGAAGGTGGCACTCTCCTCCAATGATTTACGTAATGTGATCAGTCACAAGCGTCGATCAGGAGAGTCGACTGACAAGCACAATACGCCCTTCACAGGGCACACCTGGGCTGTAGTCACCATCAACTGTTGTTGTAAAATAGCAGTCCCACCATCAAGGCAGTCGGTATTCCAGCGACTGCAATCATCAACACCCCTCCGACGTCACCTCGGGAAGAAGGTGTCAATTGAAGAGGAACCAGAACTAATGGTTGCTTCATGCAATGTAATCACTAACTCCTCGTCAATCCGAAAGGCGACTGGTAATTCCTCGTCCTCATCCAAAAGCCAGCCGAGGAAAACCAAGACGACTGTCCCGTCCTCTGGAGTATTTGAAGGCACTCGGGGAAGAAAAAAGATCTTGGAGGAAGCTGGGGGTAGTCGAGCTCCTGTCGATCCTCCTTCTGAAGGCGAAGACGTCCTCCAGAACATAGCTGGGGGTAGCCAAGTCCTTGCTGATTGTCCTCCTGAAGGCGAAGACGTCCTCCGTAACATAGCTGGGGGTAGCCAAGTCCTTGCTGATTGTCCTCCTGAAGGCGAAGACGTCCTCCATAACATAGCTGGGGGTAGCCAAGTCCTTGCTGATCGTCCTCCTGAAGACGAAGACGTCCTCCAGAGCACAGATGAGGGTAGCCAAGTCCTTCCCGAAGGCGAAGATATCCTCCAGGACATAGCTGGGGGTAGCCAAGACGAAGCTCCAGGAGAGGCAACTCCCCTACAGGAGAGTGAGGCCGAAAGTGAAGCCTCAACCGATCCATCCACTTCCAGCCGTGTCATGACAGTATACATGACTGGGGGTGATGCCGAGCCAGATGCGCTGCCAGCAGACCTCGTCCAGCGCATAGATACCTTGGAAGGAGGATTCAAAACCCTCTATGCCTCCATGCAAACACTGACTCAAGCAGTGTTTGATATATGGTCAGCCAGAGCACCGTCTACCGGTCCTGACCCAGGGGCCAATGGAGAATCAAGTGTACCCTTTCAACGGATATCCTTTGATACAGATCACCGTGAAGCACCTCAGACGTCGGAGCCATAAAATATTCAACTCCAGGCTGTACCACCTTTCCCGACTCCCAGCTCCACGGAAGACGTGGTGGAGATGATCAGGGACTTGCGCGAGCGCTTCGAGTCCAAGAACAGATATGAGGAGCGCCAGAAGATGGGGATCCCCCAACCATATCCCCTCGAATAGAACAAAGTGGTTTATCCTCCCAAGTATAAACCACAAACTTTGACGCCATACGACGGAAAGGACTCTCCACGCCGCTATCTGACGTACTTCCAGTCTCAAACGAGACATCTCCCGAAAGAAGATGCGCTGCTTACCAGCATATTTGTTGGGGCACTGAAAGGAGTGGCTTACGACTGGTACTGCAGTCTCCCCGACAACTCCATATCTTCCTTCGACGACTTGACACGTCTCTTCCTCGATCGTTTCTACGACGGAGGGAAGGACATGACAATGGCGTCCCTCATAGAGATACGTCAGAAGGAGAAGGAAACAGTTCGAGCATTCATCGAACGGTTCCGACAGGCCTTCTTCAGACTGCCCCCAGGCATGCCAGAACATGCACTCCTCTCCTCCTGCAGCATGAACATGCTGCCTGCGATCAAACTTTGGCTCAACTCCACTCCTCCTCCCGACTGGAGTTCCTTGATCATCGAGGCCGAAGCAGCAGAAAAGAAGGCGTCTAATGCTCGTCTTCTGGGGGTCAGTTTCTCTGCCTTAGAGGACAAGGGAAAACGGCTTGCAGCCAATAACCCTGGACGAGAGACGAAGGGGAAGTAGGCATTGACTATCAATGCCTCCAAAGGTGTATCAGCATCCACTCAGAAGCCTCCACTTGCACCAAGGCCAAAGGAGGTTTATTCTTTCAACGATGAAGACACCCTGCAACTCTTCGAGATATTGAAGCAGGGTGACAAGATCAAGTTGCCGGACCCGAAGCGTCCCGACGAGGTTGGAAGAGTGGACAATCCGAGGTACTATCGCTACCATCAGTTTATCGGACATCCAACTAAGGACTGCTACGTCCTCAAGAACTACATCCAGCGCATGATCAATGCGGATGTTATCTCCGTCGACTACGAGAAGAAAGCGGTCTCAGCTAACCTGGTGTCACTCCAATTTGGCACCTTGCTGCCAACCACAACACAAGATGGCGTCGTCCCCATCCCAAAGGCGACAATGGAGGTGGTCAATCTACCACCTACTTGTGACAACGTGAGTGGACTCATCCCACTCCCCACATCTCGGGAAGAGGACTTATGGGTTCACCCTGACCTCGTCTCCAAAGTTACTCAACCGGAGGTACGCTCTGCCTCCAAAACCAAGGACAGGAAGATCAAGTCTTGCCGCATGGTCTCTTTCTCTGCGGAAGAGGCACTTTCTGTACAAACCCGTTCGCAGCTGAACGTCCACCCCGACGAAGCTGCCGTTGAGGTGGTGCCTCCCTGCACTACCCCTGCCGCCGAAGAAGGAGTTCCATCCAAGCCTCCAGCGGCCAATAAATAGAAGCATGTAGAGGCCCGTTTCGACAAGCCTTTGCGAAAGGCGAATGCTTCGGGGCTAGCCAAGCCCCACAACTTCGATATACTGGCACAACTTGCCAGTACTCCCACCCGCCTATCTCTATTTGAGCTTCTTCGTCTTTCCAAAGACACTCGTGAAGCTCTCTGTGAAGCCCTGAGGGATGCTGAATCCTTCATCAGTCAGGTCAAGCAGCCTGAAGATACTCCGACCACATGTGCGCACTGCCATTGTGCGGATGAAGTTATCCCCAACATAACCTTCGCCCAACAAGACATGCTGCTCAAGCACAATCGACACAACAGACCACTGTATTATACAGGGTATGTCGGGTCCGTCAAGGTGAAGCGGATTCAGATCGATCCAGGATCTTCCCTCAGCATCATCCCGAAGACGCTGCTCTCAATATTGGGGATCCCAATGTACCATCTGGCGCCTTCCAATACTACAATCAGCGGTTACAATGCTAGCAAAAGCGAGCTGCTGGGCAAAATACGGCTGAAGTATCATATCGGTAACCTCAGAACCGAGGTGACTTGCTATGTCATGGACGCCGACGTCAACTACAACCTCCTACTGGGTCGTCCATGGCTGCATGAGTATATGGTGGTACCATCCACACTCCACCAATGTATAAAGTACGTGTCCACCAACGACATCATCCGGACGGAGTTCACGGACATTGACCCTTTCAAGGGAATCGAAGCCTACTTCACTGATTCTACCCTGTATAAGTCGCCCGACGAAGGGGAGGCTAATGATGCTGACGATGAAACAGAAGCGACAGCAGAACCGGACATGGAGCCAGAGATGATTCCCGACGCTCCTTTGAAAATTCGACTCAAAGGGAAACCGCCTCAGATGCTACCTCCCATGACCATCAAGCTACCTGGAAAAGCACCAACTGCTCTAGGTAGAACACCTACTGAAGCTTCCTTGAAGATACGGATCAAGGGAAAGCCGCCGCAAGCATCGGCTCCCCTTGTGAAAAAACTACAAGGGAAAGCACCAATCTCTGAAGGCACAGTTGAGGCACCTCTGAAGGTGCGTCTTAAAGGCAAGCCTCCGCAATCATCCGTCTCATCCAAGCTGCCGGAGAAGGCCCACATAGCCCTCTCGGACCCCAAGGTCAAAGCTGTGGTGGACTATCCCGATCCAACCCCAGTACTCACAGATGAAGAGCTAGGAGAATATATATCTGCTGATATAGATGAACCCTCTTTGGACAATGTAATCCCGCGAGATAAAATCTCGTATTTTATCAATAATAGAGAGTCTTTTAATTATTCTAGTCTTCCACATTAGAATTCCATGTATACATTAGATAACGCTCTACGGTCGTTGCAAACACAAATAACGATCGTCAATCATGTAAATCAAGTAGTCCCGTCCCAAGGGGTCTATTTTGTAGTCCCATCGCAGAATCGAGACGAAGAATCCATCATCTTCGGTAAAGTCGAGTGTCATCAAGACCTCCCGTCACTCGAGCAAGAACCAGATACCGGCAGAATACAAGTCTATCGGTACACGGACAAGGCAAAGTACCTCATCCAAAAGATGGGTTACGTCCTAAAAAGCAACAAAGGCCTGAACTACGGCAAGGGTCGACGTCTTCCTCTCCGGCTCCCAACACCTAAAGGAAAGCCACATGACTACTATCATCGAACCCGACGGGGAGTGGGATATGTCACGCCACCATCAACTCCAGAGAGTTTGGAGGCCGAAGAAGTAGAACATTCTCATTCGTCCGAAGCATCAAAATGGGATTCTGATACCAGTATCGGCTCGGCCTTCAAGAAGATGCTATCAGTCAACATGGTATCTGCACAATCTCAAGAAGATGAAGGCGAAGACCAAACGCCAGAATTCTTCAAGGAAGAACCTTGGGCTCAGCACCTAGGAGCACAGTGGGAGTCTCGTTTTGAATTACGCGAACCCCCTACCGAAGATGAAGTCGAGCAGATCGACCTTGGGGATGGATCTTCTTCCAAATCCATCTTCATCAGTAAGAGTCTAAAAGCACACGACCGAGAATCTTTAATCCAACTGGCTAAAGATTATATCGACGTCTTCGTCTAGAGCTACGAAGATATGTCGGGACTTGATCCTCAGATCGCGATGCATAGGCTTAACATCTTACCTGATGCCAAACCTATAAAGCAGCAACAGTGACGTTTTCATCCTTACATCATGAATGCTATCGATCAAGAAGTGGACAAACTTCTGGCCAGCAGATTTATCCCTGAAGAACAATATCCGGATTGGATGGCCAACGTCGTCCCTGTCACCAAGAAGAATGGGAAGATACGAGTCTGTATCGATTTCAGGGACCTCAACACCGCTTGCCCGAAGGACGAATTTCCGCTTCCAATTACTGACGTGATGATCGACAATACATATGGCTTCGAACGCATGTCTTTCATGGACGGGTATTCGGGCGACAACCAGATCAAGATGTTCCCCGATGACGCAAAACACACGTCATTCAGGACTCCAAAGGGTATTTTCTGCTACACAGTGATGCCCTTTGGCTTGAAGAACGCTGGTGCTACATACCAATGAGCTATAAGTACCATCTTCCGTCAACATCTTCGCAAGATAGTTGGGTGCTACGTCGATGACATCGCAGTCAAGAGCCGTCTCGAAGGTGATCATCTACATGACCTGAAGACAGTCTTCGATCTCATGCGAGCGCATCAACTCATGATGAACCCCGCTAAATCCTTCCTTGGGGTTTCTAGCGAAAAGTTCCTGGGCTTCAATATCACGACGAAAGGCATTCATGTCGATCCCGAGAAGACCAAGGCTATCCTTGACATGGACCCTCCGAAGAACCTCCGAGAACTTCGACGCCTGCAGGGGCGTCTGGCATACATCCGAAGGTTTATAGCAAACCTTTCCGAAAAATGCTAACCCTTTAATCAGCTTATGAAGAAGGGAGTTTCTTACGTCTGGACAGAGGAATGCCAGAAAGCTTTCGATGGCATCAAAGCTTACCTGACAAGCCCGCCAGTCCTAGTGGCACCCGTCGTCGGCAAACCATTTTTCCTCTACGTCCATGCCATGGATCATTCCCTCGGCGCTCTGCTGGCTCAGAACAGCGATGCAGGCTATGAGAAAGCTATCTACTACGTCAGTAGGATACTGATTGGGGCCGAACACTGGTACAACCCCGTTGAAAAGGAGTGTCTGGCATTGGTATTTGCCATCCAGAAGACTCGCCATTCTGTCTCGGGCCAGACAATTCATGTCATCTTCCGAGTCAATCCACTCAGGGTTCTCATGACGAAGTCATGATCATTGAACTTCCGGCTAGCTACATGGGCGATCCTGTTGATGCCATACAACATGGTATTTGTTACACAAAAAGCCGTCAAGGGTCAAGCTCTGGCCAACTTTTTAGCGCATCCCAGAGTCCTCCAGACTCTATGAAGACATCCCGGATGAGGTCTAAGAATCAAACGTCACCGAAGAAAGCTCCATCTGGCAAATTTTTTTTTATGGCGCTTCAAGAACAGGCCCCAAAGGCCAAATTATCGCTGGAGTGGGGGTAGTCTTAGTCTCCCCCGATCAGATGGTCATCCAGCGTTTATTCCCTTTCGAAGCCGTGCTCCAACAATGTTGCCGAGTACAACGCTCTTATTATGGGACTCCAGCTGGCACAACAGCTGGGTGTGGATCATCTAGAAGCCTATGGTGACTCAAAACTCGTCATTAACCAGGTCAGAGGGTAATACGAAGTCCGCCATGAAGATCTGGTTCCTTACCATGAAGTTGTATTGAACATTATTTCAACCTTCACCAAGTTTTTCATAGAACACGTACCCCGGTTACAAAACCTGGAGGCTGATGCTGTGGCTGGCCTCGCAGCCTCATTGGCAGCACCCCTCGGGACTCAACACTACGTCACGGTAGTTGGTCGAGACTTGGTTTGTCCTAAAGACAACCTATGCTCTCAAAAGGCCCATGCCATGTCAACAAATGCTGGTATTAATGTCCGAGATTGGAGGTTCCCGTTCATCGACTTTGCTGTCTACGGAATTCTTCCAGAAGACCCGAAAGAAGCCGTCTCAGTCAGAAGACGTTCCTTTCGATTCTATTACGATACAGCTACTAAAATGCTATACCGACGCTCCTACGATGGACTTCTCCTTCGATGTCTGTCCAATAAAGAGGCAGCCGAAGCCCTTCGAGAAGCTCATGATGGAACTTGCGGGGCTCATCAACCTGGGCCTAAGTTGCAGGATCGACTGCGACACATGGGTTACTACTGGCCAACCATGGCAGCCGACGCTGTCGACTATGCCAAAAACTGCCATGCTTGCCAGCTTCATGCTGACTTCATCCATACACTGTCGGAACCACTACATCCTACAGTTGCCTCTTGGCCTTTCGAAGCTTGGGGCATGGACATTGTAGGACCTATCATCCCTCCTTCATCAAGGGGACACCGCTTCATCCTAGCTATCATCGACTACTTCTCCAAATGGGCAGAAGAAGTTCTGCTGGCGGAAGTAAAGAGCTCTAGGGTGATCAGCTTCATCAAGTACCATGTCATCTACCGTTTTGGGATACCTCGAAGGATTATCTACGATAATGGTCCATAATTCATCAGCCATGTTTTCCGCAGATTCTGTGACAAGAATCGCATTCAGAACGTGGCATCAACCGCCTACAAACCGGCAGCTAATGGATTGGCCAAGGCGTTTAACCAGACTATCGTCAAGCTACTCAAAAAGGTCATGTCGTCCAACAAACGCGACTCGGACGAAAAGCTCGGCGAATGCCTTTGGGCCTACCGCACAACGGTACGGACCCCGACGGGCAACACACCATTCTTCTTGGTCTACGGGAGCGAAGCGGTACTGCCTCTCGAGATCCAGATACCCTCACTCCGTGTAGCCATCACAAATCGACTCACATAAGAAGACAATCAACGTCACCGTTTGCGAGAATTGGAGGCACTTGACAAAAAATGTCTCCTAGCTCAGCAGCGCATCGAACTCTATCAAGCCCATATATCACAGGCTTTCAACAAGAAGGTCAAGCAGAGGACTTTCCAAGTAGGTGACCTGGTTTTGGCAGTCAGAAGGCCGATGGTGTTGACTCACAAGACACCAGGAAAGTTCGAGCCCAAGTGGGAGGGACCTTTCATCATAGAGACGGTATACTCAAACGGTGCTTACCGCCTCGCCAAACCCAATGAGGACTTGTTCATGATGACCATCAACGGCAAGTTCGTAAAGAAGTACTACTCTTGACATCCTTCAGACATATACTTCTATCTCCACCAAACAAGGGAGTCAGTGGACCCAATCATCAGGGCTCACGTACACCTCCCTTCCACAAAATCTTACGCTTCCGGAACCCAGCTGTTCCGTGCGTTCTATCCTCAGTAGAAGAACAATCACGTCCACATTACCTCTGAGTTGCTCTTTTACGCCCTGTAAAACATAATCAGACGCTATGTAGGATTATGCTGCTTATCATGTTTACTACGTCCATATTACCTCTGAGTAAACATCCCGTACAGACAACCTCTGTGTTGCCGTACATTGATCGCAGAACTTCCATGTCCACATTACCTCTGAGTAGTTCTGCGTATCCCCCCAGAGTCATTTCTACCACGTCCATAACACCTCTGAGTAGGAAGATTTCAACATTTGAACCCCATGTTTGCCACGTCCACATTACCTCTGAGCAAACATATTGGTTCTCTCAAACTTATTATCTGTACCTAAAAACCAAGGTGCGCAAAAGATAATAGGTCTACACAAATCACTAGTTCATGATAATAAAGATGAACAAACCAGAAAATTCTTTATTTTGCATTCAAAAATAAAGGATTACATCCCCAGCAGAACTTCCATGTCCATATTACCTCTGAGTAGTTCCGCGCATCTCCCTCCAGAGTCATTCCTACCACGTCCATATCACCTCTGAGTAGGAAAGCTCTACCATCAATTCCATATTTACCATGTCCATACTACCTCTGAGTAAATATCTTGGTTCTCTCTCTCTCTCTCAACTTATTATCTGTACCTAAAACTAAGGTGCGCCAAGGATGATAAGTCCATATAAATTCCCCAGTAGAAGTACCCAAACCTATCACGTCCATACTATCTCTGATAGGATTGTCACACCTAAACAGCTATACTATCCTTGCTTCTTGTTCAAAGAATTTCAAAACTTGTCCAAAAGTTTTAAAAACTTTGAAGGGGATCTTGTAGAAGCATAAAAAAAAGGGGGATATTGCTTTTAATCCCACATCGAAAAGGAGAAGAAGAGAGGTCTCATTCCACTCTATATATAGAGCCCTCTTGCCTCCTTTGAAAAGGGCACCAAAATAAATAAAGAAAAGGGAGCCCGTTATCCAGGGAGGCCGTTCGAGCCACAAAAAGTTGTAGCAGTTCTTCTCTTCTTCTGGGTTGGCTGCAAGTTCTTCACTCGCTGTCAAGGAGAAAAAAGTTGGATTCTGAGTACTATGCGCCTTCGCGGGCTAGTACGAAGAACTCCAAGGCGGCATGGGCCATGCGCCTCAAACGTGCTATGCCAACGGCAAACCAGAAGCATGCGCTCACAATCATGCGCGCTGCTTATGGTAAGCTGTACAAAGTGGCACAACATTCACTTGATCACCCCGGCGCTTGGCCTTGCCATGCGCCTGATGGGGGTGTAAAGGTGGTGCATCACTCATACACTCACCCTGACGCATGGCTTTGCCATGCGCCTGATTAGGTTACGAGTGTCATTCATACACTCACCCTGACGCTTGGCTTTGCCATGCGCCTGATTAGGGTACGAGTGTCACTCATACACTCACCCTGACGCTTGGCTTTGCCATGCGCCTGAAGAGGGTACGAGTGTCAACATCTCCTCACATGATTTATGCAATGTGATCACTCACAGACGTAGATCGGGAGAGACGACCATCATGCACAACTCGTCCCTCACGAGACATACTTGTGCTACGGTCGCCATCAACTGCTGCTGCCACAAGATAGTGGCTCCACCACCATGGCAGTCTATGTTCCAACAGTTGCAACATGCTGTGCCTGTCTGACATCGTCTCAGAAACATGATACCAATTGAAGACTTTGTAACAGCCTACTCTCAACTTGGCCCATCACGCAGATGTCTCAGCTAGCCGCGTCGTCTCAGCCCGACGTATCACAGTGCATCACTCCACCCCGTAAGAGTGAATCACTTCCTCGTCAATGCACAGACGCATCTACTAGCCTGGGGCTCTTGTCTTCTGAAGGAGTTCACCGTCAAAGCTTCTTCGAACAAGGAGAACCATTACCCACAGTTCAACATCTTGCCAAGGAGGAGGATCAGTCGAATCCATCTTCATCGAGAAGTCAAGGGAGAGACAACAAAACTCTCTCAAAATGTTGCTATTCATAGGCCAGGGCAAATCAAACCCATGCGCCAAGTGGCAACCTCCCCAAAGTTAGTGCAATGAACTTGTATTTATGATGATGAATTTGCCTCTTCGAATTCAGCTAAGTCAAAGAGTCATTAAATGACCCGAAGAACTCAACAGACAGACCAATAAGGATGCGCCATCAGTACCAAGTGCCTCATAAGGATGCGCCCTACGCGCCCCCATGTGCCTAGTAGAACGCAGATCGACGTGCCCACTCAACAACCCATTACCCGTCAAAGAACATTAAATGCTGAAGACTGACACGACAGCAGTCCGTCCCCGAGGATTGAACAGTTGATAGATTTTTCAGAAAACGAAGCAACGCTGACGTTAGCATCATCATTACTTTCCTCTGGCGGTTACGAGCCACGTGGCAACCCAACTATTTCGCATGCGCCTCCACTGCCATGCGTCCAAATCTTTGCATGCGCCTCAAAAGCCATACGCCTCAGACTTTTTTCTGATTCCTAAAGACAGAAGTTAAGTCACTACTGAAGCCCCGCATGCGCCTCAAAAGTCGTGCGCCCAGACTGGTTCGTGACTCCTAAAAGTTACAAGCCAAGGTCTCCTCATGCGCCCAATCCCAGGCGCATCCTATGTGAGCACCCTAAATTTTGGGTTAATTTTTTTATTTTATTTTAAATTTCTGATTGAGGGTAATTTTGAAATTTCGTGTTTATAATTATTTTAATAATGATATTTAATTCATGATATGATTTTTAGTAATTTTAAATTATTTTAAAATTATTTAAATTAATGACTTGTGGTTTTGACGTTTTGCTAGTGAAACCCTAGAGACTGTTTGACCTAGAGCCTAACCATGTGATTATGATATTTTAATATCATTTTTGGCCTAAGGATATTTTTGCATTTGACCTCTTTGAATTATTTTTATATTATTTTATTATTTATGATATTGTTTTGGGGTTATTTGAGTCGGGTTCGAATTTCAACTCAATCCGACTTGAAACGGGGACCCGGGGGTAGTTTGACTCTAGTGGGACCCACACGCTAGTTAGGCATGGCCCACATGATATTAATTTTAGTCCACATGATAGAAATATTTTAGTTAGAGGTTAGACTAATTATTATGGATAAGGTTAGTGTGATTAGAGACTTTAGAATGACTAATTTAGTCCCAACCAATTAGCCCTTTCCTAATACTCATAGAATAGGTTAGTAGGGGCTTTTGGACTTTTCCTAATAGGACAAAACCACCTTTATGGCCAGCCACAATAAGGATAGGGTTGAGCCTCCCATTTGTCATTATCCATCTATTTTTCTCTCTCTTGTTCTTTCCCAAATTTCTAGAGAGCAATCCCTAGAAATTTCTCCACCAAATCCTTCCATTTCACCACCAAATCTTCTTCCTTCCTTCTCCATTCTAGCCAAGGAGGAAGCTACCCAAGTTTGGAAGGATTCGGAGCTCGTTCGTGTCCTTTTGGAATCTCTACGTGTTGGTGTCGCTCCGGAAAGGTTTTTCTTCGATTCGATCTACCGGGAGGTATAAATCCCTTCTCCTTTTCATTTCCTCATGCATATAGGTCTATTTTGAACCCATAGGAATGACCCCCATGGTTGTATCTCCATTTGTGTCTATTTTGTGTCCATTTGGAGGTCATAGGAGTGTCCTTTGTGTTGTGGATGTGTTCATGTTACATATATAGATATATATATATATTGTAATGAGAGTGTATCTATATTTATATATGTAATAAATGGTTCATGATGATTATATAATCAAGTTTGTGAGTGTGGTTCCTCATATTATTATTGCTATTATTGTTGTGGATAATTAGGATATATATTGTGTATTCTTTTGGCTCAAACTATCTAAATCCGTCATGATTTTTATCCACGTTTTTAATCTCAGCCCTAACTTCGAAATGTCATAACTTCTAGCTCAAAGCTCGGTTTATTCTCCCGATTTTTTTTAAAAGAAGCATATTGAAGTTAGCTTTCCAAAAACATGTATTAATAGGCCTAATTCTTTCTGTAACTTTCTGGAGAATTATTTGAGTGTCAGCTGTACGAAAGACAAACGCGTTCTCGGTGTTTTTGCGATTCCGGGAGTTTTCGGAAACGAAAATGCGATCCGTTTAAAGTTTCGAAAAGTTAACACATAGATCTTTAACATACTTTAATCCTAAATTTTAATTCATACTGAGATGGTACAATATTCATTATTAGTAGGAGTTACTATTCGGCATATGCATTTTGTGCACCCTTGTGTGTAATATAATGTTCTATTTGATTTTAACCCATGTTAATGTATATACATTTTATAACTAAATAGAGAATACAAGCATGATTAAGTGGTTAAATAAATGATGTACGAGGTATAAGTATTCTATCTAATGTAAGCATGTATAAGTATGGCTTGTAATGAATATGTAGGTTCCATAGTATGTAATGTATGGTACATATAGTAGTGCAAGAGAATAAATGAATGATGAATGAATGCAAGCATGAATGTAATGTAATAATAGATGTAATGTATGCAATATACAAGTTAATGAGATGTAATGTTCTATGTTAACACAAATCCTATATTACCTCATGTACCCCCTTACACTATGTTAACACTATCACACTTGACACATTGTTCACTTACACTTTGACACTCTTTGATATATATACACTATGTATGCCCATTTAACCCTCACTTGCCCCTTTGCCATGTTCATATACACACACATAGCCTCTTAAATAAGTATTTATGAATATAGTTAACTTAGCTATGTATGTATATTATATATATGTTAGCATATTGTGTTGTAATATATAAGTTTATATAACCATTTGAAATGCTATGATTATAGACCTAATGTTGAATACCAATATATGCATGTGTATATATGTGTAGACATATATAGCTTAAAGTAATAGATTACCTAGTGTATATCCAATGTGAATTCTTGCCTATTTGAGTATTGAATAATTGCATGCTATATAGAGTTGGGTGTATGTTGGCTTGTATAGCCTTGTATTGATGTGTGCTTGCTAGGATAGTCTTGGTTAGGCCTAGTAAGACTTGTTGGGTTTGGACATGACCTAGTTTGACCTAGTTGACTAGTGCAGTTGACCAGAGTTGACCAAGGGTTGACTTTGGCCTAGTTTGACCTAGATTTATGTAGAATGCATTGTAGTGCTTTATATTACCCTTCTGGACATGTTGTGACTTGTGCTGTTCTAATTAGGAGCCAGACACCTCTCCTCGGACAGTATCTTTACCTTGGACATTCAGATATCAGGCGAGTACATTCTCTGATCAATTCATTCCTGCTTAGAATTATATTCCTGCTTTAGATTACTATACTTGATGCTGTCACGACATTATCACGGATTAGTACTATATGGATCTCTTCATGCGATGTTATCCCCCTCGGGAGCATCGGGTACATTGTGTCATGTGCGTTTCACTTTCATCATATACTCCTGTGCTTTTACCATACATGTACACTCTTGTGAATCTTGTACTCTTATGTTCACAGAGCCCTCATGTATACTATCATGTGCACCCTTTTATGGGCCCCCATGTGATATCATGTACAATAACATAACCTGTTTAGATCCTTGTGTATTGATTGGGGAAACGGGGGAGTGCTAGTAGTCATGTGAACAATTCTATAGTAGTGTAGATCATGTGCAACTCCTTAGTGTAGATCATGTACAAATCTGTTCTGTTCATATGTGCTATCCTGTACTCTACATCACTAGCCACTGTTAGTTCTCTATTTATAGTAGGTATTTCTATTACAGTTCTCTCTCCCTGTTTACATACTATATTTCTTCAGATCCTGTATCTTACTTTACTGCATGATTATATTTTCTAACCTGCTATGAACCGTTGAGATGTAATGTGCTCGCTCCTGTCCTGACTGGATCTGTTGATAAATTTTACATATAGCCTGGAGGTTGCCTGCTAGCCTAGAGGAGACAGTAGAGGTTGCATAGATAGCTAGGGTTTTTGCTTATAGTTTATTTTCAGTCATCTTGAGTTGTATTTATGGATTACTGTATTTGGGTTTTGAGATGTATTCTGAGTTTGTATCTTAGACACTTAGACTTCTATCTGTTGTATCTCTTTTCGATTTCATGTTTTATCTATCTTCCTTTATGCTCTACCTTAGATGTGATTGAGTTTACATTCTGCTATATCACCCCCATTCGGGGAGTATAAACTGTTTAGTCTTATACTGTTAGATGCATTGAGACCTAGGACAACGTTCTACCGCCGACATTACGGCGTAGGCTGGACGTTGTTATGTTCTCGTGCCCTAACTCTAGGGTGCGGGTCGTGACACGTTTTTAGTGGTGGCCCATGCAGGTCGAGTTTATGTAGTGGTATTCGAACTTGAGTACCACTACAGCCTGTAGTAGGAATAGGATATATCTTGAAGATACTTAATCATAATTAGGATCCCTTGAGAGATTCCTGGGACGACCCTTGAGAATCTTGTTTAACGATTTGAAAACTCTTTTTTTCTTGATTTGATTTATCTTTACTTTCTGTTGTTGAATTTGATTTTGATGTATTATTATTGAATTTGAGTTTGTATTTATTGAATTTGATGAAGGTTGTGGAATTTTGAATCTTGTTGTTAGCTGTAGCATCCGAGCTTGTAGTTATATGATTTGAAGGATTTTGTTCATTTCTGAATTTTGATGTTCGTTGATAAATTTGATTTTTTTTGTATTCATTGTTGATTTAATTTAATTTTTGGCAAGATGAAATTATATGGGCTAGGTCATCTAAGTTATGGAAATCTTGTCTTATATAGTCACATTAGCCAGCATGGTGAGGACATATAGTCTGATTTTGGATATATTTCTCGGGTGTGGAAATTTAAGGTTTTCGCAGCCAAGCTAGCGGCATCGCAAAAATGTTAAATACCATGATTCTAGAAGTATGTGCATAAGTCAAGAACTCTGTGATTATCGTAGCCTTGCTCACTAGTATGACGAGGATTTAGAGTACCATGATTTTGGATAGACGCATATGATTATCAGATTGTACCTTAAATATTTTTGAACATGTTTTTGCTACTTTTGTTTCAGTCATTCAAAAAAAAAGAGAAGGAATTATTGTTGTTTTGTTTGTTTTGTTTCTCATTGTTTACTTAGGATGTAGCTTTAGCTATTTTTATAAACTTTGTGTAACTTCTTACAAAAATTTATTTCTTCTTAATACAATAAACCAATGATTTTGCTAGGCCTTATTTTGGGTTTGGTATTATAATTCTTGTTTCAAAAAAATGGGCCCCTCTTTTAAACAGATAAGCAGAACAGATTCTATTATCATTCTTTTCCTGCCAATATTTTTACTACCATCATTCCATGTCTTATATACCTGTCCTGATTATATCAATTTCCTGTCTCATATATAATTCTGTCAGCTATACCTTGAAAACTCTTGAATCTTTATATCATTTTTTATCTGAGAAATGTTGAGGAAGTGATATAAATCATCTAGTTCGGAAATGATGTAATTGTTTATCATATGATGATTTTGTAGGAATCAGAGTGTTGGATGTCAAATATAAAAAATTTGAAATGGAGATGTGGTAAAGGTTTAAAATGAAATCGAGGGATAAATGTTATCAATTTAGAAACAATCACAGAAAGTGGGTTATGAATAATTCATGGATGTATTTCAAAACTAATGAGGATGTTTAAGGTCAACCTAGTTTTGAGAACTTAAAAATCTTTGTTATTGATTCTTGGAAACTATTACAAGGCTATGTAGAAATTTAGAGATGGAAAGGAGAATTTAATCGAATAAAATGATTATGCAAAATTGAACTAGATATTGTAAGATGGTGACTAGAGACAGAGAGAACACAAGAATTTTACGTTATAGAAATTATTTTAGATGATTGGAAGAAAATTGTAGAATTCAAAAAAAAATATTTGAAGGTGAACGTTGAAGAAAATATGAAGGTTGATTTATAAAAAAAGAATAAATTTTGTGTGACATAGTGGTATTGGAGTTTAGTGAATACGAGACTCGATTTAAACAAGTCCAAGGATTCCATAAACTGGATTTAGAGGTTTCGGATCTAATTTAAAACGAGGTGAAGAAATTTGAAATTTTGATTAAATGAATAAGTGTTGACTCCTAAAAAGAGGGCTATGTTTCGTGGAAAATGTTTTGGAACTTAAAGATTTTGTCTATGGTGATTGTGGTAAAGGTTTAGATGACTGAAGGTTATAAAATTTCGATGATAGTTATATAGAGGTTGATTTTCATATTGGAACTTGTGAGAAAAAAAAAGAATATGGTTTAGCAAATGATAAACTGATAGTATTAGAGAGGGATGATTTGCTGACTTCGTATGAAATCTTTTCCTGTTTTCTCTAAAAGGGGGTTTTTCAATATCATTGAATCCTAGTTTCCTTAATCCGACCAAATCGACTTCGATTATCTTTTCTTATCATATTTATATCTTGGGTTGTACTTAATTGAATTAAATTTGATTGTGACCTGAATCTCTATCCTTGTATGCTCGATCTCAGACTTTGTTGAACCTGTCCTCCATATTGCCTAAATCTTGATTTCCCCCAATTTGATCAACTTAGATCGTATCAAGACTAAATATTCTTAATACGTATTGTGATTGGAAATTTTCTATGGAATTGGCTTTCATTCCTTAACTTTGATTTTGATTTTTTTTTTCTGAACCCTTTAAAGATAATGGGTAGTTACTTTTCTTTATTTTTATGATAAGTATCAGTTTTCATATAGGATGGTAGACTGCCTTACAGTTTTGATGGTTTGTTGTTTTTGTAACTTTTGTTTAGCACCCTAGATTGTATGTGTGTTTTGATACCCTATGACCGTTTTGGTTTAGCATGACTAGAATACCTAGATGAAACTTTCACTACCACCGTATGCCATGACCCTGTATGTCGTCCTTTTGATGGTATGATTTATTTAAGTTCTGGGATTTGATTGTGGGGGTTTGACCTAGAAGGATTACGAATATTTTAATTTCGAGGACGAAATTTTTATAAGGTGGGTAGGATGTGAGCACCCTAAATTTTGGGTTGATTTTTTTATTTTATTTTAAATTTCTGATTGAGAGTAATTTTGAAATTTTGTGTTTATAATTATTTTAATAATGATATTTAATTCATGATATGATTTTTGGTGATTTTAAATTATTTTAAAATTATTTAAATTAATGACTTGTGCTTTTGAAGTTTTGCTAGTGAAACCCTAGAGACTGTTTGACCTAGAGCCTAACCATGTGATTATGATATTTTAATATCATTTTTGGCCTAAGGATATTTTTGTATTTGACCTCTTTGAATTATTTTGATATTATTTTATTATTTATGATATTGTTTTGGGGTTATTTGAGTCGGGTTCGAATTTCAACTCAATCCGACTTGAAACGGGGACCCGGGGGTAGTTTGACTCTAGTGGGACCCACACACTAGTTAGGCATGGCCCACATGATATTAATTTTAGTCCACATGATATAAATATTTTAGTTAGAGGTTAGACTAATTATTATGGATAAGGTTAGTGTGATTAGAGACTTTAGAATGACTAATTTAGCCCCAACCAATTAGCCCTTTCCTAATACTCATAGAATAGGTTAGTAGAGGCTTTTGGACTTTTCCTAATAGGACAAAACCACCTTTATGGCCAGCCACAATAAGGATAGGGTTGAGCCTCCCATTTGTCATTATCCATCTATTTTTCTCTCTCTTGTTCTTCCCCAAATTCCTAGAGAGCAATCCCTAGAAATTTCTCCACCAAATCCTTCCATTTCACCACCAAATCTTCTTCCTTCCTTCTCCATTCTAGCCAAGGAGGAAGCTACCCAAGTTTGGGAGGATTCGGAGCTCGTCCGTGTCCTTTTGGAATCTCTACGTGTCGGTGTCGCTCCGGAAAGGTTTTTCTCCGATTCGATCTACCGGGAGGTATAAATCCCTTCTCCTTTTCATTTTCTCATGTATATAGGTCTATTTTGAACCCATAGGAATGACCCCCATGGTTGTATCTCCATTTGTGTCTATTTTGTGTCCATTTGGAGGTCATAGGAGTGTCCTTTGTGTTGTGGATGTGTTCATGTTACATATATAGATATATATATATATATATATATATATATATATATATATATATATATATATATATATATATATATATATATATATATTGTAATGAGAGTGTATCTATATTTATATATGTAATAAATGGTTCATGATGATTATATAATCAAGTTTGTGAGTGTGGTTCCTCATATTATTATTGCTATTATTGTTGTGGATAACTAGGATATATATTGTGTATTCTTTTGGCTCAAACTATCTAAATCAGTCATGATTTTTATCCACGTTTTTAATCTCAGCCCTAACTTCGAAATATCATAACTTCTAGCTCAAAGCTCGGTTTAATCTCCCATTTTTTTTAAAAGAAGCATATTGAAGTTAGCTTTCCAAAAACATGTATTAATAGGCCTAATTCTTTCTGTAACTTTCTGGAGAATTATTTGAGTGTCAGCTGTACGAAAGACAAACGCGTTCTCGGTGTTTTCGCGATTCCGGGAGTTTCTGGAAACGAAAATGCGATCCGTTTGAAGTTTCGGAAAGTTAACACATAGATCTATAACATATTTTAATCCTAAATTTTAATTCATACTGAGATGGTACAATATTTATTATTAGTAGGAGTTACTATTCGGCATATGCATTTTGTGCTCCCTTGTGTGTAATATAATGTTCTATTTGATTTTAACCCATGTTAATGTATATACATTTTATAACTAAATAGAGAATACAAGCATGAGTAAGTGGTTAAATAAATGATGTACGAGGTGTAAGTATTCTATCTAATGTAAGCATGTATAAGTATGGCTTGTAATGAATATGTAGGTTCCATAGTATGTAATGTATGGTACATATAGTAGTGCAAGAGAATAAATGAATGATGAATGAATGCAAGCATGAATGTAATGTAATAATAGATGTAATGTATGCAATATACAAGTTAATGAGATGTAATGTTCTATGTTAACACAAATCCTATATTACCTCATGTACCCCCTTACACTATGTTGACACTATCACACTTGACACATTGTTCACTTACACTTTGACACTCTTTGATATATATATACTATGTATGCCCATTTAACCCTCACTTGCCCCTTTGCCATGTTCATATACACACACATAGCCTCTTAAATAAGTATTTATGAATATAGTTAACTTAGCTATGTATGTATATTATATATATGTTAGCATATTGTGTTGTAATATATAAGTTTATATAACCATTTGAAATGCCATGATTATAGACCTAATGTTGAATACCAATATATGCATGTGTATATATGTGTAGACATATATAGCTTAAAGTAATAGATTACCTAGTGTATATCCAATGTGAATTCTTGCCTATTTGAGTATTGAATAATTGCATGCTATATAGAGTTGGGTGTATGTTGGCTTGTATAGCCTTGTATTGATGTGTGCTTGCTAGGATAGTCTTGGTTAGGCCTTGTAAGACTTGTTGGGTTAGGACATGACCTAGTTTGACCTAGTTGACTAGTGCAGTTGACCAGAGTTGACCAAGGGTTGACTTTGGCCTAGTTTGACCTAGATTTATGTAGAATGCATTGTAGTGCTTTATATTACCCTTCTGGACATGTTGTGACTTGTGCTGTTCTAATTAGGAGCCAGACACCTCTCCTCGGACAGTATCTTTACCTTGGACATTCAGATATCAGACGAGTACATTCTCTGATCATTTCATATCCTGCTTAGAATTATATTCCTGCTTTAGATTACTATACTTGATGCTGTCACGACATTATCACGGATTAGTACTATATGGATCTCTTCATGCGATGTTATCCCCCTCGGGAGCATCGGGTACATTGTGTCATGTGTGTTTCACTTTCATCATATACTCCTGTGCTTTCACCATACATGTACACTCTTGTGAATCTTGTACTCTCATGTTCACAGAGCCGTCATGTATACTATCATGTGTACCCTTTTATGGGCCCCCATGTGATATCATGTACAATAACATAACCTGTTTAGATCCTTGTGTATTGATTGGGGAAACGGGAGAGTGCTAGTAGTCATGTAAACAATTCTATAGTAGTGTAGATCATGTGCAACTCCTTAGTGTAGATCATGTACAAATCTGTTCTGTTCACATGTGCTATCCTGTATTCTACATCACTAGCCACTGTTAGTTCTCTATTTATAGTAGGTATTTCTATTACAGTTCTCTCTCCCTGTTTACATACTATATTTCTTCAGATCCTGTATCTTATTTTACTGCATGATTATATTTTCTAACCTGCTATGAACCGTTGAGAAGTAATGTGCTCGCTCCTGTCCTGACTGGATCTGTTGATAAATTTTACAGATAGCCTGGAGGTTGCCTGCTAGCCTAGAGGAGACAGTAGAGGTTGCATAGATAGCTAGGGTTTTTGCTTATAGTTTATTTTCAGTCATCTTGAGTTGTATTTATGGATTACTGTATTTGGGTTTTGAGATGTATTCTGAGTTTGTATCTTAGACACTTAGACTTCTATCTGTTGTATCTCTTTTCGATTTCATGTTTTATCTATCTTTCTTTATGCTCTACCTTAGATGTGATTGAGTTTACATTCTGCTATGTCACCCCCATTCAGGAAGTATAAACTGTTTAGTCTTATACTGTTAGATGCATTGAGACCTAGGACAGCGTTCTACCGCCGACACTGCGGCGTAGGCTGGGCGTTGTTACGTTCTCGTGCCCTAACTCTAGGGTGCGGGTCGTGACATCCTATCAGATCACTCTCCACCAAATTCGAGATCTTCGAGCTATGGACCTACGACACGTGTCCTTTGACTCGATTCAGCCTATGAAGGGGTGCTAATCACCCAAGATCTCAGCAACTGAAAGATCCTCTCCATTGCTACATGTCAGCTCGGCCGTAGCCCACAAAGGCAACAGGAAGGGTTCAACTCCTCAATCAGAGCGCATCGTCCATGCGCCTCTATCAGCAATCACCACGTGGCATCCCCACAAACCGGCGCATCCTACATATGCGTGCATGAGAAGCCAGCCTGCAAGCTATAAATAGAGGGATCATTTTCTTCTTTCGGACCCACGAACACACAGTGAGATATACCGACAGACAGAGACCTACACACCGTGTGAGAGGCAGATACAGACACTCAACGTCTTCTTCCTCTCCGCAAGCTCCAGCACCCAGAGCAACTCAGACCTTCAGAGAACCAAAAACCGTCATTAGATCGTCAACAGAGTCAACGCATTACCACTCGCTCCATCGGTACAAGGGACCCAGATAAACAAAAGTGTACTCCTAGGACTACATCTAAGTCCTACATTGTAACACTGTTCTGTTTGTAATTAAAATTTGCAATCAAAAGATTTTAATGGCAAATACTATCCAGGCTCAGAAACAACCAGACTCTATGAAAAAATTCCCGACGAAGTCGTCGCCTCGAACATGACTTTGCATGACGCCATTTGGCAAATGTTCTTTGACGGTGCTTCAAGAACGGGGACACAAGGTGATATCGTCGCTGGAGTCGGGATAGTATTAATTTTCCCCTCTGGGTTGGTGGTCAATCGGGTATATTCTCTTACAGAACCCTATTCAAACAACGTAGCCGAATATAACGCTCTAGTCATCGGACTCCAACTCGTAAAAGAAGTGGGGATCAAGTACCTAGAAGCATATGGTGACTCACTGTTGGTTGTTAACCAGATCCGAGGTTCATACGAGGTTCGCAATGAGGACTTGATTCCCTACTAGCATACATCAATTGCCATCATTGTAACCTTAGAAGGATTCTTTATAGAGCACGTTCTTAGTCTCCAAAATATCGAAGCTGATGCCCTAATAGGTCTAGCCGCTTCTTTGGCACTTCCAAATGATACTCATCATCTAGTCGACATGATAGGCCATGAGCTGGTCTATCCCAAGAACAATATTCAACTGGGTACGAGTTACTCCGTCCAGATAACCAACGACATACAAGACTGGAGACGCCCGCTCATCGACTTTGTAGTCTATGCAATTCTGCCAGAGAATGTGAAGGAAGCAACTTCAATCAGAAGACACTCCCTCAGATTCTTCTATGATACGGAGACGAAAATATTATATCGATGATCCTACGATGGGCTACGATTAAGATGCCTGTCAAATACAGAAGCCAAAGAAGCCTTACGCGAAGCTCATGACGGCGCTTGTGGGGCTCACCAACCTGGCCCGAAATTGCAAGATCGTCTCCGTCGGATGGATTATTACTGGCCCACAATGGTAGCAGATGCAGTTGATTATGAAAAGAAGTACAAGACTTGCCAGATCCACGCAGATTTCATACATCTGCCATCTGAATTCTTGCACCCGACAGTGGCCTCTTGACCATTTGAAGCATGGGAATGGACATCATTGGGCCAATCACCTTTCTGTTGTCTAGAGGGCATCGGTTCATACTTACAATCACCGATTACTTCTCTAAATAGGCGAAAGCTATTCCGCTGGCAGCGGTGAAGACATCGAACGTGATTAGCTTCATAAAGTATCACGTCATCTACCGTTTTGGACTACCCCGGAGGATTATTCACGACAATGGTCCGCAGTTCGCAAGCCACGCTTTTTATTGATTTTGTGACAAGAATTAGATTCAGAACATGGCCTCGACAGCATATAACCCATCGGCTAACGGTCTGGCTGAAGCTTTCAACAAAACCATAATCAAGATCCTCAAATAGTTCGTGTCTACAAACAAACACGACTGGAATGAAAAGCTTGGCGAGTGCTTATGGGCATATCACACCAAAATTCGAACGACTACATGAAATACATCGTTCTCCTTGGTTTATAGGAGCGAGGCAGTCCTCCAATTAGAGACTCAGATCCCTTCACTTCTAGTGGCCCTTACTTACCGGTTAATGTCGGACGATAACTACCATCGACGGCTACAAGAGTTGGAAGCATTAGATGAAAAATGTTTACAAGCTCAACAAAGCATAGAGCTCTACCAAGCGTACATCTCTCGGGCTTTCAACAAGAAAGTCAAACAAAGAATATTCCAAGTCGACGATCTCGTCTTGGCCATTCGCAGACCAACGGTCATGACTCACAAGACCACCGACAAATTCCAGCCTAAATGGGAGAGTCCGTTCATCATCGAGATCGTATTTTCCAACGGCGCGTACCGTCTCGTAAAACAAAATGGAGACTTGCTCATGATGCCTATCAATGACAAGTTCCTCAAGAAATATCATGTCTAAACGATATCTTCCAACTATCTCTCAAATTGTGAGTTATGTATGTTGACACAAAATCACAGTCAACCAAATATTGATAAAATTGACAATATAATACTTGTCATAATTTAATATAACACATCAAGACAGAACTAAGTGCAAGACGGACGTCGGCTCTATCCTTCAGCGTACTCAGTTTTGGAGTCTGTATTTTTACTTTTATTGAGTCTAGATAAATGTAAACTGAGTTGCACTAAGTAGTTTGGTCCTATACCTATCTCCAAACCATAAACCAAAAGCTCCACCAAACTAAACTAGCCCATATAGCCCATTTTAGCAATTCTGTCTTCTGGAGACAAAGTTTGGGCCGAACTCTGCCTCCACACAGAGTTCGGGCCGAATTTTGTCCCCTAAATTACAGGACCCTAATTTTTAGGGTTTGCTGTATGTTAGTTGTCTAACGGCCAAAAATTTGAATTCTTGACACAAAATTCTGGCCGAATTCTGCCTACCCAGAACCCTATAAATAGGCCTTGAACTCTCTCATTTTCAATCATCAAATCTCCTCTTCTCTTCTCTCTAAAGCCTTATACAAGCCTTAACCTTTTCATCTACTAGCCACAAGCTCCCTAAGCCTCAAAGTGCTCAGTGCTCTTCAGTTAGGAGTTTGTGCAAGAGTTAAGAAAGTTGCTTGGAAAATTCCAAGCATCGCCACTGCGATCTCTGTAAGAAGTTGACGTGCTCTTCTAAAGAAAAGGCACGGGGTGTAACTACTATTTCACAAATAGTGGATTTAATCCTAAGCTAGAGTTCTGAGGCCTGGACTAGTCCTGCACGAGTGAAACCAGGTTAAAATCGGCTGTGTTTGAGTATGCTTTCTTGCTCTTTATAATTTCCATATTTACTCTGATTATTTACTGTTGGTGAAAGAGTTTAATTTTTAATTGGCTATTATTGTCATAAACTCTATTCACCCCCTCTAGAGTTGCCTACTTGTTCTTTAATTGGTATCAGAGCTCTGTTCTCTCAACAAGGACTAACATCCTAGAGCTGATCCATGGCAACCACACAACCTATGTTTTCCAATTATGGGGAATGACAGTCCACTCATAGGCTACCCCTATTTGATGGAACAAACTACACCTATTGGAAAATAAGGATGAGTTTCTATCTCAAGTCTCTAGACTTCGACCTGTGGACCATTGTCACCGATGGTTACAAAAAGTCCGCCAGGATAGTTATCAATGGTGATCTCGTCGAGAAACCCAACGACAAATATTCTGACGAGGAAAAGAAACAGGTGAGTCTAGACGCTAGAGTTATTAATGCTTTATTTTGTGCAATAGACATGAATGAGTTTAACAGGGTCTCAACATGCACCACCTCACACGAAGTATGGAGACTTCTAGAAGTGACGCATGAAGGAACCACCCAAGTCAAGGAGTCAAAAATCAGTCGTCTCACTCAAGAATACGAGGCGTTCAAGATGAAGCCTAATAAGACGATCACACAAATGTTTACAAGATTCCTTGACGTCATCAACCTTTTGTCATCTCTCGGCAAATAATATACAAATCATGAGAAGATCCGCAAGTTACTTAGGGGGCTACTGAAGATTTAGAACCTTATGGTAACAACTATCGTAGAAGGCAATGATCTCACTACAATGTATATGGAGACTTTGATGGAAAAGCTGATGACCCATGAGCTGGACCTCAAAGACTTCGACGAACCTGCTCCAAAGGCAAAAGAGATTACCCTAAAATCTTATCATCGAAGGGCTGATCCTGAGGAGACTGATGACGAAAATTCGGAAGGTTATGATCAAGCTCTTCTAGTCCACAACTTCAAGAAGTTCCTTCGTTTTAATCGAATAAAGAAGGAACAACAAGAAGATGACGAGGAAGAACCAACGTGCTACGGCTGCAAGAAGACTGGACACGTCTTAAAAGACTGTCCATTTCAAAGAAAGGCAACCGATATGAGAAGCCCTACAAGAAGACCTCCTCAAAAAAGTATGCCAATACTAGCATTTGGCATGAAAGCGAAGCAAGTGATTCCGAGGAAGAAAAGGACTCTCCTCAAGACACCGCTAATGTATGCCTAATGGCAACATCCGATAAGGTAACTAACGAAATTCTCGATGACTTTACTTTTGATGAACTTGGCAATGCGTTCAATGATTTATTAAATGACCATAAGAAAGTCATTAGAAAATATAAGCATGCCAAGGAGAAGATCAAAAGCTATGAAATAGAGATTCAAAAAACTTTCTTCCTTGCTTGATAATGTTAGAGACACTCCACCCAAGGAAATCACAAATGAGGTGTCCAAGCTTAAATTAAGACTACATGATGCCAAAGCACGTATTGAAAAGCAAACACGTGAGATCACATCACTCAACACTGAGCTTGCTGAAGAAAAGAATAGACACAAGATCTCTATTGCTAAAATTGATGGTTTAAAGGCTAAGTGTAATGAACTACATGCTGCCTCTAAGAAATTAGAGATTAGATTGGGAAAACAGGTTGCTCAACCTCAAACCCAATCACATAAGACACACACAAAGCACAAGACTACTCAAAATAGTCAAACACTTCACCCACATGCAGCACGTAAACATGCTTACATGTACACGTACTCCCATGTAACACATAAACCACATGCACATAGACATTATTCTCATAACTATCACTCTGGTGCTGCACATAGTCACTATCTTTCTAACCATCATCTGCTACACGTAGACATAACCATAGTCAATATCCTGCTAACTATCACCATGCTACACATAGACACAACCATCATCTTGCTGCTACACATAATCACTATCCTGCTGTTCCACACAACTATCACCATGCTGCATATAGACATCATCGTAACATGCTCCCAATACTAATAGGCATGCTACTTGCACATACTGTAGATTACATGGATATTTCTCACCACAATATAGAATTAGGAGATTAGTAGATATCAAACTATATGCGGGTGCCAAAGCCTAATATTTTAGGACCCACAAGAACTTGGGTACCAATGGTCACATCTACTCTTGATGTAGGTGGCCTTCCCTCCTCAACTAAAAGCAAGTGGATTCTCGATAGTGGATGCTCGCGACATATGACGGAAGACACAAATCTTTTCGTATCACTATCGATGAAGAGGGAAGGGTACGCCTCCTTCGGTAACAACTTAAAAGGATACATTATAGGTAATTGTACTATTGGTCATCCTCCATCTCCTGTAATAAAGGATGTCTGCCTAATAACCGAGTTAAAGCATAACCTGCTCAGCATAAGTCACCTTGCTGATCATGGATATGATATTAACTTTGGACAAAATAAATGCGATATTTATGATAGGTCAACGGGAGACATCGCTTTTGAAGGGGTAAGAGAGGATAACATTTACATTTTCTATCTATATAGAGATACTAATAGTGTAGGAAGATGCCTCTACGCCCATAAGGATGAGAGATTGTTGTTGCACCAGCGTCTTGGTCATACCAATATGGATACTATATCCAGGCTATCGACAAAGAAGCTAGTAAGAGGCTTGTCCGACATCACAGTCAAAAAGGATACGGTATGTGCCGAATGTGAGCTGAATAAGGCAACCAAGTATTCATTTCATTCTATAAACAATGTAAGTACTACTAGACCCTTGCAATTACTTCACATGGACTTATTTGGTCCTAGTAGAGTAGCTAGTCTTGGTGGAAAACTCTATGCTTTTGTTATAGTAGATAATTTTTCCAGATTCACTTGGGTTTTCTTTCTTTCAAACAAAAGCGATGCAATTTCTATTTTTAAAATTTTTGCTAAAAAGGTTCAAAACGAAAAAGGCTACATGATTACTCGAATCCAAAATGATCATGGAGGCGAATTCGAAAATGCTGATTTTGAAATGTTTTGTGACTCAAATGGTTTTGATCATGAGTTTTTTTGTCCTAGAACTCCTCAAAAAAATGTGTTGTGGAGCGGAAGAATTGGACTCTTGGCGATATGGCTAGAGTCATATTGAATAAATTTTCACTTCCGAAATATTTTTGGGCTGAAGCTGTCAGTACAGCGTGCCATATTTTAAATAGGGTGCTTATTCGACCTATTACGAAGAAAACGTCCTATGAGCTTTGGTTTGGTGGAACTCCAAACGTTTCATATTTTAGAGTGTTCGGTTGTCGCTATTTTATCCTCAATACCAAAGACAACTTAGGCAAATTTGATGCCAAAGCTGACGATGGTATTTTTTTGGCTATGCTGCAAAGAGCAAAGGATATAGAGTGTTCAACAAACGCTCATTGATTGTTGAAGAGTCTACTAATGTGACTTTTGATGATGATAATAGTGCAGCAGCTACTCTTGACGATGATGTTGAGCCATCAACTTCTACGCTGATAAATACCACCCTTGAAACTAACTCTCTGGAGGTCTTGCCGAAGAAATTCGCATTCAAGCCGTCACATCCAGAAAACTTGGTAATAGGTGAGGTATCACGCGGAGTAAGTACTCGATCATCGTTAAGAGACTCCATTGCTAGCACTGCCTTCATTTCACAAATTGAGCTAAAACTGTTTTAGAAGCTTTCAATGATAAGTTTTGGATTTCAGCTATGCAAGAAGAACTCAACCAGTTCGAAAGAAGTCAGGTTTAGGAACTTGTTCCTAAACCAGCTAACCATTCGATCATTGGTACGAAATAGATTTTTGGTAATAAAGTAAATGAAGATGGTTCAGTCACTCGCAACAAAGCTCGTCTAGTAGCTCAAGGATACAACCAAGAGGAAGGTATCGACTACAATGAGACGTATGCTCCTGTTGCAAGACTTGAATCCATTCGGATGCTTTGTGCCTTTGCAAACTTTCAAAATTTTAAACTTTTCCAAATGGATATCAAAAGTGCTTTTCTGAATGGATTATTAAGGAGAAAGTTTTTGTAAAACAACCCCCTGGTTTTAAAAATCACAAATTTCTCGACCATGTTTTTAAACTCAAGAAAGAGCTATATGGCCTCAAACAAGCCCCCAGAGCTTGGTATGATCGCCTAAGCAATTTTTTGCATGATAAATTTTTTCAAAAGGAAAAAAATAACTCTACACTGTTTATCAAAAGTTTTCAAAACACTATTCTTTTAGTGAAAATTTATGTAGATGATATCATATTCGTTTCTACTAATGAAAATCTTTGCCAGGATTTCTTTAAGTATATGCAGAACAAATTTGAGATGAGCATGATGGGGGAGCTCACCTACTTCCTTGGACTGCAAGTCAAACAAACTTTGCAAGAAACTTTCATCAGCTAGTCAAAATACACAAAGGATATGCTGAAGAAGTTTGATCTTGACAACGTCAAACCAATCAGCACCCCTATGGCTACTACGACCAAGCTGGAACCTGATGAAAGCGGCAAACCTGTTGATCAACGTAAGTATCGAGGTATGATTGGTAGTTTAATTTATTTAACTGCTAGTCGTCCTGATATCATGTTTAGTGTTTGTCTGTTTGCTCGCTATCAAGCTAGTCCTAAGGAATCACATATGTCTGTCGTTAAGCGTATCTTTCGATACCTTAAGGGTACTGTTACATTGGGCTTATGGTATCCCAAATCCACATCCTTCGACCTTATTTGTTATTCGGATGCTGATTTCGAAGGATGCAAAGTCGACCGTAAAAGTACAAGCGGCACGTTTTATTTATTAGACAAGGCTCTAGTCTCTTGGTTTAGCAAGAAGCAGAATTCTGTCGTACTATCCACAACAGAAGCTGAATATATCGTAGCTGGTCGTTATTATGCACAAATTCTATGGATGAAGCAAACCCTTGCAGACTACAACCTATCTTTAATGCACATTCCTATATTCTGTGATAATACTAGTGCTATCAACCTTACTAAGAATCCTATATGTCACTCACGCACGAAACACATTGAAATTCGTCAGTACTTTTTGCGTGATCACCAACAGAATGACACTATAAACTTAGAATTTATTGACACTGATCATCAGCTGGCAGATTTCTTTACTAAACCACTATTCGAAGAGCGTTTCAACTTTCTTTGTCGTGAACTAGGAATTTTGGATAAAGCGGTTATTCATTAAAAGTGACCTGCGTAAATATCGATTATGTCTTGGTTCTCTATGATGAATTTGCTATAGTTACAAGCCGAAAGTTTCCTTCTGACAACAAGGCATAAAAGCCTAAACGATACGGTATACCAGTCTTCGGACTACCGCTAGATGGGATCCGGCCCCTGCAGCTACCCCATGGCAATTTTACCATCCTGAATTGTTTCATAACTCCTTGTTTATTACATGGCTTACTTCTATTTATAAACTTGCTAAATTCAAATTTTTGAAACTTATTTTTCTTGTTCATTTGATTCAGTTTCATTTTACAACTTTTCCTACTTGGTTTCTTACTTTTGTATATTCAAATTTCCATCCTCTCATTTTTTTAACTAAGTATTTTTTTCAACTTCATTTCAGCCTGGTTTCTATTCAGGCCCCAGAACACAGAATTTGGGCCAAACTCTGCCTAACACAGAGTTCGGGCCGAATTCGGTCTGTTCATTCCAGAATAGCAGTCGGGCTCAGCTGCTGATCTGTGTTTGATCCAATGGTTCAGATTGCATCCGACCATTCGAACCCCAATTTTTAAAACCGGGTTCTCCCTCTCTCTCCTCCATTGCCTCCTCCAAAACTTCTCCAAACCCTTCCTCTTCAAACCCTAACCCTAGGTTTCTTCTTTTTGTGAGGATTTTTTCTCCAAATTCAAAGCGAAGGTCTCTTGCTTCATTATCTTCCATCCTCCATTATCTTTTTGAGGTATATTTCTCCTTTCTCTCCATCTCAATTTCATAATTTTCTCCATTGCTCATGGCTCCTAAGTTGTTTAATAGAGGAAAGAGGCTTCGAATCGAGGGTGCTTCCTCTTCGAATCCTCCTTCTCGTGATGATCAACCTATTCACCAACCAATTCACCCTTTGTGCAATCCACCTCGTCCCATTGACCCCAACACGTTTGATGTTCGAATATTTGTATCCTTAAAAGCCTCAAACGATTGGTTCAATGATTTTTGATCACATTCCGTGTGTGTGGGCCATCCTATAAACTTCACCATATTTTTTCGTTATAACTCCTTATTTCATGATTTGTGTCTTGATGAACTAGTTACTACTAATTCACTCATCTATTTGAATACAATTCAAATGTTTTATTATAATCTTACTCATGATGATACACGTTCATATTCTCGTGTTGCTAGAATTGACATATCATTTGTTAACTTTGATCTTACGGAATATCTTGAAATTCCGAAGCCCAACTCATGGGAGAAACTTGTCGATGCTCGCAAGTTTCAATTTCCCGATGGGTCTTACCTTGAAAGCTTCAAGGACGATTTGTGTACCCCAAACACATGTCCACGCAAGCTTCTTACAAAATTTCTAAACCCCAACTTCTATAAACTTTATCGCATTGTCTTTAACACGATCTTGCCCAAAGCGGGATCGACTGATGAGGTTTTGTATTTTGAGATTTCTGCTTTGTATCACCTTCACTTTCATGTCCCGTTCAATCTTCCACGTACCATGATGGACTGGATGATCAATGCTAGGAAGAGGCCACGATCTATGGTCTATGCTCTCTATCTTCCTATGGTTTTTCGTGCTTGTCATGTCCCTCTCGATGAGTGCCAATTCCTTCCAGCCCCTGCCTTTCTATCTAAGGCACGACGACTTCAGGCAGCTGTCGGTTCTCCTGCTGAGTTCGAGCACTCTGATGCTCAGGATGACACACCTGCTCTTGGACAGCCTGCGCCCCCTCCTCCTGCTACTCTTGAGTCGATTCAGACTATGCTTCGTGATCGGTTCATGTTAGAGGATGATCGCTGGACCCAGCTCGACTACCGTACCACCCTGCAGATGAGTGCCATCAGCAACTCACTGTATGACATCTGGTACTTTATGTCTCGATATCCTTCTATGCCACTTCCTATGGAGCGGGATCCTGCTCGCGACGGATACCGTATCGATGACCCTTGGGTTATGCGCTATCTGGATCCGGATACGGCTTTCGTGGATCCTCGTCGTTCGAATACTAATCCATCTGACGGCGCTGGACCTTCTCGAGCTCCGGGATGGATGTGGTCTCCTAACTGCTACTACTGCTGAGGATCTTATGTTTAGTTTTTATGCACTATGGACTTCTAGTTTATGTAGTTGCTTTTTATTTGTATTAGTTCACTCTATGTTCTGTGACTCTTGAGACACTTTCTGCATTTTATTATTACTTTGGTGTGCTTGCCAATTACTTTTATTTCCAAATTCTCTGGTTGTTTGTGTTTGATAAATGACAAAAGGAGGAGAATTATTTGATATTCGATATTTATATCATCATATCATATTGTCTATCTGTGCTATCTATGTTTTGGGAAAGATTGTGTTTAACAGGACAAAAGAAATATTGGCTTACAAAGAAGCAATATTTACGGGGAAGCTATTGCTTCTATGCACTGATTACGGGGGAGCTACTGCTTTTATAAATATGTCCAGGTATGATCATTGAATATACAAATATCATTTTGTCAATTATCAATACGGGGGATATTGTTGACACAAAATCACAGTCAAGCAAATATTGATAAAATTGACAACATGATACTTGTCATAATTCAATATGACACATCAAGACAGAACTCAGTGCAAGACGGACGTCGGCTCTATCCTTCAGCATACTCAGTTTTTGAGTCTGTATTTTTACTTTTATTGAGTCTAGATAAATGTAAACTGAGTCGCACTGAGTAGTTGGGCCTATACCTATCTCCAAACCACAAACCAAAAGCTCCACCAAACCAAATTAGCCCATATAGCCTATTTTAGCAATTCTGTCTCCTAGAGACAGAGTTCGGGCCGAACTCTGCCTCCACACAGAGTTCGGGCCGAACTCTGTCCCCTAAATTACAGGACCCTAATTTTTAGGGTTTACAGTATGCTAGTTATCCAACGGCCAAAAATTTGAATTCTTGACACAAAATTTTGGCCGAATTCTGCCTACCCAGAACCTTATCAATTGGCCTTAAATTCTCTCATTTTCAATCATCCAATCTTCTCTCCTCTTCTCTCTCAAGCCTTATACAAGCCTTAACTTTCTCATCTACTAGCCACAAGCTCCCTAAGCCTTAAAGTGCTCAGTGCTCTTCAGTTAGGAGTTTGTACAAGAGTTAAGAAAGTCGCTTGGAAAATTCCGAGCATCGCCACTGCGATCTCTGTAAGAAGTTGACGTGCTCTTCTGAAGAAAAGGCACGGGGTATAACTACTATTTCACAAATAGTGGATTTAATCCTGAGCTAGAGTTCTTAGGCCTGGACTAGTCCTCCATGAGGGAAACCAGGTTAAAATCGGCTGTGTTTGCGTATGCTTTCTTGCTCTTTATAATTTTCGTATTTACTCTGATTATTTACTGTTGGTGAAAGAGTTTAATTTTTAATTGGCTATTATTGTCATAAACTCTATTCACCCCCTCTAGAGTTGCCTACTTATTCTTTAATGTATCCTATGGTATCGCTGAACTTACACTCTGACCTAAAATCTCCCAGATTGTTGAGTTATGTACCCTCAGGTACCACTGAACTTACTCTCTGACTGCTCCGAATGGATTCATATCTCATCTTCTGGTCATATCTATGAACTTCCACATTAAATGCTTTTTTCTACCAGAATTTGTCTCAAAATCTATTACCCGCACCAACAATGCGCAGAAGGGTAATAGGTCCATAAAACTTATCCTAATCTATTACTCGCACCATCTGTGCACAAAAAGGGTAATAGGTCCACAAAATTTCCCAATAGAAAAAACAACAACCATGTCCATATTATCTCTGAGTTGTTTTTTCCGTCCATCACAAACAAATCACCCAATACATAGAACTTCCACGTTGATAGTACCTCTGAGTTGTTCTGTGTATCGCCATTAGGCCCACTCCTACCACGTTCTCATTACCTCTGAGTAGGAAGGCTCTATTTTTGACCCATATTTACCACGTCCTCATTACCTCTGAGTAAATATGTTGGTTTCTCTCCACTTATTATCAGTACTCGCATCAGCAGTACACAAAAAGGGTTATAAGTCCATAAAAGTTATCCTAATCTATTACTCGCACTATTGGTGTACCAAAGTGTATTAGGTCCACAAAATATCATTCAAATCTATTTGCTCACATTTTCAGATGCACAAAAGGACAATAGGTCCACAAAAATCCTCCAGTGGGATGTCCTTTATCAAACACAAATGCTGTATTAGGCCCTCTAGTACAAGCACCACAAAATACCATAAATAAAGAATGGAGTGAACATATTCTGTTTATTCAAAAATAGTTACATTCATAGGACTACATCGACAGCAGAAAATAAAGAAAGGAAAAATCTTGCAATACATAGTTTGGTCAGTTTGACAACACTTCGTCTTCATCAAAAAGCAGTTTCGTAGCCCTTGAAAGAAGTCATGTTTTACTGCTGAGAAGCAAACAAGGCTGTTGAGTCTCAAAGGAGCTGCCTGGAGGAGGGCAAATATAGCATGTTATCCTCCCCTCCGTATTGCAGATGCCTTAGCCCCGCTCCTCCGAAGGACCATACCTTCAAAACATCATCCCTGATGGTGGTTTCACCTACTTGGAGAGCCGTAAAGGCAGGACATTCATAACCACGCCTGAACACCGTCTAACTCTCCGAGGTATAAAGGCTCTTCCTACCACCTGGAGAAAACTCTTCCGAAGATTGAAGAGTCCTGAGTTGCTTGATGTGTATGCCAAAATGGCACGAGGAAAACTCTTCCAAAGTATGAGGAGTTTTGAGCTGTCTGATGTATGTGTCAGAATGGTGTATTTTTACTCTATCGCCGACACCGGTCCTGGAGAAGTTTGCTAGCCAGATTCCTGCAAAACATGGAAAAAGAGGGCTTAGCACCAAAAAGAAAACAAAGAACTCTGTTTTTTTAGTTATGCGGCCTAGCCAGTTATACGGTCTAGCCAAACAGAACTCATGAGGCCCAAAGTCATGAGGCCGGCTTCATAAAGTACTCATGCAGCTCAGTCATGAAGCACATATGCGGCTCAGTCATGAAGGGTTCATGCGGCTAAATTATGAGGCTTTTATGCGGCTCAGTTATGAAATACTCATGCGATCCAGTTATAAAGTACTCATGCAGCTCCGTCATGAGGCAATTATACGGCCCAGTCATACAGTATTCATGCGGCCCGATCATAAAGTGCTCATGCGGCTCAATTATGAGGCACTTATGCGACTCAGTCATGAAGTATTCATGTGGATCAGTCTTGAGGCACTTATGCGGTTCAAGTTCGAATGAGCATCGGTTATGCGGTCCTGCCCATGCAGCCTTATCATACAGAACACATGCGGTCCAAATGAGATAGGACATGCATCGACAGGCTTAAAGCACAGAGGCAGTATATGACAGGCCCACACATGAAATCTACCTTATGGCCATTTCAAAATTTTAGTCGTCGTCTTTCTACCGTCCTTACTCTTGAGAGGGGGTTGGACGTCGGGATGAATGGAAGGAGCGTCTGCCGCTCTCGACGGAGAGGCAAGTCCCCTCCCTTTGGCCGCCACACCATTCGACTTGGAGGCTTTTGGAGCCATAGCAGAAATTATGATGAAGTGGAAGGAGAAGAAGGTGAAAGAGAAAAATCTCTCTCCGAATGACCCCTATTTATAGAGTCGTTGAAAATTACCTCTTCTATTCTCGGGATCATTAAAGATAATGACGATGTTTGGGGACTCTATCCCTAAATAACCGTCGACTTTATCTTGAAGAGCGCCTCTTCGACTCTCGGGATAATTAAAGATAATATCGACGTTTGGGAACTTGATCCCTAGTAACCGTCGGCTTTATCTCAAAAAGAGATCCACAATCGAATCAAGAAAATTAAATACAGCAGTGACCGCTGGCAGGCTGATGGGGTCTCTCTGCGGCTCGAGGTTTCCCTGCGGCTCAAGATTTCCCTGCGGCTCGAGATCTCTCTGCGGCTCAAAAATTCCCTACAAATTGAAGACTCCCTGTAGTTTGACATATCTCCATGCTTCTTATTCAAAGTATTCCAAATTTGTAATTTGAAAACTTTGAAGTGGGTCTTGTAGAAGCATAGAAAATATGGGGTTCATATAGATCACAATTTGTCGCATATGTACTTTGGGCCAAACAGGTCCGCATAAAGGAGAGCCGCATGACAGATTCAATGCCTTATGCGGCCCGTCGACAACCAGCTGCAGAAGAAAGATATGCGGCCAAGAGGATCAGTTCTAATGCGGCACAGAAGGCCTCTGTCTTTGACAGAATCACTCACTGTCGTGGCAAAAAAAATTTAGACTCTGAGTACTATGCACCCCAGCGGGCTGGTACGAAGAAGTCTAAGGCAGCACGGGCTATCCACCTCAAACGTGCTATCCCGACAGCAAACCAGAAGCATGCGCTCACAATCATGTGCGCTGCTGATGGTAAGCTGTATAAGGTCGACTCGGGTGCTTCTGCGCCAGAAATGAGCCGACCTTCAAAGTCCTTGCCTCACTTGGGCGTATCTGTTGCGTTCGCAACCAAGTCGAGCAAGGCAAATACTGTGGTCTTGAACTCCCGCGCCTCCATTGATTGTGCGTCTGAGGTTCGTCCAAGTCAATGTAAATGTTGTTCCCCTACTACTGATCTGAGCGCATGTTTTGCGTTGGATCAGGGGGCATATCATTCTCTTGACCACTCCGGCGCTTGGCCTAGCCATGCACCTGATGGGGGTACGAAGGTGGCACTCTCCTCCAATGATTTACGTAATATGATCAGTCACAAGCGCCGATCAGGAGAGTCGACTGACAAGCACAATACGCCCTTCACAGGGCACACCTGGGTTGTAGTCACCATCAACTGTTGTTGTAAAACAGCAGTCCCACCACCAAGGCAGTCGGTGTTCCAGCGACTGCAATCATCAACACCCCTCCGACGTCACCTCGGGAAGAAGGTGTCAATTGAAGAGGAACTAGAACTAATGGTTGCTTCATACAACGTAATCACTAACTCCTCGTCAATCCGAAAGGCGACTGGTAATTCCTCGTCCTCATCCAAAAGCCAGCCGAGGAAAACCAAGACGACTGTCCCGTCCTATGGAGTGTTTGAAGGCACTCGGAGGAGAAAGAAGATCTTGGAGGAAGCTGGGGGTTGTCAAGCCCCTGTCGATCCTCCTTCTGAAGGAGAAGTCATCCTCCAGAACATAGCTGGAGGTAGCCAAGTCCTTGCTGATTGTCCTCCTGAAGGCAAAGACGTCCTCCATAACATAGTTGGGGGTAGCCAAGTCCTTGCTGATCATCCTCCTGAAGACGAAGACGTCCTCCAGAGCACAGATGAGGGTAGCCAAGTCCTTCCCAAAGACGAAGGTATCCCCCAGGACATAGCTGGGGGTAGCTAAGACGAAGCTCCAAGAGAGGCAACTCCCCTACAGGAAAGTGAGACCGAAAGTGAAGCCTCAACCGATCCATCCACTTCCAGCCGTGTCATGACAGTATACATGACTGGGGGTGATGCCGAGCCAGATGCGCTGCCAGCAGACCTCGTCCAGCGCATGGATACCTTGGAGGGAGGATTCAAAACCCTCTATGCCTCTATGCAAATACTGACTCAAGCAGTGTTTGAGATACTGTCAGCTTTGGCCAGAGCACCGTCTACCGGTCCTGACCCAGGGGCCAATGGAGAATCAAGTGTACCCCTTCAACGGGTATCCTTGGATACAGATCACCGTAAAGCACCTCGGACGTCGGAGCCATCAAATGTTCAACTCCAGGCTGTACCACATTCTCCGACTCCCAGCTCCACGGAAGATGTGGTGGAGATGATCAAGGACTTGCGCGAGCGCTTCGAGTCCAAGAACAGACATGAGGAGCGCCAGAAGATGGGGATCCCCCAACCATATCCCCTCGAATGGAACAAAGTGGTTTATCCTCCCAAGTATAAACCGTAAACTTTGACACCATACGACGGAAAGGACTCTCCACGCCGCTATCTGACGTACTTCCAGTCTCAAATGGAACATCTCCTGAAAGAAGATGCTCTTCTTACCAGCATATTTATTGGGGCACTGAAAGAAGTGGCTTACGACTGGTACTGCAGTCTCCCCGATAACTCAATATCTTCCTTCGAGAACTTGACGCGTCTCTTCCTCGATCGTTTCTACGACGGAGGGAAGGACATGACAATGGCGTCCCTCATAGAGATACGTCAGAAGGAGAAGGAAACAGTTCGAGCATTCATCGAACGGTTCCAACAGGCCTGCTTCAGACTGCCCCTGGGCATGCCAGAACATGCACTCCTCTTCTCCTGCAGCATGAATATACTGCCTGCGATCAAACTTTGGCTCAACTCCACTCCTCCTTCCGACTAGAGTTCCTTGATCATCGAGGCCGAAGCAGCAGAAAAGAAGGCGTCCAATGCTCGTCTTCTGGGGGTCAGTTTCCCTGCCTTAGAGGACAAGGGAAAACGGCTTGCAGCCAACAACCCTGAACGAAAGACGAAGGGGAAGTAGGCATTGACTATCAATGCCTCCAAAGGTGCATCAGCACCCACTCAGAAGCCTCCACTTGCACCAAGGCCAAAGGAGGTTTATTCTTTCAACGATGAAGACACCCTGCAACTCTTCGAGAGGGTGACAAGATCAAGTTGCAAGACCCGAAGCGTCCCGACAAGGTTGGAAGAGTGGACAATCCGAGGTACTGTCACTACCATCGATTTATTGGACATCCAACTAAGGACTGCTACGTCCTCAAGAACTACATCCAGCGCATGATCAATGCGAATGTTATCTCCGTCGACTACGAGGAGAAAATGGTCTCGGCTAACCTGGTGTAACTCCAATTTGGCACCTTGCCGCCAACCACAACACAAGATAGCATCGTCCCCATCCCAAAGGCAACAATGGAGGTGGTCAATCTACCACATACTCGTGACAACGTGAGTGGACTCATCCCACTCACCACATCTTGGGGAGAGGTCTTATGGGTTCACCCTGACCTCGTCTCCGAAGTTACTCAACCGGAGGTATGCTCTGCCTCCAAAACCAAGGGCAGGAAGATCAAGTCTTGCCGTATGGTCTCTTCCTCTGCTGAAGAGGCACTTCCTGTATAAACCCGTTCGCAGCTGAACGTCCACCCCGACGAAGAAGCCGTTGAGGTGGTGCCTTCCTGCACTGCCCCTGCCGCCGAAGAAGGAGTTCCATCCAACCCTCCAGCAACCAATAAACAGAAGCATGTAGAGGCCCGTTTCGACAAGCCTTTACGAAAGGAGAAGCTTCGGGGCTAGCCAAGCCCCACAACTTCGATATACTGGCACAACTTGCCAGTACTTCCACCCGCCTATCTCTGTTTGAGCTTCTTCGTCTTTCTAAAGACACTCGTGAAGCTCTCTGTGAAGCCCTGAGGGATGCTGAATCCTTCATCAGTCAGGTCAAGTAACCTGAAGATACTCCGACCACATGTGCACACTACCATTGTGCGGATGAAGTTATCCCCAACATAACCTTCGCCCAACAAGACATGTTGCTCAAGCACAATCGACACAACAGACCACTGTATTATACAGGGTATGTCGGGTCCGTCAAGGTGAAGCAAATTCAGATCGATCTAGGGTCTTTCCTCAGCATCATCCCGAAGACGCTGCTCTCAATATTGAGGATCCCAATGTACCATCTGGCGCCTTCCAATACTACAATCAGCGGTTACAATGCTAGCAAAAGCGAGCTGCTGGGCAAAATACGGCTGAAGTATCATATCGGTAACCTCAGAACCGAGGTGACTTGCTATGTCATGGATGCCGACGTCAACTACAACCTCCTACTGGGTCGTCCGTAGCTGCATGAGTATATGGTGGTACCATCCACACTCCACCAATGTATGAAGTACGTGTCCACCAACGATATCATCCGGACGGAGTTCACGGACATTGACCCTTTCAAGGGAATCGAAGCCTACTTCACTGATTCTACCCTGTATAAGTCGCCCGACGAAGGGGAGGCCAATGATGCTGACGATAAAACAGAAGCGGCAGCAGAGCCGAACTTGGAGCCAGAGATGATTTCCGACGCTCCTTTGAAAATTCGACTCAAAGGGAAACCGCCTCAGATGCTACCTCCCATGACCATCAAGCTACCTGGAAAGCACCAACTGCTCTAGGTAGAACACCTACTGAAGCTCCCTTGAAGATACGGCTCAAGGGAAAGCCGCCCCAAGCATCGGCTCCCCTTGTGGAAAAACTACAAGGGAAAGCACTAATCCCTGAAGGCGTAGTTGAGGCACCTCTGAAGGTGCGTCTTAAAGGCAAGCCTCCACAATCATCTGTCTCATCCAAGCTGCCGAAGAAGGCCCACATAGCCCTCTCGGACCCCAAGGTTAAAGCTGCGGTGGACTCTCCCGATCCAACCCCTGTACTCACAGATGAAGAGCTAGGAGAATATATATCTGCTGATTTAGATGCACCCTCTCTGGACAATGTAATCCTGCGGGATAAAATCTTGTATTTTATCAATAATAGAGTGTCTTTTAATTATTCTAGTCTTCCACATTGGAATGCCATGTATACATTAGGTAACACTCTACGGTCGTTGTAAACACAAATAACGACAGTCAATCATGTAAATCGAGTAGTCCCGTCCCAAGGGGTCTATTTTGTAGTCCCATCGCAAAATTGATACGAAGAATCCATCATCTTCGGTAAAGTCGAGCGTCATCAAGACCTCCCGCCACTCGAGCAAGAACCAGATATCGGCAGAATACAAGTCTATCGGTACACGGACAAGGCAAAGTACCTCATCCAAAAGATGGGTTCCGACCTAAAAACCAACAAAGGCCTGAACTACGGCAAGGGTCGACGTCTTCCTCTCCGGCTCCCAACACCTAAAGGAAAGCCGCAGGACTACTATCATCGAACCCGACGGAGAGTGGGATATGTCACGCCACCAGCAACTCCAGAGAGTTCGGAGGTCGAAGAAGTAGAACATTCTCATTCGTCCGAAGCATCAAAATGGGATTCTGATACCAGTATCGGCTCGGCCTTCAAGAAGGTGCTATCAGTCAACATGGTATCTGTACAATCTTAAGAAGATGAAGGCGAAGACCAAACGCCAAAATTCTTCGAGGAAGAACCTTGGGCTCAGCACCTAGGAGCACAGTGGGAGTCTCATTTTGAATTACGCGAACCCCCTACCAAAGATGAAGTCGAGCAGATCGACCTTGGGGATGGATCTTCTTCCAAATCCATCTTCATCAGCAAGAGTCTAAAAGGACAAGACCGAGAATCTTTAATCAAACTGGCTAAAGATTATATCGATGTCTTCGTCTGGAGCTACGAAGATATGCCGGGACTTGATCCTCAGATCGTGATGCATAGGCTTAACATCTTACCTGATGCCAAACTATAAAGCAGCAACAGTAATATTTTCATCCTTACATCATGAATGCTATCGATCAAGAAGTGGACAAACTCCTGACCAGCAGATTTATCCGTGAAGAAACACACCCGGATTGGGTGGCCAACGTCGTCCCTGTCACCAAGAAGAACGGGAAGATACGAGTATGTATCGACTTCAAGGACCTCAACACCGCTTGCCCGAAGGACGAATTCCTGCTTCCAATCACTGACGTGATGATCGACAATACATGTGGCTTCGAACGCATGTCTTTCATGGACGGGTATTCAGGCGACAACCAGATCAAGATGTTCCCCGATGACGCAAAACACACGTCATTCAGGACTCCAAAGGGTGTTTTCTGCTACACAGCGATGCCCTTTGGCTTGAAGAACGCTGGTGCTACATACCAACGAGCTATGAGTACCATCTTCCGTCAACATCTTCGCAAGATAGTTGAGTGCTACGTCGATGACATCGCAGTCAAGAGCCATCTCAAAGGTGATCATCTACAAGACCTGAAGACAGTCTTCGATCTCATGTGAGCGCATCAACTCAAGATGAACCCCGCTAAATCCTTCCTTGGGGTTTCTAGCAAAAAGTTCCTGGGCTTCATTATCACGACGAAAGGCATTCATGTCGATCCCGAGAAGACCAAGGCTATCCTTGACATGGACCCTCCGAAGAACCTCTGAGAACTTCGAGGCCTGCAGGGGCGTCTGACATACATCCGAAGGTTTATAGCAAACCTTTTCAAAAAATGTCAACCCTTCACTCAGCTCATGAAGAAGGAAGTTTCTTACGTCTGGACAGAGAAATGCCAGAAAGCTTTCGATGGCATCAAAGCTTACCTGACAAGCCCACCAGTTCTAGTGGCACCCGTCGCCGGTAAACCATTTCTCCTCTATGTCCATGCCATGGATCATTCCCTCGGCGCTCTGCTGGCTCAGAACAGCGATGCAGGCTATGAGAAAGCTATCTACTACCTTAGTAGGAAACTGATTGGGGTCGAACACTGGTACAACCCCGTTGAAAAGGAGTGTCTGGCGTCGGTATTCGCCATCCAGAAGACTCGCCATTCTGTCTCGGGCCAGACAATTTTTGTCATCTCCCGAGTCAATCCACTCAGGGTTCTCATGACGAAGCCAGGATCATTGAACTTCCGGCTAGCTACATGGGCGATCCTGTTGACGCCATGCAACATGGTATTCGTTCCACAAAAAGCTGTCAAGGGTCAAGCTCTGGCCGACTTTTTAGCCGCACACCGCATCCCAGAGTCCTCTAGACTCTATGAAGACATCCCAGATGAGGTCTAAGAATCAAACGTCACCAAAGAAAGCTCCGTCTGGCGGATGTTTTTTGATGGCGCTTTAAGAACAGGCTCCAAAGGCCAAATTATCGCTGGAGTGGGGGTAGTCTTAGTCTCCCCTGATCAGCTGGTCATCCAGCGTACTTATTCCCTTTTGAAGCCGTGCTCCAATAATGTTGCCGAGTACAACGCTCTTATCATGGGACTCCAGCTGGCACAACAGCTGGGGATGGATCATCTAGAAGCCTACGGTGACTCAAAACTCGTCATTAACCAGGTCATAGGGTAATACGAAGTCCGCCATGAAGATCTGGTTCCTTACCATGAAGTTGCATTGAATATTATTTCGACCTTCACCAAGTTCTTCATAGAACACGTACCCCGGTTACAAAACCTGGAGGCTGACGCTCTAGCTGGCCTTGCAGCCTCATTGGTAGCACCCCTCGGGACTCAACACTACGTCACGGTAGTTGGTCGAGACTTGGTTTGTCCTAAAGACAACCTATGCTCTCAAAAGGCCCATGCCATGTCAAGAAGTGCTGGTATTAATGTTCGAGATTGGAGGTTCCCATTCATCGACTTTGCTGCCTACGAAATTCTTCCAGATGACCCGAAAGAAGCCGTCTCAGTCAGAAGACATTCCCTTCGATTCTATTACGATACAGCTACTAAAATGCTATACCGACGCTCCTACGATGGACTTCTTCTTCGATGTCTGTCCAACGAAGAGGCAGCCGAAGCCCTTCGAGAAGCTCATGATGGAACTTGCGGGGCTCATCAACCTGGGCCTAAGTTGCAGGATCGACTGCGACGCATGGGTTACTACTGGCCAACCATGGCAGCCGACGCTGTCGACTATGCCAAAAAGTGCCATGCTTGCTAGCTTCATGCTGACTTTATCCATACACCGTCGGAACCACTACATCCTACAGTTGCCTCTTGGCCTTTCGAAGCATGGGGCATAGACATTGTAGGACCTATCACCCCTCCTTCATCACGGAGACACCACTTCATCCTAGCCATCACCGACTACTTCTCCAAATGGGCAGAAGAAGTTCCACTGGCGGAAGTAAAGAGCTCTAGGGTGATCAGCTTCATCAAGCACCATGTCATCTACCGTTTCGGGGTACCTTGAAGGATTATCTACGATAATGGTCCATAATTCATCAGTCATGTTTTCAGCAGATTCTTTGACAAGAATTGCATTCAGAACGTGGCATCAACCGCCTATAAACCGGCAGCTAACGAATTGGCCGAGGCATTTAACAAGACTATCATCAAGCTACTCAAAAAGGTCATGTCGTCCAACAAACGCGACTAGGACGAAAAGCTCGACGAATGCCTTTGGGCCTACCGTATAACGGTACGGACCCCGACGGGCAACACTCCATTCTCCTTTGTCTACAAGAGCGAAGCGGTACTGCCTCTCGAGATCCAGATACCCTCACTTCGTGTAGCCATCACAAATCGACTCACAGAAGAAGACAATCAACGTCACCGTCTGCGAGAATTGGAGGCACTTGACAAAAAACGTCTCCTAGCTCAGCAGCATATCGAACTCTATCAAGCCCGCATATCACAGGCTTTCAACAAGAAGGTCAAGCAGAGGACTTTCCAAGTAGGCGACCTGGTTTTGGCAGTTAGGAGGCCGATGGTGTTGACTCACAAGACACCAGGAAAGTTCGAGCCCAAGTGGGAGGGACCTTTCATCATAGAGACGGTATACTCAAACGGTGCTTACCGCCTCGCCAAACCCAATGAGGACTTGTTCATGATGACCATCAACGGCAAGTTCGTAAAAAAGTACTACTCTTGACATCCTTCAGACATATACTTCTATCTCCACCCAACAAGGGAGTCAGTGGACCCAATCATCAGGGCTCACGTACACCTCCCTTCCACAAAATCTTACGCTTCCGGAACCCAGCTGTTCTATGGCGTTCTATCCTCAGTAGAAGAACAATCACGTCCACATTACCTCTGAGTTGCTCTTCTATGCCCTGCAAAACATAATCTGACACTATGTAGGATTATGCTGCTTATCATGTTTACACGTCCACATTACCTCTGAGTAAACATCCCGTACAGACAACCCCTGTGTTGCCGTACATTGATCGCAGAACTTCCATGTCCACATTACCTCTGAGTAGTTCCGCGTATCCCCCCAGAGTCATTCCTACCTGTGAAACCCATAATTCTGCAATTATTAATATTAATAATTTAGTAGTGTTATTCGTATTTATTATTATTATTATTATTATTAGCGTTTTCTAAAATTATTACTATTAATATTACTATTAATTATTTTTGGGTGAAAAAGGATTTTCGAAAATAATAACAACATAGATTTTTGGATTTCGGACCCAGACCCGAGTCCGAACCCAGATCCAGGCCTGAGCCCAAACCCAACCCCTTTCTTTCAATCTTGATTTTTGACTTGGTTAATCATTATTAATAAAAAAAAATGGTCTGGCTGGTCCCGTCGGACCAGCATTCTTGTAACTTGTTCAAGTCACCCCCAACTCTTTCAAACCCAACCCATTCTTCTCCTCCCCTCAAACCACTCCTAACCATACACGATCACCACTCCCCCACTTTCTACTCACTAGCACACACCTAACCCCCATCTCCAATGTTTACTTCTTCCCACTCCCTTCCTATATTTACTCCTTCCCTTTTTCCACTCCTCTCACGATCAGGGAAACACTCCCATCTCTCCCTCTCTTCAACTCTACTTCAGAAACCCTTTCTGATTTCTCCCACCTAACCCCTCTCCTACCCGAGCCAAGCCCTACTCTAGCGATCTCTCCCTCGCCGACCCGATCTCGGCCGCGGCCCGACCGCCCCGTCGCCACCCTCGCGGCGAGCCCCCGCGTGCGCCCCGGCCAAGCCAGCGCACTCCAGCGCCGAGCGTCCCAGCGCACGGCCCCTTTCCGCGCCTACTCCGGCGTCCCAGCTCCGCCCGCGAGCCTCTCCGCCGGCCATCGAAACCCGTGCCCCCTTTGCCCCTCTGTGCCGGCCAACTTCCGCCGGCGACCAGCCCCGCGCGCGAATCCCTCTCCCGCGGATTCCCGAACTCCAGCGCTGACTTCGGCGTTTCTCGCCGACAGCACTCCGTCCGGCGCGCCCCTTCGTGCCAACGCTTCACCGACAGCGTGCCCTAGCTTTGGATTTCCGGCGTTCGTCATCAACGTCGCTGCTGGATTATTATTTTCATTCTATTATATCATCTGAGAGCTCTAGCCGAGCATCCCGAGGTATAAATTCTCTGCCCCGTTGTATTTTATTGGTAGTCGATGATGATAACGGTCCCCGGTTTCCCCTTCGGAAATCCGGATTAGCTACGCTGTAGTTCGGTTAGCTACGTTAGCATTTTTGTGATATTGTCTGCTGAGATTTTATGATGTTGGTTTGATTTCGGAATTCCCGAGTATTTCGGGAAGGTTCTGTTGGTTGGGAAATAATTTCTGTGGTTATATTTTCGGTATAAATGGGTTATTCTTTGGTTGGGACAATTGCAGGATTTTGTTGGCGCATTACCCAGTTTTGGGTTGTCCCAAAATAGAGGAAATGCTGCCCAAATTTTTACAAAACTTTATCTATTTGGATTTCAAATTGGTTTTTGGAAAATGAATTTAAAACTGATTTTTGGGCGACGACCGTACCGGTCTGTGGGCCCTAGCGAAATGCAAATGCACCGGTCCGACCGGGCGTTGAGGTATTAGCTGGTTGTGACGAAGGACCGAGTCTGAGACTCCAAACTTTTGATTTAAATTATTTTATTAAATGTTTAAGTTATTTATTATAGATAATTATTTACTGCACATTTTATTTAGGAACTAAACATTTCTCTCTTATTTTATGTAAAAGAATTGTAAAAGGCATAAGCCCATAACTCTAGGATGATTAGCTGTGCCCCTGTATTGCAAGGTGTAAGTTTTATTTCTTTTCTGGGTGGTTGATGTGATTCTTTTGGGTGGTTGGATTGGATGCGTAACCGTAGTTAGAACGTAATTATCTCTCGTATAGAATTAATTAAGAATTAAATTAAATGGATAAAATATTGGTAAGATAACTAGAATATGTTTTGGCACTGAAAGAAACTATTTTTATAGATATATTACAAAAACACAAGTTTTCCAAAGATAATTGGTTCTTGTTATTATTTCCAAATAATCAAATTAACCGGTTTAATCAACGCACGTAGTTTGCGACGTAAACGTTAGCTGTAGCTTAATAACAACTTAAAACCTGACTAGGACTTACTACTAGAGATTGCAACTAGCACACTTAGCCTGGTTTTACAATGGATCTAAGTCGAGTTCTCAACTGTAGGAACTCGAAGACATACCTGACGTTCCTCCTCAGTATCGACTCATATTTTCAGTCATTTAATACAAGGCAAGTTTCGAATTATGTATTCCTGTATTTTACTTAGTAAAGTTAAGCTGCATGTTAAACCACACTGCTGACACAGAACTCTATTTTAGGGTTCAACTACTGATTGATACTGTTACTGATTGTGGGACTGGGGGAATAGTGTAGGCGTTTATGACCAAAGCCCTACTGTCATAACTGTATTAGCTTGTCCCTCTTACACACGGGGATAAGCCATATCGTATCGCCAGGATACTACTGCTCAATCCAATTCGGTCATAGACGTTTGTATATTCAAAACACACAGAACTGTTTTAAACTGCTGAAAATCATTATTTCAAACTGTTTACCCTGCACTTTCCAATTACTATTTAAATTATGAGATGCATATTTCGTTCTTGCTCCCTCCTGACTGGAGACAACATTTTTAGGTAACACTGAGGATGATGAGCTATATTTAATAGCTATTATGACCCGGTTCTCTACCCTGCGACGATACCGGAGCCGTCTCCGGAGGACGCTGATCCAGGGACTGCTGAACCAGATGTTTAGATAGTCTTTTCTTTCTGTATTCTCTTTCTTTATTTGGATCTTGTATTTTATTTCAGCATTTCCTTTCCCAGTTGTACTTCTAAAGATTTTATTAAATAAAGTTTCAATTTCCGAATATAACAGTTGTGACAAATGTACTTGTGTTGTTGTGAATACCTGCAATGGAACAGCTTACTGCCGCCGTCTCACTACGGCGCAGGCTGGGCATGATCCGACTAGACCCAGATAGTTGGGATCGGGTCGTGACATGTTTTCAGTGGCGGCCCATGCAGGTCCACAACAACAACAACTTAGGAAAACCTATCTAGAAGCAACTAGAACACTAGAACATCAATTTGTCACGACATAGGACCGAAATATTTTATAAATACATATTTTGCTTGATTATAGACCGGTAGGCTACCTTGCTTATGTGTGCGACCTAAACCTTCCAGAGAATGACCATTGACAAGACCAAATCCTGCTGGCGATGAGGTGTCATCTCCGGATCATACCCCATCTCCTCAACCAAGCCCAGGGTCTTTTCCCTCGCGGCTGTTTGACCGTCCTCATAATGCATCCAGTGAAGTTTTTACTACACTGGCGATTTCTACCTCATCTCAAACTGTGTTGCGTTTCCTTGGTGGAGTATCCATTGTTGTTGCTCCACCAGTACCAGCAAACACCTTCCAAATGGTTGCCCTATTTCAAGAAATCCTGGAGTTCCAGAAAGCTCAAGATGAAGCCCAGCAGGAACAGAAGAATATCACGAGAGAAGACACGAAGAACGTCAATGATGTAGCCTTAGTTATCTCCAATCAAGTTGGAGCAGAACCTCGTCCTAGGAAGGATACCCCTGAATCTAGAAGATATTTGGGTCCCATCAAGTACTCTACTTTCCGGCAGTCTTGTCGTAAGAAGTTTTGGGCTTGTAACTATTGCAAGAGTCCTGGTCATCCGGCCGTTAGTTGTCGCAAGAGTTTGGACAATGTTTGGCATATGATCTGCTGAACATCGGGTAAAGGACTGCCCTTATCTTTCCATCAAACCAGAGCTCATATCCCAGCAACACCTGTTAGGCCACAATCTAGGGACCCTCTTCCTATCCAGCAGACCCTGCCCCTTACAATAAGGCATGATGCATACTCGAGGTTCATAGAAGATGAAGCAGTTGGAGACTGCTCATGCAAGAGCCTGAACCATGAAGAATAGTAGCCAGAACCATGAAGAATAGTACCTAGAACTGCTGAATATCATCATTTTTTTGGAAGTTGTAACAGGATGTCCTTAGATCAATCATAAAAGTTTTTGCTATAATTCTCCACATGAATAAGAAATTCTTAGTTACACCTTTATGGCAGATGTTTTCTCTGATAGTCTTCCCGGACCTAGACATAAGGAATCACCCATGACCTAGTCCCCAGCTCTTACCCTAATTCTAAAGGATATTACAGAGTCAACCCGAAGGTGGCCAAGAAGACGTAGGACCAAATTAGTGAAGGCTCTAGGATTTATTCAGGGTGGAACTTCACCTTAGGGAACACCTATCTTGTTTGTGCCCAAGAAGGATGGAACAACGGATGTGCATCGATTACCAGACACTAAAGAACAAGTACTCTCCGCCCGGATCGAGGATCTGTTTGATCTGTTTGTATGAAGTTAGGATGTTTCGAAGTTTGACTGAAGATTTGACTACCATCAAATCAAAGTCAGGAAAGAGGACATTTCCAAGACGGCGTTCAAACACCAAGTATAGGAAGTTTTCTTTGGTCAGGATGTTAGACTGACAAATGCTCCTGCTGTGTTCATGAATCTCATGAACAGAGATTTTTATGATTATTTGAATCAGTTTATCTTCTCCATCGATAACATTCTGATATATTTGAAGACTGAAGAAGAGCATGAAGAACACCTGAGGAAGTTTTGGAAACTTTGAGGAAAAAGAAGTTTTATGGTAAGTTATCTGAACGTGGATTTTTGACAAGGTGGACTTTTGGCCATGTCGTCAAGAGAAGAAATTTCGATGGAAGATAGCTGTTGTTGAAGAGTGGTATACCCTAAGTTCAATTCGGAAGATTCTTGAACTTGGCCGGCTACTACCAGAAGTTCGTGAAGGATTTCCCCAAGATTGCTGAGCCGATGACGAAGCTCACTTGGAAGAATGAAGAGTTCATCTGAACGAAAGTTTGCCAGGCGGCATTGAGGAGCTGAAGAAGAGACTTACCACTACACCAATCCTTGCGCTACCCGCAGGAACCGGTGGGTTCTTAATTTACAGTAATGCCTCTGAAAAAGGACTGGGCTGCGTTCTTTAACAACATGGGGAAGTAATTGTTTACACATATAAGCAACTACAGACTCATGAGGAGAATTATTCCACACCTAATTTGAAATTTGCTACAATTATCTTTACTTTGAAGATATGGAAGCATGATTTTATGGAAAGGGAGTGAAATATATACGGACTACAAAAGTCTGAAATATGTCTTCACTCAGAAAGGGCTGAATGTTAGACTAAGAAGATGGCTGAAGCAGATGAAGGACTTCGACATCAACCTGCAGTACTATTCATGTAAAGCTAATGTGGTCGCTGATGCACTTGGCCGATACTGATGGCGAAGTTCTTAACCAAGGACTAGCACCTGCTAGAAGACATCGAGAAGTTTGGACTGGAGGTTATACTACCTGGAGATAGAAGGACGGAGCTGGATGCTGATTCAGTATTGATGAAGTTCGAGGCCGAGGGACAAAAAATCAAGAGAACGTAGTTTCAAAACGAGGCACTTTGCAGGCTTAGAGATCAAGTGTTGGCAGAAACACTTGAGGGTTTCTAAATTGATCAGCATTGGAACTCTGAAGAATGGTACGAGACTTTGCGTATCGGCTGACAAACGGAGGAACGAGTTGATGAAAGAAATGCACCAGTCGCAGTATTCCATAAATTCAGAAGATAATAAGATGTATCAGAATATGCCTCCATTGATTGGTGTTATGGAATAAAGAAGGACAATTCCAGGTATGGGATTAGATGTAAATTTGTCAACATGAGGAATTTAGTAAGAGAACAACAAGTTTGTTGGAGCCGCTGGACAATTCGGAGTGGAAGTAGAATCATATAACAATGAACTTTGAGTAAGGATTGCCTTGATTCCAAGGAGAAAAGAACACCATTCGGATTATTGTGGACCGACTGACTAAGTCAGCTCACTTTATGTCCTTCAAAGTTGGTTTATCCACTAAGAAGTTGGCAGCATTATACGAGAAACACATCTACCGGATTCATGGAGTACCGCGGGACGAGCAATCAGAGAGGTCAATCCAGACGCTTGAAGATGTATTGAGATTTTGCGTCTTGGATTTTGGTAGGTCTTGGGAAGACCAAATTGCATTTGGTGAAGTTTCTTCTACTAGAGGAACAATCAGTTTTGACGGAGCTGGAAATTGAGGCCATGTACATCAGGCCATTTGAAGTTTAAGACGAGTTGGAAGTAGCATACCAGTTAGCTCTACCAGCTAATCTTGAGAGTGTGCAACGTCTTCTACGTCACAGCTCAGATGCTACACTTTGGATCCAAGTCATATTTTGGATAATTCAGAGCTCAAGTTTGGACTCAACCTTTAAGTGCCAGAGAAACCAGTTGCAAGCCTAGTCAGAGATGAGAAGAAAATCAGAATTTGAGCCATCACTTAAACTCCTATTTCTTATCTTTTCTTTTCTTCGTTCTAAATTTGACTAATGCTGCTAAGTTAGCCTAGTTTTGCAAGCTCTCTCTTTAATCAAGCTTGATCATGACGACATTTTATTGGGTGCACCTACTAATATATGGTCTAATCAGGACCGGTGCATGATGGTCTGATCAACCTCGTGTACTTTGGTTCGCTTTTGTATTTTATGCATTGGATGATATCATAAATAAAAACTTGTCCCTAAACCGTCTCATCCACGACTGCCTTGAAAATTCTTATGGTTGGACCTGAGTTACGGGCGCAGTACCCGTACATGTTTGTCTTTTCTATCCTACCTTTAATTTTGAGGACGAAATTTTCTAAGGAGGGAAGATTGTGAAACCCATAATTCTGCAATTATTAATATTAATAATTTAGTAGTATTATTCATATTTTTTTTTATTATTATTATTAGCGTTTTCTAAAATTATTACTATTAATTATTTTTGGGTGAAAAAGGATTTTTGAAAATAATAACAACATGGATTTTTGGATTTCGGACACAGACCCGAGTCCGAACCCAGACCCAGGCCTGAGCCCAAACCCAACCCCTTTCTTTCAATTTTGATTTTTGACTTGGTTAATCATTATTAATAAAAAAAATGGTTTGGCTGGTCCCGTAGGACCAGCATTCTTGTAACTTGTTCAATTCACCCACAACTCTTTCAAACCCAACCCATTCTTCTCCTCCCCTCAAACCACTCCTAACCATACACGATCACCACTCCCCCTCTTTCTACTCTCCAGCACACACCTAACCCCCATCTCCAATGTTTACTTCTTCCCACTTCCTCCCTATATTTACTCCTTCCTTTTTTCCACTCCTCTCACGATCAGGGAAACACTCCCATCTTTCCCTCTCTTCAACTCTACTTCAGAAACCCTTTCTCATTTCTCCCACCTAACCCCTCTCCTACCCGAGCCAAGCCCTACTCCGGCGATCTCTTCCTCGCCGACCCGATCTCGGCCGCGGCCCGACCGCCCCGTCGCCACCCTCGCGGCGAGCCCCCGCGTGCGCCCTGGCCAAGCCAGCGCACTCCAGCGCCGAGCGTCCCAGCGCGCGGCCCCTTTCCGCGCCTACTCCGGCGTCCCCGCTCCGCCCGCGAGCCTCTCCGCCGGCCATCGAAACCCGTGCCCCCTTTGCCCCTCTGTGCCGGCCAACTTCCGCCGGCGACCAGCCCCGCGCGCGAATCCCTCTCCCGCGGATTCCGGAACTCCAGCGCTGACTTCGGCGTTTCCCGCCGACAGTACTCCGTCCGACGTTCGTCATCAACGTCGCTGCTGGATTATTATTTTCATTCTATTATATCATCTGAGAGCTCTAGCCGAGCATCCCGAGGTATAAATTCTCTGCCCCGTTGCATTTTATTGGTAGTCGATGATGATAACGGTCCCCGGTTTCCCCTTCGGAAATCCGGATTAGCTACGCTGTAGTTCGGTTAGCTACATTAGCATTTTTGTGATATTGTCTGCTGAGATTTTATGATGTTGGTTTGATTTCGGAATTCCCGAGTATTTCGGGAAGGTTCTGTTGGTTGGGAAATAATTTCTGTGGTTATATTTTCGGTATAAATGGGTTATTCTTTGGTTGGGACAATTGCAGGATTTTGTTGGCGCATTTCCCAGTTTTGGGTTGTCCCAAAATAGAGGAAATGCTGCCCAAATTTTTACAAAACTTTATCTATTTGGATTTCAAATTGGTTTTTGGAAAATGAATTTAAAACTGATTTTTGGGCGACGACCGTACCGGTCTGTGGGCCCTAGCGAAATACAAACGCACCGGTCCGACCGGACGTTGAGGTATTAGCTGGTTGTGACGAAGGAACGAGTCTGAGACTCCAAACTTTTGATTTAAATTATTTTATTAAATGTTTAAGTTATTTATTATAGATAATTATTTACTGCACATTTTATTTAGGAACTAAACATTTCCCTCTTATTTTATGTAAAAGAATTGTAAAGGGCATAAGCCCATAACTCTAGGATGATTAGCTGTGCCCCTGTATTGCATGGTGTAAGTTTTATTTCTTTTCTGGGTGGTTGATGTGATTCTTTTGGGTGGTTGGATTGGATGCGTAACCGTAGTTAGAACGTAATTATCTCTCATATAGAATTAATTAAGAATTAAATTAAATGGATAAAATATTGGTAAGATAACTAGAATATATTTTGGCACTGAAAGAAACTATTTTTATAGATATATTATAAAAACACAAGTTTTCCAAAGATAATTGGTTCTTGTTATTATTTCCAAATAATCAAATTAACCGGTTTAATCAACGCACGTAGTTTGCGACGTAAACGTTAGCTGTAGCTTAATAACAACTTAAAACCTGACTAGGACTTACTACTAGAGATTGCAACTAGCACACTTAGCCTGGTTTTACAATGGATCTAAGTCGAGTTCTCAACTGTAGGAACTCGAAGACATACCTGACGTTCCTCCTCAGTATCGACTCGTCTTTCCAGTCATTTAATACAAGGCAAGTTTCGAATTATGTATTCCTGTATTTTACTTAGTAAAGTTAAGCTGCATGTTAAACCACACTGCTGACACAGAACTCTATTTTAGGGTTCAACTACTGATTGATACTGTTACTGATTGTGGGACTGGGGGAATAGTGTAGGCGTTTATGACCAAAGCCCTACTGTCATAACTGTATTAGCTTGTCCCTCTTACACACGGGGATAAGCCATATCGTATCGCCAGGATACTACTGCTCAACCCAAGCCGGTCATAGACGTTTGCATATTGAAAACACACAGAACTGTTTTAAACTGCTGAAAATCATTATTTCAAACTGTTTACCCTGCACTTTCCAATTACTATTTAAATTATGAGATGCATATTTCGTTCTTGCTCCCTCCTGACTGGAGACAACATTTTTAGGTAACACTGAGGATGATGAGCTATATTTAATAGCTATTATGACCCGGTTCTCTACCCTGCGACGATACCGAAGCCGTCTCCGGAGGACGCTGATCCAGGGACTGCTGAACCAGATGTTTAGATAGTCTTTTCTTTCTGCATTCTCTTTCTTTATTTGGATCTTGTATTTTATTTCAGCATTTCCTTTCCCAGTTGTACTTCTAAAGATTTTATTAAATAAAGTTTCAATTTCCGAATATAACAGTTGTGACAAATGTACTTGTGTTGTTGTGAATACCTGTAATGGAACAGCTTATTGCCGCCGTCTCACCACGACGCAGGCTGGGCATAATCCGACTAGACCAAGATAGTTGGGATCGGGTCGTGATACTACCACGTCCGTAACACCTCTGAGTAGGAAGATTCCAACATTTGAACCCCATATTTGCCACGTCCACATTACCTCTGAGCAAACATGTCGGTTCTCTCAAACTTATTATTTGTACCTAAAAACTAAGGTGCGCAAAAGATAATTGGTCTACACAAATCACTAGTTCATGATAATAAAGATGAACAAACCAGAAAATTCTTTATTTTGCATTCAAAAGTAAAGGATTACATCCCCAACAGAACTTCCATGTCCATATTACCTCTGAGTAGTTCCGCGCATCTCCCTCCAGAGTCATTCCTACCACGTCCATATCACCTCTGAGTATGAAAGCTCTACCATCAATTCCATGTCCATACTACCTCTGAGTAAATATCTTGGTTCTCTCTCTCTCTCTCAACTTATTATCTATACCTAAAACCAAGGTGCGTCGAGGATGATAAGTCCACATAAATTCTCCAGTAGAAGTACCCAAACCTATCATGTCCATACTATCTCTGATAGAATTGTCACACCTAAACAGCTATATTATCCATGCTTCTTGTTCAAAGAATTTCAAAATTTGTCCAAAAGTTTTAAAAACTTTAAAGGGGATCTTGTAGAAGCATGAAAAAAGAGGGATATTGCTTTTAATCCCACATCGAAAAGGAGAAGAAGAGAGGTCTCATTCCACTCTATATATAGAGCCCTCTTGCCTCCTTTGAAAAGGGCACCAAAATAAATAAAGAAAAGGGAGCCCGTTATCCAGGGATACCGTTCGAGCCACAAAAAGTTGCAGTAGTTCTTCTCTTCTTCTGGGTTGGCTACAAGTGCTTCACTCGCTGTCAAGGCGAAAAAAAGTTGGATTCTGAGTACTATGCGCCTTCGCGGGCTAGTACGAAGAACTCCAAGGCGGCATGGGCCATGCGCCTCAAACGTGCTATGCCAACGGCAAACCAGAAGCATGCGCTCACAATCATGCGCGCTGCTTATGGTAAGCTGTACAAAGTGGCACAATATTCACTTGATCACCCTGGCGCTTGGCCTTGTCATGCGCCTGATGGGGGTGTAAAGGTGGCGCATCACTCATACACTCACCCTGACGCATGGCTTTGCCATGCGCCTGATTAGGGTACGAGTGTCATTCATACACTCACCCTGACGCTTGGCTTTACCATGCGCCTGATTAGGGTACGAGTGTCACTCATACACTCACCCTGACGCTTGACTTTGCCATACGCCTGAAGAGGGTACGAGTGTCAACATCTCCTCACATGATTTACGTAATGTGATCACTCACATACGTAGATCGGGAGAGACGACCATCATGCACAACTCGTCCCTCACGAGACATACTTGTGCTACGGTCACCATCAACTACTGCTGCCACAAGATAGTGGCTCCACCACCATGGCAGTCTGTGTTTCAATAGTTGCAACATGCTGTGCCTGTCCGACATCGTCTCAGAAACATGATGCCAATTGAAGACTTTGTAACAGCCTACTCTCAACTAGGCCCATCACTCAGATGTCTCAGCTAGCCGCGTCGTCTCAGCCCGGCGTATCACAGCACATCACTCCATCCCGTAAGAGTGAATCACTTCCTCGTCAATGCACAGACGCATCTACTAGCCTGGGGCTCTTGTCTTCTGAAGGAGTTTACCGTCAAAGCTTCTTCGAACAAGGAGAACCATCACCCACAGTACAACATCTTGCCAAGGAGGAGGATCAGTCGAATCCATTATTGGCCCAATGATTACATCATGTTTTTGAATATGGCTAATCAGTTAAGTTTAACATAATGATGTCACTAATATTCACATACTCACTATCATGTTGCTACTTAAACTTAGCATTGTCCTAATTGTCCTATATTATATTGCTATGCTTGTATCGTACTGCAACATATTTTGCTTAGCATTGTCCTAATTGTCCTATATTATATTGCTATGATTGTATCGTACTGCAACATATTTTGCTGGCATAACATGTATTTGTAGACATGCAGCAAGCATGATCAAACATGATCAAACCAGGACATAGGCAATAAAGAATTCAAGATGGACCAAAGACGGCATCAAACAAAGAAATTTCTCCGAACCGCCTAGCGACCTATTTGGGGCCTCGTATCGGGGGTTCCGCTGCCCGGTCAGCGGACAGGGATCGAAGGGGGCAGCGCCCCCCGTCGGGGGTTCGGGGGCGAAGCCCCAGAAAGGTATTCAGATTTCCAGATCTGTTTATCTTCGGACGACTGCTGTCAAGGAAAAAGACGTCTTCAGGACTGCTCAAATATCAGAAGAAAGGTATCATCAAAAGGGCTCTTGGTTTTCCTACTTATTCTAAGTCTGTAATCTTCAATTTATTGAGTCTAGGAGAATGTGTACGTTGAGTCGTACTGAGTCATCTCAACCCCTAGACATATCTCTCCAAGCTCTACCATACAATAGACCAATTCCTGAACCAAGCCCAAAGCTCCACAAAGTCCAAAAAGCCCAATAGACCAATTCTGTCTTCTGGAGACAGAGTTCGGGCCGAACTCTGCCTCCACACAGAGTTCGGGTCGAACTCTGTCCCCTGATTTCCAGCACCCTGATTTTTAGGGCCTGCTTGCTACAAGCTGTCCAACGTTCGAAAATTTGAATTTTAGGGGCAGAATTCTGGCCAAATTCTGCCTCCCCAGAGTAGTATAAATAGAGCTTGAATTCTTTCATTTCAAATTATCTCTTACCTTCAAATATTCAAGCTTTCTAAGCTCTACTACTCCAAGCCTCATTCTTCCATATATCCTAAGCTACAACTCTCCTTAGCCCAAGGTGCTCAGTGCGATATCAGCTAGAAGTTGTGTGCAAGAGTGAAAGAAAAGTTATTTGGACAATTCCAAATTTTGCCACCTGCGAATCTGTAAGAAGTTGACGTGCTCTTCTGAAGAAAAGGCACGGGTTGTAACTACTATTTCACAAATAGTGGATTTAATCTTGAGCTAGAGTTCTCAGGCCTGGACTAGTCCTCCACGAGTGAAACCAGGTTAAAACTGCTGTGTTTGCGTATGCTCTTCATATATTTATTTACTTCCATATTTCTCTCTGATTTATTTACTATCTTGATAGTTGTTTTGTGATTGTGATATAGAGTTAATTTTTATTTGGTGATTATCGACACAAACTCTATTCACCCCCCTCTAGAGTTGCCTACACGTTATCTCAATTGGTATCAGAGCCAGGTCTCTATTGTTAGGCTTAACATCCTTAGAGTAGATCCTTGTTTATTTGTGTATGGCATCGTATTCTTCCTCCTCCGATAAAGAGGGTTTTACTTCTAGTAGCATAGACAATCATGTTTCTTCTAAATGCAGTAAGTGCTCTAAGTGGAAAGCCATGGCTAACCAATCCTTAAAGTTTGCTAAGGCTTTTCATTCTACAAATGAAGAACTTGTAGAAAAGGTTATTCATTTAGAAGAAGCTAATGAGTTTTTGAGAAATAAAAACAATGATTTATTATCTAGACTTGACTCACAAAACTCATCTTGTGTTTCTTTAAAAAGTTTGAATGATTCTTTAATTTTGAAAATCAAATCTCTTTCCTCATCAATAGAAGATCTTAAGAAGCAAGCACATGAGCTAAATTATTTGCATGATTCTTCTATTGACTCTTTAAAGAAACAAAATGATGATTTTATTTCTAGAATTGCTTTATTTGAAAAAGAGAATTATGCTTTAAATGCTAAATTTGATTCTCTTACTTGTTTGCATAATGATTTGCTATTAGAACATGATATTCTTAAGACCAAATCCCTGCATAGTGATTCTCTTACTTGTGTGCATAATGATTTGCTATTAGAACATGATAGTCTTAAGACCAAATCCATGCATGCTCACTCTAGAGATATTCATCATTCTAGTATGTCACATGTTCATAATCATGCTCATTCCGATACATATGCACACACTAGTATTAGGTGCTTCTATTGCTCTCGCATTGGACACATGAGTGTAACCTGTCCTATTCGTAGGAGTTTTTCTACCAATGCTAGAGTAAATAGTATATGGGTCCCTAAAGCTAACAAATGTAGATCCAAGTTTATTTGGATACCAAAGTCTTCGTCTAATATTGTAGGTGGAGCTACTTGTATCAGGACATAGCACCGAGAAAGCGTGTTGGTGGTTGCAAAGCTCAAAGGTCATCTTCCAAGCAATTGTACCAACACAAGTGTGGCCACTAGAGCCACTTTGGTAACATGCTAAACGATTCTCTTTAAATGGTTTATATTTGTAGAATTTAGCATGTTTCTCTTGATGTCTTGCTACTAGCTCACATAGATATCCTTTAGTTGTTTATTATATAAATCAATGTGAGATATTATACTAGCATGCTTAGTTGTTTTTCTTATTATTTCTTTTATCTAGCATGACTAGTTACTTAAGTTAAATGATTAGTTCACACTATATTGTTTATCACTCATTTTCTATTAGTGTGACACATTTAAATATGCATGCTCGCTATTCTTTATCTTTATAAAGCATGTATATCACTCTAGTTCATAGGAGCTTGATTCTTGAATTTTGTTTTAAAGTTTGACTCTCCATTTTTAAAGTTTTGAGATAGTTACTTATTGCCGATTTGTATTCAATATGTCATATTTATCTTAATTGCTATTTGTGAATATATGTGTTTAGCACAAGCTACTTGTAATTTGATAAGTATATACTTATACTTCTTTTTAATCCTGTGCTTGCATAATATCTTCATTATCAATTCTCATATTTTATTTTGATTATCCTATTGAGAATCAATTATGTCTTTGCCTAATAAAGTCTATTTATACGTGCTTTTGAATTTGTGATAGTTTTTTTTTTACATTCATGATGGATACATGACTATATTCATTAAATCTTCATTACATGTATATCATGTATTTATTATATTAACATCTATTTTTGTATAAATATCTTTATGTGGGCATATAAGATAAGCTCAAGTTTCATATTATTTTGAAGAGTATTTATTCATACTTGTGCTTACCTTATAATTTAGCTATTGATTCTTTTGACTAAATTTGTGTTATCTCTACTTGAATCAATTAGATTATTCCTTGAAGTCTTCTTTTTGATGATATCTTATTGGCTTTTATTTGTTGACTTTATGGATACATGTCTTTCACTCTTATTTTGATCTTTTTTGCTTAACCAATTTTCAGCCTGATTCCAGTTCTGTCACCAGAATCCGAAATTCGGGCCGAACTCTGCCCTTACCAGAGTTCGGGCCGAATTCGGCATGGCTGTTCCAGAACCGGAAATAGCCTCAGCCGTTGATCAAACTATAGATCCAATGGCCATTATTGATTCCAAATGTTGATATTTATTTATTCAAATGCCTTTAAGTTGGAATGTTGAGAGAAAATATTTATTAGTGTCTTGTTCATGACTTTTATGGAAGTTCTTTTAAGAATTGCTTGGTTTTGTGCTTTACCTTACTTGTTGAGATCATCATACTTATTTTGAGTATGAATCTTCTATATATTTATAAAGTGTATTATGAAAATATTTGTTTTGAAAATATTCTTAGCAAATTTTGATGATCATTCTTTCATTATTATTTGGGTATTTACCTCTCTTATTCATAGGGATTTTTATACTTTGATGTTGCTTGATGATATTGCGTATATTCTTTTAAATCTAAGTTCTTAAAAGTAAAGAACATTTTGGGAATAAGCCGAAAGGGTCCTTCTGTCATACAGGTGTAAATAGCCTGAAGCGACACGGTGCACTAGTCTTCGGACTACCGCTAGCTGGGAACCGGCCCCTACAGCTAATCCAAAGTGATCAACACTTTATAGACTTAAGATTTATTAAGGTCTACTTGCAACCATTATCTAGTTCTGGATCCACCTCTAAGTTCCAGAATATTTCATCATATCTAGCCTTATATTTGAGCTATAAATATTTTATTATTATTGCCCAATGATGTTTTGTTGCACATGAGAATACATGTAATTGATATATCATACTTCTCTTTAACTACTATGGGTTGAACTTTTACGTTGAGATTTTCCATTTCTAGAGAATACACTTTCATAATGGTTATAATTTTGCATTCTCTAGATCAATCTATTATTTCATTATCTTGGGTTAATCTCAATATTTGACAAAACGATTTTCTCTATTGTGTTTTCATGAACATCTCTTTTGTCCTTTTCTTGATGAGAGTCTAATTCATTTACTTGCTATCTTATACTCTTATCCTTGCTTAACAAAGAGTATATAAATCATTTTGATCATTCAAAATGTATTGCCCTTATTGTGAACTCTATGCTTAAGCATGTATTTTTTTGTGTTAGTGACTTAAGATTTAATGAGCACATTTATCCTGTTAATGGCCTACCTCATTAATCTTAATTAGTTATGTAGCTTGCTTATTTATGATGTATTTATTAAGCTACATAATTTTTGTTCACTTTCACTCATCTAGCTATCTTCTTGAATTTCAATCTATATGTGATATGCTAGTTTACAAAAACAAGATTTATGAATTTTATTGATGAGATTTGTATTCTATTTTAGATACATATGTTTGGTCTCTAAAATTAGTTTGACAAATTTTTTAATCTTGTTTCCATTAAGGCTTGTGATTCATAGCTTTAACTTCCTTCCATACTAGTCATTGATAAGCATCTTTTAAACTTCTCTCATCTTTTGTAGTCATTATTTTATCATATTATCAGATTACATCTCTTTAGATTAAATCTGTAATAATTTAAATGAGATTGACTTTTTCTTACCATTTTTTTATCGATTTGTAAGATTGTATTATAAATATGGATTTGGGATTTTCTCTTGATGAGATTCGTTGGATCATGTTTGCTTTTATTGATAAATGATCCTAATGGTTGACTAGTCCTATATTATCTAAGTATGTAGTTATCAAGTTAATTTATTACTCTACTTTGACTACTCATGGATTATCACATATGCTCTTGCTATTTGAACTTCATTGGTTTCTCATTTAGTATTAGCAAGGTTGGATTATTACCCGCTGATGGGTACATATGTGGTAAAACATACATAGTCCATGTAAAGCAATAAATTGGTTGATCATTTCTTAATTAGATAATCATGGACATGATATTTGAGCTTTATTTATTTTAGCTATATTTTGACTTTCTTCTTGATTGATTTTATTCATGATGACATTTTTCTTTAGTTTTATTTTTATCTTTTGAGCTATATTGTGATTCTCATCATGATTGTTTTTAATGGACCTTATTATTCCTTTTCATGATGATATTTTTCTAATGGACCTTATTATTCCTTTTCATGATGATATTTTTCTAATGGACCTTATTATTCCTTTTCATTATGATATTCTTTCTAATGGACCTTATTTCTTTTCATGATGATCTTCTTCTCAAAAGATAACATGCTTTGATCTATCATACTTCAATATGATATTCTTCTATATAGGTTAGTGTATGTCGTCTTTTGATTACATGTGCTAAATTGAAATATTCTTTTGATTTCTCATCTTTAGTAACTATTAGTGGATATATCTTCTTGACTAAAGATGATATTTTTCGTTCTATGACATTTTTATAGCCTTATATCATTTTTTATGTCATAAGTTATCATCTTATAGACGTTTTTATAGCATTGAGCAAGGGGGAGAAATCAATAGTTGATTTATCCCTAGATCTTGAAGTTATCATTTTTTTGCTAAGTGCTTTGGAACAAGATACGCATATTTTAAGGGGGAGCAAATAAATTGGTTCAATTCATTTATACCCTTTAATATGTAGTATACGTAGTTCATCATTGATCCATTTTTTTTGGATACTGATATTTTGTGAGAGTACATGCAATTGTTTTCATAATATTATCTTTTTTTTATATGGGTCATCTTGTTAATATTTACTTTCGTATCTTATCTTGATGACTATTGTGCTTTCTTTGATTTGGGTTTTCTTGTATGCTTTCTTTGATTTGGCTTTCCTTGTATGCTTAATTGATTTGACTTTTCTTGTTTAGAACTTACCCAAAATTTATGATTTTATTTATATTGGTCATAGTTTGAGGGGGAGCATTCAATTCGACTGAATTTCTCCTTCTCAAACATTGTTTCTCCTTTACCTTCATGTTTATTTCAAAGGGTATTCATATAGCATGATAAGGTAATTGAGTTCAAATGCATGAATTTTGGATAAGCAAATAGATGTGCAAATAATAAGATCATTTTATATCAATTGCTCTATTTTACATTGACCATTCCTTTATTTTGTTTCACTATTTACCTGTGGACAATTGTGACTACCATAGTTTCATTGATCAATATTTCAAGTTTATATATTTCAATTGATATCAAGTTTGTCTATTTCAATATCTCAATTGGTATCTTTCTTCTTTGATATCTATTATTTACAATTATCTAATCCCCATGTTTTTTTTGTAATTTGTTTTTCTCTTCCAAAACTAGAGCAATATTTCATATCATACTATGTTTTTGGATGTCTTTCTTGGATTTTATGATTGGTAAACTATCTATTGATTATTTTTAAATTCTTTTAGTTTTACCAACTATTTGTGTTTTGACAAGCTATTTTCTATTTGGCACTCTACATTGGGTATGTGGTTTCTATACTTGTCTTTACACACTTCTCCCATTGTTCTTCATTTAGTTTATCTTGATCATGATTGTCTATGCCTTCCTCCTTTACATATGCTTGAGTTCGTTTTATCTCATATTACGGGGGAGCTTATTTTTTGATCATGTCAAAGGGGGAGAAATAAGTTTAAGTTAGCACACAATTTTCTAGTAATATGTGTTTATTAGTGATACATGCATCTATCGTATCTATCTTAAACTTAACAGATTTGCCATAATCAAAAAGGGGAAGATTGTTGGCCCAATGATTACATCATGTTTTTGAATATGGCTAATCAGTTAAGTTTAACATAATGATGTCACTAATATTCACATACTCACTATCATGTTCCTACTTAAACTTAGCGTTGTCCTAATTGTCCTATATTATATTGCTATGCTTGTATCGTACTGCAACATATTTTGCTTAGCATTGTCCTAATTGTCCTATATTATATTGCTATGCTTGTATTGTACTGCAACATATTTTGCTGGCATAACATGTATTTGTAGACATGCAGCAAGCATGATCAAACATGATCAAACCAGGACATAGGCAATGAAGAATTCAAGATGGACCAAAGACGGCGTCAAACAAAGAAATTTCTCTGAACCGCCTAGCGACCTATTTGGGGCCTCGCATCGGGGGTTCCGCTGCCCGGTCAGCGGACAGGGGTCGAGGGGGGCAGCGCCCCCCGTCGGGGGTTCGGGGGCGAAGCCCCAGAAAGGTATTCAAATTTCTAGATCTGTTTATCTTCGGACGACTACTGTCAAGGAAAAAGACGTCTTCAGGACTACTCAAATATCAGAAGAAAGGTGTCATCAAAAGGGCTCTTGGTTTTCCTACTTATTCCAAGTCTGTAATCTTCAATTTATTGAGTCTAGGAGAATGTGTACGTTGATTCGCACTGAGTCATCTCAACCCCTAGACATATCTCTCCAAGCTCTACCATACAACAGACCAATTCCTGAACCAAGCCCAAAGCTCCACAAAGCCCAAAAAGCCCAATGGACCAATTCTGTCTTCTGGAGACAGAGTTCGGGCCGAACTCTGCCTCCACACAGAGTTCGGGCCGAACTCTGTCCCCTGATTTCCAGCACCCTGATTTTTAGGTCCTGCTTGCTACAAGCTGTCCAACGTTCAAAAATTTGAATTCTAGAGGCAGAATTCTGGCCGAATTCTGCCTCCCCAGAGTAGTATAAATAGAGCTTGAATTCTTTCGTTTCAAATTATCTCTTACCTTCAAATATTCAAGCTTTCTAAGCTCTACTACTCCAAGCCTCATTCTTCTATATATCCTAAGCCACAACTCTCCTTAGCCCAAGGTGCTCAGTACGATATCAGCTAGAAGTTGTGTGCAAGAGTGAAAGAAAAGTTACTTGGACAATTCCAAGTTTCGCCACCTGCGAATCTGTAAGAAGTTGACGTGCTCTTCTGAAGAAAAGGCACGGGGTGTAACTACTATTTCACAAATAGTGGATTTAATCCTGAGCTAGAGTTCTCAGGCCTGGACTAGTCCTCCACGAGGGAAACCAGGTTAAAACTGCTGTGTTTGCGTATGCTCTTCATATATTTATTTACTTCCGCATTTCTCTCTGATTTATTTACTATCTTGATAGTTGTTTTGTGATTGTGATATAGAGTTAATTTTTATTTGGTGATTATCGACACAAACTCTATTCACCCCCCTCTAGAGTTGCCTACACGTTATTTCATCCATCTTCGTCGAGAAGTCAAGGGAGAGACAACAAAACTCTCTCAAAATGTTGCTATTCATAGGCCAGGGCAAATCAAACCCATGCGCCAAGTGGCAACCTCCCCAAAAGTTAGTGCAATGAACTTGTATTTATGATGATGAATTTGCCTCTTCGAATTCAGCTAAGTCAGAGAGTCATTAAATGACCCGAAGAACTCAACAGACAGACCAATAAGGATGTGCCATCAGCACCAATCGCCTCATAAGGATGCGCCCCATGCGCCTCCATGGGCCTAGTGGAACGTAGATCGACGTGCCCACTCAATAATCCATCACCTGTCAAAGAACATTAAATGCTAAAGACTGACACGACAGCAGCCAGTCCCCGAGGACTGAACAGTTGACCGCTTTTTCAGAAAATGAAGCGACGCTGACGTTAGCATCATCATTACTTTCCTCCGGCGGTTACGAGCCATGTGGCCACCCAACCATTTCGTATGCGCCTCTACAGCCATGTGCCCAAATCTTTGCATGCGCCTCAAAAGCCATGCGCCTCAGACTTTTTCTAATTCCTAAAGACAGAAGTTAAGTCACTACTGAAGCCCCGCATGCGCCTCAAAAGCCGTGCGCCCAGACTGGTTCGTGACTCCTAAAAGTTACAAGCCAAGGTCTCCTCATGCGCCCAATCCCAGGCACATCCTATCAGATCACTCTCCACCAAATTCGAGATCTTCGAGCTATGGACCTACGACACGTGTCCTTTGACTCGATTCAGCCTATGAAGGGGTGCTAATCACCCAAGATCTCAGCAACTGAAAGATCCTCTCCATTGCTACGTGTCAGCTCGGCCGCAGCCCACAAAGGCAACTTGAAGGTTCAACTCCTCAATCAGAGCGCATCGTCCATGTGCCTCCATCAGCAATCATCACGTGGAATCCCCACAAACTGGTGCATCCTACATATGCGCGCATGAGCAGCCAGCCTGCAAGCTATAAATAGAGGGATCATTTCCTTCTTTCGGATCCACGAACACACAGTGAGACATACCGACAGACAGAGACCTACACATAGTGTGAGAGGCAGAAACAGACACTCAACGTCTTCTTCCTCTCCGCAAGCTCCAGCACCCAGAGCAACTCAGACCTTCAGAGAACCGAAAACCGTCGTTAGATCGTCAACGGAGTCAACGCATTACCACTCGCTCCATCGGTACAAGGGACCCAGATAAACAAAAGTGTACTCCTAGGACTACATCTAAGACCTACATTGTAACACTGTTCTGTTTGTAATTAAAATTTGCAATCAAAAGATTTTAATGGCAAATACTATCCAGGCTCAGAAATAACCAGAATCTATGAAAAAATTCCCGACGAAGTCGTCGCCTCGAACATGACTTTGCATGACACTATTTGGCGAATGTTCTTTGACGGTGCTTCAAGAACGGGGACACAAGGTGATATCGTCGCTGGAGTCGGGGTAGTATTAATTTTCCCCTCTGGGTTGGTGGTCAATCGGGCATATTCTCTTACAGAACCCTGTTCAAACAACGTAGCCGAATATAACGCTCTAGTCATCGGACTCCAACTCGTAAAAGAAGTGGGGATCAAGTACCTGGAAGCATATGGTGACTCACTGTTGGTTGTTAACCAGATCCGAGGTTCATACGAGGTTCGCAATGAGGACTTGATTTCCTACTAGCATACAACAATTGCCATCATTGTAACCTTAGAAGGATTCTTTATAGAGCACGTTCCTAGGCTCCAAAATATCGAAGCCGATGCCCTAATAGGTCTCGCCGCTTCTTTGGTACTTCCAAATGATATTCATCATCTAGTCGACATGATAGGCCATGAGCTGATCTATCCCAAGAACAATATTCAACTGGGTACAAGTTACTCCGTCCAGATAACCAACGACATACAAGACTGGAGACGCCCGCTCATCGACTTTATAGTCTATAGAATTCTGCCAGAGAATGTGAAGGAAGCAACTTCAATCAGAAGACACTCCCTCAAATTCTTCTATGATACGGAGACAAAAATATTATATCGACAATCCTACGATGGGCTACGATTAAGATGCCTGTCAAATGCAGAAGCCAAAGAAGCCTTACGCGAAGCTCATGACGGCGCTTGTGGGGCTCACCAACCTGGCCCGAAATTGCAAGATCGTCTCCGTCGGATGGGTTATTACTGGCCCACAATGGTAGCAGATGTAGTTGATTATAAAAAAAAGTGCAAGGCTTGCCAGATCCACACAGATTTCATACATCTGCCATCTGAATTCTTGCACCCGACAGTAGCCTCTTGACCATTTGAAGCATGAAGAATGGACATCATTGGACCAATCAACTTGCTGTTGCCTAGAGGGCATCGGTTCATACTTGCAATCACCGATTACTTCTCTAAATAGGCGAAAGCTATTCCGCTGGCAGCGGTGAAGACATCGAACGTGATTAGCTTTATAAAATATTACGTCATCTACCGTTTTGGACTACCCCGGAGGATTATTCACGACAATGGTCCGCAGTTCGCAAGCCACGCTTTCTATCGATTTTGTGACAAAAATTAGATTCAGAACATGGCCTCGACAGCATATAACCCATCGGCTAACGGTATGGCTGAAGCTTTCAACAAAACCATAATCAAGCTCCTCAAACAGTTCGTGTCTACAGACAAATACGACTGGAATGAAAAGCTTAGCGAGTGCTTATGGGCGATCACACCAAAATTCGAACGGCTACAGAAAATACACCGTTCTTCTTAGTTTATAGGAGCGAGGCAGTCCCCCAATTGGAGACTCAGATCCCTTCACTTCGAGTGGCCCTTACTTACCGGTTAACGTCGGACGATAACTACCGCCGATGGCTACAAGAGTTGGAAGCATTAGATGAGAAACATTTACAAGCTCAACAAAGCATAGAGCTCTACCAAGCGTACATCTTTCGGGCTTTCAACAAGAAAGTCAAACAGAGAATATTCCAAGTCGGCGATCTCGTCTTGGCCATTCGCAGACAAACGGTCATGACTCACAAGACCACCGACAAATTCCAGCCTAAATGGGAGAGTCCGTTCATCATCGAGATCGTATTTTCCAACGGCGCATACCGTCTCGCAAAACAAAATGGAGACTTGCTCATGATGCCCATCAACGACAAGTTCCTCAAGAAATGTCTTGTCTAAACGATATCTTCCAACTATCTCTCATATTGTGAGTTATGTATGTTGACACAAAATCACAGTCAACCAAATATTGATAAAATTGACAATATGATACTTGTCATAATTCAATATGCCACATCAAGACAGAACTAAGTGCAAGACGGACGTCGGCTCTATCCTTCAGCGTACTCAGTTTTGGAGTCTGTATTTTTACTTTTATTGAGTCTAGATAAATGTAAACTGAGTTGCACTAAGTAGTTTGGGCCTATACCTATCTCCAAACCATAAACCAAAAGCTCCACCAAACCAAACTAGCCCATATAGCCCATTTTATCAATTCTGTCTCTTGGAGACAAAGTTCGGGCCAAACTCTGCCTCCATACAGAGTTCGGGCCGAATTCTGTCCCCTAAATTACAGGATCCTAATTTTTAGGGTTTGCTGTATGCTAGTTGTCTAACAGCCAAAAAATTGAACTCTTGACACAGAATTCTGGCCGAATTCTGCCAACCCAGAACCCTATAAATAGGCCTTGAATTTTCTCGTTTTCAATTATCAAATCTTCTCTTCTCTTCTCTCTAAAGCCTTATACAAGCCTTAACCTTTTCATCTACTAGCCACAAGCTCCTTAAGCCTCAAAGTGCTCAGTGCTCTTCAGTTAGGAGTTTGTGCAAGAGTTAAGAAAGTTGCTTGAAAAATTCCAAGCATCGCCACTGCGATCTCTGTAAGAAGTTGACGTGCTCTTCTGAAGAAAAGGCACGGGATGTAACTACGATTTCATAAATAGTAGATTTAATCCTAAGCTAGAGTTCTGAGGCCTGGACTAGTCCTGCACGAGGAAAACCAGGTTAAAATCGGCTGTGTTTGAGTATGCTTTCTTTCTCTTTATAATGTCCACATTTACTCTGATTATTTACTGTTGGTGAAAGAGTTTAATTTTTAATTGGCTATTATTGTCATAAACTCTATTCACCCCCTCTAGAGTTGCCTACTTGTTCTTCAATTGGTATCAGAGCTCTGTTCTCTCAACAAGGACTAACATCCTAGAGCTGATCTATGGCAACCACATAACCTATGTTTTCCAATCATGGGGAATGACAGTCCACTCATAGGCCACCCCTATTTGATGGAACAAACTACACCTATTGGAAAATAAGGATGAGTTTCTATCTCAAGTCTCTAGACTTCGACCTGTGGACCATTGTCACCGATGGTTACAAAAAGCCCGCCAGGATAGTTGTCAATGGTGATCTCGTCGAGAAACCCAACGACAAATATTCTGACGAGGAAAAGAAACAGGTGAGTCTAGACGCTAGAGTTATTAATGCTTTATTTTGTGCAATAGACATGAATGAGTTTAACAGGGTCTCGACATGCACCACCTCACACGAAGTATGGAGACTTCTAGAAGTGACGCATGAAGGAACCACCCAAGTCATGGAGTCAAAAATCAGTCGTCTCACTCAAGAATACGAGGCGTTCAAGATGAAGCCTAATGAGACGATCACACAAATGTTTACAAGATTCCTTGATGCCATCAACCCTTTGTCATCTCTCGACAAACAATATACAAATCATGAAAAGATCCGCAAGTTACTTAGGGGGCTACTGAAGATTTGGAACCCTATGGTAACAGCTATCATAGAAGGCAGTGATCTCACTACAATGTCTATGGAGACTTTGATGGAAAAGCTGATGACCCATGAGCTGGACCTCAAAAACTTCGACGAATATCCTGCTAACTATCACCATGCTACACATAGACACAACCATCATCTTGCTGCTACACATAATCACTATCCTGCTGTTCCACATAACCATCACTATGCTGCATATAGACATCACCGTAACATGCTCCCAATACTAATAGGCATGCTACTTGCACATACTATGGATTACATGGACATATCTTACTACAATATAGAATTAGGAGATTAGTAGATATCAAACTATATGCATGGGTACTAAAGCCTAACATTTCAGGACCCACAAGAACTTGGGTACCAAAGGTCACATCTATTCTTGATGTAGGTGGACCTTTCCTCCTCAACTAAAAGCAAGTAGATTCTCGATAGTGGATGCTCGCGACATATGACGGAAGACACAAAACTTTTCGTATCACTATTGATGAAGAGGGAAGGGTACGCATCCTTCGGTAACAACTTAAAAGGATACATTATAGGTAATTGTACTATTGGTCATCCTCCTTCTCCTGTAATAAAGGATGTCTGCCTAATGATCGAGTTAAAGCATAACCTGCTCAGCATAAGTTACCTTGCTGATCATAGATATGATATTAACTTTGGACAAAATAAATGCGATATTTATGATAGGTCAACGGGAGACATCGCTTTTGAAGGGGTAAGAGAGGATAATATTTACATTTTCTATCTATATAGAGATACTAACAGTGTAGGAAGATGCCTCTACGCCCATAAGGATGAGAGATTGTTGTTGCACCAGCGTCTTGGTCATGCCAATATGGATACTATATCCAGGCTATCGACAAAGAAGCTAGTAAGAGGCTTGTCCGACATCACATTCAAAAAGGACACGGTATGTGCCGAATGTAAGCTGAATAAGGCAACCAAGTCTTCATTTCATTCTATAAACAATGTAAGTACTACTAGACCCTTGCAATTACTTCACATGGACTTATTTGGTCCTAGTAGAGTAGCTAGTCTTGGTGGAAAACTCTATGCTTTTGTTATAGTAGATGATTTTTCCAGATTCACTTGGGTTTTCTTTCTTTCAAACAAAAGCGATGCAATTTCTATTTTCAAAATTTTTGCTAAAAAGGTTCAAAACGAAAAAGGCTACATGATTACTCGAATCCAAAGTGATCATGGAGGCGAATTCGAAAATGCTGATTTTGAAACGTTTTGTGACTCAAATGGTTTTGATCATGAGTTTTTTTGTCCTAGAACTCAAAAAAAAGTGTTGTGGAGCGAAAGAATAGGACTCTTGGCGATATGGCTAGAGTCATATTGAATAAATTTTTACTTCCGAAATATTTTTGGGCTGAAGCTGTCAGTATAGCGTGCCATATTTTAAATAGGGTACTTATTCGACCTATTACGAAGAAAACTTCCTATGAGCTTTGGTTTGGTGGAACTCCAAACGTTTCATATTTTAGAGTGTTCGGTTGTCGCTATTTTATCCTCAATACCAAAGACAACTTAGGCAAATTTGATGCCAAAGCTGACGATGGTATTTTTTTTGGCTATGCTGCCAAGAGCAAAGGATATAGAGTGTTCAACAAACGATCATTGATTGTTGAAGAGTCTACTAATGTGACTTTTGATGATGATAATAGTACAGCAGCTACTCTTGACGATGATGTTGAGCCATTAACTTCTACGCTGATAAATACCACCTTTGAAACTAACTCTCTGGAGGGCTTGCCGAATAAATTCGTATTCAAGCTGTCACATCCAGAAAACTTGGTAATAGGTGAGGTATCACGCGGAGTAAGTACTCGATCATCGTTAAGAGACTCCATTGCTAGCACTGCCTTTATTTCACAAATTGAGCCTAAAACTGTTTTAGAAGCTTTCAATGATAAGTTTTGGATTTCAGCTATGCAAGAAGAACTCAACCAGTTCGAAAGAAGTCAGGTTTAGAAACTTGTTCCTAAACCAGCTAACCATTCTATCATTGGTACAAAATAGGTTTTTCGTAATAAAGTAAATGAAGATGGTTCAGTCACTCGCAACAAAGCTCGTCTAGTAGCTCAAGGATACAACCAAGAGGAAGGTATCGACTACAATGAGATGTATGCTCCTGTTGCAAGACTTGAATCCATTCGAATGCTTTGTGCCTTTGCAAACTTTCAAAATTTTAAACTTTTCCAAATGGATGTCAAAAGTGCTTTTCTGTATGGATTATTAAGGAGAAAGTTTTTGTAAAACAACCCCCTGGTTTTAAAAATTACAAATTTTTCGACCATGTTTTTAAACTCAAGAAAGCGCTATATGGCCTCAAACAAGCCCCCAGAGCTTGGTATGATCGCCTAAGCAATTTTTTGCTTGATAAAGGTTTTTCAAAAGGAAAAAATGACTCTACACTGTTTATCAAAAGTTTTCAAAACACTATTCTTTTAGTGAAAATTTATGTAGATGATATCATATTCGATTCTACTAATGAAAATATTTGCCAAGATTTTGCTAAGTGTATGCAGAACGAATTTGAGATGAGCATGATGGGGGAGCTCACATACTTCCTTGGACTGCAAGTTAAACAAACTTTGCAAGAAACTTTCATCAGCCAGTCAAAATACACAAAGGATATGCTGAAGAAGTTTGATCTTGACAACGTCAAACCAATCAGCACCCCTATGGCTACTACGACCAAGCTGGAACCTGATGAAAGCGGCAAACCTGTTGATCAACGTAAGTATCGAGATATGATTGGTAGTTTAATTTATTTAACTGCTAGTCGTCCTGATATCATGTTTAGTGTTTGTCTGTTTGCTCGCTATCAAGCTAGTCCTAAGGAATCACATATGTCTGCCATTAAGCGTATCTTTCGATACCTTAAGGGTACTGTTACAGTGGGATTATGGTATCCCAAATCCACATCCTTCGACCTTATTGGTTATTCGGATGCTGATTTTACAGGATGCAAAGTTGACCATAAAAGTACAAGCGGCACGTTTCATTTACTAGACAAGGCTCTAGTCTCTTGGTTTAGCAAGAAGCAGAATTCTGTCGCACTATCCACAACAGAAGCTGAATATAACGTAGCTGGTCGTTATTGTGCACAAATTCTATGGATGAAGCAAACCCTTGCAGACTACAACCTATCTTTTATGCATATTCCTATATTCTGTGATAGTACTAGTGCTATCAACCTTACTAAGAACCCTATATGTCACTCACACACGAAACACATTGAAATTCGTCACCACTTTTTGCGTGATCACCAACAGAATGACACTATAAACTTAGAATTTATTGACACTGATCATCAGCTGGCAGATTTCTTTACTAAACCACAATTCGAAGAGCGTTTCAACTTTCTTTGTCGTGAACTAGGAATTTTGGATAAAGCGGTTATTCATTAAAAGTGACCTGCATAAATATCGATTATGTCTTAGTTCTCTATGATGAATTTGCTATAGGTACAAGCCGAAAGTTTCCTTCTGACAACAAGGCGTAAAAGCCTAAGCGATACGGTGCACTAGTCTTCGGACTACCGCTAGATGGGATCCGGCCCCTACAGCTACCCCATGACAATTTTACCATCCTGAATTGTTTCATAACTCCTTGTTTATTACATGGCTTACTTCTATTTATAAACTTGCTAAATTCAAAATTTTGAAACTCATTTTTCTTGTTCATTTGATTAAGTTTCATTTTACAACTTTTCCTACTTGGTTTATTACTTTTGTATATTCAAATTTCCATCCGCTCATTTTTTTAACTAAGTATTTTTTTCAACTTCATTTCAGCCTGGTTTCTATTCAGACCCCAGAACACAGAATTCGGGCCAAACTCTGCCTAACACTGAGTTCGGGCCAAATTCGGTCTGTTCATTCCAGAACAGCAGTCGGGCTCAGCTGCTGATCTGTGTTTGATCCAATGGTTCAGATTGCATCCGACCATTCGAACCCCTATTTTTAAAACTGGGTTCTCCCTCTCTCTCTCCTCCATTGCCTCCTCCAAAACTTCTCCAAACCCTTCCTCTTCAAACCCTAACCCTAGGTTTCTTCTTTTTGTGAGGATTTTTTCTCCAAATTCAAAGCGAAGGTCTCTTGCTTCATTCTCTTCCATCCTCCATTATCTTTTTGAGGTATATTTCTCCTTTCTCTCCATCTCAATTTCATATTTTTCTCCATTGCTCATGGCTCCTAAGTTGTTTAATAGAGGAAAGAGGCTTCGAACCGAGGGTGCTTTCTCTTTGAATCCTCCTCCTCGTGATGATCAACCTATTCACCAACCAATTCACCCTTTGTGCAATCCACCTCGTCCTATTGACCCCAACACGTTTGATGATTGAATATTTGTATCCTTGAAAGCCTTAAACGATTGGTTCAATGATTTTTTATCACGTCCCGTGTGTGCGGGCCATCCTATAAACTTTACCATTTTTTTTCGTTATGACTCCTTATTTCATGATTTGTGTCTTGATGAACTAGTTACTACTAATTCACTTATCTATTTGAATGCAATTCAAATATTTTATTACAATCTTACTCATGATGATACACGTTTATATTCTCGTGTTGCTAGAATTGACATATCATTTGTTAACTTTGATCTTACGAAATATCTTGAAATTCCGAAGCCCAACTCATGGGAGAAACTTGTCGATGCTCGCAAGTTTCAATTTTTCGATGGGTCTTACCTTAAAAGCTTCAAGGACGATTTGTGTACCCCAAACACACGTCCACGCAAGCTTCTTGCAAAATTTCTAAACCCCTACCTCTATAAACTTTACCGCATTGTCTTTAACACGATCTTGCCCAAAGCGGGATCGACTGATGAGGTTTTGTATTTTGAGATTTCTGCTTTGTATCACCTTCACTTTCATGTCCCGTTCAATCTTCCATGTACCATGATGGACTGGATGGTCAATGCTAGGAAGAGGCCACGATCTATGGTCTATGCTCTCTATCTTCCTATGGTTTTTTGTGCTTGTCATATCCCTCTCGATGAGTGCCAATTCCTTCCAGCCCCTGCCTTCCTATCTAAGGCACGACGACTTCAGGCAGCTGTCGGTTCTCCTGCTGAGTTCGAGCACTCTGATGCTCAGGATGACACACCTGCTCTTGGGCAGCCTGCGCCCCCTCCTCCTGCTACTCTTGAGTCGATTCAGACTATGCTTCGCGATCGGTTCATGTTAGAGGATGATCGCTAGACCCAGTTCGACTACCGTACCACCCTGCAGATGAGTGCCATCAGCAACTCACTGTATGACATCTGGTACTTTATGTCTCGACATCCTTCTATGCCACTTCCTATGGAGCAGGATCCTGCTCGCGACGGATACCGTATCGATGACCCTTGGGTTATGCGCTATCTGGATCTGAATATGGCTTTTGTGGATCCTCGTCGTTCGGATACTGATCCATCTGATGGCGCTGGACCTTCTCGAGCTCCGTGATGGATGTGGTCTCCTAACTGCTGTTGCTGCTGAGGATCTTATGTTTAGTTTTTATGCACTATGGAGTTCTAGTTTATGTAGTTGCTTTTTATTTGTATTAGTTCACTCTATGTTCTATGACTCTTGAGACACTTTCTGCATTTTATTATTACTTTGGTGTGCTTGCCAATTACTTTCATTTCCAAATTCTCTGGTTGTTTGTGTTTGATAAATTACTAAAGGAGGAGAATTATTTGATATTCGATATTTATATCATCATATCATATTATCTATCTGTGCTATCTATGTTTTGGGAAATATTGTGTTTAACAGGACAAAAGAAACATTGGCTTATAAAGAAGCAATGTTTACGGGGGAGCTATTGCTAGCTATTGCTTCTATGCACTGATTACGGGGGAGCTACTGCTTTTATAAATATGTCCATGTATGAACATTGAATATACAAATATTATTTTGTCAATTATCAATACGGGGAAGATTGTTGACACAAAATCACAGTCAAGCAAATATTGATAAAATTGACAATATGATACTTGTCATAATTCAATATGACACATCAAGACAGAACTCAGTGCAAGACGGACGTCGGCTCTATTCTTCAGCATACTCAGTTTTTGAGTCTGTATTTTTACTTTTATTGAGTCTCGATAAATGTAAACTGAGTCGCACTGAGTAGTTGGGCCTATACCTATCTCCAAACCACAAACCAAAAGCTCCACCAAACCAAATTAGCCCATATAGCCTATTTTAGCAATTCTGTCTCCTAGAGACAGAGTTCGGGACGAACTCTGCCTCCACCCAGAGTTCGGGACGAACTCTGCCTCCACACAGAGTTCGGGCCGAATTCTGTCCCCTAAATTACAGGACCCTAATTTTTAGGGTTTGCTGTATGCTAGTTATCCAACGGCCAAAAATTTGAATTATTGACACAAAATTTTGGCCGAATTCTGCCTACCCAGAACCTTATCAATTGGCCTTAAATTCTCTCATTTTTAATCATCCAATCTTCTCTCCTCTTCTCTCTCAAGCCTTATACAAGCCTTAACCTTCTCATCTACTAGCCACAAGCTCCGTAAGCCTTAAAGTGCTCAGCGCTCTTCAGTTAGGAGTTTGTGCAAGAGTTAAAAAAGTCGCTTGGAAAATTCCAAGCATCGCCACTGCGATCTCTGTAAGAAGTTGACGTGCTCTTCTGAAGAAAAGGCACGGGTATAACTACTATTTCACAAATAGTGGATTTAATCCTGAGCTAGAGTTCTTAGGCCTGGACTAGTCCTCCACGAGGGAAACCAGGTTAAAATCGGCTGTATTTGCGTATACTTTCTTGCTCTTTATAATTTTCGCATTTACTCTGATTATTTACTGTTGGTGAAAGAGTTTAATTTTTAATTGGCTATTATTGTCATAAACTCTATTCACCCCCTCTAGAGTTGCCTACTTGTTCTTTAATGTATCCTCTGGTATCGCTGATCTTACACTCTGACCTCAAATCTCCCAGATTGTTGAGTTATGTACCCTCAGGTACCACTGAACTTACTCTCTGACTGCTCCGAATGGATTCATATCTCATCTTCTGGTCATATCTATGAACTTCCACATTAAATTCTTTTTTTACCAGAATTTGTCTCAAAATCTATTACCCGCACCACCAATGCGCAGAAAGGTAATAGGTCCATAAAACTTATCCTAATCTATTACTCGTACCATCGGTGCACAAAAAGGGTAATAGGTCCACAAAATTTCCCAATATAAAAAACAACAACCATGTCCATATTATCTCTGAGTTGTTTTTCCGTCCATCACAAACAAATCACCCAATACATAGAACTTCCACGTTGATAGTACCTCTGAGTTGTTTTGTGTATCGCCATTAGGCCCACTCCTACCACGTTCTCATTACCTCAGAGTAGGAAGGCTCTATTTTTGACCCATATTTACCACGTCCTCATTACCTCTGAGTAAATATGTTGGTTTCTCTCCACTTATTATCAGTACTCGCATCACCAGGTCACAAAAAGGGTTATAAGTCCATAAAAGTTATCCTAATCTATTACTCGCACTATTGGTGTACCAAAAAGTAGTTGGTCCATAAAATATCATTCAAATCTATTTGCTCACATTTTCAGATGCACAAAAGGACAATAGGTCCACAAAAATCCTCCAATGGGATATCCTTTATCAAACACAAATGCTGTATTAGGCCCTCTAGTACAAGCACCACAAAATACCACAAATAAAGAATGGAGTGAACATATTTTGTTTATTCAAAAATAGTTACATTCATAGGACTACATCGACAGCAGAAAATAAAGAAAGGAAAAATCTCGCAATACATAGTTTGGTCAGTTTGACAACAGTTCGTCTTCATCAAAAAGCAGTTTCGTAGCCCTCGAAAGAAGTCATGTTTTACTGCTGAGAAGCAAACAAGGCTGTTGAGTCTCAAAGGAGCTGCCTGGAGGAGGGTAAATATAGCATGTTATCCTTTCCTCCGTATTGCGGATGCCTTAGCCCCGCTCCTCCGAAGGACCATACCTTCAAAACATCATCCCTGATGGTGGTTTCGCCTACTTGGAGAGACGTGAAGGCAGGACGTTCATAACCACGCCTGAACATCGTCCAACTCTCCGAGGTATAAAGGCTCTTCCTACCACCTGGAGAAAACTCTTTCGAAGCATGAAGAGTCCTGAGTTGTTTGATGTGTATGCCAAAATGGCACGAGGAAAACTCTTCCAAAGCATGAGGAGTTTTGAGCTGTCTGATGTATGTGTCAGAATGGTGTATTTTTACTCTATCGCCGACACCGGTCCTGGAGAAGTTTGCGAGCCAGTTCCTACAAAACATGGAAAAAGGGGGCTTAGCACCAAAAAGAAAACAAAGAACTCTGTTTTTTTTAGTTATGCGGCCTAGCCAGTTATACGGCCTAGCCAAACAAAACTAATGCTGCCCAAAGTCATGAGGCCGGCTTCATAAAGTACTCATGCAGCTCAGTCATGAAGCACTTATGCGGCTCAGTCATGAAGGGTTCATGTGGCTAAATTATGAGGCCTTTATGCGGCTCAGTTATGAAATACTCATGCGATCCAGTTATAAAGTACTCATGCAGCTCCGTCATGAGGCAATTATACGGCCCAATCATACAGTATTCATGCGGCCCGATCATAAAGTGCTTATACGGCTCAATTATGAGGCACTTATGCGGCTCAGTCATGAAGTATTCATGCAGATCAGTCTTGAGGCACTTATGTGGTTCAAGTTTGAATGAGCATCGGTTATGCGGTCCAGCCCATGCAGCCCTATCATACAGAACACATGCGGTCCAAATGAGATAGGACATGCATCGACAGGCTTAAAGCACAGAGGCAGTATATGACAGGCCCACACATGAAATATACCTTATGGCCATTTCAAAATTTTAGACGTCATCTTTCCACCGTCCTTACTCTTGAGAGGGGGTAGGACGTCGGAATGAATGGAAGGAGCGTCTGTCGCTCTCGATGGAGAGGCAAGTTGTCACGACCCGCTTCCGAATAATCGGACACGAGTCGGACACGCCCAGCCTTTGTCGTTAGACACAACAAAGTAAGCTGTACCAAACTAGGAAAATCTACCAGATAAACATGAAAATATATAATCACAGCATCTAAGAACGTATCCCATAATGATCACCATAATCCACAATTCTATGTATGTAAATGTACGAGTCATCAAGAATGAAATGTACATGAATTCTAAAGACAATATCTAAGAGTAAAGCTACCAGTCTAAACCTGAAACATCAAGCTAAGTCATGAACCATCCTGCTCAGCTAAGATCCCGGGCTCTAGCCCATATGGTAGAATGGTATCCTGCAAACATACCTGCAACTTATCCAGTCAGGAGCGGAGCAAAGTACAGTTCTAGGTAATGAAACATGAACATGATATGAAACGAGTATAAGAGTACAGGAAAATGAAATACAGAAATGAACATGAAAGTACAGGAAATGAGTACAGGAAATATAGTACATAAATGTAAAGTACAGAAACATGTAAAGTACAGGAATGAAACTATAATCCTGAAATACCAGACATAACAAGTGCACAATATCGAAATACATCTAGTCCATGTGACCGGCTGGGGTGAGTACATGTACAGGAGTACATGAATATGGTACGACTTAGGACCCGCGTGCACAGTGCGAGGCCTAAGCTAGGCACAGGAATATATAGTAACCGGGATTGGTCACATGGCTAGTGTATTTCCCCACCCGACACTAACAAGTACAAAAGCAAGGGTACATGAATACAGGAGTACATGAACATCGTGCCATGACGTGTCACAAGAAAGGGTACAGGAATGTAAATGCACAAAATCGTAGAAAAGTACTTGCCTTGCTCCGGGTGATCGAGAAAGGGTGGTAGAGCTGGAAATCCTCCTGTTTGTAATTTACAGTTTGATAAGTCAAAATGTAAAGTTGATACTTAACTTAAGATCACTAATAATTCTAAGTTCTATCTATAATACTAGTCAACTTCTATTATAAATCTACAATATTCTAACCATGTATTTACAAGAGAGGTTATATTCTAAATACAAGGGTAAACCCTCGAGTGATGGATATCCCACACCAACTAACACCAAACTAAATCCTGAATCAGGACAGTCCTATTTGATAGTCCAAAAATGACTCCTAGTTGAACATGACTTGCCTATTCCTAATTCCTTAACTTTCAAAATATTGCTTTAATGGTCCAGTCTTTGTTTTGGAATCTAATTCCACTTCAGCAGTATTTGCAATTAGGTTTTCAGCTCCCAATATCCTAGAATTTACCTAGGGACTCAAGGTTTTCCATATGCCAACCATCACTACCCTCAACTGCACAAATTCAATCAAAGAAAACTTGGTCAAACAGCCCAACTACTGTCCCAGGCAAAACAGTTCAGTTCTTCTAATACAGACTTCAATTCAGTAAAAATAACATCCTAATACTATCATGAAGCTTAGTTATACATGCCTATCTTATCCTTCACTTGGACATATAGAATCAGTCTATATTTGAAACAAGGAACTTTTCAGGAATGTAAGAATAGTCCTCTAGATTTAACAGGAATCATCATACTTCAACATTTGATTCCTTCAACCCAAAATCAGTGAACCATATGTTTAACCAAGGTTCAAACTAAAACAATGTTCATTAGAGGTATTCACCTCAACAGCAAGCAATTTGGAAAACATAGTTAGCAAACTGCTCACTGATAGGAAGGTTCAGTTCAGGGAAACAAACCTGATATCATTCAGTTGATTTAGGACTGAATAATACAGTCCTAGGAATCATATATCAGTCCAGGAATTAATACCAGTCCCTCTCAGTCTGTGACAAAATTCTCAGTTGGGGAACAAATCCTAACCTGCATATTAACTAACTTAGTTTCTAACATGACTATCAAATGTCTAAAACAAAACAGTCCCCAAATGAAATCCCAGTTCGATTTGGACTCTGGATCCCAACTTACCATTCCTACAGTTATCTCTCAGAAATCAATTTCCTTTTCCTGTTCCCATCCTCACAATACATCCTTTCTTGTCCAAATATGATTCCTGGAACTCAACAGTTCTACCTAAATCAACCAAAAAGAATCACAATAATTCAGATTTGATTTATTAATGAGAACATGGCACTCAAGTTCCTGAGATACTTAACACTAGTACCCATTGCTTGAACAGGACAGTCCCCAATTTCATTATTATACTTATGATGTGCACAGCTTCATAGATACACTGTCTATCTGGACAATACTACTAAACAGATTCCACAACTGCTAACAACATTGGCTCAACTGACCTTGACAGGGAAATTGAATCAGAGTAGTCGATAAACCTGGAAATATGATTGCTTTGCTTAAGCTATTGATTTCTTATGAATTATCTTAGGGAAATCAAATGAAGGTACATGAAATTACTTCCTACAGTCCCAGGGAAATCACTCCACTGTTTCTAATTGAACTGAACTTAAAATTCAAAGTTCCTACAGGTATTGAAGCACACTCTATTGTTTACATCACTAGCAACCTTAAAATGCCCAAGTATCAGTCCTCTACAAGATTATACATTCAGTCCTGACATATCAATCCTCTCCTCGAAATTGAGTATCCTTTGATACAAATGGAACAACAACCACTCCTACAGTTCACCCTATTCGAAATAAACTAACTTCCCAAAACTAAAACTTCTCAGATAAGGTAAAGCAAGCTATCCTGAATATGGTATAAATCAGCCCTATGCAGAACATGAGAACACATTCAGTCAATAACAGGAATTAAACAATCAGATTCAAGTATCCAGTTCAGCTAAAATGCTGATGCAAATCAATAAAATTGAGACAAGGTATGTTATCAATCAAACTAAGGCAATGATATATTCTCAGTCAGTAATGTTGTTGATTACAACCTTTTCTAGACATGACAGTCCTACATTTACTGTTCTAACTCCAAAATGACATCCCAAAGTCTAATCTCATCAACCATTACTTAATTTCCTCAAGTTACTGGACAACAGGTATCATAATATCCATACATCATAATTCTATTAGGATTGATTTTTAGGATTAACCACAACATTACTCGAGTTAACCATATCCAATACACAATCCTGAAACTCAAATGAACAAAATATCTATTTAAACAAACCAGAGACAGGGCACTCTATTGAAATCGTTCCTTAGGCTAGATCAATATAAATATAATTCTACTCAAATATGATTTCAGAACAACCATAGTAGAATACATGATGTACCACTAGGTGAATACTGCTATTAATACTTAGATTTACCTGCTAGGAATAACCTTCGATGATACCCTTGAGTTGGACACGAACTGCCTGTGCCTAATATTAATGCTGAAACAAAATTAGTTGTAGCAAAAACAGTTAATAGCTATACTAATTCCAAAACAGGGTTCTCTCGATCGAAGTTTACCTTTCTAACAATTGGTGTAAAGATTTCAGCAACCAAACCTAACTCGAAATTCCTGATTCTCGATCTAATATTGACACAAGAATTTGGAAATTAAATCAATCATCAATTAAACTAATAATCCACCAAGTGATCCTCACCTTGTCTGCTACCAATCAGAATAAGGTTGAGGAAGGAATTGAAGAACCGTTTGTTCTTCAATCTCGATCTACACGTGTTGGCAAACTTGGACTGGACCGACTCACCACGAAGAACTCGATCGATCTTCATAGATCTGAAATCCCAGATCGATCAAAAATGGAAAGAGAAGGAATTGATCGAGTAGATCAATCGAAACAAGATATATGGAAGGAAATTACCAGAATTTCTTGGTTTGATTGAAAGAGGAGCTCTCGATCCTCAAGTTGCCATGGCCGATCGAACACTCCCAAGAACAATTTTGAGGAAAAGAATGAGAGCCAGGAAATTCTCTCGGGAATTCTAAGGAATGAAGAAAGAGAAGAGGAAGGTCTCTTATAGGCAGTTACACATGGGTGTGGGAAGGAATTTTGGAGGGAAATTTGGAATTGGTTTTGCTGCACATGGCATAGCTGGCCGAGAAGTTGTGTGGAGAAGGAAGCTTTGCTCTTCTTCACTGAATTGAAATTCAAGCTTGCTAATATAACTATTGCTATGGCCAACGTGGGATGTTCAGGTAGCCCATTAATCATTTGAGAAACCCAACTATTATATCAGAGAAGAACCCAATTAAATGGGCTGAGAAAATAATAGTTTAGAAAAAATAAATTCGAGAAAATCATTGAAGGATTTATAAAAAAATAATTCTCTGAGAAGTGGAGTTACAAATCTTCCCCCCTTAGAAAATTTCGTCCTCGAAATTCCAAGGTATATGACAATAAGATAAAAATATATATAATTTAAAGCAAGTCAAATTTTTTAAAATGAGCAATTAACTTTAGACATAATAAAGTCGAATTTGGGCATGGTCAAAACATAATTCAAATTATCTGCATATTTGATGGGCACAAGAGCTTAGTTATTATAGCCTACAGGTATTTAGATATGATCGGAGGTAGGATTTGGAGTGATGCATGGAAGTGATATATCATGACAAGATAAACGGTAAAATGGTATAATTGATAATGGTTAAAATTGATCGGACCCGAAGTAAAATGAAGTTTAGTTAAAATCTGACACGATGATTATATACAAAAATTGAAGTAACACGATAATGATCGAAGACACGTCTAAGATGAAATGAATTCCAACATGACTAGAGGGTAAATCCAGAGGCACAATCTTCTAGTCATGATTAATTTTAAAAGTTTAAATACAACTGAACTTAGAACGAGATAGGAAGATTATGGTTTGGACAGAACATGATATTATAGGTACAAGCGATAAAATTTTCGGTGGGATGGAATCAATTATGGTAAGACGTATGTATTGAGAAAAGAAGAAAATATCAAATGATTTAATGATAAAATCCAAGAAGAGAAAATTTGCCAGGGTTGGTTAAAACGTACGAAATAACTAGGAGGTCTTAGCATCAAACCAGAATGAACGTGCAAGGACTTGCGATTCATGAAGATCGATAATCATATGAAAAAGGAAATATAGTTTCCATGATACCCGAGAACATATAGATATTTGAAGTCACTTTACTTAGAATCCCTGCCTCGCCAGTATATGTCTGGCTGTATTGAACTTTCGGCTCTGTGACCCAAATAATAATATATCATCGAATATTCTGTCAACCTTATCCGTTTTCAACAATCATTGACGACACAACCTAAAAGATCAAGACATGAAGAATATGACAAAGTCTTGACAATACTCGAAAACCTATGAATGTCCGAAATCACTTCAACTTAGAGTTTCTCCCTCGCCAGTGCGCAGCTGGCTGCAGTGAACCCTCAGTCTCCATGATCCAGCTAATGGCTGCAGCGCGCAACTGTCTTGCCATAGTAGGTCATCGAATAGCCTCTCAACTTTATCCTTAGGTATTTCAAAAGAGTTTCAAGGAATTCAAAATGAGTTTCAATAGTCCAAGTCACGGAAATAGTGAAGTTACCTGACTGTTAGAATACAAGGGTTTATTAGATACTACGAGGCAACAAGGGACTAAATCAAAGAGTATTAAGCACAAAAGGGCAACCAGGGAGATTTAAAATTTCGAACAGTTAATCGAAGTTTCAAATAATAATCTGAATCTCAACTGACATCTGTAATGGTAACAAAATTCCGTATAGGGAACGTAATCCCAAATACGTAACAAAATCGTGAAGGTTGCATAGAAACAAGGTATCAGATAGAAGGCAAGGTCTCAAAATAATGACCAAAACCTTGTACATAGTCAATGTATAACAAAGTCTCGAACGACAACGAATTCTAGGACAAAATTTCAACAGGAAACAAATCTTAGATAGGAAATCGACATCAATAAAACTGCGAATAAGAAGTAAAATCTTGAACAGAATCTCGAATAGGAGCAAAATTCAAACAAGGTTTTGAATGGCATAAGTTTGATTAGGAATGTAATCCGAAGTAAAGTCTTAAATATCAACAGGGTCTGAATGGGGAACAAAATTCGAGTAGAACCAAATCTTGAATTTGGAAACGACGCTATAGGAAACAAGTTATCGAGCAGGAAAAAAATCTCGAATAAGAACATAGTTATGAACAAGAATGGAAACAAACTTTTAAAATACATTTTGAATAGCGACCAAGGTTCCAGAATATGAAATAACATCTAATAATCCTTAAATAGGAAACAAAGAAGTTTCTAAGAAACAATCTAGGTGCAAGAGGAATCTAAGAAAAAACTGGATTATGAATCATGATCCATGGTTTTCTCCAACCATGCAAAAGAGTCTCATGTCTTCAGTCTATCTTCAGTATTCTTTCGGGACTGGAATCTCTTCAACCTTCTTCAACTGTTCTGTCGTAGACTGGTCCCTGTGGTAGTGCTCTATGCTGTTGCTGAATCTGGAGAGAGAAATCCTTCTGTGATACTGGTGCTCCTCGTGCTTGTCCTTGGGCAATGTGATCAATGGTTTCTGGCAATCCTTGACTTGATGGGAAGGCGATCCGTATTACAAGTATAGCCTCCGTCTTTTGTGGCACTCCTCGAAGCGATGTCCTGGATGGCGGCAGAAAGCACAATTGGTCATTGTCTGAATCTGATGATGCGATTGAAGAAACACAGTCCGAGTCTGATGACGCTTTGCGAATCCATAGTAGTTGCTGTCTTCGTCATAAGTCTTCATGTTCCTCCTGAACTTCAGCTTCCTATCTTGTTGTATGTGCTACGAGCTGGATCTCCTGGTTGATGACTCTAATCTTCAGAGAAGTCGGATCCTCACATGTTGAGATAATCTTCAGTGGCGGCTTCAGGTTCTCGATCGGCTTCCTGGTGTAAGATATGCGCTCGGTGTCGGAAAAGTCCAAGTGTCTGAGAGTCTGAAAATCAGAAGTCCTTTCTAACTCGAAAAATGCATTTGCAAGTCTGGATTGGAAAAGGACGACCTGCTGGTGTCAAGGAACTCTTAAAACGTCTCCGTTAACTGCGTACTACCCATGGGGATAGTAGTGGCGATAGAAGGTAGTGGAAGCTCGAAACCTTCAAATGTAGGTGGATCAACAGTTCTGGTGTCGCGTGCTTTTGATCTATCTGAAAAATAGAAAACTGTTAAAATAACCTAGACCAACATACTACAAGTGTTTATAGAATATTAAAATACCTGATACACCTGATATACCTGATATACCCTTATTTTTCGATTTTTCCTATGCTGTGATCAAGTTTCCCTAGTTTAATCAAGTCCCCTAATAGTACGCTAAGACCTAGGTACCATTAGGATAGATCTGCATGGGCCACCACTAAAAATATGTCACGACCCGCTACCGAATAATCGGACACGAGTCGGACACGCCCAGCCTTTGTCGTTAGACACAACAAAGTAAGCTATACCAAACTAAGAAAATCTACCAGATAAATATGAAAATATATAATCACAGCATCTAAGAACGTATCCCATAATGAACACCATAATCCACAATTCTATGTATGTAAATGTACGAGTCATCAAGAATGAAATGTACATAAATTCTAAAGACAATGTCTAAGAGTAAAGCTACCAGTCTAAACCTGAAACATCAAGCTAAGTCATGAACCATCCTGCTCAGCTAAGATCCCGGGCTCTGGCCCATATGGTAGAATGGTATCCTGCAAGCATACCTGCAACTTATCCAGTCAGGAGCGGAGCAAAGTACAGTTCTAGATAATGAAACATGAACATGATATGAAACGAGTACAGGAGTACAGGAAAATGAAATACAGGAATGAACATAAAAGTACAGGAAACGAGTACAGGAAATATAGTACATGAATGTAAAGTACAGAAACATGTAAAGTACAGGAATGAAACTATAATCCTGAAATACCAGACATGATAAGTGCACAATATCAAAATACATCTAGTCCATGTGACCGGCTGGGGTGAGTACATGTACAGGAGTACATGAATATGGTACGACTTAGGACCCGTGTGCACAGTGCGAGGCCTAAGCTAGGCACAGGAATAGATAGTAATCAGGATTGGTCACATGGCTAGTGTATTTCCCCACCCGACACTAACAAGTACAAGAGCAAGGGTACATGAATACAGGAGTACATGAACATCGTGCCATGACGTGTCACAAGAAAGGGTACAGGAATGTAAATGCACAAAACTGTAGAAAAGTACTTGCCTTGCTTCGGGTGATCGAGAAAGGGTGGTAGAGCTGGAAATCCTCCTGTTTGTAATTTACAGTTTGATAAGTCAAAATATAAAGTTGATACTTAACTTAAGATCACTAATAATTCTAAGTTCTATCTATAATACTAGTCAACTTCTATTATAAATCTACAATATTCTAACCATATATTTACAAGAGAGGTTATATTCTAAATACAAGGGTAAACCCTCGAGTGATGGATAGCCCACACCAACTAACACCAAACTAAATCCTGAATCAGGACAGTCCTATTTGATAGTCCAAAAATGACTCCTAGTTGTACATGACTTGCCTATTCCTAGTTCCTTAACTTTCAAAATATTGCTTTAATGGTCCAGTCTTTGTTTTGGAATCTAATTCCACTTCAGCAGTATTTGCAATTAGGTTTTCAGCTCCCAATATCCCAGAATTTACCCAGGGACTCAAGGTTTTCCATATGCCAACCATCACTACCCTCAACTGCACAAATTCAATCAAAGAAAACTTGGTCAAACAGCCCAACTACTGTCCCAGGCAAAACAGTTCAGTTCTTCTAATACAGACTTCAATTCAGTAAAATTAACATCCTAATACTATCATGAAGCTTAGTTATACATGCCTATCTTATCCTTCACTTGGACATATAGAATCAGTCTATATTTGAAACAAGGAACTTTTTAGGAATGTAAGAATAGTCGTCTAGATTTAACAGGAATCATCATACTTCAACATTTGATTCCTTCAACCCAAAATCAGTGAACCATATGTTTAACCAAGGTTCAAACTAAAACAATGTTCATTAGAGGTATTCACCTCAACAGCAAGCAATTTGGAAAACATAGTTAGTAAACTGCTCACTGATAGGAAGGTTCAGTTCAGGGAAACAAATCTGATATCATTCAGTTGATTTAGGACTGAATAATATAGTCCTAGGAATCACATATCAGTCCAGGAATTAATACCAGTCCCTCTCAGTCTGTGACAAAATTCTCAGTTGGGGAACAAATCCTAACCTGCATATTAACTAACTTAGTTTCTAACATGACTATCAAATGTCTAAAACAAAACAGTCCCCAAATGAAATCCCAGTTTGATTTGGACTCTGGATCCCAACTTACCATTCCTACAGTTATCTCTCAGAAATCAATTTTCTTTTCCTGTTCCCATCCTCACAATACATCCTTTCTTGTCCAAATATGATTCCTGGAACTCAACAGTTCTACCTAAATCAACCAAAAAGAATCACAATAATTTAGATTTGATTTATTAATGAGAACATGGCACTCAAGTTCCTGAGATACTTAACACTAGTACCCATTGCTTGAACAGGACAGTCCCCAATTTCATTATTATACTTATGATGTGCACAGCTTCATAGATACACTGTCTATCTGGACAATACTACTAAACAGATTCCACAACTGCTAACAACATTGGCTCAACTGACCTTGACAGGGAAATTGAATCAGAGTAGTCGATAAACCTGGAAATATGATTGCTTTGCTTAAGCTATTGATTTCTTATGAATTATCTTAGGGAAATCAAATGAAGGTACATGAAATTACTTCCTACAGTCCCAGGGAAATCACTCCACTGTTTCAAATTGAACTGAACTTAAAATTCAAAGTTCCTACAGGTATTGAAGCACACTCTATTGTTTACATCACTAGCAAGCTTAAAATGCCCAAGTATCAGTCCTCTACAAGATTATACATTCAGTCCTAACATATCAATCCTCTCCTCGAAATTGAGTATCCTTTGATACAAATGGAACAACAACCACTCCTACAGTTCACCCTATTCGAAATAAACTAACTTCCCAAAACTAAAACTTCTCAGACAAGGCAAAGCAAGCTATCCTGAATATGGTATAAATCAGCCCTATGCAGAACATGAGAACACATTCAGTCAATAACAGGAATTAAACAATCAGATTCAAGTATCCAGTTCAGCTAAAATGCTGATGCAAATCAATAAAATTGAGACAAGGTATGTTATCAATCAAACTAAGGCAATGATATATTCTCAGTCAGTAATGTTGTTGATTACAACCTTTTCTAGACATGACAGTCCTACATTTACTGTTCTAACTCCAAAATGACATCCCAAAGTCTAATCTCATCAACCATTACTTAATTTCCTCAAGTTACTGGACAACAGGTATCATAATATCCATACATCATAATTCTATTAGGATTGATTTTTAGGATTAACCACAACATTACTCGAGTTAACCATATCCAATACACAATCCTGAAACTCAAATGAACAAAATATCTATTTAAACAAACCAGAGACAGGGCACTCTATTGAAATCGTTCCTTAGGCTAGATCAATATAAATATAATTCTACTCAAATATGATTTCAGAACAACCATAGTAGAATACGTGATGTACCACTAGGTGAATACTGCTATTAATACTTAGATTTACCTGCTAGGAATAACCTTCGATGATACCCTTGAGTTGGACACGAACTGCCTGTGCCTAATATTAATGCTGAAACAAAATTAGTTGTAGCAAAAACAGTTAATAGCTATACTAATTCCAAAACAGGGTTCTCTCGATCGAAGTTTACCTTTCTAACAATTGGTGTAAAGATTTCAGCAACCAAACCTAACTCGAAATTCCTGATTCTCGATCTAATATTGACACAAGAATTTGGAAATTAAATCAATCATCAATTAAACTAATAATCCACCAAGTGATCCTCACCTTGTCTGCTACCAATCAGAATAAGGTTGAGGAAGGAATTGAAGAACCGTTTGTTCTTCAATCTCGATCTACACGTGTTGGCAAACTTGGACTGGACCGACTCACCACGAAGAACTCGATCGATCTTCATAGATCTGAAATCCCAGATCGATCAAAAATGGAAAGAGAAGGAATTGATCGAGTAGATCAATCGAAACAAGATATATGGAAGGAAATTACCAGAATTTCTTGGTTTGATTGAAAGAGGAGCTCTCGATCCTCAAGTTGCCATGGCCGATCGAACACTCCCAAGAACAATTTTGAGGAAAAGAATGAGAGCCAGGAAATTCTCTCGGGAATTCTAAGGAATGAAGAAAGAGAAGAGGAAGGTCTCTTATAGGCAGTTACACATGGGTGTGGGAAGGAATTTTGGAGGGAAATTTGGAATTGGTTTTGCTGCACATGGCATAGCTGGCCGAGAAGTTGTGTGGAGAAGGAAGCTTTGCTCTTCTTCACTGAATTGAAATTCAAGCTTGCTAATATAACTATTGCTATGGCCAACGTGGGATGTTCAGGTAGCCCATTAATCATTTGAGAAACCCAACTATTATATCAGAGAAGAACCCAATTAAATGGGCTGAGAAAATAATAGTTTAGAAAAAATAAATTCGAGAAAATCATTGAAGGATTTATAAAAAAATAATTCTCTGAGAAGTGGAGTTACAAATCTTCCCCCCTTAGAAAATTTCGTCCTCGAAATTCCAAGGTATATGACAATAAGATAAAAATATATATAATTTAAAGCAAGTCAAATTTTTTAAAATGAGCAATTAACTTTAGACATAATAAAGTCGAATTTGGGCATGGTCAAAACATAATTCAAATTATCTGCATATTTGATGGGCACAAGAGCTTAGTTATTATAGCCTACAGGTATTTAGATATGATCGGAGGTAGGATTTGGAGTGATGCATGGAAGTGATATATCATGACAAGATAAACGGTAAAATGGTATAATTGATAATGGTTAAAATTGATCGGACCCGAAGTAAAATGAAGTTTAGTTAAAATCTGACACGATGATTATATACAAAAATTGAAGTAACACGATAATGATCGAAGACACGTCTAAGATGAAATGAATTCCAACATGACTAGAGGGTAAATCCAGAGGCACAATCTTCTAGTCATGATTAATTTTAAAAGTTTAAATACAACTGAACTTAGAACGAGATAGGAAGATTATGGTTTGGACAGAACATGATATTATAGGTACAAGCGATAAAATTTTCGGTGGGATGGAATCAATTATGGTAAGACGTATGTATTGAGAAAAGAAGAAAATATCAAATGATTTAATGATAAAATCCAAGAAGAGAAAATTTGCCAGGGTTGGTTAAAACGTACGAAATAACTAGGAGGTCTTAGCATCAAACCAGAATGAACGTGCAAGGACTTGCGATTCATGAAGATCGATAATCATATGAAAAAGGAAATATAGTTTCCATGATACCCGAGAACATATAGATATTTGAAGTCACTTTACTTAGAATCCCTGCCTCGCCAGTATATGTCTGGCTGTATTGAACTTTCGGCTCCGTGACCCAAATAATAATATATCATCGAATATTCTGTCAACCTTATCCGTTTTCAACAATCATTGACGACACAACCTAAAAGATCAAGACATGAAGAATATGACAAAGTCTTGACAATACTCGAAAACCTATGAATGTCCGAAATCACTTCAACTTAGAGTTTCTCCCTCGCCAGTGCGCAGCTGGCTGCAGTGAACCCTCAGTCTCCATGATCCAGCTAATGGCTGCAGCGCACAACTGTCTTGCCATAGTAGGTCATCGAATAGCCTCTCAACTTTATCCTTAGGTATTTCAAAAGAGTTTCAAGGAATTCAAAATGAGTTTCAATAGTCCAAGTCACGGAAATAGTGAAGTTACCTGACTGTTAGAATACAAGGGTTTATTAGATACTACGAGGCAACAAGGGACTAAATCAAAGAGTATTAAGCACAAAAGGGCAACCAGGGAGATTTAAAATTTCGAACAGTTAATCGAAGTTTCAAATAATAATCTGAATCTCAACTGACATCTGTAATGGTAACAAAATTCCGTATAGGGAACGTAATCCCAAATACGTAACAAAATCGTGAAGGTTGCATAGAAACAAGGTATCAGATAGAAGGCAAGGTCTCAAAATAATGACCAAAACCTTGTACATAGTCAATGTATAACAAAGTCTCGAACGACAACGAATTCTAGGACAAAATTTCAACAGGAAACAAATCTTAGATAGGAAATCGACATCAACAAAACTGCGAATAAGAAGTAAAATCTTGAACAGAATCTCTAATAGGAGCAAAATTCAAACAAGGTTTTGAATGGCATAAGTTTGATTAGGAATGTAATCCGAAGTAAAGTCTTAAATATCAACAGGGTCTGAATGGGGAACAAAATTCGAGTAGAACCAAATCTTGAATTTGGAAACGACGCTATAGGAAACAAGTTATCGAGCAGGAAGAAAATCTCGAATAAGAATATAGTTATGAACAAGAATGGAAACAAACTTTTAAAATATATTTTGAATAGCGACCAAGGTTCCAGAATATGAAATAACATCTAATAATCCTTAAATAGGAAACAAAGAAGTTTCTAAGAAACAATCTAGGTGCAAGAGGAATCTAAGAAAAAACTGGATTATGAATCATGATCCATGGTTTTCTCCAACCATGCAAAAGAGTCTCATGTCTTCAGTCTATCTTCAGTATTCTTTCGGGACTGGAATCTCTTCAACCTTCTTCAACTGTTCTGTCGTAGACTGGTCCCTGTGGTAGTGCTCTATGCTGTTGCTGAATCTGGAGAGAGAAATCCTTCTGTGATACTGGTGCTCCTCGTGCTTGTCCTTGGGCAATGTGATCAATGGTTTCTGGCAATCCTTGACTTGATGGGAAGGCGATCCGTATTACAAGTATAGCCTCCGTTTTTTGTGGCACTCCTCGAAGCGATGTCCTGGATGGCGGCAGAAAGCACAATTGGTCATTGTCTGAATCTGATGATGCGATTGAAGAAACACAGTCCGAGTCTGATAACGCTTTGCGAATCCATAGTAGTTGCTGTCTTCGTCATAAGTCTTCATGTTCCTCCTGAACTTCAGCTTCCTATCTTGTTGTATGTGCTACGAGCTGGATCTCCTGGTTGATGACTCTAATCTTCAGAGAAGTCGGATCCTCACATGTTGAGATAATCTTCAGTGGCGGCTTCAGGTTCTCGATCGGCTCCCTGGTGCAAGATATGCGCTCGGTGTCGGAAAAGTCCAAGTGTCTGAGAGTCTGAAAATCAGAAGTCCTTTCTAACTCAAAAAATGCATTTGCAAGTCTGGATTGGAAAAGGACGACCTGCTGGTGTCAAGGAACTCTTAAAACGTCTCCGTTAACTGCGTACTACCCATGGGGATAGTAGTGGCGATAGAAGGTAGTGGAAGCTCAAAACCTTCAAATGTAGGTGGATCAACAGTTCTGGTGTCGCATGCTTTTGATCTATCTGAAAAATAGAAAACTGTTAAAATAACCTAGACCAACATACTACAAGTGTTTATAGAATATTAAAATACCTGATACACCTGATATACCTGATATACCCTTATTTTTCGATTTTTCCTATGCTGTGATCAAGTTTCCCTAGTTTAATCAAGTCCCCTAATAGTACGCTAAGACCTAGGTACCATTAGGATAGATCTGCATGGGCCACCACTAAAAATATGTCACGACCCGCTACCGAATAATCGGACACGAGTCGGACACGCCCAGCCTTTGTCGTTAGACACAACAAAGTAAGCTGTACCAAACTAGGAAAATCTACCAGATAAATATGAAAATATATAATCACAGCATCTAAGAACGTATCCCATAATGATCACCATAATCCACAATTCTATGTATGTAAATGTACGAGTCATCAAGAATGAAATGTACATAAATTCTAAAGACAATATCTAAGAGTAAAGCTACCAGTCTAAACCTGAAACATCAAGCTAAGTCATGAACCATCCTGCTCAGCTAAGATCCCGGGCTCTGGCCCATATGGTAGAATGGTATCCTGCAAGCATACCTGCAACTTATCCAGTCAGGAGCGGAGCAAAGTACAGTTCTAGATAATGAAACATAAACATGATATGAAACGAGTACAGGAGTACAGGAAAATGAAATACAGGAATGAACATAAAAGTACAGAAAATGAGTACAGGAAATATAGTACATGAATGTAAAGTACAGAAACATGTAAAGTACAGGAATGAAACTATAATCCTGAAATACCAGACATGATAAGTGCACAATATCAAAATACATCTAGTCCATGTGACCGGCTGGGGTGAGTACATGTACAGGAGTACATGAATATGGTATGACTTAGGACCCGCGTGCATAGTGCGAGGCCTAAGCTAGGCACAGGAATAGATAGTAATCGGGATTGGTCACATGGCTAGTGTATTTCCCCACCCGACACTAACAAGTACAAGAGCAAGGGTACATAAATACAGGAGTACATGAACATCGTGCCATGACGTGTCACAAGAAAGGGTACAGGAATGTAAATATACAAAACTGTAGAAAAGTACTTGCCTTGCTCCGGGTGATCGAGAAAGGGTGGTAGAGCTGGAAATCCTCCTGTTTGTAATTTACAGTTTGATAAGTCAAAATATAAAGTTGATACTTAACTTAAGATCACTAATAATTCTAAGTTCTATCTATAATACTAGTCAACTTCTATTATAAATCTACAATATTCTAACCATGTATTTACAAGAGAGGTTATATTCTAAATACAAGGGTAAACCCTCGAGTGATGGATAGCCCACACCAACTAACACCAAACTAAATCCTGAATCAGGACAGTCCTATTTGATAGTCCAAAAATGACTCCTAGTTGTACATGACTTGCCTATTCCTAATTCCTTAACTTTCAAAATATTGCTTTAATGGTCCAGTCTTTGTTTTGGAATCTAATTCCACTTCAGCAGTATTTGCAATTAGGTTTTCAGCTCCCAATATCCCAGAATTTACCCAGGGACTCAAGGTTTTCCATATGCCAACCATCACTACCCTCAACTACACAAATTCAATCAAAGAAAACTTGGTCAAACAGCCCAACTACTGTCCCAGGCAAAACAGTTCAGTTCTTCTAATACAGACTTCAATTCAGTAAAATTAACATCCTAATACTATCATGAAGCTTAGTTATACATGCCTATCTTATCCTTCACTTGGACATATAGAATCAGTCTATATTTGAAACAAGGAACTTTTTAGGAATGTAAGAATAGTCCTCTAGATTTAACAGGAATCATCATACTTCAACATTTGATTCCTTCAACCCAAAATCAGTGAACCATATGTTTAACCAAGGTTCAAACTAAAACAATGTTCATTAGAGGTATTCACCTCAACAGCAAGCAATTTGGAAAACATAGTTAGTAAACTGCTCACTGATAGGAAGGTTCAGTTCAGGGAAACAAATCTGATATCATTCAGTTGATTTAGGACTGAATAATACAGTCCTAGGAATCACATATCAGTCCAGGAATTAATACCAGTCCCTCTCAGTCTGTGACAAAATTCTCAGTTGGGGAACAAATTCTAACCTGCATATTAACTAACTTAGTTTCTAACATGACTATCAAATGTCTAAAACAAAACAGTCCCCAAATGAAATCCCAGTTCGATTTGGACTCTGGATCCCAACTTACCATTCCTACAGTTATCTCTCAGAAATCAATTTCCTTTTCCTGTTCCCATCCTCACAATACATCCTTTCTTGTCCAAATATGATTCCTGGAACTCAACAGTTCTACCTAAATCAACCAAAAAGAATCACAATAATTTAGATTTGATTTATTAATGAGAACATGGCACTCAAGTTCCTGAGATACTTAACACTAGTACCCATTGCTTGAACAGGACAGTCCCCAATTTCATTATTATACTTATGATGTGCACAGCTTCATAGATACACTGTCTATCTGGACAATACTACTAAACAGATTCCACAACTGCTAACAACATTGGCTCAACTGACCTTGACAGGGAAATTGAATCAGAGTAGTCGATAAACCTGGAAATATGATTGCTTTGCTTAAGCTATTGATTTCTTATGAATTATCTTAGGGAAATCAAATGAAGGTACATGAAATTACTTCCTACAGTCCCAGGGAAATCACTCCACTGTTTCTAATTGAACTGAACTTAAAATTCAAAGTTCCTACAGGTATTGAAGCACACTCTATTGTTTACATCACTAGCAAGCTTAAAATGCCCAAGTATCAGTCCTCTACAAGATTATACATTCAGTCCTGACATATCAATCCTCTCCTCAAAATTGAGTATCCTTTGATACAAATGGAACAACAACCACTCCTACAGTTCACCCTATTCGAAATAAACTAACTTCCCAAAACTAAAACTTCTCAGACAAGGTAAAGCAAGCTATCCTGAATATGGTATAAATCAGCCCTATGCAGAACATGAGAACACATTCAGTCAATAACAGGAATTAAACAATCAGATTCAAGTATCCAGTTCAGCTAAAATGCTGATGCAAATCAATAAAATTGAGACAAGGTATGTTATCAATCAAACTAAGGCAATGATATATTCTCAGTCAGTAATGTTGTTGATTACAACCTTTTCTAGACATGACAGTCCTACATTTACTGTTCTAACTCCAAAATGACATCCCAAAGTCTAATCTCATCAACCATTACTTAATTTCCTCAAGTTACTGGACAACAGGTATCATAATATCCATACATCATAATTCTATTAGGATTGATTTTTAGGATTAACCACAACATTACTCGAGTTAACCATATCCAATACACAATCCTGAAACTCAAATAAACAAAATATCTATTTAAACAAACCAGAGACAGGGCACTCTATTGAAATCGTTCCTTAGGCTAGATCAATATAAATATAATTCTACTCAAATATGATTTCAGAACAACCATAGTAGAATACGTGATGTACCACTAGGTGAATACTGCTATTAATACTTAGATTTACCTGCTAGGAATAACCTTTGATGATACCATTGAGTTGGACACGAACTGCCTGTGCCTAATATTAATGCTGAAACAAAATTAGTTGTAGCAAAAACAGTTAATAGCTATACTAATTCCAAAACAGGGTTCTCTCGATCGAAGTTTACCTTTCTAACAATTGGTGTAAAGATTTCAGCAACCAAACCTAACTCGAAATTCCTGATTCTCGATCTAATATTGACACAAGAATTTGGAAATTAAATCAATCATCAATTAAACTAATAATCCACCAAGTGATCCTCACCTTGTCTGCTACCAATCAGAATAAGGTTGAGGAAGGAATTGAAGAACCGTTTGTTCTTCAATCTCGATCTACACGTGTTGGCAAACTTGGACTGGACCGACTCACCACGAAGAACTCGATCGATCTTCATAGATCTGAAATCCCAGATCGATCAGAAATGGAAAGAGAAGGAATTGATCGAGTAGATCAATCGAAACAAGATATATGGAAGGAAATTACCAGAATTTCTTGGTTTGATTGAAAGAGGAGCTCTCGATCCTCAAGTTGCCATGGCCGATCGAACACTCCCAAGAACAATTTTGAGGAAAAGAATGAGAGCCAGGAAATTCTCTCGGGAATTCTAAGGAATTAAGAAAGAGAAGAGGAAGGTCTCTTATAGGCAGTTACACATGGGTGTGGGAAGGAATTTTGGAGGGAAATTTGGAATTGGTTTTGCTGCACATGGCATAGCTGGCCGAGAAGTTGTGTGGAGAAGGAAGCTTTGCTCTTCTTTACTGAATTGAAATTCAAGCTTCTAATATAACTATTGCTATGGCCAACGTGGGCTATTCAGGTAGCCCATTAATCATTTGAGAAACCCAACTATTATATCAGAGAAGAGCCCAATTAAATGGGCTGAGAAAATAATAGTTTAGAAAAAATAAATTCGAGAAAATCATTAAAGGATTTATAAAAAAATTATTCTCTGAGAAGTGGAGTTACACAAGTCCCCTCCCTTTGGCCGCTACACCAGTCGACTTGGAAGCTATTGGAGCCATAGCAGAAAGTATGATGAAGTCGAAGGAGAAGAAGGTGAAAGAGAAAAATCTCTCTCCGAATGACCCCTATTTATAGAGTCGCTGAAAAGTACCTCTTCTATTCTCGGGATCATTAAAGATAATGACGATGTTTGGAGACTCTATCCCTAAATAACCGTCGACTTTATCTTGAAGAGCGCCTCTTCGACTCTCGAGATAATTAAAGATAATGTCGACGTTTGGAAACTTGATCCCTAATAACCGTCGGCTTTATCTCGAAAAGAGATCCACAACCGAATCAAGAAAATTAAATACAGCAGTGACCGCTGGCAGGCTGATGGGGTCTCTCTGCGGCTCGAGGATTCCCTGCGGCTCAAAAATTCCCTACAAATTGAAGACTTCCTGCAGTTTGACATATCTTCATGCTTCTTATTCAAAGTATTCCAAATTTGTAATTTGAAAACTTTGAAGGGGGTCTTGTAGAAGCATGGAAAATATGGGGTTCATATAGATCACAATTTGTCGCATATGTACTTTGGGCCAAACAGGTCCACATAAAGGAGAGCTGCATGACAGATTCAATGCCTTATGCGGCCCGTCGACAACCAGCTGTAGAAGAAAGATATGCGGCCAAGAGGATCAGTTTATCTGATAAAGCTGACAAGTTCTGTCAAAACTGACAAAAATAACAGCTATGGCACTTTAACAAAAAGATGAGACGTGAGACGTCACCAAAAGCAGGGTTCATACGCTTTCATGCGGCCAGAAGGAGAGTTACCTAAGCCGCATGAACCTTATGCGGCTCAAACATATGCGGCCCCAAAGTCTTCGAACTTCATGCGGCCAAGGGTGACTGTGACCCAAGCCGTACGAGCTTTATGCGGCCAAAATACAGAATTTATGTGGCTTAAAAATCCTTAAGCTATATGCAGGCTAAGGAAGTTTGCAACTTAAGCCGCATGAGTCTCATGCGGCCCCACATGGTCGAAACTGAGAGACTCATGCGGCTCAAAATGATTCATACGATAGGACACGTGGCAGGCTGACCAAGTCTTAACTACCCAGATTTGCTGTAACAAAATCCCAACAAATCGATAGATGGCGGCCAAAGAGCGGGTCTTCACATGCTAATTAGCCATGTGGCCACAGGCCATCTATGCGGCTCAACATACATACCACTATAAATAGCAGGGTGCCACACCCCTGCAAAAGAATGGCAACCTTCGAAAAGCAATTTCTTCAAGAGCTAAGGACTACGTCAGATAGTCCAAGGAGTAAGGCAGAGTTGATAACACTTTTCCGAGCCTCTACCGTCACCCCCTCAGAATTAAAAACTAAATAATTGTACTTAGATTGTTTCCTAGAATTTTTTCTAGGCTTTTCTTTGTACAAGCGAGTTTGTAATCAATTTCAGTGTTCCTGTAATACCTGTCTTTGATTTTTAATGGCAAACATCATGGACCTATTTTTGTTTGACATAATGTTAAACAAAAATAGGTGGATGATCATTTTTGATTTTGATCATATATTTGATTGGATTTTTATACATTAATTTTTCATATATGGTAAGTTTACATAAGATTGGATTTTCATATATGGACACATGACAACATGAGTAACTGTTGGATTTTTGATGCTAGATGCTTGTACCATATATGTCCCAAGTGGGAGTGATTTTCATCCTACAAGACGACAAATGATAGTTTATGTTGATGGGTAACATCCGTTGGAGTTGGGTTTATAAAGGTAAAGATGCATGATGGAATTGTGCGAAGTTTGGTCAATGTTAGGCATGTTTTCGACCTCAAGAAAAAAAAACCTTATTTCCCTTGGTACGCTCGACTTGAATGGTAACAAGTTCGTTGTCGAGGGTGGAGTCTTACAGGTTGTTCGTGGTTCATGGTGATAAAAGGTCACTGATATGGTAACCTTATATCTTTCTAGGAAGCACTGTGACTGGAATTTTAGCAGTTATTATATCTAATTCGTCTGATAGCATACGTCTTTGGCATATGCAGTTTAGGCATATGAGTGAGAAATGCCTACCCTTACTGAGCAAGCATGGATTACTGAACAACTTAAAGAAGCCAAGTATGAATTTCTATAAGCATTGTGTTTATGGCAATCAGCACATGGTGATCTTCAGTACATCAAACAAAAGATGAGAGCTATTCTCGATTATGTGCATACAAATGTATGGGGACCTAGCAGGATTCCTTCCAAGAATGGAACAAGACACTATGTTACTTTTATTGATGATTATACACGTTATGTTTGGCTGTATTTCATCAAAACCATGGATCAAGTGTTCGAAAAGTTCAAGCAGTAGAAAGCGATAATGGAGACCAGAACAGACATAAAGGTAAAGACATTAAGATCTGATAATGATATTTAATATACCTATGGACCTTTCAAAGATTTATGTGCTAAAAAAGGTAGCAGAGAGGATGAACCGAATCTTGTTTTAGAAAGCAAGATGTATGCTCTCCAATGTCGGTTTAGACAAGGAATGGTGGGTGAATGTTGTACACATGACACGATACTTGGTTAATCGATCACCAACTCAGGCTATAGACTGTAAGGCTCCATATGAGAAGGTGACCGACAAACCAACTGATTACAACACTTTGCACGTATTTGGATGCAAAGCTTACTACCATGTCATCAATGAGGGTAAGTTGGATTCGAGTGCCAAGGAAGCCATTCTTTTGGGACATGCACAAGGAGTGAAGGGATACCGTCCTGCCTAGAGGATAAGAAGTTCTGATCAGCAGGGATATCACATTTGTTGAGTCTTCAGTGTTGGCTTCAAGCAAGAAGAGTGAGATCGATCATGATGGTGATGTATCTAACAAATCTTAAACTGTTGAGATTGAGTCATTTGAGGATGCATCATATGAGGGAGAGGTTTCTGAAGATGTTTATCAAGCCCACAAGAACAACCAGAGAAAAAGCATCTCCATCAGCAAGATTCCTTGGTCACTATTAAGCCAAGGAGACTGGTCAAGCCAGTACAAATGTATGGATTTGATAAACCGATAAAGCACTATGGATAGTTGAATGTGGTGACGTATAAACCGTTAGTAGATAATGATAAGCCTATCACCTTTATACAGGCTTCCAAAGATGCTAGCAGCGAGAACTGGATGATAGCTATGCAGGAAGAAATTGAGTCTCTCCACAAGAACTGTACATGGGATTTGGTTCCATTGCCCAAGACAAGTGAGCTATAGGCTGCAAGTGAGTGCATAAGAAGAAGGTCCAGAGTCAACTAGAGAAGTATTGCTTGAGAGCCCTTAGGGACGAATTGGACGAGTGGTTGATTCGTGAAGTTGTGCAGAGAAAAAGTGTGTCGGCTCAATTTTATGGCAAAATCTTGCCGATGTGGAGATATGAAGAAAAATATAAAACACAAATAGGCACATGACCAATTTTTTACTGTGACCATATATTTGATTGGATTTCCATATATTGGTTTTTCATATATTGGATTTTTATATATGTATTTCTAATTTATGGTAAGCTGACATAAAATTAGATTTTCATATATGGACACATGACATGCTATATATAGGGGTCTAAAGGTTTTCCTTGAGATATATCTCTTTATGCTCAATGAAAGTTATTGAATAAGTTCAACACAAAAGAGTTAAAGTTGTTGAATAAGTTCAACATAAAAGTTTGAGAGAGTGTTGTTTTTTCCTTTATTTTTGTGGTAGATAGTTCTTGAGATCAAAGAGAGAAGTATTGAGAGAGCTATTATAATTCATTTTCATTTTCATAGCGGAACTGAATCATCCTCGTTCGTGGAAGTAGACATCTTGGCCGAACCATGTAAATTTTTGTATTTGCAGCTGTGAATTTTATCTGAAGTGTTCTATGATTTATTGAGTTTATTTTCGCTGTGCCCCAACAAATTTTCTTTTCTACTTCATAGTGGAACTGAATCACCCTTGTCCGTAGAAGTCGGCGTCTTGGCCGAACCACGTAAATTCTTGTCTATACGGTTATGAATTTTCTCTGAGGTGTTCTCTGATTTCTTGGGTTTATTTTCGCTGTGCCCCAATAGAAAGAAATTTAACATTATCTATGTTGGTTAGGTTGAAAATAAGTAGCTAAAATATATATAATATTTTTTCACTCTCTTAAGGAACGCAACACAAGATTTTTGGGAAAATGATGACACTTTTCCTGCTCATACTGACAATAATTTTTTTTACAACCATCCTTATAAAAATCCTCAAAACTTGGTCTTCGTGCCTTCTCTCCTCAAATAATGGTATGCTAACTGTTCGCGAGCATTCTCCTTCCTCACTAGATGGAGGAACGCCATCCCAACAACCATCCTGCAAAATTCAAATTTGGCCCTTAGAAAAACAAAATTTGAGCATATTTGCTACATTGTTTGTGTGAACTTTTTGAGTCCCAGCTTAATATGTCTTGATACCGGGTCATTATGTGCTTGGACTTACTTGAAATTTAGTTCTCTTGTCAGTCAAGGTGTATTGCACTTTGAATACGACACAACAACACATTGTTCCGTCTTTAAGTCCAATTATCTCAAAAACTTTTTTTTTATAAAAAAGTAGCTCATTACATGCCTCAATTTCTATAATATTTTTCGACTCCATTGTAGAAAAGATAATGCATTCTGAAGCCTTGACTTACAGGTCACACTTTATTCTACAAACATCATTAGGTAGTCCGAAGTTGATCTCCTTGTATCAGCATTCTCATCCATGTGAGAATGGGTAATACTAATTAAGCTTTGGCTTGTCGAATTTGGAAAGTCCCCAACTCAAAGTCAGCTGATAAAACCTCAACCAACAATTGACCGTATTCCAATGTTTATTTTCTGGATTGGAGTGATATTAACTCACAATTTAGACTCCATGAGGTATATATACCCTTGTAAAACCAACTCTTACATCACCCTGCCAACTACTAACTTGTACGACACTTTCTCATATATGTTCTCTTTCTTAGTTGAAAGACACTGATTGGTTCTCAGCTTGATATGAGCTACGAAAGGAGTGTTCACCTTCTTTAGATTGTCAATATTGTATCTTTGAAGTACTCTCTTAACGTACTTCTTTTAAGATAACCGCAACTTTCTCGACCGACTCTCTAGGTTGATTTGCATCCTGAGAGTCGTCTTCGTTGCATCCAAGTCCTGCACAAAAGCTTCGCTGGAATGACGCTACATAAAAGGTCGACCTAAATGACGTTAAAGGTCCGATATTCTTGGACGCATTGCGATCCTCTGGTAATATGTCATCCACATTAAGGGGAGTATTTCAAATAGTTAAATACTTACAAACATGCAATGATATAACCCCCTATTTTTTGAATTTTCTGAATTTTTTATTTTTTGATTTATTTTATTTGAAAATTATTATTTTGGGTGATCATGAAAATGGAAGGGCAAAGTCATAATTCTTGAAGGTGGTGTTGCAACATTGGTAAATACCTAGATCTCATGATTAGGGAAAGGTCATGATTAGTAATTAGTAATGATGATTAGAGTAGGAACCTTCTAGATTTTTCTTAAATTAATTATCGATTAGTGCTAATTAATCCCAATGAATCTCCTGGAATCAGCATATTCCTTTGAATATTCTTTAAAATATTTTGGAAATATTCTTCTTTGAGCCATGTGCTAATTGTTCTAGATTAGTCTTAACTACACCTACAAAACCCCCTAATTATTGTTAACACTAATCACTCCAATTGTTCTACCTAGCGATAATGTCCATGTCTAGAATATCGACGTGTCCATCCCATTTCCTTAATATTCTAGCTATTACATGTTACAAACTTGTGTCCGATACGACACCATCCACAAATTCACGAATTCTATAATTTCTTGTGTCCTCGGGTCCGACTCCGAGGAAAAGGACACAACTATACTCGCTGACACTCAATTCTAATCCCAATTATGTGTCCTTTGGACACGACATAATCCAACCACCTAAACTATAACCCTAATCTCTGTTTGTCCCATCGCCGGCTATGCTACCACCAACGTAGTGACTAAGACGAGCGCCTCTGGCATCCTCTTCTCGAGCAACCATGTCCACCACCAATGTTGTGGCCGAACCCTCGTCTATGTCGGATCCCATCGAGCAGCCCAGACCTAGGCATTCGACCTCGATCTCCTCCTCGTGTCCGAGCTCTGCCTCTATGTCACGACACGCACCCAGAATAGAGGCACGAATACGTGGGTACGTCCATCCTACGCTGCAGCATCGGAGGTAGAATGCTGTCTAGTTCAAATACTCTGACTAACACATTTCATGAATATATATCACAACCTATCAATAATATCTCATCTCCAAAAGGAGGACAATATGATGATAATATTCATACTCAACCACAATAAACTATAAGGAAGATAAATAGCATGATAAAGATATGAAATGAGAATCCAATAGAAGTCTAGGAAAACATAAACCAAATCCATATCCAGAGTCTAAGAGTCTAATTTAGCATAAACATAAGTCTCAAATAGCAATAACATCCCAAAGTCTCATAATTTAGAGACAAATATTATTACTAGCTAAGTCACTACTGGTGGTGCCTCCTCAATGGACATGGGCTCCAATAGAGTCTCCTGGATATACTCCTCATCCACTTCGGGTATATAAAATATGGGACAAAAGTCCTCAAAATCCTCTAAAAAATATTATCCAGTCAGGATTGGAGCGAAGTACATAAACTAGCAGCAGTTCCATTAGATTAACAAAAACTATAAAAATAGTAAGTAATGAAAATATAAGATGAAAAAATAATACTGAACAATGAAGAAACAAGTAAACATGTAATCATGTCATAGGCAATAATAAACTTTAAGTAATTATGAGAATGAATGTATTAATAAATAATAACTGGAATAGAGCATGAACAACTAAGATGTACCTTAAAATATTAGTTTATTATGTGATCGGCTTAGGACAAGATCAGGCTATTCCATATGACTGGCTAGCAAAAGTACAAGTAAGAGATCAGGCCAGTTATATATGGAAAGTTATACACAAGTACAAGTAAGATCAGGTTACACCCTGCGTGAGCTGAGGGTGACCTATGCACAAGTATTTGGGGGTATGATCACATAATCTACCAATATTTTCCTATCCCTCGATAAGTACGATAGATCCAATCATGACTTCTCATGACAGGTATCAAAATACTAGCTCGTGTAATTCTCGTGTCAAGAATCATGTATAACACTATAATACTGATATCATAGAAATCATCAAGATAATGAAAACTGTCACATAATGTACTTGCCTATGGTCTTGAACAATGTGCGAGGATCAGGGTCCAAAATGGAGAATATAAATGTAAATTGGTTTTTTAGAATGAGCATTATCATTAACTAAATCAAGATATGATTTCTAGGTCCTGAAACTCAAACTAGGTTAATACCTTGTTTCTAGGGTCAATCTAGGTCAAATTTAGGTTAACATAGTCAAACTAGGTCATTTTCTAGTTTTTTGGTTGATTTTACCTATTTACAAGGTTTATAAAGTTATACTTGGTCTTAATAAGTCATTATTTAGTTTTTATGTGCTAACTAGGTCAAACTAGTCAATACTAGTTAATACTAGACCAATACTAGGTTCCAAGGCTATACTAATAAGTTCCTAGTATATATTATCCTAATATATACTTCTACCTATAATTTCTAGCAATACCATGGCCTATAGCTATTTACCTTATCCCGTATCACGGTATCTTAATCCGTATCACACATTTACCTAATACCTTAACTCGTACCATTACCTTGACCAATACCCAATACCTTAACTCATACCTTGATACCTAACTCATCACCCAAGCTAGATACTACCGTTACCATGATATCTTAATCTAATACCCAATATCATAACCTTACCTTAGTATCATAGTTACCTCATACTTATTCTAGTATTTTGGTATCTTGGTATTCTAAATACCTTGATACACCCTAGGATACCACACTCTAATTTATTCTACACATATTTCACTTGTTTGCATATGGTACCATGGTACCACATTAAGTATCATATAATACCAACCCCAAGATACTAATCCATGACCATAATTTATAATTACTTACATCCAAGATACTCACCCTACTCCGGATACTTGACATCTTGATATTATCCATTACCTAGTTCTAATACCCAATATCTTAATATCTTGAGCAATACCTTATCCTTCTAGATACTTACCCAACTAACTCTAATACTAATACTTGATACGAAATATGATAACTTACTCATCTCCCAATACTTACTTACCCTTAATCATGATACTTGATTGTCATGATACCAATACCTCATGGTACCCAAGTATCATACTAGTACTTTGCCCCAAACTCTAACAGCTTGACGCATAACTTATCTATACTTGGCTCACCTTATAACTACTTGTATCAATACTAACACACACTAACTAATACATATTACTTAATAATAATATTATGTGTGTGTGTGTGTATATATATATATATATATATATATATATATATATATATATATATATATATATATATATATATATATCATACATATACTTGACAACCTATGATACCTACACTCACTTGATATCCATACTACCTAGCCTCATAGGATACACAAAGTGCCTATGTCGTATAGTTAGTTTTCTACTTGAAATCAATATTGTACCTATTAAACATATTCAATAAAATTTAGGGTTAAAGCATGTCATAGCCCTTCGTATCATCTTTTCGAAACTTCAAACTGATCGTATTTTTTGTGTCCAGAAGCTTCTGAAATCGTAAAAATACCGAAACACGTTCGTCTTTCGGACACCTGACACTCAAACAGTTTTACAAAAAGTTCCAGAACAGATTTGGCCTATATTATATATATATATATATATATATATATATATATATAAAGCTAACTTCGGTACAGTTCTTTTAAAAAATGAGAGTTTAATTGCAGTCCTGAGTTAGGAGTTATAATATTTCTAAGTTGCTATGGCTGCTAAAAGTAAGGATGAATATGATGACGAATTTGGGTTGTTTTATACAAAAGAACACATGTATACACCCAAATCTAACCGTGCGTATCATGAGATACCATGACACAACAGCACATATCCTATTTAGAATACATACACCCAATCTCGATTCAAAAAGGAAACAAAAATTCCTTTTGGGATACGTATCGAACATTTGGTGGTCATAAATTTGTAACAAATACAAATTGAGCGTAGAAATCTACACTACTCATGATAAAAACCTATATCTACCAAATTGAAAGCTTCTAATACCTAGATCTATCATTAGGAAGTCAAATCCACCTATGAGAATGTTTTCATGGGTTCAATGAGTGTTCATAACCATGAAATTGGTGAAGAATACAGATTTATCCAACTTGTGTGTCCCTCCTTTGGAGAACTCCGAATTTGGACACGGAAGGGATGAGTCAGGCATGATCTCTTAGTAAGCTTCTCTCCAATGGATCTCTTTGTGCTCCATAATGTTCTAGGCTTTATGATGGTGAGGATGAGCAGAATAGGAAGTTGATTGAGTGGAGTTGGAAGTAGATTGAGTAAAATTGGTAGGGAATTGTGTTTGTTTGGGAAAAGAGAAGCTTTTGGAAAAAATAAGGCTAATGAATAATGAATGGATAAATCCCTAATTAGAAATTATCTCTTATAGTAAGGTTTCGGTCATGCCAAAATATCAAGTTTGTCCCTCTCCATTTGTCATGAATGGAATCTAATTAACTTCAAAAAGAAATCTCTACAACTAAAAAGAATATTCCTTTCATGACAACTAAACTTAATTAATTCTAATTGCTGAAGTCATGACTAACAATAATTCACACTAACACTTGCAAAAATCTAATTGGCTAGCCACTAACTAACACTAATATAATACTAGGCAACCAATAATATAAAATAATATATATAAAAAATAATCAATATGCAAAATTATCAAAATACCCCTATGTTGAAAAATGGTATTTACAATCCTACCCCCCTTAGGAAAAATTTTGTCCTCAAAATTAAAGATGAATGCAGGGAACGAAATAAAGAATAATTCATGTTCTAAAAGATATGTATCACTCATACATCTCGTCTCCTCCTATTCTCATAATCCTTACTATGGTCAAGTTGACCCCATTAAATCATGGTCTTAAGAAAATCCTATCTAAAATCATACAACATACAATTCTATTAAAAAGAACATCCAATAACCATACAACATACATAATGCTCCTTTTCCGCTCGATCGTCATCTAATTTGTGAGTGGTGGATTCTCTGTGGTGGTTTGACCCTTCTTCGCTACTCCTTCATACAAATAAATTAAATTCTCTTATTGCCTTGCTACATCCGTTGATCGATAACATGATGCTTATAATGCCATAAGTCGAGACCACTAAGATACTAGTATAATGAACACATTGAATTAATTGATAATGCCAATGACACAAAGATTGAAATGCTGCATGTCCTATGAGAACCAAAATGATGTGTTAAATGTTACAACATGATGAATTAATGCCTGAGATGATGAATATGAACTGCTAAAAAATGAACATGTTTCTCTTTACTTTCGATAATTTAACATACACTTTATGCTTATCGAGTCAGACACGCATTCGCATGGTCATAGACAACTTGTGCACAAGGTTTGGGATGAGTTTCCTTGAATGGTACTTTGGACACTGGGACCTATTCGACCTAAGGAAAACATTAGCGTGCTTTGGTAGTACGGGTATTACGAGCTAGCTACCTACTTTGTATGGAGCATCGCATTACCTTGAAGTCCTATATGGCATTGAGTCCGTATGGCATAACAACGCCAATGACCATGTAGTCAGGATGTATGCTAATAATTATCTTGTGCAGGGTTGATAAGTAGTATTATTATTATTATTATCATGTATCTTATACATGAAAGTTGGAATCAGCCAATGGTAAAGCAAATGATTACTTTTAATAAGTTGTCGTATTGTTTTATTATGAATTGCGGTGATTTGCTAGTCCTTAATAAAGCATCCTTAAAATGTTTGTCATTAATTTTACAAATGTTAGTTTAGCTGAGTGGGTGAAAGAGACTCACGAGCGCATTATTATAATGTGCTGACCCCTCCTCCATAGGTATTGGATAATAGGTGGGCGCACGTGGAAGATAAGGCTTATGTTGCTACTATTTTCAAAGTTATTTTTGAATAAAGATGCATAAAGTTTTGTAGAGTTTTCAAGATTTGCTGCTTAATATTTTATTATAATAAGTTAGCATAATGTATGGAATGAAAAGTTATTTCATGACCGCTTATCAGTTGTTTTTCTGTTCATGAATCAGTATAAGCCGGATGACATTTTCAAAGAATACTGAAAAAGTTATATATGTTGTTGTTATCAATAAAATCAATTATTTCTCCCTATACTTTTATTTAATGTTTCTGCTGAGTTGCTGAGTGTGAATATTTCAAAATGGACACATTACGCACGTTCTTGTCTTATACAAGTGCAATCCCAGACTTGTACGACATAACACCCAGCGAGGACGATCATTTAAGTATAGTTAAAGCAAGGACGAATAATTTACAGAATCGGGGCGTGATAAGTTGGTATCAGAGCACGGTTACAATTCGTCGGATTTTGAAATGTTTTCAAATGAAAGTTTTGATACAATTTTCTTGGTTGATTGTGTCGATAGTGCTGGCATGCCATACAACAAGCCCATAAATATTTTATGAGTATAATGGAACTATTTTGTTGTAGAATGACTAAGGGTGATAACTCAAAGACGGCCTTATCGTCTGACCATATGGAGAAATTGTTGATACTAATGGAAGCTCAAAGGAAGTAGAGTGTGGCTCAACATTGTCAGCTTTAAGAGTAACTCTAATACCAATTCCAAGAGCAACTGGATGCTCAGCAAAAATAGGTAGACAATTTGACTCAGATTATCACTACGCTGATGACAGACAACAATGTATCTGTAGCAGCCGTAGTACATAAGAAAGGGACAGATACTATAGCGGTGGTGGTAGACAGACCTGAAACACCGACACGAAAGAAATCTAGCTTGAAGTTCTTAGAATTCAAGAACTATGACCCGCCTGAGTTCAACGGAAGGACAAGAACTGGATGAGGTAATGGGATTTCTGAATACGTTGGAGGGCTATTTTCGTATACTAGATATAAAAGATAGTAAGCGAGTACATTATATTGCTGGGCAGCTTCGTTTAAAGGCTCAAGAATGGTAGAGCTTTCGAGGCAAGCACTTTGTGGTAACAATCCTGATATGAAGATACCACCTCCTGATGTCCATTGAAGAAAAAAGAAGGAATTTGTAGGGATCCAACAAGGCAACATGTCGGTGGATGACTACGAGACTGAATTTTTGAAAATAGTCAAATTTACTGGTTATATGGTGCCAAACGATGATGCAAAAAGAATTTTCGTGCAAGGCTTGAATGAGGGCCTACAACATGATGCTCTAAGTCGGAAGTGTACATCTTATATAGAGGCGTATGAGACAACTCTTGAGATGGAGAAGTTCCATCAGCCAGTGGGTCGTGGGACAACACAGAGTTGCCAAGGCAACAACCAAAAATAACCTTGGCCTGCTAGAAGAAATGACACGTTTAAGCGTCCAAATACATGCAATAATAGAGGACCATATAAGGAATAGTGTTGCACCAGATGCAACCGAATTGGACACCGTCATGAAGACTGTCGTATTCGATGGTACAAGTACGGAGGCCTAAATCACAAGGCGTTTAAATACAGAGGATGGAGGAATCAAAATCCTTCTTGTAATTAACAAAATACTCAGATTCGTGGGTAGGCGCCACGAGATTTATCAGCCCGTTATAGGAATGATCAGAATCATCCATATAGGACGCAAGAAAGAGTGCATGCTTTGACTCAAGCATAAGATCTTGCCTTAGACATTGTTATAACATGTATGCTACTATACAAAGGTATACCTGTTAGGGTGTTATTCAATTTTTGTACTACACATTGTTTCATATCATCGTAACGGAAAATAAATTATGTATGACTCTATTAAAGATGGCCCTTTGTGTTAGTACTCCTTCGGAAGTAAATATGCCTACAAGTTTGATTTGCAGGGATGGTTACATCCTTGTTGGAGGCAGGACCCTATTGGACGCTATAGTACTCGGCGTCAAAGAATACAATATCATCTTGGGCATGGATTGGCTTAGTGCTTGTCATGCGGTGGTCAACTGCACGGAGAAGAGAGTTGTGTTTCACCTACTAGGAGAAACAAAATTTTCTTACTCGTGCATCTTATCGTCCAAGGTAGTAATGGTGATATCGACAGTAACAACAAGGCACACGTTATATTTGGGGTATGAAGGGTACCACGCTTCTGTTCGAGACACTTGGATGATGGGTACAGACTAAGATAAACCGAAGTCGTGGCAAAAAAATTTGATGTGTTTCCAAACTAGATACCTGGAATGCCATTGGAAAGGAATATTGAGTTTATGATTGATACTTTTTCAGATACTCACCCGATATTGAAGATGCCATACAATATGGCTCCAACAAAATTAAAAAAATTAAAGCTACAATTACAACAGTTACCAGACCGTGGATACATTTTTCCATGTGTATCAATATAGGGAGCACATTATTATTTATAAAGAAGAAGGAATAGACGATGTGGCTGTACATCAATTACCAAAAGTTGAATAAAGCAACTATACATAATAAGTATCCTCTGCCAAGAATAGATGCTCTGTTTGATCAGCTAAGGGAGCAACCGTATTTTCAAATATTGATCTTCGTTCAGGACACCATTAGTTGAAGATCAAGCCCGAAGATGTCCCAAAGTCAGCATTTAGTACGAGATACGGATACTATAAGTTTTTGGTCATGCCGATTGGTTTGACTAATGCTCCGGCAGCCTTTATGGATCTAATGAATCAAATATTCTCTCCGTTCTTGGGTAAGTTCGTTGTTGTGTTCATAGATGATATTTTGATTTACTTGAGGGACAAAGAGACACATAAGGAACACTTGAGAACAGTATTTAATTAACTTTACAAACTTTGTCTCGGATAAGTTCGTTGTTGTGTTCATCTAAACCGTTCTTGGATAAGTTCCTAGGGCACGTTGTCTCGATGGAAGGTGTTGCTATTGACCCAGAGAAAATTGAAGCAGTGGTAGACTAGAAACATCCTACTCCAGCTAGTATAATACGGAGTTTCCTTGGTTTAGTTGGGTACTGCCATAGGTTCATAAAGGAATTTTCAAAGATTGCATTGTCTCTAACTTGCTCACTCAGAAAGGAGTAGCATTTAAGTAGACCGACGACTGTGAGATTAGTTTTCAAGAACTAACGCAACGGCTCATCATGACAGCAATTCTTGCTCTTCCAGAAGGTTCCAAAGGATTCCAGATTTACAATAAAGCATTGAGACTTGGATTGGGATGTGTTCTTATACAATACGGGAAGATAATATCATATGTATAGAGATAACATAAGTAGCATGGGAAGAATTACTTGACTCATGACTTGGAATTGGCAACAATTGTATTCACATTGAAATGTGGCGACACTATCACTATGGTGTGTCTTACGAGATCTTCACGTATCAAAAAAGTCTGAATACATATTTACATAAAAAGAATTAAATTTGATGCAACGACATGGTTGGAATTGATCAGGGATTATGACTTAATGATTTTTTATATGCCAGGTAAAGGGAATATGGTAACTAATGCCTTGATTCGAAAATTTGTCAGATCATTGTCTGTGGCTAAAGAAGTATTATAAGATATAGAAGAAATGGACATCGAATTCAGAGTCTGAACTCAAAATGTACAACTGGCTCAACTACAGCTTGAGCTTAGCATCTAGGAAAAGATTAAGACCACTCAAAAGGGCAATTCATTTCTGTAAAAGATATGTGACTTGATTTTGACAGAAAAGATGACCGATTTTGCAATACACAAAGACGGCACAGTCTATGTCAAGGGAAGATTGTACATTTCTAAGGACAAGGAACTTAGAAAGGAGATACTGATCGAGGCCTATTTTTTGAAGTACTTCTTGCATCTGGGAAGCACCAAAATGTACAAGGCCTGTGCTCCACATTTTGGTGGCATGGCATAGAGAAAGATGTGGCTTTATTTGTGGCTCAATACTTACTTGTCAGCATGTGAAAGCAAAATATATGCGGCCTGGCGAGAAGCTGCAAAACCTCGCTGTAGCACAGTAGAAGTGGTATCATATATGCATGCATTTTATAGTCGAATTATCGAAGACTCAATGAAAAAATGATACAATTTGGGTGATAGATCAACTAAGTCGGCTCACTTCATTGCAATTAAAGTGACATAAAGTGTTGATCGGTTGGCTCAGATTTATATTGATAAAATTATTCGATTGCATGGGGTGCTAGTTTCAAAAGTGCCAGATAAAATGGACGGTTCTTGTCGTGATTTTGGAATAGTCCTCAGTCAGCAAAGGGTAATAAGTTGAATTTCAGTTCGACATATCATCCGCAGGCGGATGGACAAACAGAAAGGTTGTGAGATCCTTGAGGATATGTTGAGACTGTGCATGCTCAATTTGAAAATAAATTGGGATGAACATCTCTAATTGATAGAGATTTCTTATAACAACAGTTATCAAGCAAGTATCCAGATAACCCCATATGAAGTCTTATATGTACGAAACTGTCGATCACCTATATGTTGGGATGAAGTCAGTAAATGGTAAGTGCTCGGACCGAAACTTGTAGAGAAGGCCGTCGAAAAGATCCACTTGATTCGATAGAGGCTTTGAGTTGCTCAAAGATGACAGAAGAATTATGTACATCAGTGATCCTTAGAATTTTGGTAGGCAATCATGCATTCTTGAAGGTAACACCCATACAAGGTGTGATGCAATTTAGAGTCAAGGGAAAGCTGAGCCCAATATTCACTGGACCCTTAGAGATTCTTGAGAGGGTGGCCTCATTAGCTTATCGCCTTATACTACCTCCGGCTTTGGCTGAAGTATATAACGTCTTTTATGTGTCTCAACTGTGAAAGTACGTGCATGATCCAAGCCACATAGTGAACTTTCAATAGCAGATGAGTGTTGACCTATCATACACTGAAGAACGTATTCAAATTTTAGATATGAAGGAATTTTTTTATAAAACCGAGCGGTGCCTTTGGTTTGCGTGCTGTGGTAGAATCATGCTGTCGAGGAATTGACATGTGAACTTAAAGATGAGAAAATGGAAACACCCTTCGGTATTTGGTAACCTTGAGGTAGGACTTTTGTTTTATGTTTTAAGGATGAAACTTTTTTTTACTGGTATATTATGTAGTGCCCCGCTCCTAGCGGTCTACTATATAGGGCTTATGGCGTGATAGACTTGGTCGAAACTGAGTATTGGAAAAACTTACCATCGACATCGAATCGATCATGGACAAATACATATGAACCTTTCCAACTGATGGATCGGTTTCTCTTGAAATGAGCCTAAGAGTTTTCTCTAGATGTTCTGCTGCTTGGTTTTGATAAATGCTTTTGTGAATGTTTTTCAATGATTTAATTCATGTCCGTTTTCATCTATTTTTCTTGCATTCATTCTAGACAATTCTGAGAGAAAGGAACATAAACGAGACGAAGTATTAACCAAATTGTTGGTGCCATTGCAGGCAAATACGTGATTAAAGGCTAATTGTACAAGTATTTATTTTCCTCTCGTCATTCCTCTAATTGATGAGTGGTAGATTTTCTGTGGTGGTTTGACCGTTCTTCGCTACTTTTTCATCCAAATAAATTGAATTCTATTGTTGTCTTACTACATTTGTTGATTGATAACATGATGCTTATAATGCCACAAGTCAATGTTTGCCATGACAAAAGGTTATATAAACTTTTTGTATATTAAATATATAAAGAGTACAATCGATTCCTAAATATAAGATCTAAGTACAAAATTTCTGGAGAAGTTTGACGGTAGAGATCGAGCATTGCAGCAGCTCCTTTACTCCGTTGACGATCTGACGACGAGTTAAACTTGCTCTGGCTTTTTGGTACTTGTGACTAGAACTCTGGGTTGCCAATCCAGAGGATGTCACAGATTTTGAAGCCACTTTATCGAAGGAAAACACCTTTTATTTATAGGTAAGCACATGTACGATATGCATAAGTGCAAGAACCTTGCACGTGGAGATATGAGAGAATCTTGAGACTGCACAATGAGGGCTGCTGCTGAGCTAACACGTAGCGGACGCTGGAATTCTCTTTTATCAAGATCTTGTGGAGTTATCAACATAACTGAATAAACGATACATGGCGTGCGTTTTAATGTTGATTGGATGAACCTGAGTAGATTCTGTTTCTATTCTCGGAGTTGGATTTTGTCCTTATCTTAGGGGACTATTGGTTTAAAAAAATTGATTGTATATGGCCCTCGTCCATAGAAACAAACTTCGTCCTTATCTTTAGGAGGGGTGGTTTAAACAAATTGATATGATATTACTCTTATCAATAGAATCAAACTCTGTTCTATCTTAAGAGTGGTGGTTTAAACAAACCGATTAGGGTAATATCTGAAAAGATATAGGTACCCGACTTACCACATGGAACAATGCCACCTCATAGGACTACGTATCTATGTGAGTTGCGCTTCTGGTGAGGCTTCGATGTCATTGCGCTTCTGGGCGACGTGGAGACTGTGCTTCGAAGACGAGAGAGTCACTGCACTTTAGGCGACAAGCAGACTGTGCTTTGAAGACGATAGAGTCACTGTGCTTTGGGGCGATGAGTAGACTGTACTTCGAAGACGATGGAGTCACTGCACTTTTGGGCAACGAGGAGACTGTATTTCGAAGACGACCAAGTCACTACTCTTTTAGGCGACGTGTAGATTATACTTTAGGTAACATAGTTACTGTGCTTTAGGACGACGATGAGACTTGTGCTTGAGGCAACATGGTGTCAGATGAAGGAGCCATTGGACGGACTGCACTTCTGGGTTGAAGCGAGGGAGCTGTGCTTCTGGGTTGAAGCGAGACAGCTGTGCTTCTGAGCTGAACCAAAGTGGCTACACTTCTGAGTCTGAAGGAGCGAGTTTTGTCGAAGTCATAAGAGCAATTAATGACTGCTCTTTTAACGGATGAGTTAGTTATTCTCTTCTTTAATTACCATCATCATTTGGGAAATTCAAGAAGTTTGTGGCCTAGGATTCAGTCAAATGAACCTAATAAATAAGATTCATTGTGCTGAGTCCTAGGTTCACCCCATTAATTTGGGAGTCTTTGACTGACGGCCACGTGGCATGTGGGTTGGACTGTACACAGCTTATATAAAGGAAAGCTTTTCCGAGGAGTTATGTCCACTGTCTCTTAGCATTCCTACCGTCATGCTCGATCCTGACTTGGCTTCGAACGACCGTTGGCCTTGCACAAGTCGACTGTTGGTTGTTGATCTCTTCGTTCAAAGAAGCTATGTCCTTGTAGAAGAACTGCTACTGGATCTTGTGATGCACTTGAGCGTTTGGCATTAGGAGTTCGAACCTAAACAATATCTTGAAGGTTTTCGAGATCCAAGCTTCCGGGTTTGTATTGATTGCCAATCTGAAGAGCCATAGGTTGTGCTCTGCCCTTCTCAATAGCCGCAGTAGTGTTGCGAACAGGAGTTGTGTTCTTGCTCGGGCCAATGGCTGTTTTATTAGCCATATTGGAGTTCCTCCGCATCTGACTAGGAAGTGGCTTGCTCTGACGAGGAAGTGATTTTCTCTGACGAGCTGCACGTTTGGGGGGCTGCACACTTTCTGAATATTGCCTACTTGTAGACTTTAGGTGTTTTAGTCTTTATATGTAATCATGAAGAATCTGTAATAGATCTTGGTAGACATAATTTTAATAAAAAAAACTTTTTATGCACCATCTTTGTACGTCTGTTGTGATGTTTGTTTGTTGTTTGCGCTCTTAGATACCTGCACTTTTACGAGGATGTATGCAGTAACTGTTTAACCCCTGTGCTTTTGTCACGACTGTACTTTTTCTTGCTTCTACAATACCCCCTTCAAAGTGTTTCGAACATGAATCAAGCTCAAAATACTTTGAACAGAAGCATGACATGTATCATTTGTAAACAAATACCCAACACGCTTGTTGACAGGCTGTCGTCATGTTAGTCGTCCGTATAGATGCCTTGAGCCATCGTTTCATTAAAAGTTGATCATAACTCCTCATTTCTAGGGAACGGTCATCATGATCTCAACTCTTAATTCCCACGTCGTTTGTAGATTCTCTTCGAGCAAGAAGCATTTTGTCTTCTTTTGCTTACGTGGTCGCAACCTATAAGTAGGGGTTGCTCGGAAAGAGAAAAGCTTTCTTTCTTTTTTCTTCCAACAGAAGCTTTTTGTCAGAGTTTTATTCTTCCTTCAAACCCTAAACTTTCCCGCCATGGCTCATAAGAAATCAATAACCCAGAAAGCTCTTGTTGTGAGCTCAAAACTTACTGGTGGAACTGCGACCAGTGCTAGACAAACTAGAGCATTGTCGGCGAGACAAACTAGAGAGGCAATGACGAGCGCTCAACATGCCAAAGGAAAGAAATTAGCCTCAGAAGCCGTCGTCATTGGGCAAGCTCCTGTCGTAGGAGTCTTGGTGCACGGAGATGTGCGGCCACCCATTGCTAATAGGTGTTCGATCATCATTAACATCTTGGTTTGCTGATGCATATGAGCGTCGACTCTTAGGAGCGTCGTCCTAAAGATATGCTAATGCTTTTTCTTTGTCACCCCCAGTTTTTAGAAACAGGGGTATTTTTGTTATTTTATATTTTTGAATATTTTTAAAATTTATTTTATTATTTATGATATTATTTTGGGGTTGAAATTTATTTTATTATTTATGATATTGTTTTGGGGTTATTTGAGTCGAGTTCGAATTTCAACTCAATCCGACTTAAAACGGGGACCCGGGGGTAGTTTGACTCTAGTGGGACCCACACACTAGTTAGGCATGGCCCACATGATATTAATTTTAGTCCACATGATAGAAATATTTTAGTTAGAGGTTAGACTAATTATTATGGATAAGGTTAGTGTGATTAGAGACTTTAGAATGACTAATTTAGCCCCCAACCAATTAGCCCTTTCCTAATACTCATAGAATTGGTTAGTGGGGGCATTTTGGACCTTACCATAATAGGACAAATAGCCCCATATGGCCAGCCACTTTGGGAGAGGATAGGCTCAAGTTCATTTCATTATTCTCATCCAAACTCTCTTTCTTGTTCTTCCCCAAATTCCTAGAGAGCAATCCATAGCAATTTATCCACCAAATCCTTCCATTTCACCACCAAATCATATTCTTTCCTTCTCCATTCTAGCCAAGGAGGAAGCTACCCAAGTTTGGGAGGATTCGGAGCTCGTTCGTGTCCTTTTGGAATCTCTACGTGTCGGTGTCGCTCCGGGAAGGCTTTTCTTCGATTCGATCTACCGGGAGGTATAAATCCCTTCTCCTTTTCATTTCCTCATGCTTATAGATCTATTTTGAACCCATAGGAATGATCCCCATGGTTATATCTCCATTTGTGTCCATTTCGTGTCCATTTGGAGGTCATAGGAGTGTCCTTTGTGTTGTGGTTGTGTCCATGTGGGAAAACCCCAAATTTGGACACACTATGTGTTGTTGTTATGTATGAATAAATTATTACATGTTTAATCTCATATTTTTGTATTGGAGATGTGTCCTATAGTGTCTCATATATATATATTAGTGTAGAGAGTGAGTTCTTGATATATTATGTTATATACTTGTGTTCTTTTGTCTCAAACTACCCAAATCCGTCATGATTTTTATCCACGTTTTTAATTTCAGCCATAACTTAGAAATGTCATAACTTCTAGCTCAAAGCTCGGTTTAATCTCCTATTTTTTTTAAAAGAAGCATATTGAAGTTTGCTTTCCAAAAACATATATTAATAGGCCTAATTCTTTCTGTAACTTTTTGGAGAATTATTTGAGTGTCAGTTGTACGAAAGACAAATGCGTTCTCGGTGTTTTTGTGATTTCGGGAGTTTTCGGAAACGAAAACGCGATCCGTTTGAAGTTTCGGAAAGCTAACACATAGATCTATAACATACTTTAATCCTAGATTTTAATTCATGCTGAGATGGTACAGTATTGATTATTAGTAGGAGTTACTATTCGGCATATGTATTTTGTGCACCCTTGTGTGTAATATAATGTTCTATTTGATTTTAACCCATGTTAATGTATATACATTATGTAATTAAATAGAGAATGCAAGCATAAGTAAATATTTAAATGAATGATGTATGAGGTGTAAGTATCCTATCTAATGTAAGCATGTATAAGTATGGTTTGTAATAAATATGTAGGTTCCATAGTATGTAATGTATGGTGCATATAGTAGTACAAGAGAATAAATGAATGATGAATGAATGCAAGCATGAATGTAATGTAATAATAGATATAATGTATGCAATATACAAATTAATGAGATGTAATATTCTATGTTAACACAAATCCTATATTACCTCATGTACCCCTTACACTATGTAGACACTATCATACTTGACACTTTGTTCACTTACACTTCGACACTCTTTGATATGTATATACTATGTATGCCCATTTAACCCTTACTTGCCCCTTTGCCATGTTCACATACACACACATAGCCTCTTAAATAAGTATTTATGAATACAGTTAACTTAGCTATGTATGTATATTATATATATGTTAGCATATTGTGTTGTAATATATAAGTTTATATAACCATTTGAAATGCCATGATTATAGACCTAATATTGAATACCAATATATGCATGTGTATATATGTGTAGACATATATAGTTTAAAGTAATAGATTACCTAGTGTATATCCAATGTGAATTCTTGCCTATTTGAGTATTGAATAATTGCATGCTATATAGAGTTGGATGTATGTTGGCTTGTATAGCCTTGTATTGATGTGTGCTTGCTAGGATAGTCTTGGTTAGGCCTAGTAAGACTTGCTGGGTTACGACATGACCTAGTTTGACCTAGTTTGACAAGTGCAGTTGACCAGAGTTGACCAAGGGTTGACTTTGGCCTAGTTTGACCTAGATTCATGTAGAATGCATTGTAGTGCTTTATATTACCCTTCTGGACATGTTGTGACTTGTGCTGTTCTAATTAGTAGCCAGACACCTCTCCTCGGACAGTATCTTTACCTTGGACATTCAGATATCAGGCGAGTACATTCTCTGATCATTTCATAACTTTTTTAGAATTATATTCCTGCTCTAGTTTACCTTATTTGATGCTGTCACGATATTATCACGGATTGGTACTATATGGATCCCTACATTAAGATGTGATCCCCCTCGGGAGCATCGGATACATTATGTCATGTGTTTCGTGTACATCATGTATTCCTCGCTCTCATGTTATTCATGTTTCTCATGTGCTTCATGCTCGTTCATGCATACTCATGTACTCTCACGTGCTCTCATGAATCGGTCATGTTTCCCATGTATCTCATGTATAACCTATATTACATGTGCACTCATTTATGAGCCTTCATGTGAATTTCATGTGCACCCATTTTTGGGCCCCCCATGTGAACTTCATGTGCACTCATGTATGAGCTCTCATGTATACTTCATGTACACCCATTTATGGGCTTCATATGAAAACTATGTACTTAACATAACTTGTTTGGATCCTTGTGTATTGATTGGGGTATGGGGGAGTATAAATAGCCATGTGAACAATTCCAAAGTAGTATAGCCATGTGCGCCTCTTTAGTATAGTCATGTGCAAATCCAGCCGTTCATATGTCGACTTTGTACTCTAAATCACTAGTCACTGGTAGCTCTCTACTTATAGTAGATATTTCTATTACAGTTCTCTCTCTGTTTACATCATGTACTTTCTTTCAGTTTCATGTATCGTACTCTCTTGCATGTTTATATTTTCTAACCTGTTATGATCTGCGTGAGATGTATTGTGCTCGCTCCTGTCCTGACTGGACCTGTTGATAAATTTTACAGATAGCCTGGGATTGCCTGCTAGCCTAGAGGAGACACAGTAGAGGTTGTTTAGATAGTTATTTCATTTTGTCTGGAGTTGTATTTACTTGTGAATTACTGTATTTGAATTTTGAGATGTATTTCTGGGATTATGTATCTTAGACACTTAGACTTCTATCTCTTGTATCTCTTTTGGATTTCATGTTTATCTATCTTTATCATTCTACCTTAGATTGTGATTGAGTTGTACCTCTGTGTTGGCCTCCTTATGGAGAGTATTCATATTATGTTAGTTATAGTTCATGACCTAGAACAGCGTTCTACCGCCGACACTACGGCGTAGGCTGGGCGTTGTTACGTACTCGTACCCTCACGGTGGGTGCGGGTCGTGACACGTTTTTAGTGGTGGCCCACGCAGGTCGAGTTTATGTAGTGGTATTCGAACTAGAGTACCACTACAGCTTGCTGTAGGAATAGGATATATTTTGAAGGTACTCAATCACGGTTAGGATTCCTTGAGAGATTCCTGGGACGACCCTTGAGAATCTTATTTTAACTTCGATTTGAAATCTGTTTTTCCCTGATTTGATTTACCTTTACTTTCTGTTATTGAACTTCATTTTGATGGATTATTGTTGAATTTTGAATCTTAATGTTAGTGGTTGAATTTGAGTCTCTATTTTTATGATTTTTGATGGATTATTGTTGAATTTTGAATCTTGATGATAGTGGTTGAATTTGAGTCTGTATTTTTATGATTTTTGATGGATTATTGTTGAATTTTGAATCTTGATGTTAGTTGTTGAATTTGAGTTTGTATTTATATGTATATGTATATTTTTTTGGAATTAAGGTATAACCTGATAACATACTTGATAAGGACAGTGAGAAAGGTAAAAGTCTACTTTATTATAGAATTTAGAATTTATTGCAGTCATATTTGCTAGCATGACAAGGACGTAGAGCCTGATATAGCTATACTTATCTTAGTTATGAAATCTAGATTTTCTTACAGCCATACCGGGTGGCATGGTAAGAATTCTAGATAACATGATTATAGGGTGTATGCCTTATTATGGACTCTATCGTTTATTGTATCTATGCTTATTGGCGTGGCAGAATTCTGACAACATAATTTCAAGAAGACGCATATGATTATCAGATTGTACCTTAAATATTTTTGAACATATTTTCTCTACTTTTGTTTCAGTCCTTCAAAAAAAAAGAAAGAAAGAGAGAATTGTTATTTGTTTGTTTTGTTTTGTTTCTCATTTATTTAACTTAGGAGTAGCTTTAGCTGTTTTTATAAACTTTGTGTAACTTCTTACTATGAAATTCTTCTTAATACAATGAATCGATAATTTTGCTAGACTTTATCTTGGATTTGAAAATTTAGCTCTTGGTTTCAAAATGGGTTTTTCTTTTAAACAGATAAGCAAAAACAGATTTTATCGTTATTTCTTTCTTGCTATTATTCTTGTATTAAATAATAATAATAATAATACTGTCTTGATTACGTCAATCACCTGCTTGCAACCTTGGTAGGAATCTAATTGTTGGTCTTAACGTAGAATTAAAATTTTATATTGGGACATGAGAATATATATGAATATATATAGTGGACACTTTCCTGACACTTATGCATGCTACACTTGATTTCCACCTATCTGAATACATATTAATATGTCGTTAATGTTTAAATTTTTAAAACCCCAATATTTTCGATTCTCTGCTTTTCCTAGCTTAACTCATAATTTAAATATAAAATTTCATGATAATAGTTTTATTTATATCACTGCACATGTATGTTATACGTAGGGTTTCAATTCAAATTTTTTTTGGTTGAGTTTTGTGTTTAAATTTGTCAAATCTGAGACTGTGTGCATATTTACCCTTAATACGGGATTTTAAATGTTAGTTCAAATTGATTGTTTTAAATGTAATATTTAGAGCTGTGTACATTGTTGTTGTAGGGATATAAATTTAGGTTCCACATTCTTACATGTTATGTTGTGACAAACATTGAGTTGGTTTTGATGTGCAAATTCTCCAAAATCCTGAAAACTGAATACATGTTAACATTTTTACACTGATTTTCATGTTTAGTTCAATTTCAGATTTAACATGTAATATTGAACTGTATGCATAGATAAATGTATTGATAGTATATTAGGGTTTCATTTCTATCATGTTAGGATGTATTGGGAGCATTGAGATTAGTTGTGATGTTTCAAACTCCTAAATTTTGAAATTGCATTATGTTAATATTGTATGGGTTTAAATGTTAGCTTATTTTCAGATTTTGTATGTAAATGCTGAACTAAAACTGGGTTTAACCTTTCATTACTAAAGCTATAACCCTGTATAGTGACACCCACACTCTAACATAGTATACACTGCCATGTAACCTAACCCTTCCTCTCTATGTTATGTTCATATATCTATATAGATATATATAGAGCTTAAGCATACATGTTATAATGTATATAGATATAACTAAATCTCTACCTCTTTATATATACATATATACATGGTTAGCCATGCATGTTATGAGCAAATGAGTTGTGTATTGTAGATTGTTTAACCAATATGCCATGATTAGTGTAACTTGATAGTTATTATTTGAAACCCCAAATCCTCCTATGCACTTTTATGTATATTTCACATACACACACGCCTATTATCTAACCATATGAACATGTCCACATACACCCATACACACACTAACTACATAACTTGTACATAATGCTAGCTTTTCCCTCTCTAACGCTATATATATAAATATATTGTGATTGGATTTCCATGCAATTGGCTTTCATTCTTTAACTTTTGATTTTGATTTTCTTGAATAGTACCCCTTATTAGATAAATGGTAGTTAACTTTATTTTATTTGATAAGTACCAGTTTTCATATAGGATGGTAGACTGCCTTACAGTCTTGATGATTGTTATTTCTGTATCTTTTCTAGTTTAGCACCCTAGATTGCTTGTGTGTTTTGATATCCTATGACTGTTTTGGTTTAGCATGACTAGTATACCTAGATGAGACTTTCACTACCACCGTATGCCATGACCCTGCATGTCATCCTTTTAAATCGTATGATTGTTTAAGTTCTGAGACTTTGATTGTGGGGGGGTTTGACTTAGAAGGAGTATGAACATTTTAATTTCGAGGACAAAATTTTTCTAAGGTGGGTAGACTTGTAACACCCAATTTTCTAAAATGAGAATAATTTTGAAATTTGGTAATTTTAATCATTTATTGATTTGACATTTAAATCATGATATGATTTTTGGTAATTTTTAAATTATTTTAAAACTATTTAAAATTATGACTTGTGATTTTGATGTTTTGCTAGTGAAATCCTAGAGACTCTTTGACCTAGAGCCTAACCATGTGATTAGGATATTTTAATATCATTTTTGGCCTAAGGATATTTTGTATTTGACCTCTTTGAATTATTTTGATATTTATTGCGTTGGTGATTGTTGATTTTGACCTTTGATAGGTGTGATTTTGTGATGGTTTTGTGTCCGTATCGGATACGTATCAGTTTTTATTTACAAATGTTTGATGTGACTCAAAGAGATTTTTTTTTATTGCTAATTTTTTTTGAAAAGTATTTGAATGAGATTGTTTTCTGCATGTGTTTCGTGTGATTGCTTTGTTTTAATTTCGAGGACGAAATTTTTTTAAGGCGGATAGATTTGTCACCCCAGTTTTCAGAAACAGGGGTATTTTTATCATTTTATATTTTTGAATATTTTTAAAATTTATTTTATTATTTATGATATTATTTTGGGGTTGAAATTTATTTTATTATTTATGATATTGTTTTGGGGTTATTTGAGTCGGGTTCGAATTTCAACTCAATCCTTGAAACGGGTACCCGGGGGTAGTTTGACTCTAGTGGGATCCCACACACTAGTTAGGCATGGCCCACATGATATTAATTTTAGTCCACATGATAGAAATATTTTAGTTAGAGGTTAGACTAATTATTCTGGATAAGGTTAGTGTGATTAGAGACTTTAGAATGACTAATTTAGCCCCAACCAATTAGCCCTTTCCTAATACTCATAGAATAGGTTAGTGGGGGCATTTTGGACCTTACCATAATAGGACAAATAGCCCCATATGGCCAGCCACTTTGGGAGAGGATAGGCTCAAGTTCATTTCATTATTCTCATCCACACTCTCTCTCTTGTTCTTCCCCAAATTTCTAGAGAGCAATCCCTAGCAATTTATCCACCAAATCCTTCCATTTCACCACCAAATCATCTTCTTTCCTTCTCTATTCTAGCCAACGAGGAAGCTACCCAAGTTTGGGAGGATTCGGAGCTCGTTCATGTCCTTTTGGAATCTCTACGTGTCGGTGTCGCTCCGGGAAGGCTTTTCTTCGATTCGATCTACCGGGAGGTATAAATCCCTTCTCATTTTCATTTTTTCATGCATATAGGTCTATTTTGAACCCATAGGAATGACCCCCATGGTTGTATCTCCATTTGTGTCCATTTCGTGTCCATTTGGGGGTCATAGGAGTGTCCTCTGTGTTGTGGTTGTGTCCATGTGGGAAAATCCCAAATTTGGACACACTATGTGTTGTTGTTATATATGAATGAATTATTACATGTTTAATCTCATATTTTTGTATTGGAGATGTGTTCTATAGTGTCTCATATATATATATTAGTGTAGAGAGTGAGTTCTTGATATATTATGTTATATACTTGTGTTCTTTTGTCTCAAACTACCCAAATCCGTCATGATTTTTATCCACGTTTTTAATTTCAGTCCTAACTTAGAAATGTCATAACTTCTAGCTCAAAGCTCGGTTTAATCTCCTATTTTTTTTAAAAGAAGCGTATTGAAGTTAGCTTTCCAAAAACATATATTAATAGGCTTAATTCTTTCTGTAACTTTCTGGAGAATTATTTGAGTGTCAGTTGTACGAAAGACAAACGCGTTCTCGGTGTTTTTGCGATTCCGGGAGTTTTCGGAAACGAAAACGCGATCTGTTTGAAGTTTCGGAAAGCTAACACATAGATCTATAATATACTTTAATCCTAGATTTTAATTCATGCTGAGATGGTACAGTATTGATTATTAGTAGGAGTTACTATTCGGCATATGCATTTTGTGCACCCTTGTGTGTAATATAATGTTCTATTTGATTTTAACCCATGTTAATGTATATACATTATGTAATTAAATAGAGAATGCAAGCATGAGTAAATGTTTAAATAAATGATGTATGAGGTGTAAGTATCCTATCTAATGTAAGCATGTATAAGTATGCTTTGTAATGAATATGTAGGTTCCATAGTATGTAATGTATGGTGCATATAGTAGTGCAAGAGAATAAATGAATGATGAATGAATGCAAGCATGAATTTAATGTAATAATAGATGTAATATATGCAATATACAAGTTAATGAGATGTAATGTTCTATGTTAACACAAATTCTATATTACCTCATGTACCCCTTACACTATGTAGACACTATCACACTTGACACTTTGTTCACTTACACTTCGACACTCTTTGATATGTATACACTATGTATGCCCATTTAACCCTTACTTGCCCCTTTTCCATGTTCACATACACACACATAGCCTCTTAAATAAGTATTTATGGATACAGTTAACTTAGCTATGTATGTATATTATATATATGTTAGCATATTGTGTTGTAATATATAAGTTTATATAACCATTTGAAATGCCATGTTTATAGACCTAATGTTTAATACCAATATATGCATGTGTATATATGTGTAGACATATATAGTTTAAAGTAATAGATTACCTAGTGTATATCCAATGTGAATTCTTGCCTATTTGAGTATTGAATAATTGCATGCTATATAGAGTTGGGTGTATGTTGGCTTGTATAGCCTTGTATTGATGTGTGCTTGCTAGGATAGTCTTGGTTAGGCCTAGTAAGACTTGCTGGGTTAGGACATGACCTAGTTTGACTAGTGCAGTTGACCAGAGTTGACTAAGGGTTGACTTTGGCCTAGTTTGACCTAGATTCATGTAGAATGCATTGTAGTGCTTTATTTTACCCTTCTGGACATGTTGTGACTTGTGCTATTCTAATTAGGAGCCAGACACCTCTCCTCGGACAGTATCTTTACCTTGGACATTCAGATATCAGGCGAGTACATTCTCTGATCATTTCATAACTTGTTTAGAATTATATTCCTGCTCTAGTTTACCTTATTTGATGTTGTCACGATATTATCACGGATTGGTACTATATGGATCCCTACATTAAGATGTTATCCCCCTCGGGAGCATCGGATACATTATGTCATGTGTTTCGTGTACATCATGTATTCCTCGCTCTCATGTTATTCATGTTTCTCATGTGCTTCATGCTCGTTCATGCATGCTCGTGTACTCTCATGTGCTCTCATGAATCGGTCATATTTCCCATGTATCTCATGTATAACCTATATTATATGTGCACTCATTTATGAGCCTTCATGTGAATTTCATGTGCACCCATTTTTGGGCCCCCCATGTGAACTTCATGTGCACTCATGTATGAGCTCTCATGTATACTTCATGTACACCCATTTATGGGCTTCATGTGAAAACCATGTACATAACATAACTTGTTTGGATCCTTGTGTATTGATTGGGGTATAGGGGAGTATAAATAGCCATGTGAACAATTCCAAAGTAGTATAGCAATGTGCGCCTCTTTAGTATAGTCATGTACAAATCCAGCCGTTTACATGTCGACTTTGTACTCTAAATCAGTAGTCACTGGTAGCTCTCTACTTATAGTAGATATTTCTATTACAGTTCTCTCTCTGTTTACATCATGTACTTCTTTCAGTTTCATGTATCGTACTCTCTTGCATGTTTATATTTTCTAACCTGTTATGATCTGCGTGAGATGTATTGTGCTCGCTCCTGTCCTGACTGGACCTGTTGATAAATTTTACAGATAGCCTGGGATTTCCTGCTAGCCTAGAGGAGACACAGTAGAGGTTGTTTAGATAGTTATTTCACTTTGTCTGGAGTTGTATTTACTTGTGGATTACTGTATTTGAGTTTTGAGATGTATTTCTGGGATTATGTATCTTAGACACTTAGACTTCTATCTCCTGTATCTCTTTTGGATTTCATGTTTATCTATCTTTATCATTCTACCTTAGATTGTAATTGAGTTGTTCCTCTGTGTTGGCCTCCTTATGCAGAGTATTCATATTATGCGAGTTATAGTTCATGACCTAGAACAGCGTTCTACCGCCGATACTGCGGCGTAGGCTGGGCGTTGTTACGTACTCGTACCCTCACGGTGGGTGCGGGTCGTGACATTCTTGCTGATGCGCATGGGCGCCATTCTTCGGAGTGGCATTCCAAAGATATGCTAAAGCTTTATCAACCGATGCGCATAGACGTTACTTTTTACAAAGTAACGACTATTCATGTGCTAAAGTTTTCGGTGGACGTGTAGCCAGTATCTATGTGCATTTTTTTGCAAAGTAGCTGCACAAATGCTTGTTGGTTGACGCATGGTGCAAATTTTGGTAGTGCTTGTGCGGATGCTTGCATAATGACTGTGCGGATGCTTTCTTATTACGGTGTATTTCTTTTGCCCTCTATTTTTGTAGAATATATTTTACGTTTTTTTGACACCCTTTGCTTATGTGCAGTTCCTGTGTCCACGTCTCTTTTCGAGGATATCCTTTGGGCATAAATGTTGACGAGGCGCTCATCAATCCTGCCAAGCAGCTAATTGCCCAAGGTCAACCTAAAGGGCAACTGGTAATGATACGAGATCAACAGCCCGTATATTTATATTGTATGATGGATCAAGGCAAATTATCTCTCCTTTCTGATGCTGTTAAGATGCTAAAACCTTTGTTTCTATTTGGCGATCAGTTGGTTTTGGAAAAGACTAAGCTCCTGGAGATAAACAAAAATTGGTACTTCGAGAATGACGACCTCTCTTTGTATGTTTTGTCAGTCAACCGACACCTTTCGCTCTGAGTTTTCTTTTTCTTAGCTACCAAGTATCGCATGAAATAGGATCCGACCTCGAAGCGAGGGGGTTTAAAGATCGGCTATATCCAGGTGTATGGATACTCTAAACAGAGGGATTCTTTCAAAAGTGCACATGACGACCAATCATATACGCTGCGCTTGTTACTCCCCGGTCGTCTGCTCAATGACTTTACTATGGAGGTGCATCCATTCTGGGTCTCTCTTTTTGCCAATAGGCTTCTGGCCACGGGCTATACATACTCGAAGAAGGTCTTCCGGGTCGAAGGTTGGATTCATCCTAGGGCAGAATGGTACAAACTAACCCAATGGGTATTATGTAGGTTCAAGAAGGACTTGCTGGGTACGGGCCTGCATCGTGCCGTTAGGGCCACCGAGCATGGAATAGAGATCAATCAGCCTTTGTTTATAGCCTTGTTGGAAATATTCAACCAGCATACTAGGACCTTCTTCACTCCGCATGGAGAGATGGGTTTGGCCCTCCATGAGATGCACGCCATCTCGAAGCTGCCGTGGGGGACGAGCCATATAAGGAATATACCCCTTATAAGGAGGACTTTTTAGTGTTAGAGAACAAATATCTTGAAATAATGGCTGTGTATAAAGAGTTGCTTTGCCACCATTAAGTATGCATGCTCCAGGACGGGATGAAGGCTCCGCCATATATCAAGGCCTGGATGGATTATATCTTCACAAAGCATCTGTCGATACCGGAGACGGTTCATTTCACCACACGCAGGGCATATACCGCTGACGAAGTAGACGATCTGATAGCGGAAGCAGGGGTATCTGCTCCCTCGGTAGATGCCGAGGGAAAGCCTACCTCTATTATTCACAACTACTTTTGCCAGAATCTGACTGACTTAAGCTCGAAAGCAACATTAGTCGCCTTTCTGATGATATGGCTGTGGAAAGCCGTAGTTCCAGGAGGTTCTGGGTTCGTGCGACGGATTGGTTGGAAACTTATTCTGCTAGCTGTGAGGCTGGCCTTCAAACATTCCTTTGCTCTGATACCGGCTATGGTATGTGACATCTTGCGAGGTCTGCGAGAGTTCTCCAAGAGGATAATAGAGTGCCACAGGGGAAACGATGAATTCCCTTCAGTTGGTCTCCCTTACCATTACTTGATAGGTTGGTTGGTATTACACCGCCCTGGTTTGATAGTCCCCAGCACTCTCGATGGTTACGAGGAAGGGGATGTGACACTGCGTAACTATCATCATGCGAAATAGCTCCATCAGGACGTCCCCATTTGTAGGTAGAGGTTGGGCCGTTTAGACGACTATGCTTTCAACAGGGTTTCGCCTACGTACAAGGGTTTCCTTGCAGATAATGAGTTAGTGGATAGTGATTTAACTTTCGGTGCCGTCCACTGGTTGCAGTCCATCCGTCCTTCCCGTTTGGTGTATCGAAACTAGAACCGGGTGTACCTGGAGCCTTATTTGCCGAATCGATTCGTATGTCAGTTTGGCTATAGCTAGAATATGATGGGCAATCCGAGCTCCTGTCTTGGTTACGAAGGAAGTCTACTGGACGACACCTTGGCATGGTGTTATTATAATACCGGTGGAACTGGAGTAAAATTTACGATCCCCTCGATGCATGAACAGACCTGTATCTTATATTCAGCTGTGAAGTTTTACTGCATTGCGAACAACTTCTTACCGGAGCACGACCGAGAGTGAAGCTTGCTTGAGGGGACGAAGTTCGGGACCCCTCGATCAGCCTCAGAATGCCTTCAAGGGCTTGCATTATCAGAGAGTAGATCCACAGACGGCTCCAACTCATCGCGAGAGGGGAGAGAGGAGGAAGTATTCCTGAGTAACCCGCGAAAGCGCCAAGTTTCTTCAGGGGTGAGCCCTCCTCCTGTCAAAATGTAATCCCCCAAAAATTTGGAGGATTTTTTTTATTGCTTAAATATTTTGTATTGAATTATTTTGTTAACTAATTATAAATATAATCTTAGTCTTACTTAATTTTGTTATGCACAACGACTAGGCAATATAGCATGGCTAGTGCGGTCAAGCGCCTTGACTAACATATTAGCTGCAGGTGCCATTAGATTTATTTTATTTAAATATTTAGTTGATTATCTTTATTAAATCATATTATGGCTATCTTTATTTTTCCATTTAATATTTATTTATTTATCATTTTTAGGATTTACAAATATTAATATTTGTTGTAGAAATAATACTACTAAGTAATAGGTAATCACCCCAAAGCATGATAACCCTACTAATGGGTTGTTCGTAATAATTTTTATTTTTATTATATTATTATTATGAATATTGTTATTACCACTTTATTATTATTTATTAGTATATTCTTGTTGTTATTATTGTTGTATTAAATACCATAAATATTGGTTCTTCGAAAAAAATGATTTTTCAATATATATATATATATATATATATATATATATATATATATATATATATATATATATATATATATATATATATATATATATATATATATACCTCCATACTAGATAAATGATTACAAACATATATTAATTTACACGTTATGTTTAAATAATTCAGAAAAATACTTCTACTATTTTTGAAAAATTATTAAGTATTTTATTTAAGTGTTATATCATTTAAAATTATTGATAGTCTTGTATTCAATTGATAATTTTTAAATTGCCATGTTATAACTTATAAGGTAATAATTGTAGAAAATATTGTTCATATATTTTAGGAAATTTATTTTATATAATTATTTAGAATTTAGTGTCCATATATACATAGGATTATATATGTTTAAAACAAGAAAATAATAATAAACTTCTAGTGTTCCCCACAGGGGAACAGTAACCCGCCAAATCCCGAGCCCAGGGAACACGAGAACCCGACTGTATATATAGCCGCGGGAGAAAACGAAGATTTGATCGACCAATAAACCATCAAATCTCAATCGATTCAGCCCAAATCTTTTTCTATAGAATCCTTACCATGTACTCCACGGGATTATGTCAAATTCTATTCAAAATCAAGTTGGAATATATCAAAATCCTCATATATATATATATATATATATATATATATATATATATATATATATATATGAGGATTTTGATATATATAAAATATATATATATATATATATATATATATATATATATATATATATAAAATAAAATATATATATATATATATATATATATATATATATATATATATATATATATATATATATATATATATATAGGCAAGCCTATCGAACTGTTGTGGCATTGCCGACTCCAAAAACCTCAAAAAATTTCATCGATCCTGACGCGTACGAGCCCCCTGCCATCTAGAACCAGCCTAGCCGTCTGCACGCTGCCGTGCGCCGCAGTGGACAGTCGGACGGCGACCAACAGTAGCGGCACGCTACAGCCGAACAGAGCATTGCTCTGTTTTACTCGCCATCAAGGTACCCCTTCCCAATTGAAGTTCTTCTACGATACTCGATTATTTTGGATTTTCTAAAATCTTGTAGCAAGCCTGCATAACCCTCTAAACATCCTCGCAAATAAAATTTGATGGGGGCAAGCCATCGAACTAGAAGATCGATAGAAACATCCAAAAAAAAACTATTTCGAAGAACAGTTTTTAAGTATCTCATGTACCCTATTTTGATGGCAATACATCAACAACCTAGTAACTGTTTATAAAATCCATCTGAACAAAGTTATAAACAACTTGTAGGACTTCAAAACCTTTCTTGTGGTTTAAAATTTTTACTAATTATATGCTTAGTAAATCGATTACGAAAAGTTAAAAAAATAGTTTTTTAAAACCAAAATTTTAATAATTTTAACCGATACGACGTGCGTCCCGACAAACGAGCAACGTGGTCGTGCACTATATGTATCTAAAGGCGCGTATGGATGTTTTCAACGTGTGGAAACTGACGAAACTCGATTTCGTTGCGTGTGCGCGACGAAATCAGTACGTATCTGTCAAGATACCCCCGTATCGACACTTTGTAAACTAGCCCATAACGTTTTGCACGTTCGTCGTATCGAGACAAAACTTGCACCAACAGGACCAAATTATTTTTTTGGTCCTGTACGCCAAGTTTGGTCCGATCTAAGAAGGTCGGTCGGAACACCTTTTTGGCGGGCCTGCAACCCGCTCTAACAGGCGAATTTGTGCATGGTCCGCCGAAATCCAACTTTGGACATACGGTTGGGTTCATCTCCTCAAATCGGATCCATAGACATGTAGTTTGACGACTTGAGAGACCGTAAATACTGGCATGCATTTTGGTACGAAATGGGTCCAACGACGGACATCGTTTTGACCCGAAATTACGATTTTGCCCATGTTCTAGAATTAGACTTTTGGACTGGCGTTTGCTAGACATATTTTTTATACCTAACACGTTGTTATATTTGTTTCAACATCCGAAGCTCTTCGTGGATTTTGACTTTTGTTCTGACAATTCTGAATGTTGGATTTTGCTACAGCTCGCACCACCCTCAGGCAAGATATATTGCCTCCTTACTCTGTGATTACTTTATCTTATTTTTGCAGTTATTTATTTTCAATTTCATATATTTGTTCTATGTTTTTATATCTCTGTGTGTCCAAGTGACACTTGGGTGCAAATGACTATATCGGTCTTTTTATCTTTTATATTATTTTCTTGCATTGAGTTGGCTTAGTGACCACCCATTTGATAATGTGGTATTGGTATATCTAATACGGTCTTGACACATACTTTATCACGTATTGTGAGTCACATATAGGACACGTACTCGGGTAGTCGGCCAGCCATCGATACGCATGAGACGTACGACGATTAGGAGTAACTGCTAATAGAATTGCATGTTAGTGGACTTAGCAGTTGCTAGAGGTTTATAGGAGTCATGGATGTGACTCTACTAGGTATTTGGTGGAAAGAACAGTTTCTTGATGTATGTGCTACTTATACATTGCTATCGTACCTGAAGCTTCGCTGGAGATGTAGGTTCACCTTACTTACTGATTCACTTTGACGTTCATGGAGAGTTGTGGACGTTTTCTTTCTGATTCCCTCTGACGTTTGTCGAGCATTATGGACAGAGGCAACTAGTTCCCGAAGGAAGCGACGATGCCACTGTTATACCGCCCGAGTGACATATTTTTAGGTTGTTCTTATTTGCATATTCACTATAGTATGGTTAGGCACCCTATTGCATGCATCCCTTTATTTTTTATTATATGCCACAGTTTATATGACATGATATTATGTATCTTGTTACGTTCCTCTGAGAACCTGATGATCTCTTCAGGTGTGTGCTTTATGACTTTTCGCAGGTATTCGAGCCATGGCCATGATCTTCTTCATTTCTTTATAGATGACATATTCTTGGATCGTCATTCGCTTCGCTTGACATTTTCTCTCATTTGTATTTATTTCTGTTCATATAAACAGTTGGTAGTAGATTTGTCTCCGTCCAACATCTTGTACAATGATAACTCAAAGTTGATTTATGACATATCTTATATTTTTTCATTTTGTGGATGAGATTATATTACTCTTAGTTTACTGTATTTTACAGCTTATGTATACATACGAGGTTTCCATATATTGGAGTATACTTCGTATGTATGCAGCTGACATATCTGCGTACTTAGTCCTACGTATGTTAGGACTGGGGCGTAACATAAAAGAACAAGAGCAACTGTACCTCTGTGGTGCGGACCCTTCCGGCAGTCTTTATTAGAACAGAGTGCCACACCCGTTGAATCTCCTTCATAGGTATACCTTAGTATTTCCACTTCGGGGTTTCATTCCGTACTTTCTGTTTATCACTGCTTTGCTTGTGTAGGCGAGGCCCACATGGCCAGAAAGACTCAGGGAACTTCCCGAGGAACCTGCCCCAGAGGTGTCTCGACTGCATCTGATGAAACTAATGATTCAGAGGGTGTCTCTCTTCCTACTCCCTTTGAGTATGAGACTCGGGGCCCTTCAGAGCCATTGGCTTTGCCTCAGCGAGAAACTTTCATGGGGTCGATTAAGGACGAGTCTATAGAGATATCTGGGGTCGGTCTGGCGGTAGCCGAGGATGGGACTCCAGAATTTGTACCCCATGATGGGCTAGATGGACGTGGATACTGAAGGTATCATCCAGGATCCTTTAATCGTACCTCCTTTCTATGCCCAAAAAAGGGTTGAGGATAATCTCGACACGCCAGGAGACGAGGAGGATCATCCGATCGAAGAGCTTCCTTTGGCGAATCTCTAGGATTCGTCTCAACTACTGGTCGAAGATCCCTTGGAAGGGTTGACAGCGAAGGCTGTCGAAGCATTGGCCTGCCAAGCTGTTGAAGGGCCGGTAAAAATGACTGTCGAACTGTTGGTTGATAAGCTCATTCTAAAAGACGCCGAAGAGGCTATTGCGGAGATGCCTGATATGGTCCTTGGAGAAACGACCGAGGCGACTGGTGTAGAACAAGTTGATACAGTCGATGACGAACCAATTTCTGAGGTTCCTGTCGAGGTGGCTACCGAGATGATGGTGGATAGTGCTGCTGATGAGCCTACCGATGTAACTACCAAAAGCTCGACCAACGAGACTGGAAAGGAATTGGTCGAGAAGACCACTAACATGCCGGCTGCTGAAGTGCCGGTTGAGAAGACCACTGAGGAGTCAGCTACAGCGACCGTCGAGAAGTCGACCGCTGAGCCAGTTCAAGTGTCGGTTCACACAGCTTCAGTTGCGAAGATGGTTGAAGACCCATTGAGGGAGCCGACTGAAGAGCTAGCTATACATCAGACAGTGTTGGCTCATGCCGTCTCTGCACCATCGACGACCTTCGTTCCAGCCGTGGCATGATCTATTCCGGCTGCAATACCTAGACGCGTGTTGGCTGTTGTTGTCGTTTCAGACCTTCTATTGTGGCATCTCTTGTGACCCTAATGAGTTTGTCTGACAATACGTACTATACCAACCTTATTTTGGGCACAATTTATCATGCTTTTGTTGACACAAAATCACAGTCAACCAAATATTGATAAAATTGATAATATGATCCTTGTCATAATTCAATATGACACATCAAGATCGAACTCAGTACAAGATGAATGTCGGCTCTATCCTGCAGTTTACTCAGTTTATGAGTGTATTTTTTTTACTTTTATTGAGTCTAGATAAATGTAAACTGAGTCGCACTGAGTAGTTTCGGCCATTACCTATCTCCAAACCACAAACCAAAAGCTCCACCAAAACCAAACTAGCCCAATTAGCCCATTAGAACTATTCTGTCTTCTGGAGACAGAGTTCGGGCCGAACTCTGCCTCCACACAGAGTTTGGGCCGAATTCTGTCCCCTAAATTACAGGACCCTAATTTTTAGGGTTTGATGTTCTAGTTGTCCAACGGCCAAAAATTTGAATTCTTAACCCAGAATTCTGGCCGAATTCTGCCTGTTGCTACTAGTATAAATAGGCCTTGAATTCTCTCATTTTCATTCATCCAATCTTCTCTTCTCTATAAAGCCTTATACAAGCCTTACCCTTCTCATCTACTAGCCACAAGCTCCCTAAGCCTCAAAGTGCTCAGTGCTCTTCAGTTAGGAGTTTGTGCAAGAGTTCAAAAAGTCGCTTGGAAAATTCCAAGCATCGCCACTGCGATCTCTGTAAGAAGTTGACGTGCTCTTCTGAAGAAAGGGCACGGGGTGTAACTATAATTTCACAAATAGTAGATTTAATCCTGAGCTAGAGTTCTCAGGCCTGGACTAGTCCTCCACGAGGGAAACCAGGTTAAAATCGGCTGTGTCTGCGTATGCTTTCTCGCCCTTTATAATTTTCGCATTTACTCTGATTATTTACTGTTGGTAAAAGAGTTTAATTTTTAATTGGATATTTTTGTCATAAATTCTATTCACCCCCCTCTAGAGTTGCCTACTTGTTCTTTAATTGGTATCAGAGATCTGTTCTCTCAACAAGGACTAATATCCTAGAGCTGATCCATGGCAACCATACAACCCATGTTTTTCAATCATGGTAAAGGGCAGTCCACTCATAGGCCACCCCTATTTGATGGAACAAACTACACCTATTGGAAAATAAGGATGAGTTTTTATCTCAAGTCTCTAGACTTCGACCTATGGACCATTGTTACCGATGGTTACAAAAAGCCCGCCAGGATAGTTGTCAATGGTGATCTCGTCGAGAAACCCAACGACAAATATTCTGACGAGGAAAAAAAATAGGCGAGTCTAGACGCTAGAGCTAATAATGCTTTATTTTGTGCAATAGACAGGAATGAGTTTAACAGGGTTTCGACATGCACCACCTCGCACGAAGTATGGAGACTTCTAGAGGTAACGCATGAAGGAACCACCCAAGTCAAGGAGTCGAAAATCAGTCGTCTCACTCAAGAATATGAGGCGTTCAAGATGAAGCCTAATGAGACGATCACACGAATGTTTACAAGATTCCTCGATGTCATCAACCCCTTGTTATCTCTCGGCAAATAATATACAAATCACGAGAAGATCCGCAAGTTACTTAGAGGGCTACCGAAGATTTGGAACCCCAAGGTAACAGCTATCATAGAAGGCAATGATCTCACCACAATGTCTATGGAGACCTTGATGGAAAAGTTGATGACTCACGAGCTTGACCTCAAAGACTTCGAAGAACCTGCTCCAAAGGTAAAAGAGATTGCCCTAAAAGCTCATCGCCGAAGAGCTGGTCCTGAGGAGACTGATGACAACAATTCTGAAGGTGATGATCAAGCTATTCTAGTCCAAAATTTCAAGAAATTCCTTCGCTTCAATCGAAGAAAGAAGGAACACCAAGAAGATGACAAGGAAGAACCAACGTGCTACGGCTGCAAGAAGACTGGACAAGTCCGAAAAGACTATCCATTCGCAAAGAAAAGCAACTGATATGAGAAGCCCTATAAGAAGTCTTCATCAAGAAAATATGCCAACACTAGCATTTGGCATGAAAGCGAAGCTAGTGACTCCGAGGAAGAAAAGGACTCCCCTCAAGACACCGCCAATGTATGTCTAATGGCAACATCCGATAAGGTAACTAGCGAAACTCTAGATGACTTCACTTTTGATGAACTTAGCGATGCGTTCATTGATTTACTAAATGACCACAAGAAAGTCTTTAGTAAATATAAGCATGCCAAAGAGAAGATCAAAAGCTATGAAGTCGAGATTCAAAAACTCTCTTCTTTGCTTGATAATGTTAGAGAAACTCCACCCATGGAAGCCACTAATGAGGTATCTAAGCTTAAGTTAAGCCTACATGATGTCGAAGCACGTATTGAAAAGCAAACATGTGAGATCACAGCACTTAACACTGAGCTTACTGAAGAAAAGAATAGACACAAGATCTCTATTGCTAAAATTGATGGTTTGAATGCTAAGTATAATGAACTGCATGCTGCCTCTAAGAAATTAGAGATTAGATTGGAAAAACAGGTTGCTCAACCTCAAATCCAATCACACAAGACATGCACAAAGCACAAGACTACTCAAAATAGTCAAACAAGTCATCCACATGCAGCACGTAAACATGCTTACATGTACACGCACTTCCATACAGCACACAAACCACATGCACATAGAAATTATTCTCATAACTATCATTCCACTGCTACACACAATCACCATGCTGCACATAGACGTAACCATCACCATATTGCACATAAACATACACTACCAAAATAAGTCATATCAGCAATGAAATTAGTGACACCGACTTAAAACGTCGCTAATATTTTTGGATTTAGCGACTCCAAAAGTATGCATCACAATACGTCGCTGATAGTGACAAACAGCGACATATTACGACTACCTTTAGTGTAATTAAAACCAACGTCGTTGATTTGTCAGAAAACGTTGCTAGTTTTATTAGTTCAGCGACGTTTAGCGTCACAAAGATTAAGACGTCGCAGAATATTAAAGGAAGGACGATGCTTTGCGAGGTATTTACGGACGTCGCTAACTTCCGCTAAATAGGGTTTTCTCGGTTCGACTTTTCATTTCTCCCTCTCCCTAAATTTTTTGTTCCTGCCCCTCTACCCCGACCTCGACGACAGCCCAACCCCCTTCCCTCCGGCGCCGTCATCCTCCTCCTCCATCGCGAGCCCCTTCTCCTCCCTCCGGCGAGCCCCTTCTTCTTCTCCTCCTCCACTGCGAGCCCCTTCTCCTCCTCCACCGTGAGATCCTCCTCCTTCTCCTCCTCCACCACCGCGAAGAGACTGAAGGTAAACCCTAACCCTAAATGAGGTATTTTTGTGTCCAAAATGGACACGGAGACACATTACGACCATGTGTTCACTGATACAGTGTGTTCGTGAGGTTTTGGACACTTTGTGTCCATTTGTTGGACACGTGGACACCTCCAAGCTTGCATATATATGTATTTCACGTCTGTACTCTTAATCCCCTCCTCCTCCACCATCGAACTTGTCCTTCTCCTCCTCCTCCACCACCGCGAGGAGACTGAAGGTAAACCGTAACCCTAATTGAGGTGTTTTTTGTGTCCAAAATGGACACGGAGATACATTACGACCATGTGTTCACTGATACAGTGTGTTCGTGAGGTTTTGGACACTTTGTGTCCATTTGTTGGACACGTGGACACCCCCAAGCATGCATATATATGTATTTCACCTCTGTACACTTAAACCCCTACATACACTTGTGTATTTTCGTATTAATTTGGATTTGCATATTGGGTTTGGGTTTCGATATAGTGTTTGATACATTGTTTTACCTTGCAACATTCCCACACTTATTTTAGACAACAAGTATATGAACCAATTAGTCAACATCTATTTGTTGAAGTATGGTACTCCATTCTTCGTAAGTTCTAGCTATATATGTCTCAAGATCCAATACTCGAAAATCCCAAGAAGAAGAAGAAGAAAAGAATAAAATGACATCGCTCAATACCCTATGACAACTCTTTGTAGAATTGTGTTAAAGTATGAGTTCTACAGTATGAGTTCTACAGTATGGTTCTCTTTGTAGAATAAAATGACATCACTCAACCCTATTGATCCTCCATACAAGTCTTCCTTCATCTATTGTCTTAAAGTGTGAGTTCTACAGTATGGTTCTTTTTGTAGAATTGTGTCTTATTTTAGACAACAAGGGTTTCCTATTTTTATAGGTAACATGGCAACATGTGTAAGGGAACATATAGGTGTGTGTTTGTGTTTGAAAAGGAGTGTCACAAGAGTAAGACGTGAGCATGTGTTAGTATTTTGAGCTGTGAGAGTGTTTGTTCTATTGAGGTTAGTACCAACTGGAAAGTTAGGTTAAAAGAACCTGGGAACTATGGTGTGGTTGTATACATCATGTATATGTATGTGTGTATCTAGTGGGAGAAAGGGGGAGGGTTAACTAGTACCAGGTATTTGGAGAGGAGGGAGAGTTTATACTAGTATATATAGACTAATATCCTAAAACTTGACTTATACAACTTAGAAATGGCTAGTTTGACCAAGTTGGACTAGTTTAGCTTAGAGTTAACTCGGTTGGACTATACATAATATATAGACTAATATCCTAAAACTTGACTTCTATAACTCAGCCTATATGAAATATTGTTGACACGGGTGATATACCGCCACCATAATCTCTGACCACTGCACGCACAAATACACAAAAGAAAAGTTAGCAATGTGAAAAGAAGATGATAGATAATCTCTGACCATTTAACGTAAAATGTCATGTGTACATATACTGCGGAAAGTGTAGACCGCATGAACTGATAATTGCATATCATTCACTACCTTGATGTATCTATCTTACAGAATTATGGAGCTGAATTACTATCTGCGGAATCGTACTTGGATCTACAACCGTCATCCTGATGACATGTACGGTGTGCGGGATGAATTCATAGAGGGTGTACACCAGTTCCTGCAGTTTGCCAAGGCATTCCCTCAGTACATGGACGGTACCAAAATTAAGTATCCGTGTGTGAGATATCGCAACTTAAAATATCATCCAGAAGTGGATGTCATGTATCATTTATACTCGAAGGGTTTCATGCCAAATTACTATCAGTGGAGCGAGCACGGAGAACTTGTATCTTTAGCATCGTAGTACGAGCCTTATGTGGATGTCCACAACAACGCTTCTTACGACGATGGGTTGGTGAACATGGTTTTCGATGCGGCCGAGCCTAGTTTCGATCCGGATGATCATGATGCACCTGAGGAGGCACCTAACCCCGATGCTGCATAGTTCATGGAGTTGCTGGAGAATGCAAGGACTCCATTATATTCTGGTTGTGAGGATCATTCACCGTTGGAGGTGGTTACAAGATTGTTGAGCATCAAGTTCGATTTTAACATGTCGTAAGATTGCTACAACCGTCTTATGGAGTTGCTTATAGAAATATCGCCTGAGGGTGAGAAGTTGCCTAAAGACTTCTACCGATCTAAGAGGATGGTTAGATCGCTCTGGATGGGATACAAAAAAATCGATGCCTGTCACAACGGGTGCATGATGTACTACAAAGACGCCAAGGATGAAGATGCCTGCAGATTTTATGGTGTCGATCGCTACAAGGCATGTGGTAGAGGAAAGTCTGTCGGTGCCAGGAAGCCTACCTCTTTGATGCACTACTTGCCGTTGACGCCGCGGTTGCAGTGGTTGTTTATGGTGAAGGAAACTGCAGAAAACATGAGTTGGCATAAGCGGGAACATACCGAAGGAGTGTTGGATCACCCATCTGATGGAGAAGCATGGAAGCACTTTGATCGAGAGTATCCAGATTTTGCTTCTGATTCGCGTAATGTCAGATTGGGTCTGTGCTCCGACGGTTTTACCCCATTTGGACTTTCGAGATCCCAGTATTCGTGTTCGCCTGTGATCGTCACCCTGTACAATCTATCGCCTTGGATGTGTATGAAGACTCCGTATATGTTTCTCACCGTTATTATCCCGGGCCCGAACAATCCGAAAAGGAACATCGGTGTGTATTTACAACCGTTGATTGATGAGTTGAATCAGCTGTGGGAAGTAGGTTCCAACACGTACGATGTATCTAGAAAACAAAATTTTCGGATGCGGGCAACACTTATGTGGACCATCAATGACTTTTCGGCCTATGGAATATTATCTGGATGGAGCACGTATGGTCGTCTTTCATGTCCGTATTGCATGGACAACATTAAGGCTTTCCGTTTAAAACACGGAGGCAAACCGTGCTTCTTCGATTGTCATCGATAATTCCTACCGAAGGATCATCCGTACCGGAGGAACAGGAATGCTTTTCGTGCTGGCGTTGTGGAGAAGGCTAATCCCCCGCCAAGGTGGACCGGATACACAATATGGGAAGAGGTAAAAGATTTACCAAGAGCTATTGAGAAGCCTGCTACGGGCTACAAGTGTGACGGATTTGGTCGCACTCATAACTGGACGAAGAGGAGTATATTCTGGGATCTTCCATACTGGAGCACCAATCTGATTAGACATAACCTTGATGTCATGCATATCGAGAAGAATGTGTTTGACAACATAATTAATACTGTAATGGACGTGAAGGAGAAGACGAAAGACAATCCAAAGGCTAGATTGGACTTGGAAGAAATATGTAGACGTCCTGCATTGCATTTGATAGAGGACGGGAATGGGAAGTTGAAGCAGCCTAAGGCAATTTTCTCACTGGAGAAGGAGGATAAAGTGATGCTTTGTAAGTGGATTCAAGGTCTGAAATTTCCAGATGGGTATGTTTCGAACTTGAGAAGATGCGTCGACCTCAAGGAGAACAAACTGACAGGTATGAAGAGCCATGATTGTCACGTATTCATGGAGCGGTTAATTTCGATTGCATTTCGGGAATTCTTACCGCAGGCAGTTTAGGATCCATTGACGGAGCTTAGCATATTCTTCAGGGACCTTTGTTCTAAGAAATTGCTCGTTGATTGTCTAGAAAAGCAAGAAAAGGAAATTGCGGTAACACTGTGCAAGCTAGAGAGGTTGTTCCCTCCTGGATTCTTCGACTCTATGGAGCATTTGCCGATTCAACTTTACTACGAGGCATGTGTTGGTGGACCCGTCGAATATCGATGGATGTACCCGTTCGAGCGACATTTGAATCGCCTAAAAAGTAAGGTGAAAAATAAGGCTCGGGTCGAGGGTTCTATTTGTGAAGCCTATATTCTCGAGGAGATTACAAATTTCTGCTCCTCCTATTTCAAACCTCATGTTGCTACGAATAGAACAAGGGCTCCGAGAAACGACGACGGATATGGAGAATTTAATGATGGAATACTGAAAGTATTCAATGCGTCCGGAAAGCCTTCGGGGAAAATAAAGAAGAAATATTTGAATGACGAAGAGCTAAGGACTGCTCAGTTGTATGTATTACTCAATTGCGACGAAGATGAAGTGGAGAAGCTAGAGGGGTAAGTAACTCAGGATGATGAGTTTATGTCATCTCAATATAATAGTATAAGCTAATATTATTGTACTAATCGGCGGTTGCTTCGTTGTTTTCCAGCACATATAATGATGAGTTGAGGCTGGTTAGACCCTACCTAACAAACGAAGCATTAGAACAAGAAATGAGACGTCATTTTTCTTCTTGGTTGAGCCAATATGTAAGTAGCTCGGTAATTACTGGCCTCTTCTAATGCAACTGTGCAATAAATAACTTATTATCGCTTCTTTGATATTCAGGTCGATCGTCTAATTTCATCCGAGATTGAATTAATTAGACTCTTGCCAAGGGACCAATTACTTTTGTTAAAATATGGCCAAGTTACTGTGTCAATGGATTTCGGTTCAAGTTGACAAATGCTCCGATCAGAGACAGCTTTCTGGATCTTGATTCCACGAAAAATAGTTGTTTGTGTATCAAGTCTTCGAACTACAAAGAGTCGATCTAGGAAATGATTTCTTTGGCATCTTGTAAGAGATTGTGGAGTTGTCATATAATAATGGCAGAGAACCTGCAAAGATCGTGTTGTTCAAGTGTGAATGGTTCGATCCGATTGAAAATTAAGGTTAGAAAATTGACAAGCATGGTCTTGTGGATATAAACTACAAGCGTAGATATCAAGGCTACGAACCGTTTGTCCTAGCAACTCAGGCTCAGCTTGTGTACTTCACAGCTTATCCGAGACGGGGAGCAACGAAGTCTGACTGGTGGACAGTATGCAAGACTAAAGCCAGAGATACTTTTGATGTTGACAAAAAAGCTCACCAGGAGGACGAGCTACCTCTTGTAACCAATATTGTCGATGTGGACTCTACGGAAGTTACGCATTACACGACACATAGTGTAGAAGATGTAGAATTATCCAAAGAGGAAGACAAAGCCGACGAAGGCGAAGATAAAAGTGAAGATGAGGTGGAAGAGGAAGATGAGGTCGAGGAAGACGAACAAGATGATTATTCTGAAGATGATTGAGAGAGATATACTTATCTGAACTTAGATGTTTCTTCTAGAATATATTATCTGGACTTAGATGTTTATTGTAGAATGTATCATTATATGTTGTCTTGGTTATTATCTTGTCTTTGTTGTACTTTCATATTTCTAGTCTCTATTATTTGTTGTACTTTCATATTTCTAGTCTCTATTATTTGTTGTACTTTCATATTTCTAGTCTCTATTATTTGTTGTATTATTATATACTATTATCAGGTATGGCAGGTCGTCGCGGAGCATTCCGAGGGAGACAAAGAGGTCGCTCTCCTCCGGTACTTCCTACAGGTACCGCTAGAGGATGGAGTTTTCCTTCAGTACCTCATTCTGGTACCGGCTCTGGATCCTCGTCGCTGATTACTCCTCCATATCGGACAGTAGGTGGGCCTGCTGGGACGACGTCACGTGGCATATCTCCTGGGACGAGTAGTTCCAGGCCTGTTGAGAGTGCTCGTCCGTCTAGCGTTCCTACTGCTGATACGATAATGGAGACGGATGAGCAGATGGCGGAGGCTGCGACGACGGCTGAGGCGGCGGCGCCGACGGCCGACCAGCATCATGCAGATGATACGTGCGCACCTCCGGAGGAGAGGAGGACGGAGATCTGGGCCGACGGTACAAAGTAGGTATTTTGGTTTATAATTTTTTTCTTTCTGTTTTTATCATAAATTAACTTTTTTTTCATGAATATAATATGTTTGTATAGATATCGTCCCCCAGAGGTACAGAGATGTCTAGGCCACATGCTGGGGCATAATTATGGTGGTGCTTGGATTAACTACTCTGATGCTCCGGACGAGAGGAAGGCCTTCTGGTTTGCGTGCTTCAAGGTTAAAATATATTTGCTTTTAACATGAATCATATAATTTTTGTATATTATATATAACTGATAAATATTTGGTTTGCACTCTTCTAGGATATGTTTTTCTATCTACCGTACCGGGCCGAGCAGATCGATGGGATATTTCCTGCCGTCGCTGCCAAGCTGATCCGCAACAATATCAATGATCAGAAGGATCGTGATCGTGCCGAAAAGTCGATCCAAGGTTGGATCACCCCTGATCAGTGGAATGTGATGAAGGCTCGATTCGAGGAGCCAAGGTACAAGGAGAAGTCGGAGAAGGCCAAGGCGGCTAGGCAACATGCCTCGAAGTGGTGCAGTGGGTCGATTCCGATGACGAAACATTTCTGTCGTCTGGTATGTCTTCCTCTTTTATAAATATTATTTTAATACAAAATTGATAAATTATTACTAAGATAATATATTTAATTACAGGTAAGGAAGGTCGGTAACGCCGACATGGTGACTGTCTTCCTGGCCACCCATCATCGCGGCGGTGACCTTATTGACGAGAGGGCCGAGCAGACTTATGTAAGTATTACAATACGTTATCTTAATTTAATACTTCGTGTCAATTTTAATATAACTTAGTAAATATGATACAAATAAATATTCATGTAGTTAGTAATAATAAGTACATTTAGAAATTAGAAATAATAAGTACATTAATTATAAATTAGTAATAATAAGTACATTAATTAGAAATTAGAAGTTAGTAATAATAAGTACTTTCTAGGCCGAGTATCAGAGGCTGCGGGAACGGGCGGCTGCTAGTGCACCTGATGTAGGAGAGGCAGATACTTCCTCGCAGCACACTCAAGCTCCGTCGGCGAACGAGCTGTGGATAGCCGCCGCTGGTGGACTCCGTAGGGGTACGTACTACGGTACGGGATCCTATGGCGCCCTAGTTGCGATCCAGTCCTCTAGGACATCTCCTGCTAGTGTGTATGGTCCACAGCCGTCCCAGGAGTCTGCCCGAGTCCACCAGATGATGGAGTCTCTCCGTGACGACCTACTACGACAGATCGAGGAGCAGTATCAGCACCCTACGGAGGATCCTGCGCTGCTAGCACGATTGGAAGCACTCGACCACGACATTATGGACCTCAGGGAGATGACTGAGAGGACAGAGCGCACCGTTGGAGGGTTAGAGCGCACAGTGACAGAGCTGCAGACAGTACAGGTGACCATGGCCGAGAGGATGAGATTGGCACAGGAATCGATGGTCCAGAGCAGTGATAGAATATTATCTATCATGGATTCATACCACCAGCGACTTACAGCGTTGGAGCATGCTGGTCCTTCGGGTGCGCCTTCATCGTCGTCGACTCCGCCGCCTCTACCGCCTTCTTCTTCGACACCGACTCTACCGACGTCACTGCCTCCTCCATCGGTGTCGATTTCACTTGAGGAGTATGAGTTGTTCTTATCCCTTCGTCACGGCGGTGCCCACCTGCACCAGATTCCTAGTAGTCCTAGTTAGGACTGTTTCTTTATATTTGTTTCATTCTTTATTTGTGACTTGGATATTTGTTGGTTGTGTAGATTTGGATATTTGGATCCTATTCTATTTGTTGGTTATGTGTAGACTTTGGTTATTTGGTTGTAGACTTTGTTATTTGGTGTAGAATTGGTTATTTGGATACTTGGTTATTTGGATATTTGGTTAGTTGTTGTGTGATTGTTGCAAACTTGCTTATAGGGACTGAAATCTGTGTACAGTGAGAAATGGACATTCTGAGAACTGGGCATTGTGTGATTGTTGTAGACTTGGTTATAGGGACTGAAACCTGTGTACAATAAGAAATGGACATTCTGTGATTGTTTGGATCCTATTCTACAGTGAGAAATGGTTAGCTTTTTAAACTGCAGGGAGAAATGGACATTCTGTATTTTATTTTTTTTGCAGATTTAGCGACGTTTACCGACGTCCTCTGACGTAATTTTGCGACGGTAAACGTCGGTAGATAAGCGATATTATCCAGTTTATCGACGTTTAGCGACGTCAATATATGTCGAAGGACGTCGGTAAACGTCGGTAAACGTCGCTAATCATCCCCAGGAATTCTCAGGATTTACCGACGTTTAGCGACTTTGATCAGGTCACTAAACCACCGACGAGTCGACAGTAATTCGTCGGTAAATTTACCAACGCATAACGACACTACATATTACGTCACAAAGCCACCGACGACACGATGGTAGACGTCGGCATTATACCGATGTATAATTACGCCAGCAAACGTCGGTAATTGTGACGTTTGGCGACGTTTAGATGATCAGCGACTAACATTTCCGCGACCAGCCAGAAACGTCGGTAATTTCGTCGCTAAATATTGTTAGCGACGAATATTGTCGTTTTAGCGACGTTTTTAGGCGTCACTAAAATGACTTATTCTGGTAGCGATTACCATCACTATGCTGAATATAGACATAACTATCATCTTGCTGCCATGTATAGTCACTATCCTGCTTTTCCACACAACTCTAACCATGCTACATATAGACATCATCAACATGCTCCCAATACAAAGAGGCATGCTACTTGCACCTACTGTAGATTACATGGACACATGTCACCACAATGTAGAATTAGGAGATTAGTATATATAAACCTTTATGCATGGGTGCCAAAGACTAACATTTCAGGACCCACAAGAACTTGGGTACCAAAGGTCACATCTACTCTTGATGTAGGTGGACCTTCCCTCCTCAAATAAAAGCAAGTAGATTCTCGATAGTGGCTGCTTGACGGGAGACGCAAATCTTTTTGCATCACTATCGATGAAGAGGGACGGGTATGTATCCTTCGGTAACATCTTAAAAGGATACATCATATGTAATGGTACTTTTGTTCATCCTCCTTCTCCTATAATAAAGGATGTCTACCTAGTGACCGAGTTAAAGCATAACCTGCTCAGCATAAGTCACCTTGCTTATCATGGATATGATATTAACTTTGGACAAAATAAATGCTATATTTATGATTGGTCAACGGAAGAAATCGCTTTTGAAGGGATAAGAGAGGATAACATTTATATTTTCTATCTATCTAGAGATACTAACAATGCAGGGAGATGCCTCTACGCCCACAAGGATGAGAGATTATTGTGCCACCAGTGTCTTGGTCATGCCAATATGGATACTATATCCAGGCTATCGACAAAGAATCTAGTAAGAGGCTTGCCCAATATTACATTCACAAAGGACATGGTATGTGTCGAATGTGAGTTGAATATGACAACCAAGTCCTCATTTCATTCCATAAACACTGTAAGTACTGCTAGACCCTTGCAATTACTTCACATGGACTTATTTGGTCCTAGTAGAGTAGCCAGTCTTGGTGGAAAGCTCTACGCTTTTGTTATAGTAGATAATTTTTCTAGATTCACTTGGGTTTTCTTTCTTTCAAACAAAAACGATGCAATTTATGTTTTCAAAATTTTTGCTAAAAAGGTTCAAAACGAAAGAGGCTATATGATTACTCGAATCCGAAGTGATCATGGAGGCAAATTCGAAAATACTGATTTTGAAAATTTTTGTGACTCAAATGGTTTTGATATGAGTTTTTTTGTCCTAGAACTCCTCAACAAAATGGTGTTGTGGAGCGGAAGAATAGGACTCTTGGTGATATGGCTAGAGTTATGTTGAATAAATTTTCACTTCCGAAATATTTTTGGGCTGAAGCTATCAGTACAGCGGGCCATATTTTAAATAGGGTGCTTATTCGACCTATTACGAAGAAAACACCCTATGAGCTTTGGTTTGGAAGAACTCCAAACGTTTCTTATTTCAGAGTATTCGGTTGTCGCTGCTTTATCCTCAATACCAAAGACAACTTAGGCAAATTTGATGCCAAAGCTGACGATGGTATTTTCCTTGGATATGCTGCCAAGAGCAAGGGATATAGAGTGTTCAACAAACACTCATTGATTATTGAAGAGTCTACTAATATGACTTTTGAGGAGGATAATAGTACAGCCGCTATTCCTGACGATGATGTTGAGCCATCAACTTCTATGCCGATAAATACCACCACTGAAACCAATGCTCTGGAAGGCTTGCCGAAGAAATTCGCATTCAAGCCATCACATCCAGAAAACTTGGTTATAGGTGAGGTATCACGCGGAGTAAGTACTCGATCATCGTTAAGAGACTCCATTGCTAGCACTGCCTTTATTTCCCAAATTGAGCCTAAAACTATTTTAGAAGCTTTTTAATGATGAGTTTTGGCTTTCTGCCATACAAGAAGAACTCAACCAATTCAAGAGGAGCCAGGTCTGGGAACTTGTTCCTAGGCTAGCTAATCATTCGATTATTGGTACGAAATAGGTTTTTCGTAACAAAGTAAATGAAGATGGTTCAGCTACACGCAACAAAGCTCGTCTAGTAGCTCAAGGATACAACCAAGAGGAAGGTATCGACTATAATGAGACGAATGCTCCTGTTGCAAGACTAGAATTAATTCGGATGCTTTATGCATTTGCTAATTTTCAAAATTTTAAATTGTTTCAAATGGATGTCAAAAGTGCTTTTCTGAATGGATTTATTAAGGAGGAAGTTTTTGAAAAACAACCCCCTGGTTTTGAAAATCATAAATTTCTCGACCATGTTATAAACTCAAAAAAGTGCTATATGGCCTCAAACAAGTCCCTAGAGCTTGGTAGGAACGCCTATGCAATTTCTTGCTAGATAAAGGTTTTTCAAAAAGAAAAATTGATACTACACTGTTTATCAAAAGTTTTCAAAACACTATTCTTTTAGTGCAAATTTATGTAGATGATATCAAATTGGGTTCTACTAATGAAAATCTTTGCCAAGATTTCGCTAAGTGTATGCAGAACGAATTTGAGATGAGCATGATGGGGGAGCTCACCTACTTCCTTAGATTGCAAGTCAAACAAACTTCACAAGGAACTTTCATCAGCCAGTCAAAATACACAAAGGATATGCTGAAGAAGTTTGATCTTGACAACGTCAAACCAATCAGCACCCCTATGGCTACTTGGACCAAGCTGGAACCAGATGAAAACGGCAAACCTGTCGACCAACGTAAGTATCGAGGTATGATTGGTAGTTTACTTTATTTAACTGCTAGTCGTCCCGATATCATGTTTAGTGTTTGTCTATGTGCTCGCTATCAAGCCAGTCCTAAGGAATCACACATGTCCGCCGTTAAGCGTATCTTTCGATACCTTAAGGGTACCGTTACAGTGGGCTTATGGTATCCCAAATCCATATCCTTTAACCTTATTGGTTATTCGGATGCTGATTTTGCAGGATGCAAAGTCGACCGTAAAAGTACAAGTGGCACGTGTCATTTATTAGGCAAGGCTCTAGTCTCTTGGTTTAGCAATAAGCATAATTCTGTCGCACTATCCATACAGAAGCTGAATATAACGCAGCTGGTCGTTGTTGTGCACAAATTCTGTGGATGAAGCAAACCCTTGCAGACTACAACCTTTCTTTTATGCACATTCCTATATTCTGTGATAACACTAGTGCCATCAACCTTACTAAGAACCCTATATGTCACTCACGCACGAAACACATTGAAATACGTCACCACTTTTTGCGTGATCACCAGCAAAATTGTACTATAAACTTAGAATTTATTGACACTGATCATCAGCTGGCAGATTTCTTTACTAAACCACTATCCGAAGAGCGTTTCAACTTTTTTTATCGTCAACTAGGAATTTTGGACGAAGGAGTTATTCATTAAAGTAACCTGCATAAATATCGATTATGTCTTGGTTCTTTATGATGAATTTGCTATGGGTACAAGCCGAAAGGGTCCTTCTGACAACAAGGCGTAAAAGCCTAAACGACAGGTGCACTAGTCCTCAGGACTACCGCTAGCTGGGATTCGGCCCCTGCAGCTACCCCATGGCAATTTCACCATACTGAATTGTGGCATAACTCCTTGTTTATTACATGGTATACTTTTATTTATAACTTGCTCAATTCAAATTTTTTAACTTCAGTTTTATTCTTTTGATTCAGCTTTCACTTTTTGCAATTCTCTACTTGAATTTCTTATTTTTGCATATTCATATTTCTATTACTTCATGCCTCTTTATCTCATTAATCTTTTCAACTTCTTTTCAGCCTGATTGCTATTCTGGCCCTAGAACCCAGAATTCGGGCCAAACTCTGCCTAACACAGAGTTCGGGCCGAATTCGGTCTGGCCATTCCAGAACCTCAGTCGGGCTCAGCCGCTGATCTGAGATTGATCTAATGGTCCACAATACATCCGACCATTTGAACCCCTCATATTATTACCGGGTTCTTCCTTTCTCTCTCCTCCATTGCCTCCTCCAAAACTCCTCCAAACCCTTTCTCTTCAAACACTAACCCTAGTTCTCTTATTCTAGTGCATATTTCTTCTCCAAATTCAAGGAGAAGGTCTCTTGCATCATTCTCTTCCATCCTTCATCATCCTTTTAAGGTATAATTTCTCTTTTCTTTCCATCTCAATTTTATTATTTTCTTCATTACTCATGGCTCCTAAGTTGTTTAATAGAGAAAAGAGGTTTTAAACCGAGGGTGTGTCCTCTTCGAATCCTCCTCCTCGTAATGAACAACCGGTTCAACAACCTATTCCGGTTCGACAACCTATTCAACAACCAATTCATCCGTTGTTCAATCCACCTCGTCCTATTGACCCCAACATATATGATGATTGAATATTTGTATCATTGGAAGCCTCAAACGAGTGGTTCAATGATTTTCGATCTCGTCCCGTGTGTGCGGGTTATCCTATTAACTTCACCATATTTTTTCGGTATAACTCCCTATTTCATGATTTGTGTCTTGATGAACTTGTCACTACAAATTCACTTATTTATTTAAATGCCATTCAAATATTTTATTGCAATCTTACTCATGATGATACACGTTTATATTCACGTGTTGCTGGCATTGACATATCATTTGATGACTTTGATCTTACAGAATATCTTGAAATTCCGGAGCCTAACTCATGGGAGAAACTTGTTGATGCTCACAAGTTTCAATTCTCCGATGGGTCGTCCGTAGAAAGCTTCAAGGACGATTTGTGTACCCTAAACACATGTCTACGCAAGCTTCTTGCCAAATTTCTAAACCCCTACTTCTATGAGCTTCATCGTATTGTCTTTTCCACGATTCTGCCCAAAGCGGGATCGACTGATGAGTTTTCATATTTTGAGATTTCTGCTATGTATCACCTATATTTTTATATCCCTTTTAATCTTCCACGTACCATGATGGACTGGATGATAAATGCTAGAAAGAGGCCACGATCTTTGGTTTATGCTCTCTATCTTCCTATGATTTTTTGTGCTTTTCATATCCCACTTGATGAGTGCCAATTCCTTCCTGCCTCTGCCTTCCTATCTAAGGCACCACGGCTTCAGGCAGCTGTCGGTTCACCTGCTGAGTTCGAGCACTCTGACGCTCAGGATGACGCACCTACTCTTGGGCAGCCTGTGCCCCCTCCACCTGCTACTCTTGAGTCGATTCAGACTATGCTTCGCGATCGATTCATGTTAGAGGATGATCGTTGGACCCAGCTTGACTACCGTACCACCCTGTAGATGAGTGCCATCAGCAACTCACTGCATGACGTTCGGCATTCTATGTCTCGGCATCCTTCTATGCCTATTCCTATGGAGAGGGATCCTGCTCGCGACGGATGCCGTATCGATGACCCTTGGGTTATACGCTATCTGGTTCCGGATGTGGCTTTTGTGGATCCTCGTCGTTTATTCACTGATCCATCTGACGACGCTGGACCTTCACGAGCTCCGTGATGGATGTGGTCTCCTACTTGATGCTGCTGCTGAGGATCTTTTGTTTACTTTTTATGTACTATGGCTTTCTAGTTTATGTAGTTGCTTTTTATTAGACCTCTCTATTATTTGTGACCCTTGAGACACTTTATGCAATTTATTATTACTTTGGTGTGCTTGCCAGTTATTTTCCTTTATAAATTCTTTGGTTGTTTGTGTTTGATAAATGACAAAAGGGGGAGAATTATTTGATATTCACATTATCATATCATATTGTGTATCTATTCTTTGGGAAAGATTGTATTTATTAGGACAAAAGGAACGTTGGCTTACAATGAAGCAATGTTTACGGGGGAGCTATTGCTAGCTCTACACTGATTACGGGGGAGCTACTGCTTTTATAAATGTGTCCACGTATGAACATTGAATATACAAATATTATTTTGTCAATTATCAATATGGGGGAGATCGTTGACACAAAATCACAGTCAACCAAATATTGATAAAATTGACAATATGATACTTGTCATAATTTAATATGACACATCAAGATCGAACTCAGTACAAGACGGATGTCGGCTCTATCTTGTAGTTTACTCAGTTTACGAGTCTGTATTTTTACTTTTATTAAGTCTATATAAATGTAAACTGAGTCGCACTGAGTAGTTTGGGCCTTTACCTATCTCCAAACCACAAACCAAAAGCTCCACCAAAACCAAACTAGCCCAATTAGCCCATTAGAACTGTTCTGTCTTCTGGAGACAGAGTTCGGGCCGAACTCTGCCTCCACACAGAGTTCGGGCCGAATTCTGTCCCCTAAATTACAGGACCCTAATTTTTAGGGTTTGCTGTATGCTAGTTGTCCAACGGCCAAAAATTTGAATTCTTGACCCAAAATTCTGGCCAAATTCTGTCTATTGCTACTAGTATAAATAGGCCATAAATTCTCTCATTTTCATTCATCCAATTTTGTCTTCTCTTCTTTCTAAAGCCTTATACAAGCCTTACCCTTCTCATCTACTAGCCACAAGCTTCCCGCCTCAAAGTGCTCAGTGCTCTTCAGTTAGGAGTTTGTGCAAGAGTTCAAAAAGTCGCTTGGAAAATTCCAAGCATCGCCACTGCGATCTCTGTAAGAACTTGACGTGCTCTTCTGAAGAAAAGGCACGGGGTGTAACTACTATTTCACAAATAGTGGATTTAATCCTGAGCTAGAGTTCTCAGGCCTGGACTAGTCCTCCACGAGGAAAACCAGGTTAAAATTGGTTGTGTTTGCGTATGCTTTCTCGCTCTTTATAATTTCTACATTTACTCTGATTATTTACTGTTGGTGAAAGAGTTTAATTTTTAATTGGATATTTTTGTCATAAACTCTATTCACCCCCTCTAGATTTGCCTTCTTGTTCTTCAGCTTTGACGCACGACATAGAGGGCATCTTGCGGGACAACCAATCGCTTAGACGGGCCCGGTCTATATTAGGGGCCCAATTAGTAGCATTGCGCGACTATCCAGAGTATAAGACGAAGGCGGATGCGATAGAGGATCTGCTGGCAGAATTGGAAGCCACTGCCTTAGAGCTTCAAAATCTTGAGCGTGGTCTTTCGACCTTGGCTACTGCAGAGCTAGAGAAAATGGCCTATGAATTTTTTCAGCGCGATCAAAAATGTTAGGCCTTGACTGACAGACTTGCCGAGGTTGAGGCCAAAATTAAAGCAGTGACCGACGTCGAACAGGTTCAGGTCTACTGTCGCACAGCTTCGGAGGAACAGTATGAGGCCCTCCGGGAGCAGATCCAGAAGTTAGAAGAGACTTTGGCTCTCGTTGAGAGTGAGTTGGAGAAGTCGAAGGACCTGCAGGAGGTCCTTCGCCAATGCTCCGAGACCCGGTCTTGGGAGAGGAAAAGTATTGGCATTTGACATGCGGAGCTGGCCCTTGCGTGCCAAAACCTATCCCAGCTCGAGGACGAAGCCAAATGATGTCAAGAGGCAGAGAGTCAAGCCAAAGCACTGGTTAGGCCCTACGTTGCTCTTTTGAGGAGTCGACTAGAAGAACTCCTACATCGCTCTTCTCAATGATGTCCTTCTTTTGTCTTTTTGTCGCTCGCTTTTTGAAAGACTCTTTTGTAGCAGAAGAAAGAAAAACCTTTACATTTTATAAATAAAAATTTTGGCTTTGTTTCTCTGCTTATCTTTTTGTTGTATATTTACTTGTACAAGAGTGAGAATTCCCTCAGAGGTAGTATGACGTGAGGGGATGGAGATAACTCCGCTGGGGATAGAGTGTCTTACTTTGAGGTTATATGGACATAGTACACAAAATTTTTGGTAGTAGGATCTTCCTTACTCAAAGGTAATATGGACATGGCAAGGATAGACTCTACGGGTGTATAGAACGACTCAGAGGTGTTATGGACGTGAAAGGTTTATAGATAATTATGACAATCGCGGGGTTAATCATGGAAGGGGTGTTTACTCAGAGGTAATATGGACATGATAAACACGAAATTTTTGGTGGTAGGATCTTCCTTATTCAGAGGTAATACGGACATGGCAAGGATAGACTTTACAGATGTATAGAACGACTCAGAGGTGATATGGACGTGAAAGGTTCTATAGATAATTTTGACAATCATGGGGTTTGTCATGGAAGGGGTGTTTACTCAGAGGTAATATGGACATGGTAAACACAAAATTCTTGTAAGGGTGTAGAAAAATAACTCATAGATTGTATGGACGTGAAATATTTTCTTTACTGGGGGAATATGAGAGAAATAAACTTGTTAATAGAATTCATGAACATCCACGGAGGATGTAGAAATATATGCCGGTTTAGACCTTAGACATAGTATTTTTTTAGGAACTTGCCATTGACTGCCATCATTAGCAAGTCGTTGGGTTTGGCCAGTCGGTAGGTACCATTGGAGTAGACCGTCTCTATGACGAACGGTCCTTCCCACTTAGGCTCGAACTTCCAAGCCGTCTTGTGAGTCATCACCATCGGTTTTCAAACTGATAAGACGAGGTCACCCAGTTGGAATGCTCTTTCCCGAACCTTTTTGTTGAAGGCCCTAAAAATCCAACCTTGATAAAGCTCGATCCGTTGCTGAGCTAGCAGATGTTTTTTGTCCAACACCTCTAACTCTTGTAGCCGTCGATGTTGATTATCTTTGTTAGTCAGCTGGTTAGTGGTGGCTACCCATAAAGATGGGATCTGGATCTCCAGAGGGAGCACCGCCTCGTTTCTATAGACAAAGAAAATGGTGTGTTGCCCGTGGGTGTCCGAACAGTCATACGGTAAGCCCACAGATATTCGCCCAGCTTTTTATTCCAGTCACGCTTATTAGAAGATAAGACTTTCTTGAGTAGCTTGACAATAGTCTTGTTGAATGCTTCAGCTAGTCTATTTACGGCAAGAGTGTAAGGCGTTGATGCTACAAGCTAGATCCGATTCTTATCACAGAACCGATGGAATGCGTGGGTCACGAACTGAGGGCCATTATCGTGGATAATCCTTCTGGAAACTCTGAAGCGATATATGACGTGATGCTTAACAAAGTTAATCACATTGGAGATTTTTACCTTAGCCAGGGGTACTGCTTCCGCCCACTTAAAAAAGTAGTCTGTGATGGCGAGGATGAACCGATGTCCTTTGGAGGACAGTGGCCTAATCGGTCCAATGATGTCCATTCCCTATGCTTCAAACGGCCAGGCGACCGCCGTGGGGTATAGGAACTCAGATGGTTGGTAGATGAAGTCAGCATGCGACTGACATACCTGGGACTACTTTGTACAATCAATGACATCTGTCATCATAGTGGGCCATTAGTAGCCCATGCTACGCAGTCAATCATGTATTTTATGACCAGGTTGATGGGCTCCGTAGGTACTATCATGTGCCTCTCAGAGTGCTTCTTGCGCTTCTGTCTTGGATAGACATCGCAGAAGAAATTTGTCGTATGAACGACGATATAACATTTTGGTAGCCGTGTTGTAGAAGAACTGGAGCGAGCGTCTCTTGACAGAAGTAGCTTTCTTCAGGTAGGATTTCATAGACTGTGTAGTCTATGAACGGAATCGCCAGTCCCGAATGTCAACATTAGTATCTATTTGTACTGAGTAACTCAGACACGTACGTAGATTGTTCTTCGGGCAAACTAGCTCTCGACCCATTACCATAACGGTATATTTGATTCCAATAGGAGCTGCTAAAGAAGCGGTAAGACTAGCTAGTGCATCGGCCTCCAAGTTTTGTAATCGAGGTACGTGTTCTATGAAGAACCCTATGAAGGTAGAAATGATATAGATTGCTGTCTGGTGGTAAAAAATCAGATCTTTATGTCGGACTTCGTATTGTCCTCGAACCTGGTTGATAATCAGTTTCGAGTTACCATAGGCCTCGATGTAGTCAACCCCCAGCTATTTAGCGAGTGGAGTCCGATGGGAGCATTATACTCAGCAACGTTATTGGTGCATGACTCCATGAGGGAGTATGCACGGTAGATGACTAAGCCATCAGGAGAGATGAGAACGACTCTGACCCCTGTGATGAGCTCGCCTTTTGGTCCTATTCTTGAAGTGCCATCAAAGAACTTGTGTCAAACAGGAGTGTCTGGGATGACATTGGGCTCCAAGACTTCATCGAGAATGTCGTCGTAGAGCTTTGATGTCTCTGGCACAGGATGTGCTGCCAAGAAGTCGGCCATTGCTTGGCCTTTGACTACCTTTTGTGGGATGAACACCATGTCATAAGGAGTCAAAAGTATCGCCTATATGGCTAATCGTGAGTTTAAAGCCCTTGGCTTAGTCATGAAGACTCTGAGGGAGTTGACTCGGAAGATGCCGTAGATGTTCTATCCGGCCACATAATGGCACGTCTTTTGAATGGCGAAGAGAAGAGCGAGATACTCCTTCTCTACAGGATTATACCGATGTTCAGCACCAATTATGGTCCTGCTAAGATAGTAGATTGCCTGTTCGTAGCCTTCGTTGCTGTTTTGCGCTAGCAAAGCACCAAGGGAATGATCCATGGCTCGAACGTATAGCAGAAAGGGCCTCTCCACGACCGGTGCTACCAGTATTAGAGGACTAGTGAGGTACTTTGATGTCGTCGAACGCAGGCTGGCATTCTTCGGTCCAGACATAGGAAACCCCTTTTTTTATCAGTTTGGTGAAGGGTTAATATCGACCAGAAAGATTTGTTATGAATCTTCTGATATATGCCAAGCCCCCTTGTAGCCCTCGAAGCTCACGGAGATTCTTTGGAGGAACCATGTCTAAGATCGCCTTAGTCTTCTCAGGGTCAATATGAATACCCTTGGCTGTGAAGATAAAGCCCAAGAATATACCACTGGTGACTCCCAAGAAAGACTTGGTTGGGTTCATCTTTAGTCGAAGTGTCCGCATCCAGTTGATCACCATCCTCAAGTCATCCAAATAACTGGATTTCTTCTTGCTTTTAACGAATCAACATAACATTCTACCATTTTTTGGAGGTGTTTGTGAAATATGGTGATCATAGCCCGCTGGTATGTTGCTCCCATATTCTTCAACCCGAAGGGCATTACTATGTAAAAATATATCCCTTATGGAGTCCGGAATAAAGTATACTTTTTGTCTTCAGGGAACATCTTGATCTGGTTGTTTCCCGAGAAACCATCCATGAAGGACATACGCTCGAAGCCATAAGTGTTGTCAATCATCACATCGGTGATCGGGAGAGGGAACTCATCTTTTGGACAGGCCGAGTTGAGATCCCTGAAGTCTATGCAGACCCGAATCTTTCCGTTCTTCTTAGGGATTGGGACAATATTGGCTACCTAATCCGGATGTTGCTCCTCATGAATGAAGTGACTCTCTATGAGTTTGTTGACTTCATTCTCGATAGCATCCATGATGTTACGGCAAAAATGATGCTGTTGTTGTTTGACATGCTTAACATCGGGTAAGATGGTGAGACGGTGCATGGCGACTTACGAGTCTAAACCCGATATGTCTTCATAGCTCCAAGCAAAAATATCGATGTACTCTCTGATAAGATGTATCAGAGATCCTTTGTCTTCTCCAGTCAAGCTTTTGCTGATGAGGACGGGTTTAGGAGAAGCCACATCTTCTAGCTCCACTTAGATGACCTCATCTTTATGGGAGGTTTGTGCTGTTCGAAGCGCCATTCTATTGGGATCCTAGGCATTAAGCCTGGGGTTCATCCTCGAATAATTTGAGTATTTGGTCTTCATCCTCGACTGAGATCTGTAGAGACCACATTGACGGACAATGTCATTTTGAACACTTGGCCGATACTGGTATAAGAGTCCCAAGTTGAGGAGTCGAAGGAATGTGAATGCATCCGGACTTCCGGCTTTGAGCTCTCCAAAGTTGTTGTGGGTGTAACGTAACCCAACCCCCGACGAGTGCGTTGGTAGTAATTTTGGGACCTTTTCTTTGGAGCACGAAGTTGTAAAGGAAGGCGTCGGCCTTTGCCATAGTTCAGTCCTCTGTTGCTGTTCAAGTTGTAACCCATTTTCTGGATAAGATGTTTGGCTTAAGTAGTATAACGGTAGAGTTGCATCTTGCCGTTATCGAGTTCTGGTTCTGTCGGAGCCAGTCGCTAAGGATGCTCCAATCGACCGAAGATGATGGGTTCTTCCTCTTTCTTCCTTGCTAGAACCAAAAAGTAGGCAGCTTGGGGAGAGAAAACTTGGCTTGCGATATTAGCGGTTGTCATTTGTGTTTATAACATATACAGAGCGTTGTCTAAGAAATATCTAGTGTTCTAGTGTGCACACGAGTAATTCAAAGACAATTTTCTATTAATAAAATACAAAATCTTATCCCGAGGAATTACATAATCTAAGGAGTGTGCCTCGGTATCGGCACATATGTAGTCTCCCAACTCTTCGTATATGAGCACTAGGGCTGCCATGGAAGAAGGTGAAGGAGGTTTCCCCTTCAACTTGACTACCAGGGGGGCTGTAGTCGGAGGTTTCTACGACCTCAGAGTTGGCTTTAGGGCCTTTCGAGGAAGCCTTATTTGCATAGGCTCCTGGCTAGCAGCTGATATTGTCGAAGACGACCGAGCTGGAACCTTTCCTCGAAGCTTAATGAAGAGAGGAGCTGACGTCTTGGGAGGTTTCCCCTTTAATCAAACACTCCATGTTTCTTCAGCCATAACCACGCTTTCTAGTATAGTATCTGCCTCGTCGTCGGCATCATTAACATCATCGTCTCATGGGACTGACTTGTATAGATTAGCATCTGTACAGTACGCTTCGAGTCCTCAAAACGGATCGATGTCAACGAACTCGATTTTGATAGTCCTGTTGCTGGCCACATAATTTATGTATTGATGGAGAGTGGAGGGCACGATCATGTATTCATGAATCCATGGTCGACCTAATAGCATGTTGTAGTTTATATTAGCGTCAATGACGTAACAAGTCACGTCTACCTGGAGATATCCTATTTAGCATTTCAGGCAAATCTTGCCCAAGGGCTACTCTTTCCAGCGTTGAAGCTGCTGATTATAGTGTTTGATGCAGTCAGCCGATGTATCGAGATCACCAAAGCTTGGAGTAGACTCCGAGGGATAATGCTAAGAGAAGAGCCGTGGTCGATGTGGATACGATCGACCTTAATGGAACCAACATACCTCATATAGTACAGGGGCCAATTATACTGGTTGTTTTTCAGCAATATGTCCTGCTGAGTGAAGGTGATATTAGGAATCACCTCGACCACACTGTGACATTGTAGGCAAACAGCAGGATCCTCCTTGAGAGGTTGCACCTCAGCGTTCTGTAAAGCTTGACTGAGGGCGTCTCGAGTCTCTTTGGAGAGATGGAGGAGCTTGAAGAGTGACTGTCGAGCCAAAGTACTATTAGCAAGCTGTGTCAATATGCTAAAGTTGTAGGGCTTGATCGGCTCTACAGTCGAGTTTTTCTTAGAGGTTTGTCAAAGGTGATCCTCCTTTTGCCTCTGTTTATCTGTGGCATGGGCTTGAGACGGGCGTGCTTCTGATGCCTCAGGGGTAGAGGCCACAACAAGGGGAGATGTTTCTTCCTTTGGAGCTTAGTTATCTTCTCACTAGTGTGTCAAACGAGTGGTAACCAAAGTGTCATCAGTCGATGTAGAGACCATACGACATGATTTGACTTTTTTTCTATGACAGAGTGAGCTGCAGGCACTATCATGTCAGGAGCTAGATCAGGATGGACCCACATAACTTCGCCTTACGGCATTATAAATGGGATGAGGCCCTGAGCATTATCACGTGCCGGTGGAAGATTGACTACTTCCATTGTCGCTCTCGGGATGGGGATCACACCGTCTCGAGCCTCTGTTCTCGAAAAACTTTCAAACTGGCAGGTGACCATATTGGCGATAATAGTCTTTTTTCGTAGTCAAGTGAGATGACTTTAGCATAGATGAGGCGCTGGATCTGCCTTTTTAATATGTAGCAATCACGTGTTGAATGGTGAACATACTGGCGATAGTGGCAGTATTTTGGATTTTCCACTTTTTCTACTTCGTCGGGGCGCTTTGGAGGTGGGAGTTGAAGCTTGCCACTGTAACGCCCCAAGCCCAAAATACTTAGGACTAAGTATATATCCATGCCAGTTGTACATATATGAAGTGTACTCCAATATATGAAAATCTCGTACGAATACATAAGCTATGTAATGCAGTAAACCATGATAACTAATCTCATCCACAATAAGCAAAATAACTGTATAATAAAAATAAACTCTAAATTTATCATTTGTACGAAAGTTGGACGGAGACAGATCTACTACCAACCATTTAAGTATGAAGAACAGTACAAAGAAATGATGGATAAGAAGGGTAATGGAAGATCCAAAAGCAAGCCTCCTCGATATAGAAGAGAAAATCACGATCTTGGCTAGAGCACTTGCAAAATATCAAAAAGCACACACACACCTGGAGAGATCATCAGGTCCTCAGAGGGACATAACAAGATACATAAAGAATATGCCATATAAACTGTGATATATAATAAATAAAGAAAAAAAGTACATGTAGTAGGGCTCCTAACCGTTCTACTGTGAATATGTAGTTGAGATACAATCCTTCGGCGCATGAGCCTTGGTTGTAGATAGGATCGGCATAGTTCCCGTATAGGGAACCAGGGGACTACGTCCGTAATGTCCTAAGATCGTCAGAGGGCATCATGTGCAAGGGGGTACGTTCATAACGCTCTGGGAAACTTCAGAGGGCACATGAAGCCTGCATCTCCGGAGGAGCGCATAGGTAATCAAGGAAGTGCAAAAGAAGCCCATACGTCAGATATTGTTCTTTCCACCCAATGTCTAGTATCATCATCTCCATAACTGATATGAACCTCTAGAAATTGCCACATCTACTAACATGCAATTCTATTGGCAGTTACTCCTATCCGTCGTACGCCCCATACGTATCGGTGGCCGGCCGACTATGCGAGTGCATGTCCTACATGTGACTCATAATACGTGATAAAGCATGTATCAAGGCCTATGAGATATACTAATACCTCATCATCAATGGATGGTCACTAGGCTAAGTCAATGCAAGAAAATACTATAAAAGCAATCAAAACGACCGATATAGTCGCTTGCACCCAAGTGTGACCTGGATGCACAGTTATATAAAAATATTGAACAAATATAAGAAACTAAAAATAAATAACTGAAAAAAATAAAATAAAGTAATCACAAAGTAAGGTGGCAAGGTATCTTGTCTGGTGGTGCGAGGATAGCAAGTCCAACTGTCAATCACGCCAACAATAAAAACTTAAAATCCACAAACAGCTCCGGATGCTGAAACAAACATCAAGAACGATCCTGGTGTAAAAGATATCTAGGAAACGCCTGTCCAAAAGTCTAACTTTGGACACAGGGGCAAAATCATAATTTCGGGTCGAAATGATGTCCGCCGTTGGACCCGTTTTGTACCAAAATACGTGCCAATATATATGGTCTCTAAAGTCTTCAAACTACATGTCTATGGGTCCGATTTGAGGAGATGAACCCAACCGTATGTCCAAGTTGGATTTCGGTGGGCCGTGCACAAATTCGTCCATTGGGTCGTGTCGCGGGCCCGCCAAATAGGCATTCCGGTCGACCTTCTCAGAATCGGATCAAACTTGGCACACATGACCAGAAAAGTGATATGGTTATGCTGGCATAAGTTTCATCTCGATTTGATGAATGTGCACAAATTAATTGGAAAATTTGCAAGGAGGCCGATAAGGTAAATTTTGACGGATATGCATTAAATTCGTCGTGCACATGCAACCAATTTGAATTCTGTCAAAGCCCATACATCTGCAAAGTCGATACGCACCTTATGATGCTTTCGGTACGTGACCACGTCGCCCGGTTTGTTGGGACACACGCCGTATTGGGAGAAAACCATTAAAAATTACTGTTTTTGAAAGATGATTTTTTTTTAAACTTTGAAGTCTCTTTTCTTAGCGCTCATTTGATAAAATCGAATTCTACGAGAAGGGTTATAATCTCGTATAGCTTGTCTATAAATCCTATTAAACACAATTTTAAATCTATTGATAGGTTGGCCAGGAATCGCCTTACAAGTGGGCTGTTTGAATTAGTTTAATGCTCTGTATCCAAAAAAAAAATTCTGCAATTTCGTGTCGATTTTTCATCGAAACAGCAACGAACTAATTTGAGGGATTCCTAGATGGTTATGTAGTCTTTTCATAGGATTTTATGGGATCGAATTTCATTGAACGAGGAGGACGAAATCATACCTAAAAAGTTGGGTTGTTGCTTCCTACTGTCCCTGCGTTTGTTGGTGCCACTGCTGCTGTTGCCGGCTTCTGGTCGCCGGTCGGTCACCACGGCGACGGCGCGGTGGGGCGCACGGGCGCGCGTAGGCGTGGTGCACCGTCACGTGGGAAGGGGTTAGGATTTTGGTTATCACAAACTTTATAAAGAGAGAGATGGGGTTCCTTATACGCGCGAACCGGGGGGGGGGGGGGGTTTATACGCGCGCCTGGGGGGTTCTGTGTTCGGGTGATTTTTTTCTCTATTATCTCTCTCTCTCTCTCTCTCTCTATTTATATATATTTTTTCTATATATATATATATATATATTTTTAATATTTTTTCTATATATATATATATATTATATATATATATATATATATATATATATATATATATATATATATATATATATATATAAAGATATGTATATACTTATCAATATATCTTAAAACCAAAATAAATGTAAAAAAACCATAATATTATTATTCTAATTAGAATAGAGAATTAATTATAAAAAATATAAAAAGTATCTAACTTCTTTTTTTCTCAATAACTAATATCTATAAAGCTTGAGTAAAAATATTTTATAAAAATCCATATATAAAACATTATGTTTTATACATTAATTTATAGTGAAAATTATATAGTACAGTCTAGAGATCAAATTTATATATGCAAAAATCTAAATAAAATAGACTACCTACTGAATATATATATAAAAATTTAACAAAATTCAGGTAGTTTACATCATACCCAACTTATAAAAATTTTGCCCTCAAAATTAAAATAAGTCTCATTGATAAAATGTAAATATATAACAACTACGAGATTTAATATAAGGGATGGTAGTACGTCCATTTGCAACGTTGTTTCCAAAACGTGTAGGAGGTGTCTATAACAGGAATCCCAGTTGACATCATATTCTACAAGATTGGGTATTCTTGGTTCAAGGTCCTACTCAACTTATAGAAGTTGGCTAACCGTGAAAATCATTGCAAGGCTTCTAGGAAGGACAATCTCTAGGGAGAGGAACAAGAATAATGGACGCCTCTAACTATAATCACGGTTTCTAAGTGAGCCTCGTTATTGTCATGGTGTTCTTGGTCATTAATTGCTATTGGAGGATTGTTAAAATCTAACATCGTTTCTATCTGTCATGCCTTCAGCAGGAGGGTAAATTTATTTATTTATTTATTATATTTTTTTCTCCTCAAATTTAACTAGAACATGTTAGTTCAAAGAATATTTTTGTTTTCGTCTAACATAGGTATTAAGAGATGATATTGAAGAACTTAGGGAAGGAGGAGTTCATGTGCCAAGAGGTGAGAATCTATAATAAGTGCAGAACCTTGCTATAGATTATGAGTTGGTGAGTGTTTGGAATTTTTAAGTCATAATTAGTAGGGTATGCGGGTTGGTGTTTGGCATCGTGTTGTAGGAGTTTGCTTGCTTGAGTGAAAAGTATATGTCATAGGTGTGATGCATCTTGCATGGATCATGTGTGTTTAGTTTGATCGAAGGAATGGGTCGATATTGTATGGTTAAATAAGACGTGGAACAAAAATTGCCTCTTATGGTTTGTTCTAGGGAAAAAATGTGTCATACCTGCGGTGTAATTGAAATGGAGCACAAGAGTGAGTATTTATGTGGGGCAGTATTTCGGATTGTACACTTTTTCTACTTCATCGGGGCGCTTTGGAGGTGGGAGTTGAAGCTTTCCACTCTTTGTCAACATATCGAAGAGTTCTAGTGTGTCTTCGTCGTTGAAGTAGTAGATTTCTTTTAGCCTCTGTGCTTCAGCCGGCTTTGGGTTCATTGTTACTGAACCTTTGGACATGTTGACGGTCAAGGCTTCCTTCCATTTTTCGTCTTTGTGGGTAGAGTTATTGCCGGATGAGCGCTTCCCTTTATCTTTGAGAGAGAAAAAGTTCAGTCCTAGCAATTGTGCATCTCGGGCCTATCTTTCTGCCATATCTGCCTCTATAATAAAAGGCATCCACTCTATGCATGGAGTACTGTGCCATAATTTGATTGCAGGAAGCATATTTTTGCGGCATGAGTCCATAAGCATGGGCTTGGGTATACCAGAGGGTAACCTCAGAGCTGCATGACGGAAGCGCTCAATGTATGCGCGTACAGGTTCCTTCTCCTTCTGGACGATGTCCATGAGAGTCGACATTGTTATATCCATTCCTCTTTCATAGAATCGATTGAGGAATAGGCGCTTCAAGTCTTCGAACGACAAGATACAATCACTCGGGAGGCTGTAAAACCATTCGTAGGCCACCCCATGCAGAGCTCCTACGAATATGTTTGTAAGCAGAGCATCGTCCTTCGGTAGATGCCCTATTACTGAGGCGTAGTACCTCAAGTATCGACGGGGAGACTCCTTCGCATCGAAGGGTGTGAGTGTCTACGGATTTTATTCGGGATGCTAGATCACATTATCCCATTCTGCAGGATATGGTTGCCGAATTTCCATCTTTTGGATTGCGTCTCGCTTTTCTCTGGCATCATGGAGAGCGTACAACTCTTTGAGGGCCTGTTGCATTTTATTTGACATTACAGGTCCCATTGTTGATGGAGTAGGTGACGGTGGCACCGCTTGACTCACGATGGGGGCGCATTGGACTCACTGTTAGTCCCCGGGTCTTGGTTTGTAGGAGCGGAGATAGTGGGTGTCAATTTCTCCTTGATCTCCAGGATGACAGAAGCCAAGGTCTTCATAGTATCGTTCAACGTATTTAGTCCCGTCTCAAGGGCCTCTATACATTTCTGCTGATTGGACCCTTTGCTGCTTTCTACATTGTCACATTCGGCCAATAACACGGACATCATGTGCTGATAGGTAAAAGGGACGGCAAATTTTTTGTTCTTTAGTTCAGACGCCTGAGTCCCATCGTCGTAAGGATAAATTGATAGGTTATAACCATCCTCAAACTCATTGTAATTGCTACCCCCAGCTTTATGGTTGCTTGCGCCTGTGGAAGCGTCTGTGTCATACAATCCTTCATTGGGTTGAAACGAGGGATTGTCATAAATGGTGGAGGGTTGGCTACCCCCAGCTAATGTTGTAGCTGAAGCGTCATTTCCTTGCAGCAAGGACCCAAATTTGGAGTACATGCCTTGGAACACACCCGTATTGGGTACTACCATCTTGCTACCCCAGGCCAGTTTTTAGGCTTGTTGGCCAAAACGGGAGAATTCTTGGAAAGCTTCTTGAGAGACGGAAAATCTCGTACCGCATTGTATGAAGCAATGCAGAGTTCATCTTCTTCTTCGCTAGATGCCCTCGGTCGTAGTCTTTGGAAGACGACCACCTCTTTGGTGGCGATATAGCTGTTCGACAACATCAACAGTTGATATTGATCTGGGTGCAGTTGTGCCTTGGTTTAGACATGCCCTACGCTGCAGGCTCCTTCCTGGCTTTAAGCTTATGGGGAGTTGTCGAGGTCTCCATTCCTGTATTCCTTTCGTTCATGCAGGAAAGATGTGCGTGGGAGTAAGGATGTGGAGATAGCTTTCCTCTTCTTAGTTACTGCGCATGTGATACGCTTAGGTCCTGGTCAGAGAGTTGATGATGAGGTAGACTCCTTCCATGTTTATAGGAACGTTGTTCGCATGAGTCTATCTCCATAGTTTGTACCCCCTAGCTTGAATCATGTGCATGAGCGCTTAAGTGACAGTAGATTTTTATCGGTCGAGGCTTAGAAGAACTCGAACCAGTTTTGTATGGCTTTTCGTTGGCTGCGTGCATGACAGTTAACGCGGCCCTTTGGTCAGTTGTTGGCATAGCACATTGATCGTACAAGGCGCGTGCTGTCTTTACTTCTTTCTTCTACCCCTAGGAGGTGCGTAGTATTCAGAGTCCAACTGAGTTGTTGGCATATCTCTTTGGCCATATAGGGCACGTGCTGCCTTGGATCTCTTTATGTTACCCCTAGAAGGTACGTAACGTTCAGAATCCAACATAGCCTTACCCGATGGGTAGGTAATTCTGTCAAAGATAGAAGTTTCTTTCTACATAGCTTCCTTCTTCGGTAGGTAGGTCATTGCGCACTTCTTCCGCCGCTATGCCTTTGTCAAGCCCGCCATAAGGGAGTTGCACTCCTCACTGTACTTTCTCGAAGTAGGAACCGAGCGAGGCAGCATGGCAGTAGCAGCCAAAATCTTCTTCGGGGCTTCATCCTTCAGGAGTTCTGGAGCACAGTGCCCTTCGTCGTGCTACTCGTCGTAGCTGCCTTCGGCACCCTTGTACGTCGAGTATTCTTTGGTTTTATGAACTGCTTCGCAGGACTTGACTTCTCTCCGGAGAGGAGATCTTTACAAGCTTGCTGGTCGAAATGTACGACCAACGTCTTTTGAGAAGATCCTAGCAAGTTGTCGTCAGATAGCATCACCACCTTCTCGTTGGAGGAGAAGGAAGTCCCTAGCAGAGTCACCATCTTGTTTGCCATGACAAAAGGTTATACAAACTTTTTGTATATTAAATGTGTAAAGAGGACAATCGATTCCTAAATAGGAGATATAGGTACAAAATTTCTGGAGAAGTGTGGCGGTGGAGATCGAGCACTACAGCGGCTCCTGCACTCCATTGACGATCTGATGATGAGTTGAACTTGTGCTGGCTTTTTGGTACTTGTGATTGGAACTATGGGTTGCCAATCAAGAGGACGTCGAAGTTATGAAGATTTTGAAGCTTCTTTATCGAAAGAAAACTCCTATTAATAGGTGAGCACATATACGATGTGCATAAGGATTGTGCAGGAACACTGTGTTAGCACAATGATTATATCATGTTTTTGAATATGGCTAATCAATTAAGTTTAACATAATGATGTCACAAATATTCATGTAATCATTATCATGTTGCTACTTAAACTTAGCATTGTCCTAATGTTAGCATTGTTCTAAATGTTCTATATAATATTGCTATGTTTGTATCATAATGCATCATACTGCTTTGTTCTTCTAACATGTATTTGTAGACATGTTGTAAGCATGATCAAACATGATCAAACCAGGACATATGCAATGGAGTATTATTAATGGGCCAAAGACGGTGTTATACAAGAAGATTTCTCTGAACCAAAAGGTATTCAGATTTCCAGATCTGTTTATCTTTGGACGATTGCCATCAAGGAAAAAGGCGTCTTCATGTTTGCTCAAATATCTGAAGAAAGGCATCATCAAAGGGGTCTTGGTTTTCCTATTTTATCAATATATTTTTCATATTTATTGAGTCTAGGAATACGATGTAAACTGTATCGTACTGGCAAATAGGCTACCCAAGAAACATTTTCAAAATACCCTTTCATTTTGAAAACAAGTCCACTTACAAAAGCCCAAATTACTTCTTAACTGCCTGACTTTTCAAAAAGCCCAAAAACCAGTTTGCAAAAACCTAACAGAATCCTAGCAGAACTCGGCCCGAATTCGGCCAGAGTTCGGCCAGAGTTCAGTTAGTGAACGTTGCTTTTTGAACTTGGTCTTCCTGCAGTTACGGATCCCAATGAGATTTTCTCATCGAGTTCTGTCCGAATTCTGCCCGAATTCTATCAGAATTCTGCCTTTGGAAAAACTATAAATAGAGAAGGATTTCGATCATTTCAACTCACTCATTCACTTTCATACCTCTTCTCTATAAGCCTACTACTTCTTCCAAAGTATTCTGAGCTATTCATTTTCAAATCCCAAGCTAGTTACGATCCTCTAGTCGATTTGCCAGTGCGGTATGGTCTAGAAGTTTCAGAGTGGTTGTAATCAGAGGCGTGATTGAAGTTAGACACTTCACAATTGAAATTGGTCGAGTACTTCGGATCAAAGCTCGCGTTGTAGAAGTTACAAGAACTTCGGATGAAAACTTGAGGTGATTTTTCATAGTGGATTCAACTGGAAGCTAGAGTTCTTCCGACTGGACTAGTCCTCACAAGAGGGAAACCAGTATACATCCTTGTGTTTGCATTTGCTCTCTACTCTCTACTTTTCATTTACATATCTGTGATATATTATCTGTGATCTTGTTACTAACATTTTAAATAGTTAATTTCTGCTGCCTACTCTATTCACCCCCTCTAGATTATTGTACTTTAAAACTCATTCCTACAATCGGTCCTACAATTGGTATCAGAGTAGGTACAACAACTAGAGGTAATATATTCTGATCCCAATTGCTCCTACAATTGGTATCAGAGCAGGTGCTCCTTCTAAAGATATTATTGCAGGTGCTCCTTCTACAGATATTATTACAGGTGCTCCTTATAGAGATATTATTGCTTATACCAATTGCTCCTTTAATTGGTATCCTAGCAAGGACTCTATTATTTGGCTTAACATCTTTGGAGCAGATCCTCATTACCAGAGCAGATTATACAGGTAAAGCAAGGTAATATTGTTATTATATAACTGCTGTTACATAAGATCACTATATCACATATGGCAAGTATGTACTTCACAATTGAAGAGCAATCCTCAAATAGACTTCCACTATTTGATGGTACAAATTACACATACTGGAAAACACGGATGGGCTTCTATCTGAAGTCTCTAGATTTTGACTTATGGTCAATTATTGTCAATGACTACAAAAAGCCTACTATCACTTCTATTCTCACATCCTCTATAATCAATAAGCCTTATTATAGTTACACGGAGGAAGAGAAAAAGTTAGCTAGTCTTGATGCAAAAGCTATGCATATCTTTTATTGTGCTGTAGACACAAATGTATTTAATATTATTAATACTTGCACAACATCTCATATAATTTGGAAAGTTCTTGAAGCTACTTATGAGTGCAGGTATAAAAGCAAAGCTAGCAACTCCAGCGAGAAGGATAGTCTTCTTAATGATGCAAATATGTACATGACAAAATTGGAATTTAAGGTACAATACAATCCTTTATATGAAGAAGATCTTGTATGTGACAACTACAAGAAGATAGGCCACATCCAAGAAGATTGTACTACTACTAGAAAGGAGAGTCACTACGAACAATCAAATGAAGGGAGATCATCATCTCACAAGTACACTAGCACAAGCATATGGTGTGAAAGCAAAGTAACAGATTCTGAAGAAGAAGAAGAAGAAGAAGAGAGACCTCATCAAGCTGCAAATTTATGCTCAATGGCATTATCTAACGAGGTACAAAATAATTCTTTTTCTGAAGATAGTAAATTTTCTTATAATGATTTATCTGATGCTTTCAGTGATCTGTTAGAAGACACAAGAAAGTATTAGATAAGTATAAGCAAGCTAGAAATGATATTCTATCCTGCAAGCGTGAGAATGAAAAGCTTACTTGCTTATTGAATGATGCTAGAGATACTTCTACTTCTGATAATTTTACTGAGATTTCCACACTTGAGTTTAGATTGCATGAGGCACTTGATTGCATTGAGAAAAACACTCAAGAAAATGCTAAGCTTAAGGAGGAATTAGAATCAGAAAAGAAGAAGTATTCTATTGCTTCATGTAGAATTGATGCTCTTTCTGCTAAGTATGATGAGATCTGTGCTAACTCAAAAAAGTTAGAATTAGACTGGAAAAGCAGGTAGTACAACCTACGACTCAGTCTAACACAAGACACTTAGCACATCACAAAGTCACACACGACAGATCATCTAGAAAGGAAGCAAGCAAAACTAAAGCTTCACACAACCATATTTTCTATTACAAGTATCCACGTACATCATATCACACCACTGCATGTTCTTATACTGTTGCACATAGTACTAATATTAATTCTTTCTGTCATTATTGCGGTATGAATGGATATGCTTCTAATCATTGTCAGATTAGAAAACTAGTTGATATGAACTTGTGCAAATAGGTTCCCAAAGCTAACAAATGTGGATCCAAGTATTGGATACCAAAGTCTTCACCTAATATTGCAGGTGAAGCTTCTCATATCAAATAGAACCATGGAACATGTTGGTGATTGCAAAGCTACAAAGGTCATCTTCCATGCAATTGTACCAACAGAAGTGTGGTCACTAGAACCACTTCGGTAACATGCTTACTAAATAGTTTTTAATATTTAGCATGTTCTTATTGATTTCTTTCTATTAGATCTCATTGATATCTTTTAAATTGTTTATTGTTTGAATAATTGTGAGACATAATCCTAGCTTGACTAGTTGTTTAGCTTAAATGATCAGTTCACACTATATAGTGTGACACATTTTTGTATGCTCTTTATTTTAGTTTTATCCTTGAAGCATGCATACCACTCTAGTCTATAGGAGATTTTGGTTTGGTGAGTATATTTATGACTCTCTGTAGTTAATATTTTTTAATGGTCACTTCTTACTGATTTGTCTTTAACATGTCGTATTTACTTTGATCATTATTTTTGTGAGTATGTATGTTTAGCACAAGTCTCCTATTTACTTGAAAAGTATATACATATAATTTTATTTTAATCTTGTGCTAGCATAATATACTTCACTATTGATTCGCATATTTTATTTTGATTAACTTCTTATGAATCAATAACATCTTTGTCTGATAAAGTTTATTTATGCATGTTTTTGATCTTGCGATATTTTTTTATGCTTGTTAATGATACATAAATAATTTATTTTCATTTATATATTGCTCATATGTTTCTTATATTTTTGTATAAATATCTCTATGGGGATATATGAGTTAAGTTCAAGTTCTATATTATTTTAAATTATAGTTTCAAACTTGTGCTTATCTCATACTTAAGCTATTGATTTCTTTGAATAATTTATGTTCTTATCTTTATCAGCTTCTTCCTCAAAGCCACTTTTAATGATGTTTTTATTTTCTTGGCTTTTTGGTTGACATTTTGGATACATGATATTTTAAATATCTTGATCTTAATAAACCATTGTTTGGGTATTTATTTCTCTTATATTTAGAGATTCTGGATTTCGACGATGTTCGATGATACTGCATATATTCCTTTGAATCTAAGTTCTTAAGAGTAGAAATCATTTTGGGAACAAGCCGAAAGGGTCCTTCTGTCATACAGGTGTAAATAGCCTGAAGCGACACGGTACTAGTCTTCGGACTACCGCTAGCTGGGAACCGGCCCCTACAGCTAACCCGAAGTGATCTATACTTTATAGACTTAAGATTTATTAAGGTCTACTTGTAACTATTATCTAGTTCTGGATCCAAGGTGCTATCAAATCTCCTAGATTCCAGAATACATCAACGTATCTAGGTCCTATTTTTTGATTTACAAATATTTTATATTTTATTGTTATCCAATGATTTTGTAGCACATATGGATAATTGTAATTGATACATCTTATGCTATATGCTACATTATTCTAAGATTTTTTTTAAGTCCATAGAATATAATTGATTTTATATTGCACTAATTCTTCTTAAATCCTCGGTTATTAAAGAAGAGATTTGTTTTGGGTACAAGCCTACAAAGGGTCTGTCTATCACCACGACTATGGTCGAAGCGAAGCGGTACTTAAGTGTTCCCCGGTGAACCTCCGTTAGCTGGGATAGTACCTCTACAGCTAACCCAAGATTGATCAACGCTTTATAAACTAAAGATTTATTGAGATGTAGTTGTAATTATTATCTGATGGATTTTGAATTTTAGATTTGATGGATAATATTCTCTCTTTATATTTTCACAAAAGGTAGCATATGTTGATCTATATTGTCGATTGTGAGATTCTATAGCATAGATCATATGTCATCTTTTGACTTATACGATTATTCATCATGCTAATTTGAAATATCTTTTGATTGTTTTATTTTTAAATGTTCTTTTAATAGATATTTCTTCTTTTGTCTAAACATGATTGTTTTTCGTATTCGTGACTAATCATTGAATATTATGGTATTGTGATTTCATCTTTAGCTTGTGTAATATTCGTAATATTAATGATTTTGAGCTTTATATTATTATCTTCTTATTCAAGGTACTTACTGTCTACAACAGTAACTCTTTGTAGGGGAGAAGTCATGCAAATTGAATCTCTCTCTCAAAGCGTTTCTTTTCTTTAAACCTTACGGTTGTCAGGTGGACACCGTGCTAAGGCTTTAAAAAGGGAAGAAATGAACTTTGATAAAGAAGACCTAATATTTTTTGATTAACTTTCTACTTTTGAAAATATGTCTCTTAATTTTATCTTAAATTTTGTCAATATTATTATTTTTGGATATAGCCATGTAAAGGTGGAGCAGTTAATTGTTTCAAGTCAATTATCCCCTTGACATGCCATATATCTAGAATATATTTTTCTTTAGACATTTATCTAGTTATGTTTATTTGTTCAAATGGATTTATTTATGATTTATGGATTATTTTATTAAAATTATTTCCGTGATTCGAATCGACAGCTTTCAGTTTAAGGACTAAATGGACGCATTCGAACATTTACTAATACAGTTTTTCGTAATAAATTCCACATTTTTGAAAATCCTTTTTGATTTATTGAATCTGTCTCGTACTCAAATGTTATTATTAAAAACAGCTTTCAAAAATCTTTTACTTACATGAAATGATCTGTGTTATATTTTTTATTGAAGACACATTTTCTTCATCTTTAAGTGTTTATTTATTGGATATTTTTTTGCCTAAAGATGATATTTGTTTTGAGTTTGGAATTTTATATACATTTTGGAAAGAAAAGATGCATATCTTGGATATCCCTTAGATCTTGTGATTATTTATTTTATCTATTTTATGCATTTAAATTATTTTTGAACTATATACGCATATTTTAAGGGGGAGCAAATTAATTGTTTCAATTCTTTTATGCCCTTAATATGTGGTATACCTAGTTCAGCATGGACATATATTCTTTTATTTAAAATATCTTGTTGAGTTGTTCATGATATTTGGATTTGTATTAGATGAGAGAATATATGATTATTATTATTTATTTTTAATTCTCTCATTCGAATTTCTAAAAGTTATCTTGCCAAATATATATTTAATTATCCTTATTTGATTGAGTTTTAAAATTATTTTTGGCATTTCTTATTAAAATTTGATCTCAAAGTTCATTATTATCTATTTTTAGACTGATCATACTTTATGGGGGAGCATTCAAGTCGACTGAATTTCTCCTTCTCACGTATTTTGTCTTCATTACCTTCATGTTTATCTAATGGATATTCATATATCATGCTAAGGTAATTGAATTCAAATGCATGAACTTTGGTATAGATTTTGCATAGATTCTTGTATACATATTTTGATTTTTTCGATGATTATACTCTTTATGGAATTGATTCACTAATTTGTATGGGCAAATTACGAATCATATTATTTTGTGATCATTGTTAAAAGTCTCATTATATTTTTTATTCTTTTTATATATACTAGATCTGCGAATTTCTATTCCTCATGATTTATTTATGACCAATGATTGATTCCTAATGTATTGATATATTTTTTTTTGCTCTATTTCAAAACACTATATGATGCACAAAATGTGTTTTGAATGTCATTTTTGGATTTCAAGTTGGTAAACTATGTATTGCTTGATTTCAATGTTCTTTGTTTTAGTTCAACCAACCTTTTTTGACAAGTTTTTCTACTTTAGTTATGCAATTTTCTAAACTTGTCGTTACACTGTTCTCCTAATCCTTGATTGAGTTCATTTTAGCTCTAATTACGGGGGAGCTTATTTTTTATCATGTCAAAGGGGAAGAAATAAGTTTAAGTCAGCACACACAATATTCTAGTATTATGTGTTTATTAGTGATACATGTATCTATTGTATATATATTAAACTTAAAGGATTTGCCATAATCAAAAAGGGGAAGATTGTTAGCCCAATGATTATATCATGTTTTTAAATATGGCTAATCAATTAAGTTTAACATAATGATGTCACAAATATTCATATAATCATTATCATGTTGCTACTTAAACTTAGCATTGTCCTAATGTTAGCATTGTTCTAAATGTTCTATATAAAATTGCTATGTTTGTATCATAATACATCATACTGCTTTGTTCTTCTAACATGTATTTGTAGACATGCTGTAAGCATGATCAAACATGATCAAACCAGGACATATGCAATGGAGTATTATTAATGGGCCAAAGACGGCGTTATACAAGAAGATTTCTCTGAACCGAAAGGTATTCAGATTTCCAGATCTGTTTATCATTGGACGATTGCCGTCAAGGAAAAAAGCGTCTTCATGTTTGCTCAAATATCTGAAGAAAGGCGTCATCAAAGGGCTCTTAGTTTTCCTATTTTATCAATATATTTTTCATATTTATTGAGTCTAGGAATACGATGTAAACTGCATCGTACTGGCAAATAGGCTACCCAAGAAACGTTTTCAAAATACCCTTTCATTTTGAAAACAAGCCCACTTACAAAAGCCCAAATTACTTCCTAACTGCTTAACTTTTCAAAAAGCCCAAAAACCAGTTTGCAAAAACCTAACAGAACCCTAGCAGAACTCGACCCAAATTCGGCCAGAGTTCGGATAGAGTTCGGTTAGTGAACGTTGCTTTTTGAACTTGGTCTTCCTGCAGTTACGGATCCCAACGAGATTTTTTCATCGAGTTCTGTCCAAATTCTGCCCGAATTCTGCCTTTGGAAAAACTATACATAAAGAAGGATTTCGATCATTTCAACTCACTCATTCACTTTCATATCTCTTCTCTATAAGCCTACTACTTCTTCCAAAGTATTCTGAGCTATTCATTTTCAAATCTCAAGCCAGTTACAATCCTCTAGTCGATTTGCCAGTACGGTACGGTCTAGAAGTTTCAGAGTGGTTGTAATCAGAGGCTTGATTGAAGTTAGATACTTCACATTTGAAGTTGGTCGAGTACTTCGGATCAAACCTCGCGTTATAGAAGTTGCAAGAACTTCGGATGAAAACTTGTGGTAATTTTTCATAGTGGATTCAACTGGAAGCTAGAGTTCTTCCGACTGGACTAGTCCTCACAAGAGGAAAACCAGTATACATCCTTGTGTTTGCGTTTGCTCTCTACTCTCTACTTTTCATTTATATATATGTGATATATTATCTGTGATCTTCTTACTAACATTTTAAATAGTTAATTTCTGCTGCCTACTCTATTCACCTCCCCTCTAGAGTATTGCTCTTTACAACTCGTTCCTACAATCGGTCCTACACACAGCACGTAGAGATATAAGATAACCTTGAGGCTTCATGGTGAGGGCTACTACTGAGCTGACACTTGGCTGGCATTGGGATTCTTTTTTATCAAGATCTTGGAGAGTTATCAACATAATTGAATAAACGATACATGGCGTGTGTTTTAATGTTGATTGGATGAACCCGAGTAGATTCTGTTCCTATTCCCGAAGTTGGATTTTGTCCTTATCTTATGGGGCCATTGGTTTAAACAAACCAATTGGATAATGACCCTCGTCCATAGGAACAAATTTCGTCCTTATCTTTTGGAGTGGTGGTCTAAACAACCGATTGGATATTGTTCTTATCAACAAAATTAAAGTATGTTCTATCTTAAGAGCGGTGATTTAAACAAACCGATTAGGGTAATATCTGAAAAAGATATAGGTACCCAATTTGCCACATGGAATAATGCCACCTCATAGACTGCGCATCTATGCGAGCTGCACTTCTGGAGAGGCTTTGATGTCACGGTGCTTCTGGGCAACATGGAGATTGTGCTTCGAAGACAAGAGAGTCATTGCACTTTAGGTGACGAGCAGACTGTGCTTTGAAGATGACAGAGTCACTGTGCTTAGGTGCGACGAGTAGACTGTGCTTCAAAGACGACGTAGTCACTGTGCTTTTGGGCAATGAAGAGACTGTGTTTTGAAGACGACCGAGTCACTGCACTTTTGGGCGATAAGTAGACTGTGCTTTAGGTAACAGAGTCATTGTGCTTTAGGACGACGATGAGACTTGTGCTTGAGGCAACAAGGTGTCAGATGAAGGAGCCATTGAATGGGTTGCACTTCTGGGTTGAAGCGAGGGAGCTGCGCTTCTGGGTTGAAGCAAGGGAGCTGTGCTTCTGAGCTGAACCGAAGTGGCTGCACTTTTGAGTCTGAAGGAGCTAGTTTTGTAGAAGTCATAAGAGCAATTAATGACTGCGCTTTTAACAGATGAGTCAGTCATCCTCTTCTTTAATTATTGCCGTCATTTGGGAATTTCAAGAAGGTCATGGCTTAGGATTCAGTCAAATGAACCTATTAAATTAGATTTATTGTGCTGAGTACTAGGTTCACTCCATTAATTTGGGAGTCTTTGATTGACGGCCACGTGTGGGTTGGATCGCACACACCCTATATAAATGAAAGCTTTTTCTGAGGAGTCACATCCACTGTCTCTTAGCATTTCCACGGTCATGCTCGATCCTGGCTTGGCTTTGAACGGTCGTTGGCCTTGCACAAGTCGACTGTTGGTTGTGAATCTCTTCGTTCAAGGAAGCTATGTCCTTGTAGAAGAACTGTTACCGGATCTTGAGATGTACTCAAGCGTTTGGCATTAGGAGTTTGAACCTGAACAACATCTTGAAGGTTTTTGAGATTCAAGCTTCCGAGTTTGGATTGATTGCCAATTAGGAGAGGCACATGTTTTTCTCTGCCCTACTCAAGAGCCATGGTACTGTGGCGAACAGGAGCTGCATTCCTGCTCGGGCCAATGGTTGTTTCATTAGCCATACTGGAGTTCCTCCGCGTCTGGCTAGGAAGTGGCTTGCTCTGACAAGGAAGTGATTCTCTCAGATGAGCTGCGTGTCTAGGGGATACGTACTTTCTGAAGATTGCCTACTTGTAGACTTTAGGTGTTTTAGTCTTTATATATAATCATGAAGAATCTGTAATAGATCTTTGTTGACATGATTTTACTAAAGAACTTTTATGCACCATATTTGTACATCTGGTGTGATATTTGTTTGTTGTCTGTGCTTTTGGATACCTGCACTTTTACGAGAATGTATGCAGCGACTGTTCAACACTACGTTTTGTCACGACTGCACTTTTTCATGCTTCTACAGTCGATACTAATGTAATTAACACATGGAATGAATTGATAATGCCAATGACACAAAGATTGAAATACTGCATGTCCTTATGAGAACTGAAATGATGTGTTAAATATTACGATGTGATGAATTGATGCTTGAGATGATGAATATAAAATACTGAGAAATGAACATGTTGTCTCTTTACTTTCTATAATTTACCATGCACTTTATGCTTATCGAGTTGGACACACATTCGTATGGTTGTGGACAACTTGTGCACAAGGTTTGAGATGAGTGTTCTTGAACGATAACTGGGCACTGGACCGATTTGACCTAGGGAAAATATTGGCGTGCTTTGGTAGCATGGGTATTGCGAGACATTCATTGTGCTTAGCTACCTACTTTGAATGGAGCATCGCATAACCATCTATATGGCATTGAGTCCATATGGTATAATAGTGCCAGTGACCATGTAGTCAGGACGCATGCTAATGATTGTCTTTTGTAGTGGTGGTAAGTATTATTTTTATTATTATTATCATGTATCTTATGCAGGAAAGCTGGAATCGGCTGATGGTAAAGTAAATGGTTATTTTCAATAAGTTGTCTTGTTGTTTCATTATGAATTACAGTAATTTGCTAGTCCCTAATAAATAATCCTTAAAATTATTGTTATTAATTTCACAAATGTTGGTTTAGCTGAGTGGGTCAAAGGGACACACTTGCATATTTTTATAATCTGCTGACCCTCCTCCATAGGTACTGGAGAAGACGCGGGCGCACGTGGAAGATAAGGCTTTTGTTGCTGCTATTTTCAATGTTACTTTCGAATAAAGACGCACAAAGTATTGCAAAGTTTTCAAGATTTTCTACTTAGATTTTTACTGTAATAAAGAGGCATAATGTATGGAATGGAAAGTTATTTCATGACAGTATATCAATTGTTTTCTTATCATAAATCATTGTAAGATGGATAACATTTTCAAAGAATACTGAGAAAAGGTGTATCTGTTGCTATTATCAATGAAATTAATTATTTCTTCCTATACTGTGTACTCAATGTTTTTGTTGAGTGTGAATATTTAAAAATAGACAAATTGTGCACATTCTTGCCTTATACAAGTGCAACCAAAGACTTGTACAACATCACGCCCAGTAAGGACGATCAGTAAAAGCGAGGACGAACGATTTATAGAATCGGGGCGTGACATCTGTGATGGTGCTGACGATATTCTTCGACCATCAGACTCGAGCCGCCACTCCTCACCGTTCGACATTGCATCTCTCGACTCCCGCATTCCTTCCCATGAACTAGATCTCCATCTTTTTGTTCTGTTAGTGTAGCTCTATCCTTTCGAGTGGTTCAGCGCCTACATACGTCCCTTTCAACCAGGTCCATCACTCGACTCTAGGCTTTCATCGGGACAACACCACAACAGCCATAGCCTTGAGCCACGATACCTTACTCAGATATGTGTGCGACGACGACCTCCCCATGGTCAAATTGGCAAAGCCGTCTTCACCTACCCGAGCTCTCGTCGTCATACAGCTGAGTTGCGACCGGACTCCCACCTCAAGTTGTAAGCACCCTAAGTTTTTGGGGATTTTTTAATTTTTTATATGATTTTTTATAAATTAAACCAAATTTTATGTTTAATTATGGCTATATAGGCACTTTGCCCTAACTTTGTCTTTTGAAGCACAATATTGACCTATTCCTCGAAATAATTTCTATATTCATGTTCTAGACGAGTCCACCTTCATTTTGATATATCATGTCCCACTCAAATATGTTCTCTTGTATAACATATTTCTTGCACAACCTTCGGGTCAAAATAACGATTTTATCCTTCGTCATAATTTCGACGTATATTTTCAATTCCGATTTGAGGCCCAAACCCAATCCAAATCTTTCGATCCAATATATATTTTTGACCTATTTTGAACCTACTACACACATGCCAATGGTGCGCCACTCAATTGGGGTCCCATGTGTTATTTATTTTTAAGTGACACACAAGTCAAAACATAGACATATTGGACTCAAATCGATAACAAAAATTCTACCAAATCAAAACAAGTCCAACTAGGAACCGAGGACTAGGGTAACCTAGCCTATTGGACATATTCTAGATGGATTTATATGAATTAATGTACAGCCACATTAATTCAAATATAATTTAAACCAACTTCATAACATCTTTTCTATTTTGGACTGGATTTAAACCCTAGGAGATAAAACTTTGTATATCTTTTAAAATAGGCAACCAAATCAACCAAAACCATATCCAACCAAATCCTAACATATAAAACTCAAAAGTTTTATATTTTAACCTTCAAAAACCGCAGCCCCTCTCCCATACATTATAAAAACCGAAATCCCATCCTAACTTGATTCAGCCGTAACACCTTGTGGCGTAACTACAATTTTGACCCCTTCCCAAACTTTCGAGACGCTCCACAAATATTCAATATGAAGCTAATGCGGCCCACTACAATCCTATAAATCACCCATAAGTTCTCAATCCCTTCTAGTACCAAAATAGCCGTACAAGTCAAACGAAGTTCGAAATCAAAGTCTGAATTTATTCTAACAGGTACAATATTTTGCATTAAGGATTTCTTATCTCATCTTTTTTGTGAAACCAGAACTAATGGAAAGATCTTTGTGTCTATTTTCATGTCCAATTGGCCACCCACACACTTCCTTATGGTTTGGCCGGGGCGTCCGTTCTATAAAAAAGTGACCAAAATAGACCAGTTCTGTTGTGAGCCAATTTTCATAAACTTTCAGGCCACTTCGACCTTCCATATATATTTGGTAAGAAACTAGATTTCCTAAGCTTTCCAACGGATATAACATTGCAGCATTTTGGCTTCGTTTGCTATTTATTGAAAATCTGGACATTTTGCCGTAATATCAAAACAACAAAATTCATTAGTTCTATGTGTCCATATGCTTTGAAACTTCGTGAAATATGTCCAAAATAATTGTTATGCATGTTTTGATATGAAAAACATATTTTTAGCTATATTTTTCTAGAATTAAAATATATTAAGGAATTGTTGTTTCGGGAGCAAATCTATGAACCAAGTCAATGTATATTGATGATAGGTCGATATGAGAACTTGTTACCTATTTTTCTATGGATAGAATAGACTATTTATTATTATAAAATATTTAAATATTTTTTAGAATTAATTATAATATTTTTAGTGTATAAAAGTATTACTTTATCATATAGATTTAATACTATATTGATATGGTAGTTTGATACTTGTTTTCTTATAAATAATGCAGTTAAAATTTTATCATAAATATTTAGGTATATTCTTCCATAAATAAATATTATATATTTACTTTATAAAAATATTATTTTATTATATTTATTTAATACCATATATGATGGATTGGGTCATATATATCTAGTAGGGACTATATATATTAAGTTTATAAACAGTATGTGTTAAGGAATAGATATATCATTGATAGATGGAATTATTTATTCTACGAGTGCATGATGGACATAGCGAGGATCTCTGAGCCGGATCTTCATAATTGCAATTGGAAGTTGCAGGCAAGTATACGTTGCTAACCTGCACAATATATTTTATGCATATGCATGTTCTTTACTTCTCTGTTGTTCATTTTTCCTCATATTATTATATTTATGAATGCTTTCTTGTGTATTGTTTTACTTATCTTGTTTCTAGTTTTACTTTTATCTTGTTTCTAGCTTACATACATGTACCTGATTTCTGTTGTATTTTTATTACCTGTTATATTGATCTTCGTGTTCACATGTGTCTCTTGATAGAGTTTTCTAGTCCTACACTACTATTCTCTTGATTTGACTTGAGTATGACTTGACTTGTGACATTCTATAGATTGTGAGTGCTTACCTTGACTATGGTCTGTAGGATTACTTGACCTTGATGCTAGAAATGTCTACCATCTCGATTGGGAGTACTTGCCTTGACTATAATTGAGATACTATAGATTGTGAATGCTTGCCTTTACTACAGTCTATAGGATTTACCTGTTAGCCACGATGTCACGACCCACGCCCATATGTTCAGGTACGGGTGCGTGAGCGCGCACAGCTTACGCCGTAGCATCGACTTTAAAAATCTACAATATCAACATGTACTAAATCAAAAAAATATGAAGGAAGTATGAATAAGGAAAAATAACCATAATACTAAACCACTCAGTGTCTATAAATGATTTATACATAATAGGAATGTATCAAAGACAAACACGATAGCAGAACATAAATCTAAGAGAATAATGGCCTAGAGCTCCAGGGATCAACTCACGGTCAATAGAAGATCAAGGTCTGTCTCGAGTTGCATCATCATGAAGTCCAAAAATGTGGGGCATAGCATCTCCTAAAAATGTGGTCATCCAGTCAGGATTGAAACACGTACAAACAATAATAAATATTTAATAACGTGATAATGACTATATAACATGAGTTAGAATATGTGAGGCATGATAAACAAGTAGAACTGTAAAGCTAAACTGGCATTTTAATTGAAATAGGCAATAGTAGTAAGTATGGAAAGAACAAAAAACTATGATAAATGACTATAATGAAACTGTAACAACATCCCTATCCTATATGTGTTTTGAAATACTAAGTACGACATGTGATAGTCTAGGATAATATATACGGCACATCGTATCGATGGCTATCCACACGTAAACACGAAGGTGCGGCTCAATCATACGTGAGTTGTATGATTGTCTATCCACACGAATCAAGTAAGGTTGATCTCATATCTACTTAGGAAAAATATGACTAAATACATAGAGATATTTTGGGAAATATTTGGAACTAAATTTATTAGTAAAAATATTTGAAATAATATTTTGAAAATAAGTAAATGATTATTTTAGGCTAAACTCTTAATTTTGACAAATACGACCTACAGGTAAAATTATGTTTTAATTAGACAAAATATTAAAATAATATTTAGATTTCTAATTCAATTTGAAAATAGAAGTAAGGCTTAAAACTAATAATACTTTTTTGCTACAAAATAGTTTTCCAGGAAATCCTTTATCATATATTTATTTAATAATAATATATAAAAATAATAATTTTTGATGGTATTAATACTAGTAAAGATACTAATGACAATAGTATGTATGTACATACTATAGTACATATTATAGTATACAATAGTGATACTATAATTTAAACAAAATAATTACTAACAACAATCACCACCACTTGCTGCTAATAACAAAAACTCTTATTCCTCGTTCTCGAAACCATGGATGGACAGATTAGTTGTTAAGAATGAAAAAAAATACAGAGATAGAGAAGAGCAGAGAAGAAGAGAGGGAGATTGAAGGGAGAAGAGAGAGGACAAGAGCATGAGACATGAAGGGGAAGAATGAAGATAAGTAAAAAAAGGAGAGGGACGAGAGGAGAAGCTCACCAAGAGTTGTGCGCGCACGGCGCACAGAGGCGACGCCGATGGGGGCTCGGCGTGGAGCTGCAAGATGATGGAAACTAGATCCACACAGAGCTTAGGCAGATCTGGTGGTCATTGATCTAGAGAAGACGAGACGGCTGTTCCAATTAATGGCGGGGCTCGATCTGTCCACAATGGAGCTCAGGTGAGTTAGCAGTGGTTGATTTATGTCGAGGTGGCCTAGATCTAGGTGGTGGTGGTAACAGTGAGTCGGTGTTGGCCGAAGTTGAGCTAGGTCACGGTGGAGAGAACGATGGCTTGGGTTGGGGATCTGGTAAAGAATGGTGTCTGGTGTTCGGTGGACGGAGTGGCAATGGTGGGAGGTTTTAGGTTGATCCGAGAATTAGGGTCACAATGGGAGTGGCGACACACGGGGTGGTGATGAGTCAGAGTTAGCTCAAGAGGCGACTGGTGGTTGGCGGTGCTGTTGTTAGGTCAGGGGCTCGATGGTGGACTCGGGTGGTGGCGAGGTGGTGCAGTAGGCATGGTCGACTAGAGTTTGCTGGTGATGGCGGTGGCTTGTCGGAGAAGTCGAGAAGACAGGAAGGAGATGAAGATAGGAGGAGACGGTGGAGGTCGTCGAAGATCAGCCAACTACGGCGGCGCGTGGCGGTGCAGTTGGCGGAGCTCAGTTGCTGACCAAGGGTAGAGAGAGAAAAGAAAAGTGGCAAATTTTTGTAATAGAATATTTGGGAGTCCCTAATACTTTAATAGGACATAAGGGAGTGCTCTCTAAGCCCTAGTGGCACCAATGTAATATGTAATAGATCTAGGGGTACCTAGTGATACAAATAACTAACCACTAACTGTCTAACATTTAAGTATTAACCAGTCTAGTAATTAGCATCTAATTACCAACTATTAATTAATCTATCCCAAGCCCATAATATTTAGGACAAAAGTTTAGGACTACAATATTAGCTAGTAGCCCACAATCCAAGCCCAAGACTTGGTAGGCTAATAAGTTAGGCTAGCCCACATTCCGAGCCCAATGCTTGGTAGGCTAAAATGAATTTTAAATAAAACAATATTAAGCAATAAATTTTTAAAGGCTAACTAATTATTAAGTAATAATAATTAGAGCTAAATAATAATTTCATAAATGAATATAAACTATGTGATCAAAAATAAAATATTAACAGTACTAAAAGAATATTTATTTAATTATAATATTTTGACACCCTTTTTTTAAATAAAAGAATATTTATACTCAATAAATTACAAAAATATTCTAGAAAATGTACAAGGAATTTATAAATTCAAAATTTTGAAAAATAGGGGTTACAAATCTACTTACCTAAAAACAAATTTCATTCTCAAAATTTAAATTAATATGATCAATAGAATTAAAATCTAAATATGATCAAAGATAGTGTTAAACTCTAAATACAAATATTAATACAAGCAAAATCACTTGGCCGCGATCAAATACAAGAATGATGCGATTTGTTTCGACCAAGATTAATCAGATAAAGAAATTTAGGAATGACATGATGTGGCACGATCAAAATCTAATCATCGTTAATGCATGACCAAGAATAAAACCAAATCGTTTAGGCACGATTAATAAAATAATTTGATTTGGCACGACTAGCACAATCAAATTTGGTTATCAATAAAATCATTCACGCACGATCAACCAAATTTGGCACGATGAAGTCCTTTATCAATGTACGGTCAAACCATTTAGGCATGATAAAGAATAGATTCGAAATCAAAATCATATAAGCACGACGAAATAAATACAATCTTTAGCCACGATATAGAATTAGAATCGTCTAAATCATGAGTTATGATCATATTGGAATCAAGTTATAATATAATCAAAATTTACGCATAGAGCGGCTAAGGTACGATCATCTCAAAATCGAAGCCATAGGGACGATTAAAGATCAAAATTTAGGATAAACTCAATGTATAGAACCAAGATCACATAGTCATGAGAAGTCATAAAGGCATGACTAATAATTGGCATATTCGAGAATATAGTCATGTCTAAGGTAGAATCCAGCCGGATAGAATTAGGATATGATTAAGTATAGAATCGGGATTTAGGCACGATTAGAAATAAAATCATGTTGGCATGATCGAAGATTAGAACTTGGGCACGATTAAGAATAAAATCATGGTCTAGCCGCGATCTATAGAATAAAAATTTAGGTATGATTAGTAGAATCTAAATTACAAGGTCATGATTAAAATTAAAATTTGGGCATGATTAGGAATGAATCTGGTCAAAAAAAATTTAGATGTGATTAAGAATATAATCAAAAGCATATAGTCACAGTCAGAATAGAATTGATTTTAAACAAATAAATTCAAATGGTGATTACAAGAATAGGAAGCTCATATCTCTATTATAGAAAAAAGTAAAGAAATGATTACAAGCTATGATATGCAGAAAAGAAAATACAAGGTAATCATCTCACCCTATTACTACTACAAAGTTTATCTGTTGTAAATCAAACCTCTCCAAAACTAATATAAGGTATCCCTGGCCATTATTCCAATGACACTACTACTTAATCATATTCCTGTTTATAAATCTTCAATCATTCGTAATCCATTATCAACTTAGTCATAAAGTTCAAATTCTACTATCGTGTTTTGAATTGAAGTTGTCATTTGTCTATATAATCCTTCATCATGGTTCAAATTCAGACTTCCCAATTTATTCACCACTTTATTTAAAAAAATTATTCCTCTATATATATCAATCAGTCTTGTCTCTTAAATCGTTACTTTTCAAAAAGTTCACAATTGGTAATATTGGTTCTTATGTTCCACAATTCGAAGTTATGTGTTGTATTAGTTCTTAGTCCTTCACCGCATAATTCATATATTTGGGTTCTTCAAGTCAAATATGTAATCTCAAGCATCTAACTTTCTTCGAAATTAATTTACTCTTGAATATTCTCACTGGTCTTAGGAATATAACTTCCATTTTTTTTAATTTTTCCCCATTAAATTTCATTATTTATTATTCTTCTTCTTTTAAATTTTTCCACCGTCTATCTTTATATGAAAATAATCCATACTAGAAATAATTCCTTAAACATAACCATTTCTAAAATTCAATGATGCTACTATCCTCTTGTCTTTGCTTCCATTCCTAGTTACACATTTCCTTCATCAATTTCTTCTCATTGTCCAAAGTATCATAACAAGTCTAAAATGTATCACTACCACATTATAACTGATTACTTCAAATCTCCAGTGTCTCGTGTTCTATTCTTCCTTGGTTCCTCAAAATTTGTGGAATAGCTTGATTTGGCACGATTAGGAATAACATCAAAATATGGTCAAATTTTATTTAGGAATGATCAATTATGGCACAATGGATTTGAAATAATTCAAAACCGTAGAGGAATAGAAAGAATAAAATTCAATTTTTGGCACGAGCTAGTCACAACTAAAGGATCAAATTGTTTAGATCAAAATCATGATCATGCTGGAATAAAATCAAAATCCAAGCATAGAATGATCCAGACATATAATCATTAGTATATTTCAAATCACTCGGGTAAAATCAAAATTTAGAAATCAAATTTAGGCATAAATAAGAATCAAACTTTAGGTGAAATGGAGAAATTTGAAATAATCAAATTTACTAGGCATGATCAGGTATGGAAGTATTGTGATTTGGCACATTTAGGAATAAGCAAATTCATAGTCATTTACGCACAATTAAGTCATATTAGCACGATAAGGACAAAATCAAAATATGGTCAAAATTGTATAGGCACGATGAATCATTTACGCAGGATTCAAGAATAGATTTGGATAAAACCAAATCGTACAGACACGATGAAGTTTATCATCTTTAGGCACGATATAATCCTGATATAGTCAAAATCGTTAATTATGGTCAAGTCAAAATGATCAAAATTTAAGTGTAGAATGATAAGCACGATCAAAGTCAGAATCAAAGTCATATAGGTGTGATCAAAGATCAAAACTTAGGTACGATTAAGGATAAATTCAAATTTGTTCATGATCAATAGAATCTAGCCATTACCGAAAGTTTATGCCCGATCAAAATATAGTCATGATTATAAGAATCAAGGTCGTCTTGTCACACAAAGTAAAATCATCTAAGCATGACCAAGAATTTTTTTTGGCATGATTAAGAATAGAGTAATGATTTAGATCTAGTCATGATTAAGATATGATCAAAGCCTAGTCTTGAGTAGTAATAGAAATAAAATTTGGGCATGAACAGAATTAAAGCCATTCGAGTATGATCAAGAATCAAAATTTGGCACAATAAAGATTATAATCAAAATCATTTAGTCATGATCAAATAGTCAAAATTTAGTAATTGAAAATCAAAGGATAGTTTCAATGGTAAGGAATCAAAAGATAGAAATTGTAAAGGTAATCATTAGACTCTACTCTTTCTTCTACCATTGGCACCAATACTAACTATACTGACACATACCATAAAACTATTGCCACAAAAGTACCGCACTAGGAGTTATCTCTAGATTGATGCCTATAGCTCACATGCCCAACCAGGAATTACTCAAAGCCCCACAAGCTACACTCCCCAACAATTATTACTGAATACTCAATGACATAAACCTATATATAAGTTTACCAACTACTACACTATCCAACGAACCTCTGGAATTATTCCAATAAAACTCTATAAGGAACTTGACTAAAGGAACTAAAGATATCATGGAAATGGATTCTATAATAACAGTAGTTGGATGATATAAATGATATGTTAAGAACTAAACTTAAGATACAATCTGATAATCATATACGTCTATCAGTAATCATGTTACCCAGAGTTCTTGCCACACAAGTAAGCATAGCTACAATAAATGATAATGTCCATAACTAAGGTATATATGTATATAATCATGTTATCTAGAATTCTCATCACGCCAACCGGTATGGCAACAAGAAACTCAAAATTCCATAACTAAGATAAGTATATCCTAAATCAGGCTCTATGTCATTGTCATGCTAGCTAGTATGGCTGCGATAAACTCTAGACTCCATAACTAAAACGTACATTTACCTTTCATACCATTCTCATCAAATATGTCATCAGAATATACCTTAATTTAGTCCATAGAATTTATCTCGATACAAAATCAAGTCAACAACGAACACCAAGAATCAAATTCAACAACGAATCAAAGAAGAGTGGACAGAAACAAGGGGAAACAAATTTTGAGATAGGGTTTATTGTAAGATTCTCAGGGGTTGTCCCAGGAATCTCTCAGGAAATTCTAATTTGTGATTGAGTACTCCTTTATCCTAATATCCTATTTTCTATATCTTATCACAAGCTTACAACAATATGACTAAACCTACGTACTACCACGATATAGCACTAATTGTGAAGACGAGACCTGCATGGACTACTATAAAAATGTGTTACGACCCGTGCCCGCATGTTTGGGTAGAGATGTATGAGTGTGCCCAACCTATGCCACAATATCAACATAATAAGCTGTCTAGTCCTCAGAAAAAATATCTCAACATTTGAAAAATCCAGAATATTAACATGTACTCAATCACAAAATGCTAAGGAAGATATGAATAAGGAAAGATAACCATAACACTAAACCATTCAGAGTCTATAAATGATTTATACACAATATGAATGTATCGGAGACAAATTTGATAGCATAACATAAATCTAAGAGAATAATGGCCTAGAGATCTCCAGAGATCAACTCACAATCAATAGAAGATCGAGGTCTGTCTCGACTTGCATCATCATGTAGTCCAAAAATGTGGGGCATAGCATCTCCTAAAAATGTGGTTATCCAATCAGGACTGGAGCAAGTACAAACAATGATAAATATTTTATAACATAATAATAACTATATAACAAGAGTTAGAATATGTGAGGCACGATAACCAAGTAGAACAGTAAAGCTAAACTGGCATTTTAATAGTAATAGACAATAGTAATAAGTATGGGAAGAACAAGTAGCTATGATAAATGACTAGAATGAAACTGTACCAACAATCCTATCCTCCATGTGTTTTGAAATACCAAGTATGACATGTGATAGGCTAGGGTAATATATATGGCACATCATATCGATGGTTATCTACACGTAAATACGAAGGTACTGCTCAATCATACTTGAGTTGTATGATTGTCTATCCATACAAATCAAGTAGGGTTGATCACATATTTACTTAGTATATTCCCTCCCCAACTAGTTCTTACGGATTAAAGTCACGACACGAATCTCGAAACACAAAAATTATGACACACGAAGATCATAAAAATGAGAATCATGAATAAAATCGATAAAACACTAATCACGTGTAGCAAGAGTGACATGAACATTATATACATAATCTTAATCATGAAATAGAGACAATATCAAGAAATAAAAGTAAATAACTGTGTGTACTTGTCTTATTTTAGTTGGAGTTGACGTGTACGACACGAATGTGTCAACACAGAATATGTACATATGCTATACTCCACAAGTTGGTCCCAAATGATGAAATAGCCATTCTATTGAGTCAAGAATAGTAATTCCCAAGTTTGTATCATCCCAATTAAGTCATCGAAGATCATAACATCCAATAATCAAATAGTAGTCCAAGAATGATCCATAATGAATAGTCCATAAATCGCCGATCGTAGAGATTGAGTCAAGTCACAGAAAAATAGGATATGCACGATTAGATCAAGATTAAGATGATATTCAGAAGAAAAAATATGATTAAATACATAGAGCTATTTTGGAAAATATTTGGAACTAAATTTATTAGTAAAAATATTTGAAATAATATTTTGAAAATAATTAAATGATTATTTTTAGGCTAAACTATTAATTTTGGCAAATACGACCTATAAGTAAAATTATATTTTAATTAGATAAAAAATTAAAATAATGTTTAGATTTCTAATTCAATTTGAAAATAGAAGTAAGGCTTAAAACTAATAATACATTTTTGTTACAAAACAGTTTTCCATGAAATTATTTATCATATATTTATTTTATAATAATATATATAAATAATAAAACTTAATGGCATTAACACTAATAAAGGAACTAATAACAACAGTATGTATGTACATACTATAGTACATCATATAGTATACAATACTGATATTATAATTTAAACAAAATAATTACTAACAGAAATCACCACCACTTGCTGCTAATAAAAAATTCCTATTCCTCATTCTAAAAAATCAAGGATGGAGAGATCAATTATTAAGAATAAAAAAATACAGAAAGAGAGAGAAGAACAAAGAAGAACATGGCAAGATTGAAAGAGATAGAGAGAAAGAGGACGAGAGAGTGAGACAGGGAGGGGACGAATGAAGAGGAATAAAAAAATGAGAGGGTCGAGAAGAGAAGCTCACCAAGAGTGGTGCATATGCAACATACGAAGGCGGGGCTGGTAGGGGCTCGACGTAGAGTTGCAAGGTGATAGAAACCAGATCCGCACGGAGCTCAGGCAGATCTGGTGATCATTGCTCCAGAGAAGGTAAGGCGGTTGTTCCAGTTGGCGGTAGGGCTTGATTTGACAACGGTGGAGCTCAGGTGAGTTAGTGGTGGTCAATTTTTATCGAGGTGGCCTATATCTAGGTAGTGGTGGGGATGGTGAGTTAGTGTTGTCAAAAGTTAGGTTAGGTCGCGATGGAGAGAACGATTGCTTGGGTTAAGGATTTGGTAAAGAATGGTGCAGTTGTGTTCGATGGACGGAGTTACTGTGATGGGAGGTTGTAGGCAAATATGGGAATTAGGGTCATAGTGGGAGTGGTGGCACACGGGATGGTGGCAAGTCGGAGATAGCTTAGGAGGCGACTAGTGGTTGGCGGTGTTGTTGTTAGGTCAAAGGGTCGATGGTGGACTTGGGTGGTGGTAAGGTGGTGTTGTAGGCATAATTGACTGGAGTTTGCTGGCGAGGGTGGTGGGGTGTCAGAGAAGCCAAGGGGACAGGAAGGAGATAAAGATAGAAGGAGACGACGGAGGTCGTTAGAGATCAGCCAACTGCGGCGGCATACAGAGGTGCATTCGACGGAGCTCAGCTGCTGACCAAGGAGAGAGAGAGAGAGTGCGAGAAAAAATGTGTTAATTTTTTGTAATAAAATATTGAAGAGTCCCTAATACTTTAATAGGAGAGAATCGAGTGCTCTCCAAGCCCTAGTAGCGCCAATGTAATATGTGATAGACATAGGGTACCTAGTAAAACTAATAACTAACCACTAACTGACTAACAATTAATTACTAACCAATCTAGTAATTAGCAACTATTAATTAATCTAGCCCAATCCTAATAATATTTAGGACGAAAACTTAGGACTACAATATTGGTTAGTAGCCCACAATCTGAGCCTAAGGCTTGGTAGGCTAAAATGAATTTTAAATAAAATAATATTAAGCCAATAATTTTTAAAGGCTAACTAATTATTAAGTAATAATAATTGGAGCTAAATAATAATTTCATAAATGAATATAAACTATAGAATCAAAAATAAAATATTAACAATAATAAAAGAATATTTATTTAAATATAATATTTTGACACCTTCTTCTTTAAACCAAAGAAAATATTTATACTCAATAACCTATAAAAATATTCAAGAAAAGAACAAAAAATTTATAAATTCAATTTTTTTGAAAAATAGGAGTTACACACGACTAATATGGCATGCCACTATTTTAGGTTCCTTATGTCTTAGTTTTCTTGTGTCTTAGTCTCCTTATGTCTCAGTTGATTCATTCAAGACAATTTTTTGTATTTTCTGCATATTTCATACTGTTATATTCGACATATTTTATGTATCTTGTTAGTCCCCGGAGAACTTGGTGATCTCTTAAGGTATTTGTTGAGACAGCTAGAATATAAGGGTAGATTGGTGGACTAATGCATCTCCAAAATTCATGTATCACTAGTAGTACTTTTATCATTATTTAATATTTAATATTTTATGATCACATCTTCAGTTGTATAGCCTAGTTTTACAATCTTTACTTTTGGTTATTAGCTTGTTCAGATGATTGTATTAGGGTCTGGCCAATTTTATTACAAATTGTCTATTCTTGTGTTTTATATTCAAGTATCATCAGTATATTACTATTTGATAAGCATTAATACATTTGGTTCCCATTTGAGATTATTATCCATGGATTGAGATATAGTTGCCTTGCCATTTTAGACTCTATTTTAGACAGCTTAAGTACATTATTGAGGGTGCTTTAGATTGGGATTAACCTTGGGAATGTACCAGCTAGTCGTATCATGTGCTAGTTTCATAACTTTTGGGACTGGGCATGACAGGTTTTTTTGGTGGCCTATGTAGGTTGAGTTAGCCGTTTTGGTTACTTTACTGTACAGAGCGGGCCTACGAATATGAATAGACTCTTAGGATTCTCAATCAATAACTGCATTCATAATTTTTTTTGAATTTTCCTATCGTTCTTGAAACTCCATATTTGTACTCATCTATTCCCTTGCTTTTTTGTGTCATTGCTTCTCGTCCCTTACTATTTTGGAGTGGCGAATGATCGTGCTTATTAGAATTTATTAGTATTTCTTAGGTAGTTGTGTAAATCAGTTTGCTTACTGAATTTTAGTTGCAGGTAGATATGATGGGATTAGGGATGTCGTAGGTATATAGTGATATTAATTCTTGTAATTATTGGGCAAGGGTTATAGAATTTTATGAAAGCATGTGTTTGATAGGGTAGTGTGACCAAAGGTTGGTAGACATCATCATGGAATAATGTGATTCACTGGTGGTGAATTAATGATTATGATTGAAGAAGTATTTATGAATTTTCAAAGTTGAGATATAGGATATTGGATTTAATTTAAACTTTAAGGATGTTAATATAAGATATAGTCTTGTGTTTATTAATCTTTTTAAGGTAGATAAAAGTTGTGTTGAAAGTCAAATTAGAAAGAGAATTTTATATTTTAAAGGTATAACACTTAGATAGTGATTGAGAAAGAAAATCAAGTGAAAAAAATTAAGATATTTTAGTATATTTGACTCCATAAATTTTTAGAAGAATATTCATGGTTATTCAGTTAATGTTAACAATAGAAAAGAATTAATTTGAGGATAGAGATTTGACTTAAGAAGAAAAAAATTGTCTTGAAGAATTGAATCTAAATTTTGAAGGCTACGGAATTTGATCATTTGAAATCTAGAAATGATCTATTATATAATTTTCTTATCACTAAAAGTTTTGAGGAGACTAAGGTCACAGTGGACTTGTATTTAGAATTTTAAGAATTTTAAGTAATATCGGTAAATTAAATTTTTCAGGTTTAGAATGGTTAAAGATTATTATTACTATTTGGATTTAGATTCAAGGATTGAATAAAAATAGAGGACAAGATCTTTGAGAAAATTAGTCGGTAGATTCAAAAGTTAAAAAGAATCTAGGATATAGTGGTTAAAGGATTAGTAATTAAGTTCTTCGCTTGATAGTCAAGGAGGACAATCTTTCAAAATGATCACTGTAGCAGCAGGAGGAGCGACTGTAGGTAACAATTTATAGTTTCATGGTGGGGACGTTGCATAAGAAATTGTTTAGGATTGATTGCTATTCGAGTTATTAGGAGAGACCGAAGTGACGTCGTGTACGCCTTAGAACTATTCCTAGTTACGTTAGCATGGTTCTTCGTTAGTAAGTATTATTTTGAATTTCGAGGACGAAATTCTTTTAAGGTGGGTAGATTGTAAGCACCCTAATCTTTTTGCCATTTTTTATTTATTTTACCTGATTTTTAAAAATTAAACCATACTTTATTTTTAATCTTTTATGGTGGGTAGAATTTAAGCACCCTAACTTTTTTAGGATTTTTTTTATTTATTTACATGATTTTTATAAATTAAAACATATTTTATTTTTAATTATTGCTATATAGGCACTTTGCCGTAACTTTGACTTTTGAGGTACAACATTGACTAATTCCTCGAAACAAGTTACATATTCATGTTATAGATGAGTTTACCTTCATTTTGATATATCATATCCCACTCAAATATGTTCTCTTGTACTATATTGTTTTTGCACAACTTTCGGGTCAAAATGACCATTTTATACTTTGTCGTAATTTTGATGTATGTTTCCAATTCCGATTTGAGGCCCAAACTCCATCCAAATCTTTCGACCCAATATATGATTGACATATTTTGAACCTACTACACATATGACAATGGTGTGCCACTCAATTGGTTTTCCATGTACTATTTATTTTTAAGCGGCACACAAGTCGAAATATAATGGACTCAAATCAATCACAAAAGTTCCCCCAACCAAAACTAGTCCAACTAGAGGCCGATGAAACCTATTATAGGGTACGCTAACCTATCAAACATATTTTAGATTTATTTATATGAATTAGTGTACAGTAACATTAATTCAAATCTAATTTAAACTAACTCCATAACAACTTTCCTATTTTGGACTCGATTTAAATTCTAGGAGATAAAACTTTGTATATCTTTTAAAATATGCAACCAAATCAATCCAAACTAAATTCTACCAAACCTAAACATATAAAACTCAAAAACTTTATATTTTAACCTTCAAAAACAACAGCCCCTTTCCCCATACATTGCAAAAACTAAAATTCTATCCCAGCCTAATTCAGCCACAGCTCTTTGTGGCGTAATAGCAATTTTGATCCCTTTTTGACTTCCTGTAATGCTCCACGAATATTTTTTGCAAAGAAAACATAAACCTCTACAATCCTATCCATCCATCATACATTCACAATCTCTTCTAGTACACCAAAATAGTCCTACAAGTCAACCGAAGTTTGGGATCCAAGTATGAATTCGTTCTAGCAGGTATGCTATTTTGCCTCTAAGGTTTCTTATACTTTCGAATCTCATCTTTTAATGAACCCAAAACTAATAAAAAGATATATGTTTATTTTATGTCCAATTGGCCATCCACACACTTCCTTATCGCTTGGCCAGGGCACCCATTCTACGAAAATATATCCAGAACAGATCAGTTATGTTATGAGCCAATGTTTATCCACTTCTGGGCTACTTCGACCTTCTTTATATTTTTGATAAGAAACTAGACTTCCTAAGATTTCCAATGTAACTACTTTTGCAGCATTTTGGTTTCGTTTGCTATTTGTTAAAAATTTGGACATTTTGTCGTAATATCAAAATACCAAAATTCATGAGTTCTATGTGTCCATATGCTTCAAAACTTCATAAGATATCTCCAAAATATTTATTGCGAATGTTTCGATATGAAAAATATATTCTAGCTATTTAATAGTTTTTTGCTAGAGTTAAAATATGTTAAGGAATTGTTGCTTCGGGAGCAAATCTATGAACCAAGTCAATGTATGTTGGTGACGGGCCAATATGATAACTTGGTACCTATTTATCTATGCGTAGAATAGACTATTTATATAAAACATTTAAGTATATTTTTCCAGAATAAATTATAATATTTTTAGTGTAAAAATTATTATTTTATCATATAGATTTAATACTATATTGATATGGTAGTTTGATACTAATTTTCTTACAAATAATGTAGTCTAAATTTTATTATAAATATTTTAGTATATTTTTCCAAAAATAAACATTATATATTTACTTTACAAAAGTATTATTTTATTATATTGATTTAATACCATATATGATGGATTGGGTCATATATATCTAGTAGGGACTATATATATTAGGTTTATAAACAGTATGTGTTAAGGAATAGATATATTATTGATAGATGGAATTATTTATTCTAGGAGTGCATGACGGACATAGAGGGGATCTCTGAGCCGGATCGTCATATTTGCAAATGGAAGTTGCAGGCAAGTATACGTTGCTAACCTGCACAGTATATTTTATATGCATATGTATGTTCTTTACTTATCTGTTGTTCCTTTTTCCACATATTATTATATTCATGATTGATTTATCCTGTATTTAGTTTTGCTTATCGTGTTCCTAATTTGACTTTTATCTAGTTTCTAGCTTACGTGCATGTACCTAATTTTCTGTTGTATTTCTATTACCTTTTATATTGATCTTCGTGTTCACATGTGTCTCATGATAGCGTTGTCTAGTCCTACACCACTATTCTCTTGACTCGACCTGAGTATGACTTGACTTGTGACATTCTATAGATTGTGAGTGCTTACCATGACTACGGTCTATAGGATTACTTGACCTTGATACTAGATATGTCTACTATATCAATTGGGAGTGCTTGCCTTGACTACAATACTATAGATTGTGAGAGCTTGCTTGACTACAATATATAGGATTGACATGTTATCTATGACTAGTATGGTATGTCACTATATTAGGTTCCTTATGTCGTAGTTCCCTTGTTTCTTAGTCTCCTTGTCTCTTAGTTGATTCTTTCATGACTATTTCTTATTTATTCTTCATATTTCATACTGTTACATTCGGCATATATTATGTATCTTGCTTGTCCCTTGAGAATATGGTGACCTTTCCAGGTATTTGCTGAGACAACTAGAATATGAGGGTAGATTGGTGGATGATTGCATCTCCGAAATTCAGGTATCACTAGTGATTCTTTTATCGTTCTATCATATTTATATTTTTATGATCATATCTTCAGCTGTATATGTAACGCCCGTAGTTCGTATTACGTATTTGGTATACGTGTACGTATTTTGACTCATATTACACGTCTCATTGCCTGGTTTGTTTTGGCATTCATTTGCTTAGTTCGGGTTCGGTTGGGTTCGGTCTGGTTGGGTTTGGTTTGGGTTAGTATGCAAACCCCTACCTACCACCATCCCCCATTTATTAACCCAACAACCCTTCTCTCTCCTCATTCATTTTCCAATACTACTCTTCTTTTTCTTCTTCATTTCTCCCCCGACCACCCGCAGTAGGCAAGTGCAACTTGCTTCATGGAGGAACTCAAATTTTGTTGTTCCATTGTCTTCCTCACGAGATTCTAAGACATTTTAGTACTTAGCATTTTTTAATTTCCGTGGTTCATTTCATGTAGATCTAAGGTTTAGTATTTTTGATCTTCATGGTTTTGATCTACTAGATTTGGTTCTTTTCGAAAATGGAGAGTTCCATATTGTGGGAATTTTGATTTTGCACAAGTTTAGCTTTTGAATGGCTGGATTTCACCAAGTCTTGACCGAGATGGGGCTCTCTTGAGCTCTTGATCTTTTACGCCTGCTTATCTTGGCCTTGGGGAGAAGATGAAGTTTTTACGCACACGTTCTTACGTGCTAGCGTAGTATTTAGTTTTACGCCCACGTTTTACATGCCAGCGTATCTTTTACCCTTTTTACGCATACGTTTCACGTGTCCGCATATTAATTGCACTTTACGCACACGTTCTCACGTGACCGCGTAATTTATTCTACGTAGAGCTAAACCAGCTCTACGCAGCGACTATACTCCCGCTCGCGTAGAGGGTTTACTCACGTAAAGTCTCGCCCGCATGCGGCTTTGCTAGCGTAAAGCGCTTGCTCGTGTAGAATCCCACCCGCCTGCTCTCTTGCTCGCGTAGAGATGCCTATCCTTAGGTCTTGCCCGCGTAGAGCTATTTTACGTTCGGGGTCTATTTGGTCTAGCGTAGTCTTGCTCGCGTAAAGACTTTGAGTCCCTATGGCGTACCCCGTTGCCCTTTTATATTCTTACGCCTTTTGTCATGAACTTGATAATCACGAATTTATTTAATATGTTTGGAATGGTAATTGTACACAGTATGGTATGAAGTAAACATGACATGACATGACAGGACATGATATGACAAACAAGCATGATGGAAACTATTGAATGCTGTTGCGACGGCTAGTATGACATGACAAGAATGAATGGCCTGGACACCGTGGAAGATTGTGTTTGTACAAATGGACCAGTACTGTCTCGCATCATGTCTAGGGCAGGGACCCCTGAGTACCACGGTCAGGGGTACCTACTGAAAATGACTAAGGCTAATAACTAGAATAATCCTGTAGTCATAAAGAGATTTTCCCAGCTACAGGCAATCCCGTTATCTGGATGCCCTATCATGGGATCTGTGTCGTCGAGTAGGGCACACTTCTAGCATACTGTCATGTGTTGTACCCTTCAAGCTACTTAAGGGTACATGCATTTCCTGGACGATGTACCCATATTAATTCAACCCCTAATTTGCGTCCAGATAGCCTGGATAGTCTGCAGGGCTTATGGCTGTTGGAATAATCTCATTGCATCTTTCTAGTAACTAGGCCTGTGATAATCCTAGTTAGTTAAAGTATCAAGTCATACTTATTGCTTGTCCATGAATGTTGGATGGAGTCTAAGCCTTGTCTTGTCCCTGTACCTGGTTATTTCAGTAACATGATTGCTTATGTTTACCTTGTTAACAACTGATCGAAATAACTTCTCTTTTCTTGATATTTATTATCCTATTTTAGAATTCATGTCTTAATTATCTTCTTATTTTATGTTCTGATATGCTGGTTTAGTTCTTAAGTGAAACCTCATTTGTGGCACTTACTCTTTCTGGAATCTGACCCAGCTGGTTTTGTATGGCCAGATACCGAAACAGCTCTAGAGGATCTCCCTACCTTCCAGCCAGATGGTGACTACCAGGCGTAACCCTGGCAACGAGTGGGTTTTATTTTGCTCTCCCACTCTATTATAAAAAAAATATTTTTTTAAGGCGTTTAGCCGACTAGCACGTGTTAGCTCGATTGCACTTTACTTACTATCTGCCTACGGGCTGTAGCATGATGAACAAATCCTAGGTTTGATCATATATGACTGAAACTCTTGCTAGTCTTCATATTTTGTATGACTAGCTTCATGATCATCCAAATATGTAATATATGGGACGCCTTACTATTGTATATTTGGTGCTCTGACATCTTGTAACTGTTATTACTTGCTTGAGATTGAGACAATAGGCTTGTTCATGACCATAAGAGACTGATGGCTTGTAGTTAAACCCTCATGTATCTAGACAGTCGTGACCGTATAGCGAGATGGATTGCACTTCAATATACGTAGCTGGCTATGTCCGCCCCCGCTCTCTAATATTCTGGTTCTGGGGCGCTACATGGTTTAAGTGGTGGCCCATGTAGATCTTGCAAATCAAGATATGTGAGAGTTTACTTAATAGATGTCTCAATTAGCACTCGTCCTTGATCTTTGCTAGTACCCTCTAAATTCTTGAATTCTTGACCTGATCACATGCTTGTATATTTGATCTGTCCTGGTCCTTCCTTATTGTTTCATGTGTCGTCTTCTTCAGCGGCATTGTTCCTGGTCCTGCCAATCAGCCGAAAGTAGCTTAACGAGTACTCTCGCAACAAGAGGATCAAGCTCAGCTCTAAGGAGCAGCTTCTCGTGTCATGCTTCCTGGAGATCCAGAACCCCCAGTACAGCCAGCCCAGCCTAAGAGACAAGATGATGGAGCCTTGGTTGGACTCATCAAGAAGTTTCTTGCATCACAAGATCGTCGAGGTGATGCATTGCACCAGACATGACAAGATGTCTTGAACAGAGGTGGTCATCAAGGTAACAGTGCGGCCAACAGCTTCAAGTGTTTGAACCCTTCCTTCTTCGACGGCAGTGAAGATGATATTGTCGCAGATGCTTGGCTGCAGGATACTGAGGTTATTCTAGAAGCAGCCAGGACCCCAAAAGACAAGAAGGTGATCGTGGTGCGCCTGCAGTTATTGGATCTAGCCCGCAACTGGTGGACAGCACAGGCCGTTGGATTAAGGGCACCTATTATATGGACAGTATTCCGTGAGAGATTTCAGACTAAGTATTTTGATGCTGTAGCTCGGTATAATCTACAGACGAGGTTCACTAACTTGAAGCAGATGGACAGGACGGTCGATGGATATGCGATCGAGTTCTCCAGGCTTAGTCGGTTTGCTCCCACCTTGGTGGCGACCGAGTTCGACAGAACTCAGGGGTTCTAGCAGGGACTCCACCTGGAGATTTTGCTGGCGGTGGAGCGGTTCGAGCATCAGACTTTCGATGCAGTATTGAGAGCGGCTAGGAGGCATGAGTATACCTCCCAGAGGATTATGGATCGGACCGGAAGTTGGAAGCGGTCTCACAGCCAGATGAACCAGTCTAAAACACCAGCCCCGACAGCCAGGGCTTTGACCATTGGAGCTCCGAGGCGGACGGCTTCCGTTGCGTCGATTCAGCATTTGACCTCGGCATATCCTCCGCAGCAACAGAAGCAGTCTTCCACAATGGATTGCACTCATTATGGGAAGTCAGGACACGTGTTGTCAGAATGTCGTAGAGCACAGGGTTTGTGCTTGGTTTGTGGAGCACCGGACCATAGGGTTGGGAACTACCCGAATAGGAGGAGTTCATCTTCATCAATATTTTCTAGTCCCTCGGTTAGGGGGCTAGCCCCAGTACCAGTCCATCAGCAGCAGTACCCATTTTCGAGGCCCTTGCTGCCTCAGACCCAAGTATTTCAGCAGCATAACCCCCCGCAGTATGCACAAGTCCAAGCTTAGACCCAGAATCGCCAGAGAGGTTTCCAGCAGAGAGGACCAACACCCATAGGATACGGTCAAGTGATGGCTTTGACCATGGAGAAGGAGTTAGCATCAGGTGAGGTCGTGGCAGGTACTATTCTTGTTAACTCCTTCCCAACATCAGTATTGTTTGATTCTGGTGCATCGTATTTATTTATGTCTGCACGATTCGCGACACGGATAGGACTGGAGCCCGAGTCATTATCAGTAAGGCTCAATATACTTACTAGTAACGGTCTTGTGAGAGTAGATAGAGTGTTTTCCTCGTGTCGGGTCGTATTTAGCAGTAGAGAGTTTCCCGTTAGGTTGATAGAATTCTCGATGGTCGATTATGATGTGGTCTTAGGGATGGATTGGTTGAGGGACCAGTATGCTAGAATAGATTGCCATATCGGAAAGATTAATTTTAGTATTCCTCGTGAGCCAGAGTTTTTATTTTTTTGAGGTGGAATAGAGCCTTCTCCTCCAGCATTCCGGATGGCAGTTGCAGTAGCAGTCAAGTTTCCCAGAATTGTTGAAGAGTTTCCCGATGTTTTCCCCGAAGAGCTTCCAGGTATGCTACCAGAGAGAGAGATCGAGTTCACCATAGACTTGATCCCCGGAATAGCACCAGTGTCAGAGAGAGTCTACCGAATGGTGCCGTCAGAATTGGAGGTTTTATACTAGATGATTGAGGAACTCAGGACCAAGAGATTCATCCATGCTAGTGGATCGCCTTGGGGAGCCCCAATGCTTCTTGTGAAAAAGAAGGATGGTACGTCCAGATTATGTGTTGACTATCGTACCTTGAACTTAGTGACAATCAAGAACAAATACCCTCTCCCGAGGATAGATGACTTGTTTGATCAACTCAAAGGGGCGTCCATATTTTCGAAAAATGACTTGCGGTCAGGATACCATCAGATCAGAGTTAGAGAGCAGGACATCCCGAAGACGGCTTTTCGATCTAGATATGGGCATTGGGCATTCCTTGTTATGCCATTTGGAGCAACCAATACGCCGGCTGTATTCATGGACCTCATGAATCGTATCTTCATGCCTTATTTAGATCAGTTCGTGATTGTGTCCATAGACGACATCCTGGTCTATAGCAAGAGTGAAGCGGAACATGAGCAGCATCTTCGTGTAGTTTTTCAGATTCTCAGAGAGCACCAGTTGTATGCGAAGTTCAGTAAATACGAGTTCTGGCTCGATCGTATTTCATACTTGGGTCATATCATCACCAGAGGTGGAGTAGAAGTGGATCCCTAGAATATCATGGCCATTGAGACGTGGCCAGTACCCAGTATCGTTGCAGAAGTTTGCAGTTTTCTTGGCTTGGCCGGCTACTACCGATAATTTGTTTCGGACTTTGCACAGATTTTAGCACCTATGACGCAGTTTACCCGCAAGGATGTACAGTTTGCTTGGACTGCAGAATGTCAGGAATCTTTTGATAAGTTGAAGCGAGGCTTGATGACGGCACCCATTCTTACACTTCATGATAGGACCGAGGGATTTATCGTGTATTGTGATGCTTCAGACAGAGGTTTAGGATGTGTTTTGATGCAGCATGGGAAGGTAATAGCTTATGCGTTACGTCAACTTCATGATCATGAGAGGAATTACCCGATCCACAATTTGGAGCTGGCAGCAGTAGTGTTTGCACTTAAGCGGTAGAGGCATTACTTGTATGGAGATAGGATAGAGATTTTTACCGACCACAAGAGCTTGAACTATGTGTTCACCCAGAAGGATCTTAACATGCGTCAGAGGAGATAGCTAGAGCTGCTTGTGGATTATGACATCAACCTGCAGTATCATCCTGGAAAGGCCAACGTTGTTCTAGATGCATTGAGCAGGAGAGCTGGAGTTTATTTTTTGACAACGCAACCAGAATTGTTAGCGGATCTTCAGAAGATGGGTATAGAAGTTATCCTTCCTACCAGTGTGGCATTGATGGCCAGCATGCAAGTTCAGTCCAGTATAGTTGAGAGGATCAGGTTAGCTCAGTCATCAGATTCTAAGCTTCAGCGACTTAGGACAGAATGTGAAGCAGGACGAAGACCTGAGTTATGTGTCCATGAGGACGGTACACTACGGCATGGGATGCGTCTTTGTGTATCCAGTGGTGATATCAGACATGAGATCATGGCAGAAGCTCACAGTTCTCAGTATTCGATTCATCCGGGCGGTACGACGATGTATCATGATATCTGATAGCATTTTTAGTGGAATGGCATGAAGAGGAAGATAGCCCGGTTTGTCTCTCGGTGTTTGGTTTGACAACAAGTTAAAACTGAACATCAGAGACCGGCTGGACTTCTTCAACCTTTGCCGATCCCATAATGGAAGTGGGAGCATATAACTATGGATTTCGTGACTGGATTACCTAGCTCTCTGGCCGGTAGAGATGCTATTTGGGTTATTATAGACAGGCTCACAAAGGTAGCTCACTTTCTCCCGTTCAGAGTTGGTCAGTCGACGGCTCAGCTAGCAGAGATGTACCTCAGGCAGTTTATCAGATTTTACGGTATACCAGTCAGTATCACCTCGGACAGAGATTCGAGATTTACGTTACACTTTTGGCACAGTCTGCAAGAGAGTTTGGAAACTCACCTCCAGTTCAACTCAGCTTATCATCCGCAGACAGATGGTCAGTCAGAGCGTACCATACGAACCTTGGAAGATATGTTGAGATCTTGTACACTCGACTTCAGTGGTTCGTGGGAGGATTACATGCACCTGGTGGAGTTCTCGCACAACAACAGTTTCTAGGCCATTATCCAGATGGCACCCTTCGAGGCCTTGTACGACAGGAAGTGCAGATCTTCTTTAGCTTGGGATAATATCGACGAGAGACAAATGCTTGGTCCTGAGATGGTAACCCGGACTATTGAGGTGGCCAGACAAGTCAGAGATCATCTTCGAGTTGCACAAGACCGTCAACGCCATTGGGCTGATTCTTATCGGCGCCCCCTTGAATTTTCTGTCGGCGACCACGTATTCCTCCGGATCTTGCCAACTCATGGCGTCATTCGTTTTGGCGTACGGAGAAAGCTTAGTCCTAGGTATATAGGGCCATTCGACATTCTAGAGCGAGTAGGTGATGTGTCCTACTGTCTCGCTCTTCCACCGTCGTTGCATGAGGTGCATGATGTCTTCTATGTATCCCAATTATGATAGTATATCCCGGATCATAGTCATATCCTTGATCATTTGGAATTGGTTGTTAGTACCAACCTTTCGTATGAGGAGGGGCCCGTATCTATATTGGACCGAAGAGAGAAGATACTCAAGAACAAGACTATCAAGTTAGTCATGTTGCTTGGGGTCATCACTCTTTGGGTGAGTCAACGTGGGAGCGTGATGATGACATCCGATCGCGATATTCTGACATGTTTGACTCATGAGGTATAATGTCTTCCTTATGCCTCATGCCTTCGATTCCTTGCTTGCATGATTGATTGTTTGATTGATTGCTTAGTTATATCTTGTCTGTGATTAGCGTAGCTTGCTCGACCTCTCTAGCCTCTTAATTAAATTTTGAGGACAGAATTCTTTTAAGGTTGGTAGAGTTGTAACGCCCGTAGTTCTTATTACATATTTGGTATACGTGTACGTATTTTGACTCATATTGCATGTCTCATTGCCTGGTTTATTTTGGCATTCATTTTCTTGGTTCGGGTTCGGTTGGGTTCGGTCTAGTTGGGTTTGGTTTGGGTTAGTATGCAAACCCCTACCTACCATCATCCTCTATTTATTAACCCAACAATCCTTCTCTCTCCTCATTCATTTCCCAATACTACTCTTCTTCTTCTTTATTTCTCCACCGACCACCCGCAGTAGGCAAGTGCAACTTGCTTCATAGAGGAACTCAAATTTTGTTGTTCCATTGTCTTCCTCACGAGATTCTAAGACACTTTAGTACTTAGCATTTTTTTAATTTCTGTGGTTCATTTCAAGTATATCTAAGGTTTAGTATTTTTGATCTTCATAGTTTTGATCTACTGGACTTGGTTATTTTCGAAAATGGAGAGTTCCATATGGTGGGAATTTCGATTTTGCGCAAGTTTGGCTTTTGAATGGCTGGATTTCACCAAGTCTTGACAGAGATGGGGCTCACTTGAGCTCTTGAGCTTTTATGCCTGCTTGTCTTGGCCTTGGGGAGAAGATGAAGTTTTTACACACACGTTCTTACGTGCTAGCGTTGTATTTAGTTTTATGCCCACGTTTTACGTGCCAGCGTATCTTTTACCCTCTTTACGCACACGTTTCACGTGCCCGCATATTAATTGCCCTTTACGCACACGTTCTCACGTGACCGCGTAATCCATTCTACGCAGAGCTAAACCGAGCTCTACGCAGCGGCAAGACTCCCGCTTGCGTAGAGGGTTTACTCGCGTAGAGTCTCTCCCGTATGCGGCTTTGCTAGCGTAAAGCGCTTGCTCGCGTAGAATCCCACCCACCTGCTCTCTTGCTCTCGTAGAGATGCCTATCCTTAGGTCTTGCCTGCGTAGAGCTGTTTTACGCTCGGGGTCTATTTGGCCTAGCTTAGTCTTGCTCGCGTAGAGACTTTGAGTCCCTATAGCGTACCCCGTTGCCCTTTTATATTCTTACGCCTTTTATCATGAACTTGATAATAACGAATTTTTTTAATTTGTTTGGAATGGTAATTATACACGGTATAGTATGAAGTAAACATGACATGACATGACATGATATGACAAGCAAGTATGATGGGAACTATTGAATGCTGTTGCGACGGCTAGCATGACATGACAAGAATGAATGGCCTGGACACCGTGGACGATTATGTTTGTACAAATGAACCAGTACTGTCTCGTATCATGTCTAGGACAGGGACCCCTGAGTACCACGGTCAGGGGTACCTACTGAAACTAACTAAGGCTAATAACTAGAATAATCCAGTAGTCATAAAGAGATTTTCCCAGCTACAGGCAATTTCATTATCTGGACGCCCCATCATGGGATCTATAGCCTACCGTCGAGTAGGGCACATTTCCAGCACACTATCATGTGTTGTACCCTTCAAGCTACTTAAGGGTACATGTGTTTCCTGGACGATGTACCCACATAAATTTAACCCCTAATTTGCGTCCGAATAGTCTGGATGGTCTACAGGGCCTGTGGCTGTTGGAATAATCTAATTGCATCTTACTAGTAACTAGGCCTGTGATAACCCTAGTTAGTTAAAGTATCAAGCCGTGCTTATTGCTTGGCCGTGAATGTTGGATGGAGTCTAAGCCTTGTCTTGTCCCAGTACCTGGTTACTTTAATAACATAATTGCTTATGTTTACCTTGTCAACAACTGATCGGAATAACTTCTCTTCTCTTAATATTTATTGCCCTATTTTAGAATTCATGTCTTAATTATCTTCTTATTTTATGTTCTGATATGCTGGTTTTAGTTCTCAAGTGAAGCCTCCTTTGTGGCACTTGCTCTTTCGGAGATCTGACCCAGCTGGTTTTGTATGGCCAGATACCGGAGCAGCTCCAGAGGATCTTCCTACCTTCCAGCCAGATGGTGACCACCAGGCGTAACCCTGGCAACGAGTGGGTTTTATTTTTCTCACCCACTCTATTGTAAAAAATATATTCTTTTGAGGCGTTTAGCCGACGAGCACGTGTTAGCTCGATTGCACTTTACTTACTGTCTACCTACGGGCTGTAGCATGATGAACAAATCCAAGGGTTGATCATGTATGACTAAAACTCTTCCTAGTCTTCATATTTTGTATGACTAGCTTCATGATCATCCAAATATGTAATGTATGGGACGCCTTACTATTGTATATTTGGTGCTCTGACATCTTGTAACTGTAATTACTTACTATTGTATATTTGGTTGCACTTTAATATACGTAGCTGGCTATGTTCTTCCCCGCTCTCCAGTATTCTGGTTCTGGGGCGTTACAGTATAGCCTAGTTTTACAAGCTTTACCTTTTGTTTTGAGCTTGTTCAGATGATTGTATTAAGGTGTGGCCAACTTTATTACAAATTGTCTATTCTTGTATTGTATATTCAAGTGGCATCAATATATTATTTTTTGATCAATATTAATGCATTTGATTCCCACTTGAGATTATTATCAGTAGATTGAGATATAGTTGCCTTGCCATTTTAGACTCTATCTTAGACAAGTTAAGTGCATTATTGTGGGTTCCTTAGATTTGGATTAAACTTGAGAATGTACTAGCTGGCCGTGTCACATGCTAGTCCCGTGATATTTGGGATTGGAGCATGACAGGTTTTTTTTGCTTGCCTTTGCAGGTCAAGTTGGTCGTTTCGGTTACGTTACTATACCGAACAGGCCTGCGAATAGGAATAGACTCTTAGGATTCTCAATCCATAACTGTCTTGACAATTCTCTTAGAATTTCCCTATCGTTGTTGAAACTTCATATTTATACTCAACTATTCCCTCGCTTTCTAGTGTCATTGTTTTTCATCCCTACGTATTTCGAAGTGGCGAATGATCGTGTTTATTAGAATTTATCTATATTTCTTAGATCATTGTGTAAATTAGTTTTCTTATTGAATTTTGGTTGCAGGATAGATATGAGGGGATTGGGGATGCCATAGGTCTTGTAATTATTGGGTATGGGTTATAGAATTTTTATGGAAGCATGTATTTGATAGGGTAGTGTGACCAAAGATGGGTAGATATCATCAAGGCACGATGTGATTCATTGGTGGTGAATTAATGATTATGATTGAAAAAGTATTTTTGAATTTATAAACTTGAGATAGAGGAGATTGGATTTAATTTGAACTTTGAGGACGTTCATATAAGATATAATCTTGTGTTTATGAATCATTTTAAGGTAGATAAAAGTTGAATTGAAAGTCAAATTATAAAGAAAATTTTATATCTTAAAGGTATAATACTTAGATAGTGATTGAGAAAGAAAATCGACTAAAATAAAATTGAGATATTTTAGTGCATTTGACTTCATAAATTTTTAAAAGAATATTCATGGTTATTGAGCTAATGTTGACAATAGAAGATAATTAATTAGAGGATAGAGATTTGACTTAAGAAGAAAAAAATTGTCTTGAATAATTGAGTCAAAATTTTAAAGGCTATGAAATTTGATAATTTGAAATCTAGAAGTTGATCTATTGTATAATTTTTTTATCACTATAAGTTTTGAGGAGACTAAGGTCAGTGTGGACTTGCATTTGAAATTTTGAGAATTTTAAGGAATATTGGTGAATTAACTTTTTGAGGATTAGAAGGGTTAAAGATTATTGTTATTATTTGGATTTAAATTCAAGGACTGAATAAAATACATGAAAGACCTTTGAAGAAATTATTTGGTAGATTCAAAAGTTAAAAAGAACCGAAGATATAGTGGTTAAGGGAATGGTAATTAAATTCTTGGCTTGATGGTCAAGGAGGACAACCTTTCAACATGATCGTTGCAGCACCAGGAGGAGCGACTAAAGGTAACAATTTATGGTTTCATGATGCGGACATTGCATAGGAAATTATTTTGGATTGATTGTTACTCGAGTTATTAGGAGAGGCCATAGTGACGTGGTGCACCCCTTAGAACTATTCCTAGTTACGTTAGCATGGTTCTTCGTTAATAAGTATCATTTTGAATTTCGAGGACGAATTCCTTTTAAGGTGGGTAGATTGTAAGAACAGTGATTTTTGGGGATTTTTTTAAATTTATTTACATGATTTTTATAAATTAAACCGTATTTTATTTTTAATTATGGCTACATAGGCACTTTTTTGTAACTTTGACTTTTGAAGGACAACATTGACCAATTCCTCGAAATAAGTTTCATATTCATGTTTTAGACGAGTCTACCTTCATTTTGATATATCATGTTCGACTCAAACATGTTCTCTTGTACTACATATTTTTTGCACAACTTTTGGGTCAAATGACCATTTTACTCTTCGTCGTAATTTTGATGTACTTTTTCAATTCCGATTTGAGGTCCAAACTCGATCTAAATCTTTCGACCCAATATATGTTTTTGACCTATTTTGAACCTACTACACACATAGCTATGGTGTGTCACTCAATTGGGTTTCCATGTGCTATTTATTTTTAAGTGGCACACAAGTCGAAACATATTGGACTCAAGTCAATCACAAAAATTCCACCAACCCAAAACTAGTCCATCTAGCGACCGATGGAGCCTATTCTAGGATATCTTAACATATTAGACATATTTTAGATTGATTTATATGGATTAATATACAGCCACATTAATTCAAATCTAATTAAACCAATTCCATAACAACTTTCCTATTTTGGACTCGATTTAAATCGAAGGAGAGGAACTTTGTATATATTTTAAAATAGGTAACCAAATCAACCCAAAATAAATCCAACAAAACCCTAACAAATAAAACTCAAAAGTCTATATTTTAACCTTCAAAACCCGCAGCCCCTACCCCCATACATTACAAAAATTGAAATCCCATCCCAGCCCAATTAATTTGCAGCCCCTTGTGGCGTAACAATAATTTTGACCCATTTTCGACCTCCTGTGATGCTCCACAAATATTCGTTGCAAAGCTAACGCGGCCCTCTACAATTTTATTAATCCACCATATACTCACAATCCCTTTTAGTACACCAAAATAGCCATACAAGTCAACTGATCATCGGGATCTAAGTCTGAATTCATTCCAACATGTACGCTGAATTCATTCCAACAGGTACACCGTTTTGCATCTAGGATTTCATATACTTTCAAATCTCATCTTTTTGTGAAACAAAAACTAATGAAAATATATTTGTGTCTATTTTTACGTCCAATTGGCTACAGGTTTGGCCGGGGCGCCCGTTCTAGGGAAAGGTATCCAAAATAGACCAATTCTGTTGCTAGCTAATTTTATCTACTTTCGGGCTACTTTGTCCTTATATATGTTTTTGGTAAGAAACTAGACTTCCTAAGCTTTCGAACGCATATAATTTTGCAGCATTTTCGTTTCGTTTGCTATTTATTAAAAATTTGGACATTTTGTCGTAATATCAAAACATCGAAATTCATGAGTTCTATGTGTCCATATGCTTCGGAACTTCATGAGACATCTCCAAAATAATTGGTGTGCAATAATTGGTGTGCATGTTTTGATGTGAAAAACACATTCTAGCTATTTATTATTTTTTCTAGAATTAAAATATATTAAAAAATATTGTTTCAGGAGCAAATCTATGAACCAAGTCAATGTATGTTGATGATAAGTCAATATGAGAACTTGGTACCTATTTTTCTATGAATAGAATAGTCTATTTATTATTACTAAATATTTAAATATATTTTTCCAGAATAAGTTATAATATTTTTAGTGTATAAAAGTATTATTTTATCATTTAGGTTTAATACTATATTGATATGGTAGTTTGATACTCATTTCCTTATAAATAATTAGTCAAAATTTTATTATAAATATTTTAAAATATTTTCCAAAAATAAATATTATATATTTACTTTCTAAAACTATTATTGTATTATATTGATTTAATACCATATATGATGGATTGGGTCATATTTATAGTAAGTGCTAGTTCCATAGATAATGTCTAGTAGGGACTATAAATAGTAAGTTTATAAACAGTATGTGTTAAGGAATAGATATATCAATGATAGATGGAATTATTTATTCTAGGAGGCCATGACGAGCATAGCGAGGATCTCTGAGCCGGATCGTCATATTCGCAATTGGAAGTTGCAGGCAAGTATACCTTGTTAATCTGTACAGTATATTTTATATGCATATGCATATTCTTTACTTCTCTGTTGTTCCTTTTTTCTCATATTATTATATTTATGATTGCTTTATCTTATGTCTAGTTTTACTTATCTTATTTATACTTTTACTTATATCTTATTTCTAGCTTACATTCATGTACCTGGTTTCTGTTGTATTTTCATTTCCTGTTATATTGATCTTCATGTTCACATATAACTTGCGATAGAGTTGTCTAGACTTACACCACTATTCTTTTGACTCGACTTGAGTATGACTTGACTTGTGATATTCTATATATTGTGAGTGCTTACCTTGACTACGGTATATAGGATTACTTAACCTTGATACTAGAAATGTCTAACATTTCGATTGGGAGTGCTTGCCTTGACTACAATTGAGATACTATAGATTGTGAGTGGTTGCCTTGACTACAGTCTATAGGATTGACCTGTTAGCCACGACTAGTATGGCATGCTACTATCTTAGGTCCTATATGCCTTAGTTTCCTTGTATCTTAGTCTCCTTGTGTCTTAGTTGATTCCTCACGACTGTTTCTTTTTTTTGCATATTTATACTGTTACATTCGACATATTTTATGTATCTTGCTAGTCTGCTGAGGACTTGGTGATATTTTCAGGTATTTACTTATACAACTAGAATATAAGGGTATATTAGTGGACGATTGCATCTCCAAAATTCAGGTATTACTATTGGTACTTTTGTCGTTCTTTCAAGTTTTATATTTTATGATCACATCTTCATCTGTATAGCCTAGTTTTACAAGCTTTACTTTTTGTTATGAGCTTATTCAGATGATTGTATTAAGTTCTGGCCAACTTTGTTACAAATTGTCTATTATTGTATTTCATATTCAAGTGGCATCAGTGTATTACTGTTTGATCAGTATTAATGCTTTTGGTCCCACTTGACATTATTATCTGTGGATTGAGATATAATTACCTAGCCATTTTAGACTCTATCTTAGACAACTTAAGTGTATTATTGGGGGTTACTTAGATTGGGATTAACCTTGAGAATGTACCAACTGGCCGTGTCACGTGCTAGTCTCGTGACTTTTGGGACTGGGGCGTGACAGATTTTTTAGTAGCCCATTCAGGTCGAGTTAGCCGTTTCAATTACATTATTTTACCGAACAGGCCTGCGAATAGGAATATACTCTTAGGATTCTCAATCTATAACTGTCTTGACAATTCTTTTAGTATTTCCCTATCGTTCTTGAAACTTCGTATTTTCACTCAACTTTTCCATGCTTTCTCATGTCATTGCTTCTCTTCCCTTCCTATTTCAGAGTAGTGAATGACCGTGCTTATTAGAATTTATTAGTATTTCTTTGGTAGTTGTGTAAATTAGTTTGCTTATTGAATTTTAGTTGGAGGATAGATATGAGGGGATTGGGATGCCATTGGTATATAGTGATATTTATTCTTGTAATTATTGGGCAAGGATTATAGAATTTTTAGGGAAGCATGTGTTTGATGGGGGTAGTATGACCAAAGGTGGGTAGACGTCATTAAGGCACAATGTGATTCATTGGTGGTAAATTAGTGATTGTGATTGAAGAAGTATTTATGAATTATAAACTTGAGATAGAGGAGATTGGATTTAATTTAAACTTTAAGGATGCTCATATAAGATATAATCTTGTGTTTATGAATTTTTTTAAAGTAGATAAAAGTTGTGTTGAAAGTCAAATTAGAAAGAAAATTTTATATTTTAAAGGTATAGCACTTAGATAGTGATTGATAAAGGAAATCGAGTGAAATAAAATTCATAAATATTCAAAAAATTTAATACAAGTCTACTCTGATGGTCAAGGAGGACAACCTTTCAACATGATCGTTGTAGCACCAGGAGGAGCGACTAGAGGTAACAATTCATAGTTTTATGGTGGAGACATTACATAGGCAATCATTTGGGATTGATAGTTACTCGAGGTATTAGGAGAGACCGTAGTAACGTAGTGTATCCTTTACTACTATTCCTAGTTACGTTAGAATGGTTCTTCGTTAGTAAGTATTATTTTGAATTTTGAGGAAAAAATTCTATTAAGGTGGGTAGATTATAAACAACCCTAATTTTTTTGGATTTTTTATTTATTTACATGATTTTTATAAATTAAACCATTTTTTTTAATTACGGCTATATAGTCACTTTGTCATAACATTGAATTCTAAGCACAACATTGACCAATTCCTCGAAACAAGTTCCATATTCATGTTCTAGTCAATTCAACCTTCCTTTTGATATATCATGTCCCACTCAAATATGTTCTCTTGTACTAAATATTTCTTGCACAACTTTCGGATCAAAATGACCATTTTACCCTTCGTCATAATTTCGATATATTTTTCTAATTTCGACATGAGGCCCAAATTTGATCCAAATATTTTGACCTAATATATAATTTTGACCTATTTTGAACCTACTACATACATGCCAATGGTGTTCCGCTCAATTGGGTTCCTATGTGCTATTCATTTTTAAGTGGCACACAAGTCGAAATATATTGGACTCAAATCGTTCACAAAAATTCTACCAATCCAAAACTTGTCTATCTAGGGACCGATGGAGCCTATTCTATGATACCCTAACATATTAGACATACTTTAGATTGATTTATATGAATTAATGTATAGCCACATTAATTCAAATCTAATTTAAACCAACTCCACAACAACTTTTTTTATTTTGGACTCGATTTAAATCCTAGGAGATAGAACTTTGTATCTCTTTTAAGATAGGCAACCAAATCAACCGAATTAAATCCCACAGAACCCTAACATATAAAACTCAAAAAAAAATATTTTAACCTTAAAAAACTGCAGCCGCTCTCCCCATACATTACAAAAACTGAAATCCCAACCCAGCCCAATTCAGCCGCAGCAACTTGTGGCTTAACATTAATTTCGACTCCGACCTCCCGTGATGCTCCACTAATATTCGTTGTAAAGCTAATGTGACCCTCTACAATCCTATCAATCAACCATATTTTCATAGTCTCTTCTACTACTTCAAAATAGCTCTACAAGTCAACCGATGTTTGGGATCCAAGTCTGAATTCGTTCCAACAGGTACTCTGTTTTGCATCTATGGTTTCGTATACTTTCAAATCTCATCTTTTTGTAAAACCAAAACTAATGAGAAAATATTTATGTCTATTTTTATGTCCAATTGGCCACCAACATAGTTCTTATGGTTTGGCCTGGGCATCCGTTCTACAAAAGGGTATCAAAAACAGACAAGTTATGTTGCTAGCCGATTATCATCCACTTTCGGGCCACTTCGACCTTCCATATATTTTTGGTAAGAAAGTAGACTTCCTAAGATTTCCAATACATATAATTTTGCAACTTTTTGGTTTCGTTTGATATTTATTAAAAATCTGGACATTTTTTCGTTATATCAAAACACCGAAATTTATGAGTTCTATGTGTTCATATGTTTTGCAACTTCATATGACATCTCAAAATAATTGTTGTTCATATTTTGATATGAAAAAAATATTTTAGCTATTTATTAGTTTTTTCTAGAATTAAAATATATTAAGAAATTATTATTTTGGGAGCAAATCTAGGAACCAAGTCAACGTGTGTTGATGACGGATCAATATGAGAACTTGGCACCTATTTTTCAATGGATAGAATAGACTATTTATTATTATAAAATATTTAAATATATTTTTTCTGAATTAATTATAATATTTTTAGTGTATAAAAATATTATTTATCATATATGTTTAATACTATATTGATATGGTAGTTTATACTAGTTTTCTTATAAATAATGTAGTCTAAAGTTTATTATAAATATTTTACTATATCTTCCCGAGATAAATATTATATATTTACTTTATAAAAGTATTATATTTATTTAATACCATATATGATGGATTGGGTCATATATAGTAAGTGTTAGTTCCGTAGATAATATCTAGTAGGGACTATATATAGTAAGTTTATAAACAGTATGTGTTAAGGAATAAATATATCATTGATAGATGGAATTATTTATTCTAGGGATGCATGATGGGCATAGCGAGGATCTTTGCACCGGATCGTCATATTCGCAATTGGAAGTTGCAAGCAAGTATACCTTGCTAACCTGTACAATATATTTTATATGCATATGTATGTTCTTTACTTCTCTGTTGTTTCTTTTTCCTCATATTGTTTTATTCATGATTGCCTTATCCTGTGTCTACTTTTATTTATCTTGTTTCTAGTTTTAATTTTATCTTGTTTTTAGCCTACATGCATGTACCTAATTTTTGTTGTATTTCTATTACCTGTTATATTAATGTTCGTGTTCACATGTATCTCATGATAGAGTTGTCTAGTCCTACACTACTATTCTCTTGACTCGACTTGAGTATGACTTGACTCGTGAAATTCTATAGATTATTACCTTGACTACGGTCTATAGGATTACTTGACCTTGATACTAAAAATGTCTTCCATCTCGATTGGGAGTGCTTGCCTTGACTACAATTGAGATACTACAGATTATGAGTGCTTGCCTTGACTATAGTCTATAGGATTGACCTTTTAGACATGACTAGTATGTCATGCTACTGTCTTAGGTTCTTTGTGTCTTAGTACCCTTGTGTCTTAGTCTCCTTGTATCTTAGTTGATTGTTTCATGACTATTTCTTATTTTTTCTGCATATTTTATACTGTTACATTTGCATGTTTTATGTATCTTGCTAGTATCCTGAGGACATGGTGATCTCTCCAAATATTTGCTAAGACAGCTAGAATATAAAGGTAGATTGGTGGACGATTGCATCTCCGAAATTCAGGTATCACTAGTGGTACTTTTATCGTTCTTTTATATTTTATATTTTGATGATCACATGTTCAGCTGTATAAACTAGTTTTACAAGCTTTATTTTTTGTTATGAGCTTGTTCAGATGATTGTATTAAGGTCTGGCCAACTTTATTATAAATTGTCTATTCTTGGATTTTATATTCATGTGGCATCAGTGTATTACTGTTTGATCAACATTAATGCATTTGGTTCCCATTTGAGATTATTATCTGTGAATTGAGATATAGTTGCCTTGTCATTTTAGATTCTATCTTTGACAACTTAAGTGCATTCTTGAGGGTTCCTTATATTGGGATTAACCTTGAGAATATACCTGTTGGACATGTCACGTGCTAGTCCCGTAACTTTTGGGACTGAGCATGATAAGTTTTTTGATGGCCCATGCAGGTTAAGTTAGCCGTTTGACACTACAAGAAAATGACCATTTACGGCGCACAAAATGTGCCGTAAATGATCTTTCATGGCATACTTTTTTATGCTGTAAAAGGTTATACCGTAAATGACCCTATTGTTTACGGTGCGCATTCGAACATTGTAAATAACCATCGTTATCCTTTTATAATGTGCAGAAGAATGCTGTAAATGACAACTGCTATCTTTTTACAACGCACATTAGCATGCCGTAAATGATCTTCTCCTATTTTTAACAATGCGCATTCTAACGCTGTAAATGATCTCTCTATCTTTTTACATCGTATATTTCGAATGCTATAACTGAATCTCTTAATCTTTTTACAACCCATTTTCGAACGCCGTAAATGACACTCTCTATCTATTTTTAACATTCTTTCAAAAGTTGCAAATAACCATGTCCATATTTTTACAATATGCTTCAGCACGCTATAAGTGACCATCGTTTTCTACAATATACTTGTGGCCAGGCATTGGTTAGGACAATAGCAGCAATGCGTGCACGAATCAGGCAAGGTGGGAGAACAAATGCAATACCAACAACCAAATATATAGTAAAGCTTCTGCCATGTGCAACCAAAATAAGTTCTAATTCACTTCAAATGGCCAGGTAACCACAGTGGGGTGTAGGAACTCAGAAGATTGGTGGATAAAGTCAGCGTGCAATTGATATACCCTATACTTTTTTTTGCATAATCAACGGCATCTGCCATCATAGTGGACCAAAAGTAGCCCATACGACGCAGTCGATCCTATAACTTAGGACCAGGCTGGTGAGCCCCGTGTACCATCGTGTGCCTCACGGAGTTCTTCTTGTGCTTCGATCTTGGATAGACACCACAGGAGGAGTCCGTCGTATGAACGAAGATACAACTTTTTGGTAGCTGTGTCATAGAAGAATCGGAGCGAGAACCTTTTGAAAGAAGTCGCTTCCTTCGGGTCTTCGGGCAGGACTCCGTAGACTGTATAGTCTATGAACGGGAATCGACATTCCCGAATGTCAATATTAGTGTCTATTTGTACTGAGTAACTCAGACACGTATGCATATTATTCTTCGGGCAAACTAGCTCTCGTCCTATCACCATGACGGTATATTGGGTTCTGGCAGGAGCTGCCAAAGAAGCGGCGAGGCCAGCGAGTACGTCAGCCTCTAAATTTTACAATCTATGTACTTGTTCTATAAAGAACCCTATTAAGGTGGAAATGATGTCTATTGCTGTCTGGTGGTAAGGAACCAGATCTTCATGTCGAACTTCGTATTATCTTCGAACCTAGTTGATGATCAGTTTTGAATCTCCATAGGCCTCGATGCAGTCAACCCCTAATTGTTTAGCGAGCTGAAGTCTGATGATGAGAGCGTTATACCCAGCAATGTTATTTATGCATGACTCCATGAGCGAGTATGCACGGTAGATGACCAGACCATCAGGAGTGATAAGAACCACTCCAACTCCTGTGATGATCTCTCCCTTGGGTCATATTCTTGAAGCATCATCAAAAGACATATGCCAAACAAGATTGTCTGAGACTGTATTGGACTCTGGGACTTCATCCGGGATATCTTTATAGAATTTCAAAGTCTCCAGTATAGGATGTGCCGCCAAGAAGTCGTCTATTGCTTGGCCTTTGACTGCCTTTTGTGGGACAAACACCATATCGTAAGAAGTCAAAAGTATTGCCCATGTGGCTAACCGCGAGTTTAAGGCCCCTGGCTTGGTCATGAGGACTGAGGGAATTGACTCGCGAGATGACATGGATTGTCTGTCCAGCCACATAATGGCACATCTTTTGAATGGCAAAGAGTAGAGCGAGACACTCCTTTTCCACAGGATTATACCGATGTTCAGCACCAATCATGGTCCTGCTTAGATAGTAGATTGCATGTTCGTGGCCTTCGTTGTTTTTATAGGCTTGCAATGTACCCAAAGAATGGTCCATAGCTCGAACTATAAACCCCCTAATTTTCTACTACGAATTTTTAAATATTTTCTTTATTTTTGTACTTTGTATCTATACGTCGCACACGAGTTCGCTTTGTCGTAATTACGTAGCGTGCGAGATTTGCGTTCGTAATTTCTCGACGCGTGCGAATATGTGTCGAGGTACATATGTTAGAAAAATAATTTTTATTATTATAAATTTTATTTTTAATAGGAAAGTACATGTTCAAACAAAGGTGATAAATATTTATATTTTTGTATAAAAAGGTTAATTTATTCGTCATTTACAAATAAATTGTGATTTGGAAATTACGGTTTAATATTTTGCGAAATGTAAAATTTGCCTATTAATATATTTTGTTATTTATAAAAGCTAGTTCATAAATTAATATTTAAGTATTTATCATGATTTTCAAAATTAATATTTACTATATTTATTTAATTATGAAAATAATATTTGAGATTATGTAAATTTAATATTTGATTAAATATGGTAAATTAAATTACAAAAGATTTTATTGACTGTATTTAAATTATTTTAAATTAAGTATAGAATTTATTTAGATTGGATTTAATTTGGATTGATTTAGTTTAAATAAAATTTAAAAATAGTATGATATTATCTAGGGAGAATTTAAATTCTCCCAATCCCTATCCGACTGGGTATTTCCACCTCCTATAAAAGGAGAGGTACTCCTCCAAAATTCTTAACCAAAATTTCTACCCCTTTGTGCATCGTGTCCGTGCCTCCCATCCACTATAATCTCCACCAATACAAATACAATCTTCTTCCGTGTCCGACAGCTCCGGACACTGACTCGTCCCGTGTCTCGCAGGACACGTTTACTGACTCCCCATACCGACAAACCCAACACTATCTCCCTCGCCCCGTCGCTATCACCGCCACCTTCTCCGTCGTCAACACCACAGAGCTACCATCCTCCTTCCACAGTCCACCCCGAATTGGCACCACCACCGACAATATCGTCATCACCACAACTGCCTTCTTGCCCGATCCCAACCCCAAATCGGAGTCGACCAACACCACGACACCGACGATAGCCTCGTCACCATCATCAACAGTAAGGAAACAAAATAAACGAGAAAACCCCCATACCTCCGCCGATTCCGCTGCATTCTGCCAGGCTGCCAAGCCTTGCACAGATCCGCCTTCGTGCATGACGCGCGCCCAAACCTCGGCGCCACCGCGCATGGAACTACCGCCCGATTGCGTACCTCTGCCAGTGATCTCCGCCTCTCCTTCCTCTTTGCCGCCTTCGCGGAGCCACCACGCACCCAACCGTGCGCCAGCCGGCATCTCACCGAAACCCTCCTGTCGAGCCATCGGCGCGCCGGCATCCGCTCCTCACCGATGTCTCCGCGCCCGACGGAAGAGCACCCCACCGTGTGCGCCTGCAGCTGTCGCGGATCCGCCACGCTGGCGGTGCGCATCCGCCCTGCCACCGGGAGCCCTTACAGCCGTCACCTCCGGCGCCAGGGACGCCCGACGACCGCACGGGTCGACACCGCTCCGCTTTCCGCTCCCCTCGGACCTCCGCGCGTTCGCGAGCTCGACGACGCCCCAGCGCCCGGACGCCGCCGACGAACTCCGGTGAGAGCCCCTTACCTTCCGCTTCTCTCTCTCGTTCCATCTCTCACTCTTTTCTCCCGATATCATCTCTCTCTCTCTCATTTGGGGGGATGAGATGTGTGGTTGGTTGCTGTTGGCAAATATCATAGGTATTAATATTATTATTTTTATTATTATTACTATTATTATTATTATTATTATTATTATTATTATTACTAATATCATTATTATTATCACATTTATTATTATTACTATCATTATTATTATTACTATTATTATTACATCATTAGTATTATTTAAATATTTTGTTATGACTATGATTTTTATTATTAAATAATTTCTTGTTATTTAAATAAATAAAATAATATTTCCTAAAATTATTTTGAGCAAACACTCAAAAGTCCTAATAAAATTTTTCCTATATTTTATTAAAATATTTTGACTAACAAACATTTACCTTTCTACGATATGGATATTATATATATATTTTTACATGTTTTAGTTAGTCTAAAAACGAATTTCGATTATTCATCTAAACGTATATTTGACTAGTAACAATGTAAAATTTCAAATTAGATATATATAAAGTATTTTCAAGAATTTACATAAAAATATTTTAGAAAGTTTGTGTACGTAATCTCCACAAATTCTTCCAATTATCCCCATTACTCATGACTAATTATGCTTTTCCTATTTTCTCGCGAATTCGGACCCCTTCACATTGACCATGGCTAATGGGCAAACAGGACTTGTCGGATTATCACATCACATCAGACGACACACCAGGCAAGACACCTTGCCTTTACTGTTTAAATTTTCTGCTCAATATCATGCATGTTGTGTTTATTTTCAAGTTATTTCTTTCTAAATTATTTGTAAATGCAAATTACTATATTTTACACAATTGGCTTAGAGTTAAGGGACTACCGTCAAATTTAGTGTGTCTCATTGACTTGTCACGATGGTACACGAGTTGTGTGTGAGAGTTATGAGTATCATATAGAGGTCACTTGCGTGTGGGCTGATCCTCCGTGCGCACGCGTAGGAATAACTGTCAATATATGCATGATTAGAAGACTTAACAGTTATCTATATTAAAACAAGTATGGTGGAAACGACACGTGTTTGTGTGTCATGGTTACGACACACGTATAGTATCATTGGGGGAAGGGGACAGCTACTAGCGTAGGGGCTACTTTTATTTTATACATTTGGAAGATAGCATCTCGGATGAGCGCTACGTGTTACCCGATCGATAGTGTCTCGGATGAGCGCTACTTGTTGGCCACTCTTTATTACATGCTTGAGACAGCCCCTGCGTAGAACGTTATCCTCTAAATTGAAATTCACATAGAATGGTTAGGAACCTTTACTCATGCATATTTTTGTGAGCTTTATTCAATTTATTGGCATGATATTATGTGTCTTGTTACGTTCCTTTGAGGACCTGGTGATCTCTCCAGGTGTGTATTTCATGATTCTTGCAGGTGCTTTAGCTAAGGCCATTCCTTCCTTCGTAATGATTGCTCTTGGATTCGACATTGCTCTCGCTTGCTAAATTCTTTCCTTATATTTTTTTCTATATTTAATTTGGTTGGTAGTGGACTTTGTCTCCGCCCAACTATTGTGTACATGACAAACTCAAAGTTGCTTTATATCATTATTTAACTTTGTGGATGAGATTTAGTGTCTTGGCTTTCTACATTTACAGCTTATGTATATATACGAGTCGTATATCTACTCGTATGTATACAGCTGGCATGATACGTATCTAGTCTCAAGTATTTGGGACTGGGGTGTTACATGTTTTTGTGGTGGCCCATACAGGTCGAGTTTGCCGTTTCGATTACATGACTGTACCGAACAGGCCTGCAGTATAGGATTAGAGTTTAGAATCTCATCCACCTACTTGACATCCTTTCTAGACTTCAAATTCCGAACTCTCGTTCGGCCTCCTTGATTTGCATCTTGCTTGACTCCTTCTACCGTAAATTCTTAGCTTCGTGTTTAGTAAGATGACTACACTAGTATATGCCATAGGTTAAACACATGGCTAGATGGATTGCATTGACAATTAGTGTGTATTGGGGTTTTATTTAAGCTATAAAGGCATTTATTTTTCTAGAAATATGATTTTAAGGATTAGTTAATTTCAAGTTGGGTAGTAGCATATTACCGCCTCCAAAGGATAGTTGGAATTGTATTTTTCTATTACATGGTGGTATATACAAGAGAATAGCTAGATCGAGAAAACAAATTATGATTTATGATTTTTGGAAATTGTGAAATAGTTTATGATTTATTGGGATATGAAACCGATTTGGAAAACATCTTTAAATTGTGACACATGATTTACGATTAAGTTCAAGTTTGGATTGAATATGTTAAAGTTTATCTCGAATTTATTAAAGTGTTTTAAATTATAAGTTATGATTTTGTAATGACTAGAGAATATGAAGGGTTTATGATTTACAGTTTATTAGAGGGCTTGAGGATTTAAATTGATTCTACGATTTACGAATTATAAGTATTTAATTTTGAGATTAAAGAGATAATGGTAAAAAAATTGTTTGAAATATTTTTGGAAGATATGAAATCGACTTGAAGGAAAAATATTTAAAATTTGCTCATATGATCTATGATATATAAATTATTTAGATTTCGAGTTTAAAGCCTTGATTATGGATATCTAAGTTTTGGTGAAAAAAATTACTTTTGTAGAGTAGTTGTGACTTATTGGAAGCTAGATATACACATTTGAAGGATATAGAATTAAATTCGGGAGTTATTTAAACGTTCCATTTTGTAGTATGAATTTCGATGGATAAACTTATTAAATGTTGAGTTTGAGAAAAAAAAAGGGTTATTATTCAAGTTGCGATATACAAGGGTTGTTTCGAGATTTACTAGAGATTTAAAATTGTGATTAAAGTTGACAGACTAAGATAATTGAAATTTTGGTAAAGTATCTTGGAAATTTTATTGAGAAAATTTCGAGGAACTTGAAATTTTAGATTAGATCATATATTGGTAGAAGACCAAGAAGCAAGTAAGGTCACCCTAGTGAGATAAGAGTATTCCATATTAGATTGCCATGCCACCTATGATTATGATGTTGCATATACACAAGTATAGTTAGTCATCGACCAACCGATGCACATATCTTTGACTTACTCGACCTTCCCTCAAATCTAGATCTTTATTCGTGACATCTAATTGTTTGAAACTTAGAATTGATAGAATCGCCCCCGTGACCATACCCTTATCTGTGAGACTATTTCATGTCTAGAAATAGTGTCTCTAACTTATCTTAACTTGATCGACGAGATTTTCTAATTATCTTTATTCGTGCTTCATTTTTATGCATTAATTAGTGCCTTATGAAAACCCACTTTCTATTTTTGATCATTTGGCGTTCCCTATCGTAACTTTGATATTTGGAGCGCAACATTAGACTTCTCCTTCCAACAAATTTCACATACAAGACCTAGACGAACTCACCTTCATGTAGGTATATCATGTCCCACTAAAACACGTCCCCTTGTACTCTACTTTTATGGTACGACTTTCGGGCCATAAAGACTCAACTATAACCTATACCATGGCACCGATATGCTTTTGACTATATATTTGGAGGTCAAATCTTGACTCAAGTCTTTCGACCCGATACTGATTGTGATCTACTAAATCCGTTAAATGCTTAACCTTGTGTTTTATCTTGACTGCCTAATTCTTGTCATTTTATTTTTGTATTATCTTGATTTACTTAGACCCATAACACATTTTACTCTTCATGCAATATTAGCAACATTTACTTTTCTTCCTTCCAATTGCTTAACTTATATTTCACTATGATTCCACCATAGTTTATGCAACCTTGTTCCTGGTATGATTCCATTATGCAAAAAAATAAAATTTGATCATGACAATCTTGAGTTAGTAGAAGCTAGATTGGAGAACCCGACAGCATGGATAAATACTGTAGTTGGATAAGATAACTACGAGATTATGAGCTATAGGTGGGAAATAAATAGAAATGTGCAATAAATCCGAATCAATGAAGTAAGGAATGATATATTATGTTCTGATGAAACAAGCAAAGGTAAATAGGCTTCTCAAAATTACAAATTTGTTTCGAGGTAACAAAATATCGAGTGAAGAATCTTCTAAAGTATTGGAACCAAGTTTATATATAAATTTATGGATGCAAATTTTTGATAAAAGACAAAGTTGACGTTGCCTTCGATAACATATAGTGTTATGAGGATATTAGTTTTCAAGGATAACCAATTGTTGAAGAAAGAAACCTTTACATTTTGATGCATGGAGAATTTAGTTCTAAGATGATTATGACTATAAGGTTAAGATGAGTTTCATTTCTACCATCAAGAAACTGAGATCGTTGAATTCAAATTTTTCAGAGAGACTAATAAATATTTTAGGAAGTTTTCAATTATGATGATAGAAGATTGAAGGTATACTGTTAGTTTTCGAGATTTATCGAACATTGAAGACGAAATTTTTGTCATCTATGGATGCATGGTACATTGACCAATAAATATGAATTTGTAGTAAAGAGGTTTTCAATTTCTACTTGGGCCAAATTGGTTGAAGGTTTGAAATTTTTTATTTTAGTGGAAATTATAACTTGGAAAGATATATATATAAGTGGGCTAGTATAATGGAGATTATGGAATTCAAAATTTGAGACTATTTGAAATTTTATGACGAGATAGAGGAAATTAGGATACATTTATAATCATATTTGTTTTGTTTTAAAGGGGACGTGGTACGAAAGTGATGTTTTGTGCGAACGATTTATGATAGGAGAGACTACCAAATAGTGATGATATTAAAGGATTAAGGAGTTATTACCTACCTATGAGGTTGTCCTTTTTTTTAGATTAATGTTAAGGATTGAGCTTAGTCATTGATTGATTATCATACACATGATCGTATCGAACTTTTGTTCTAGTCAATCGAATGACACATTGCCATCGAAATGTCACTCGCCTCCTCGACGAATACTTTGTTTGCATCCTCGTCCCAAGAAGATCTCGTAAATCTATTCGAATAAACTCATTCCATCCCCTTCATCCTACCTACCCTAATTTTTCCTAAATTTCGAGGACGAAATTCTTTTAAGTTGGGTAGGATATAAACCCCCTAATTTTCAACTACATTTTTTAAATATTTTCTTTATTTTTGTACTTCGTATCTATACGTCGCACACGAGTTCGCTTTGTCGTATTTACGTAGCGTGCGAGATTTGTGTTCGTAATTTCTCGACGCGTGCAAATATGTGTCGAGGTACATATGTTAGAAAAAAAATTTATTATTATAAAATTTATTTTTAATAGGAAAGTACATGTTCAAACAAAGGTGATAAATATTTATATTTTTGTATAAAAAGGTTATTTTATTCGTCGTTTACAAATAAATTGTGATTTGGAAATTACGGTTTAATATTTTGCAAAATGTAAAATTTGCCTATTAATATATTTTGTTATTTATAAAAGCTACTTCATAAATTAATATTTAAGTATTTATCATGATTTTTGAAATTAATATTTACTATATTTATTTAATTATAAAAATAATATTTAAGATTATGTAAATTTAATATTTGATTAAATATGGTAAATTAAATTGCAAAAGATTTTATTGACTGTATTTAAATTATTTTAAATTAAGTATAGAATTTATTTAGATTGGATTTGATTTGGATTGATTTAGTTTAAATTGAATTTAAAAATAGTATGATATTATATAGGAAGAATTTAAATTCTTCCAATCCCTATCCAACTGGGTATTCCCACCTCCTATAAAAGGAGAGGTACTCCTCCAAAATTCTCAACCAAAATTTCTACCCCTTTGTGCATCGTGTCCGTGCCTCCCATCCACTTTAATCCCCACCAATACAAATACAATCTTCTTCCGTGTCCGACAGCTCCGGACACCGACTCGTCCCGTGTCTCGCAGGACACGTTTACTGACTCCCCATACCGACAAGCCCAACACTATCTCCCTCGTCCCGTCGCCATCATCGCCCCCATCTCCGTCGTCAATACCACAGAGCTACCATCCTCCTCCCACAGTCCACCCCAAATTGGCACCACCACCGACAGTATCGTCACCACCACCACTGCCTTCTTCCCCGATCCCAACCTCAAATCGGAGTCGACCAACACCATGACACCGACGATAGCCTCATCACCATCATCAACAGTAAGGAAACAAAATAAACGAGAAAACCCCCATACCTCCGTCGACTCCGCTGTATTCCGCCAGGCCGCCAAGCCTTAAACAGATCCGCCTCCATGCACGGTGTGCGCCCAAACCTCGGCGCCACCGCGCGTGGAACCACCGCTCGATCGCGTACCTATGCCAGTGATCTCCGCTTCTCCTTCCTCCCCGTCTCCTTCGCGGAGCCACCGCGCGCCCATCCGTGCGCCGGCCGGCATCTCACCGAAACCCTCCTGTCGAGCCATCGGCGCCGGCATCCGCTCCTCACCGATGTCTCCGCGCCCGACGGAAGCGCACCCCACCTCGTGCGCCTGCAGCCACCGCGGATCCGCCACGCCGGCGGTGCCCATCCGCCCTGCCACCGGGAGCCCTTACAGTCGTCGCCTCCGACGCCAGGCACGCCCGACGACCGCACGGGTCGACACCGCTCCGCTTCCCGCTTACCTCGGACCTCCGCACGTTCGCGAGCTCGACGACGCCCCAGCGCCCGGACACTGCCGACGAACTCCGGTGAGAGCCCCTTACCTCCCGCTTCTCTTTCTCGTTCCATCTCTCACTCTTTCCTTCCGATATCATCTCTCTCTCTCTCTCATTTGGGGGGGGGGGATGAGATGTGTGGTTGGTTGCTGTTGGAAAATATCATAGGTATTAATATTATTATTTTTATTATTATTACTATTATTATTATTATTATTATTATTACTAATATCATTATTATTATCACTGTTTTTAATAATATTATTATTATCATTATTATTATTACTATTATTATTACATCATTAGTATTATTTAAATATTTTGTTATGACTATGATTTTTATTATTAAATGATTTCCTGTTATTTAAATAAATAAAATAATATTTCCTAAAATTATTTTGAACAAACACTCAAAAGTCCTAATAAAAATTTTCCTATATTTTATTAAAATATTTTGACTAACAAACATTTACCTTTCTACGATATGTATATTATATATATTTTTTTACATGTTTGAGTTAGCCTAAAAACGAATTTCGATTATTCATCTAAACGTATATTTGACTAGTAACAATGTAAAATTTTAAATTAGATATATATAAAGTATTTTCAAGAATTTACATAAAAATATTTTAGAAAGTTTGTGTACGTAATCTCCACAAATTCTTCCAATTATCCCTATTACTCATGACTAATTATGTTTTTCCTATTTTCTCGCGAATTTGGACCCCTTCATAGTGACCATGGCTAATGGGCAAATATGACTTGTCGGATTATCACATCACATCAGACGACACACCAGGCAAGACACCTTGCCTTTACTGTTTAAATTTGCTGCTCAATATCATGCATGTTGTGTTTATTTTCAAGTTGTTTCTTTCTAAATTATATGTAGATGTAAATTACTATATTTTACACAATTGGCTTAGAGTTAAGGGACTACCGTCAAATTTAGTGTGTCTCATTGACTTGTCACGATGGTACACGAGTTGTGTATGAGAGTTGTGAGTATCATATAGAGGTCACTTGCGTGTGGGCTGATCCCCGATGCGCACGCATAGGAATAACTGTCAATAGATGCATGATTAGAAGACTTGACAGTTATCTATATTAAAACAAGTGTGGTGGAAACGACTCGTGTTTGTGTGTCATGGTTACGACACACGTATAGTATCATTGGGTGAAGGGGACAACTACTAGCGTAGGGGCTACTTTTATTTTACACATTTGGGAGATAGTGTCTCGGATGAGCGCTACGTGTTACCCGGTCGATAGTGTCTCGGATGAGCGCTACTTGTTGTCCACTCTTTATTACATGCTTGAGACAGCCCCTGCGTAGAACGTTGTCCTCTAAATTGAAATTTACATAGAATGGTTAGGAACCTTTACTCATGCATATTTTTGTGAGCTTTATTCAGTTTATTGGCATGATATTATGTGTCTTGTTACGTCCCTCTGAGGACCTGGTGATCTCTCCAGTGTGTATTTCGTGATTCTTGCAGGTGCTTTAGCTAAGGCCATTCCTTCCTTCGTGATGATTGCTCTTGGATTCGTCATTGCTCTCGCTTGCTAAATTCTTTCCTTGTATATTTTTCCATATTTAATTTGGTTGGTAGTGGACTTTGTCTTCGCCCAACTATTGTGTACATGACAAACTCAAAGTTGCTTTATATCATTATTTAACTTTGTGGATGAGATTTAGTGTCTTGGCTTTCTACATTTACAGCTTATGTATATATACGAGTCGTATATCTACTCGTATGTATACAGCTGGCATGATACGTATCTAGTCTCAAGTATTTGGGACTGGGGCGTTACACGAACGTACATCAGAAAGGGCCTCCCCACGACTGGTGCTACCAGTACTAGAGGACTAGTGAAGTACTTTTTGATGTCGTCGAACGCACGTTGACTCTCTTCGATCAAGACACGAGACCCCTTTCTTCATCAGTTTGGTGAAGGGTTGACATCATCTAGAGAGATTTCCTATAAATCTTTTGGTGTATGCCAAGCGTCCTTGTAGGCCTCGAAGTTCACAAAGATTCTTTAGGGGAGCCAAGTCTAAGATCGCATAGTCTTCTTTGAGTCAATATGAATACCCTTCACCATGACGATAAAGCCCAAGAACTTGATACTGGAAACCCCCAAGAAAGACTTGGTTGGGTTCATCTTTAGTCGATGTGTCCGCAACAAGTCAAACACGGTTGTCATGTAATCCAAATGACTGGATATTCTTCTGCTTTTAACAGCAATGTCATCAACATAGCATTCTATCATTTTTTAAGGTGTTTACGAAATATTGTACTCATAGACCGCTGGTATGTTACTCCCACATTCTTCAACCCGAAGGGCATTACTGTGTAACAGTAGATCCCTTTTGGAGTACGAAATAAAGTATGCTTTTCATCTTCAGGGAACATCTTGATCTGGTTGTAGCCTGAGAACCCATCCATGAAGGACATATGCTCAAAGCCACAAGTATTATCGATCATTATGTCAGTGATCAGGAGGGAAACTCATCTTTTGGGCAGGTCGAGTTAAATCCCTAAAGTCTATGCAGACCCTAATCTTCTTGTTCGTCTTAGTGACTAGAATAATATTGGCCACCAAATTTGGGTGTTGCTCTTTACGAATGAAGCCACTTTCTATAAGTTTGTGGACTTCTTTCTCGATAACATCTATGATGTTAGGGTAGAAGCCACGTCTTTTCTGTTTGAGAGGTTTAGCATCGAGCAAGATGTTCAGACGGTGCATTACAACTTACGGGTCTAAACTCGACATGTCCTCATAGCTCTAAGAAAATACATTTATGTACTCTCGAATAAGCTATATCAGGGACCCTCTATCTTCTCCAGTCAAGCTTTTGCTGATGAATATAGGTTTAGGGGAAGCCTCGTCCCCTAGCTCAATTTGGACAACATCATCTTCAATGGGAGGTTCTCACTGTTCGAAGTACCATTCCTATTAGGATCCCAAGTATTGAGCCCAAGCTTCATCCTCAAAGAATTCGAATATTTGGTCTTCATCCTCAACTGAAGGATCTGCAGAGACCATATTAATGGACAGTATCTTCTTGAAGGCTTGGTCGATACTGGTGTCAGAGTCCCAGGTTGAGGAATCAGAGGAGTGTGAATACATCATGGCCTTTGGCTTTGAGCTCTCCGAAGTTGTTGTGGGTGTAACATAACCAACCCTTAGTGGGTGCGTTGATGGTAATTTTGAGAATTTCCCTTTATAGCACAAAGTTGTAAGGGAAGGCATCGACCTTTGCCATAGTTTAGTCCTTTTTCGTTATTCAAGTCGTAACCCATCTTCTCAATAAGGTGTTTGGCTTCAGCAGTGTAATGGTAGAGTTGCGTCCTGCCGTTATCGGGTTTTAGTTCTGCCAAAGTCAGCCGCTGAGGGTGCTCCAATCAACCGAAGATGATGGGTTCCTCCTCCTTCTTCCTTGTTAGAACCAGAAAGTAGGCACCTTGGGAAAAGACAACTTGGCTTGCAAGAATAGCAGTTGTCACTTGCATTTGCAACATATACAGAGCATTGTCAAAGAAATACTCAGTATTCCAGTGTGCACAAGAGTAATTCAAAGATAACTTTCTATTAATAAAATGCAAAATTTATTCCGAGGGATTACATTATCTAAAGAATGCGCCTCGGTATTGGCACTTATGTAGTCTCCTAATTCCTCATCCGTAAGAAGTAGGGCTGCCTTAGGAGAAGATAAAAGAGGCTTCCGCTTCAACTTGACTACCAAAGGGGCTGGAGTCGAAGGATCCTGTGACCTCGAGGTTGTTTTTGAGGCCCTTCGAAAAAGCCTTATTTGCATAGGCTCTTGGTTAGCAGCTGATACCGTCGAGGGCGAACGGGCAGGAGCCTTTCTACAAAGTTTAATGACGAGAGGAGCTGATGTTTGTGAAATAACGTGTAGGCAACTCTAGAGGGGGGTGAATAGAGTTTGTGTCAATAATCACCAAATAAAAAATTAACTCTATATCACCTCCACAAAACAACTATCAAGATAGTAAATAAATCAGAGAAAAATGCGGAAGTAAATAAAGATCAGAAAAGCATACGCAAACACAGCAGTTTCAACCTGGTTTCCCTCGTGGAGGACTAGTCCAGGCCTGAGAACTCTAGCTCAGGATTAAATCCACTATTTGTGAAATAGTAGTTACACCCGTGCCTTTTCTTCAGAAGAGCACGTCAACTTCTTACAGATTCGCAGTAGCGAAACTTGGTCCAAGTGACTTTTCTTTCCCTCTTACACACAACTTCTAGCTGATATCACACTGAGCACCTTGGGCTAAGGAGAGTTGTGGCTTAGGAGATATGGAAGAATGAGGCTTGGAGTAGTAGAGCTAAGAAAGCTTGAATATTTGAAGGTAAGAGATGATTTGAAATGAAAGAATTCAAGCTCTATTTATACTACTCTGGGGAGGCTGAATTCGGCCAGAATTCTGTATAAATAATTCAAATTTTTGGCCGTTGGACAGCTTGTAGCAAGCAGGCCCTAAAAATCAGGATGCTGGAAATCAAGGGACAGAGTTCGGCCCGAACTCTGTGTGGAGGCAGAGTTCGGCCCGAACTCTGTCTCCAGAAGACAAAATTGGTCCAAAGGGCTTTTGGGCTTTGTGGAGCTTGGGCTTGGTTCAGGAATTGGTCTGTTTGTATGGTAGAGTTTAGAGAGATATGTCTAGGGGTTGAGATGACTCAGTGCGACTCAACGTACACATTCTCCTAGACTCAATAAATTGAAGATTACAGACTTGGAACAAGTAGGAAACCCAAGAGCCCTTTGATGATGCCTTTTTTCTGATATTTGAGTAGCCCTGAAGACGTCTTTTTCTTTGACAGCAGTCGTCCAAAAGATAAGCAGATCTGAAAATCTGAATACCTTTCGGGGGCTTCGCCCCCGACGGGAGGCGCTGCCCCCTCGACCCCTGTCCGCTGACCGGGCAGCAGAACCCCCGATGCGAGGCCCCGGATAGGTCGCTAGGCGGTTCGGAGAAATCTTTTTGTATGATGCCGTCTTTGGTCCAACATCAATTCTTCATTGCCTATGTCCTGGTTTGATCATGTTAGATCATGCTTATTGTATGTCTACAAATACATGTTAGGCCAGCAAAATATGTTGCAGTACGATACAAGCAAAGCAGTTAGGCCAGCAAAATATGTTGCAGTACGATATAAGCAAAGCAGTTAGGCCAGCAAAATATGTTATAGTACGATACAAGCAAAACAATATAATATAGGACAATTAGGACAATGCTAAGTTTAAGTAGCAACATGATAGTGAGTATATGAATATTAGTGACATCATTATGTTAAACTTAACTGATTCGCCATATTCAAAAACATAATGTAATCATTGGGCCAACAATCTCCCCCTTTTTGATTATGGCAAATCGGTTAAGTTTAAGACAGATACGATAGATGCATGTATCACTAATAAATATATATTACGAGAAGATTGTTTGCTAACTTAAACTTATTTCTTCCCCTTTGACATGATCAAAAAAGTAAGCTCCCCCGTAATAAGAGATAAACCAAACTCAAGCATAAATAAAGGAGGAAGGCATAGACAATCATGATCAAGATATACTAAATAAGGAACAATGGGAGAAGTGTGTAAGGACAAGTATAGAAACTATATACCCAATGTAGAGTGCCAAATAGCTTGTCAAAACACAAATAGTTGGTAAAACTAAAAGAATTTAAAAATAATCAATAGATAGTTTACCAACATGAAATCCAAAAAAGACATCCAAAAGCATAGTATGATACCAATTGAAATATCAATTGAAATATGGAAATATATGAACTTGATATCAATTGAAATAAATAAACTTGAAACATTGATCAATGAAACTATGATAGTTACAATTGTTCACAGATAAAAGGTGGAACAAAATAAAGGAATGATCAATGTAAAATAGAGCAATTGATAGAAAATGATCTCATTAATTACAAATCTATTTGCTTATCCTAAATTCATGCATTTGAACTCAATTACCTTATCATGCTATATGAATATCCTTTAGATAAACATGAAGGTAAAGGAGAAAAATATTTGAGAAAGAAAAATTCAGTCGATTTGAATGCTCCCCCTCAAACTATTACCAATAAAGATAAAATCATGAATTTTGGATAAGTCCTCAACAAGGAAAGCCAAATCAATTTAGCATACAAAGAAAGCCAAATCAATTAAGCATACAAGGAAAGCCAAATCAAAGAAACCACAATAGTCATCAAGATAAGATACAAAAATTAATATTAACGAGATGACTCATATAAAAGAGAGAGATAATATGATAAAACCAATTGCATATACTCTCATAAATCTTTCACAAAATATCAGTATCCTAATAATGAAAAAAATGGGTTAATGATGAACTACGTATACGACATATTAAAGGGTATAAATGAATTGAACCAATTTATTTGCTCCCCCTTAAAATATGTGTATCTAGTTCCAAACCACTTATAGCATAAAATGATAACTTCATGATCTAGGGATAAATCAAGTATTGATTTCTCCCCCTTGCTCAATGCATATAAGGCTATAAAAATGTCATAAAACGAATAATGTCATCTTTAGAAGAGATATCAAATAAATAGTCACTAAAGATGAACTATCAAAATAATATCTTAATTAAGCACATATAATCAAAAGATGACATACATTAGCCTGTATAGGTATCTCATATTTAAATATGATAGATCAATGCATGTTACCTTTTGAGAAAAAGATCATCATGAAAAGAAATAAGGTCCATTAAAAACAATCATGATGAGAATCACAATATAGCTCAAAAGATAAAACTAAAGAAAAAATATCATCATGAATAAAGTCAATTAAATCAATCATGATGAAAGTCAAAATATAGCTCAAAAATAAAAAATAAATCTCAAATATCATGTCCATGATTATCTAATTAAGAAATGATCAACCAATTTATTGCTTTGCAAGGACTATGTATGTTTTACCACATATGTACCCATCAGCGGGTAATAATCCAACCTTGCTAATACTAAATGAGAAACCAATGAAGTTCAAATAGCAAGAGCATATGTGATAATCCATGAGTAGTCAAAGTAGAATAATAAATTAACTTGATAACTACATAATTAGATAATATAGGACTAGTCAACCATTAGGATCATTTATCAATAAAAGTAAACATGATCCAACGAATCTCATCAAAAGAAAATCCCAAATCCATATTTATAATACAATCTTACAAATCGATAAAAAATATGGAGAGAAAAAGTCAATCTCATTTAAATTATTACAGATTTAATCTAAAGAGATATAATCTGATAATATGATAAAATCATGACTACAAAAGATGAGAGAAGTTTAAAAGATGCTTATCAATGACTAGTATGGAAGGAAGTTAAAGCGATGAATCACAAACCTTAATGGAAACAAGATTAAAAAAACTTTGTCAAACTAATTTTAGAGACCAAACATATGTATCTAAAATAGAATACAAATCTCATCAAGAAAATTCATAAATCTTGTTTTTGTAAACTAGCATATCACATATAGATTAAAATTCAAGAAGATAGCTAGATGAGTGATAGTGAACAAAAATTATGTAGCTTAATCAATACATCATAAATAAGCAAGCTACATAACTAATTAAGATTAATGAGGTAGTCCATTAACAGGATAAATGTGCTCATTAAATCTTAAGTCACTAACACTAAAGATACATGCTTAAGCATAGAGTTCACAATAAGGGCAATACATTTTGAATGATCAAAATGATTTATATACTCTTTGTTAAGCAGGGATAAGAGTATAAGATAGCAAGTAAATGAATTAGACTCTCATCAAGTAAAAGACAAAAGAGATGTTCATGAAAACACAATAGAGCAAATCTCTTTGCCAAATATTGAGATTAACCCAAGATAATGAAATAATAGAATATTCTAGAGAATGCAAAATTATAACCATTATGAAAGTGTATTCTTTAGAAATGGAAAATCTCAACACATAAGCTAAAACCATAATAGCTAAGGACATGAGAAGTATGATATATCAATTACATGTATTCTCATGTGCTACAAAAACATCATTGGGCAATAATAATAAGATATTTATAGCTCAAAATATAGGGCTAGATATGATGAAGTATTCTAGAACTTAGGGGTAGATCCAAAACTAGATAATGGTTGTATGTAGACCTTAATAAATCTTAAGTCTATAAAGTATTTATCACTTTGGGTTAGCTGTAGGGGCCGGTTCCCAGCTAGCGGTAGTCCGAAGACTAGTGCACCGTGTCGCTTCAGGCTATTTACACCTGTATGACAGAAGGACCCTTTCGGTTTGTTCCCAAAATGTTCTTTACTTTTAAGAACTTAGATTTAAAGGAATATACGCAGTATCATCAACCAACATCAAAATCCAAAAATCCCTATGAATAAGAAAGGTAAATACCCAAATAATAATAAAAAAATGATCATCAAAATTTGCTAAGAATATTTTCAAAACAAATATTTTTATAATACACTTTATGAAAATAAATATATAGAAGATTCATACTCAAAATAAGTATGATGATCTCAACAAGTAAGGTAAAGCACAAAACCAAGCAATTCTTAAAAGAACTTCCATAAAAGTCATGAACAAGACACTAATAAGTATTTTCTCTCAACATTCCAACTTAAAGGCATTTGAATAAATAAATATCAATATTTGGAATCAATAATGGCCATTGGATCTATAATTTGATCAACGGCTGAGGCTGTTTCCGGTTCTGGAACAGCCAGGCCGAATTCGGCCCGAACTCTGGTAAGGGCAGAGTTCGGCCCGAATTTCGGATTCTGGTGACAGAACTGGAATCAGGCTAAAAATTGGTTAAGCGAAAAAGATCAAAATAAGAGTGAAAGACATGTGTCCATAGAGTCAACAAATAAAAGCCAATAAGATATCATCAAAAAGAAGACTTTAAGGAATAAGCTAATTGATTCAAGTAGAGATAACACAAATTTAGTCAAAAGAATCAATAGCTAAATTATAAGGTAAGTACAAGTATGAATAAATACTCTTCAAAATAATATGAAACTTGAGCTTATCTCATATGCCCACATAAAGATATTTATACAAAAATAGATGTCAATATAATAAATACATGATCTACATGTAAATGAAGATTTAATGAATATAGTCATGTATCCATCATGAGTGTTTGAAAAACTATCACAAATTCAAATAGACTTTATTAGGCAAAGACATAATTGATTCTCAAGAGGATAATCAAAATAAAATATGAGAATCAATAATGAATATATTATGTAAGCACATGGTTAAAAAGAAGTATAAGTATATACTTATCAAATTATAAGTAGCTTATGCTAAACACACATATTCACAAATACCGATTAAGATAAATATGACATATTAAATACAAATTGGCAAGAAGTAACTATCTCAAAACTTTTAAAGACAGAGAGTTAAAATCATATTAACTCAAATCAAAACCAAGGTCATATAGACTAGAGTGATATGCATGCTTTGTGAATAAGGATTAAGAATAACGAGCATGTATGTATAAATGTGTCACACTACTAGAAAATGAGTGATAAACTACATAGTGAACTAATCATTTAAGCTAAGTAATTAGTCATGCTAGATAAATGAAATAGTAAGAAAATTAACTAAGCATGCTAGTATTATATCTCACATTGATTTATATAATAAGCAACCAAAGGATGTCAATGTGAGCTAGTAGCAAGACATCAAGAGAAACATGCTAAATTCTACAAATATAGACCATTTAAAGAGCATCGTTTAGCATGTTACCAAAGTGGCTCTAGTGGCCACACTTGTGTTGGTGCAATTGCTTAGAAGATAACCTTTGAGCGTTGCAACCACCAACACGCTTCCTTGGTGCTATGTCCTGATACAAGTAGCTATACCTACAATATTAGGCGAAGACTTTGGTATCCAAATAAACATGGATCCACATTTGTTAGCTTTAGGGACCCATATACTATTTACTCTAGCATTGGTAGAAAAACTCCTACGAATAGGACAAGTTACACTCATGTGTCCAATGCGAGAGCAATAGAAGCACCTAATACTAGTGTGTGCACATGTATCGGAATGAGCATGATTATGAACATATGACATACTAGAATGATGAATATTTCTAGAGTGAGCATGCATGGATTTGGTCTTAAGACTATCATGTTCTAATAGCAAATTATTATGCACACAAGTAAGAGAATCACTATGCATAGATTTGGTCTTAAGAATATCATGTTCTAATAGCAAATCATTATGCAAACAAGTAAGAGAATCAAATTTAGCATTTAAAGCATAATTCTCTTTTTCAAATAAAGCAATTCTAGAAATAAAATCATCATTTTATTTCTTTAAAGAGTCAATAGAAGAATCATGCAAATGATTTAGCTCATGTGCTTGCTTCTCAAGATCTTCTATTGATGAGGAAAGAGATTTGATTTTCAAAATTAAAGAATCATTCAAACTCTTTAAAGAAACACAAGATGAGTTTTGTGAGTCAAATCTAGATAATAAATCATTGTTTTTATTTCTCAAAAACTCATTAGCTTCTTCTAAATGAATAACCTTTTCTACAAGTTCTTCATTTGTAGAATGAAAAGCCTTAGCAAACTTTAAGGATTGGTTAGCCATGGCTTTCCACTTAGAGCACTTATTGCATTTAGAAAAAACATGATTGTCTATACTACTAGAAGTAAAACCCTCCTCATCGGAGGAAGAAGAATACGATGCCATATACAAATAAACAAGGATCTACTCTAAGGATGTTAAGCCTAACAATAGAGTCCTTGCTCTGATACCAATTGAAATAACGTGTAGGCAACTCTAGAGGGGGGTGAATAGAGTTTGTGTCAATAATCACCAAATAAAAAATTAACTCTATATCACCTCCACAAAACAACTATCAAGATAGTAAATAAATCAGAGAAAAATGCGGAAGTAAATAAAGATCAGAAAAGCATACGCAAACACAGCAGTTTTAACCTGGTTTCCCTCGTGGAGGACTAGTCCAGACCTGAGAACTCTAGCTCAGGATTAAATCCACTATTTGTGAAATAGTAGTTACAGCCGTGCCTTTTCTTCAGAAGAGCACGTCAACTTCTTACAGATTCGCAGTGGCGAAACTTGGAATTGTCCAATTGACTTTTCTTTCCCTCTTACACACAACTTCTAGCTGATATCACACTGAGCACCTTGGACTAAGGAGAGTTGTGGCTTAGGAGATATGGAAGAATGAGGCTTGGAGTAGTAGAGCTTAGAAAGCTTGAATATTTGAAGGTAAGAGATGATTTGAAATGAAAGAATTCAAGCTCTATTTATACTACTCTGGGGGGGCAGAATTCGGCCAGAATTCTGTATAAATAATTCAAATTTTTGGCCGTTGGACAGCTTGTAGCAAGCAGGCCCTAAAAATCAGGGTGCTGGAAATCAGGGGACAGAGTTCGACCCGAACTCTGTGTGGAGGCAGAGTTCGGCCCGAACTCTGTCTCCAGAAGACAAAATTTGTCCAAAGGGCTTTTGGGCTTTGTGGAGCTTGGGCTTGGTTCAGGAATTGGTCTGTTTGTATGGTAGAGTTTGGAGAGATATGTCTAGGGGTTGAGATGACTCAGTGCGACTCAACGTACACATTCTTCTAGACTCAATAAATTGAAGATTACAGACTTGGAACAAGTAGGAAACCCAAGAGCCTTTTGATGATGTCTTTCTTCTGATATTTGAGCAGCCCTAAAGACGTCTTTTTCCTTGACAGCAGTCGTCCAAAAGATTAGCAGATCTGAAAATCTGAATACCTTTCGGGGGCTTCGCCCCCGACGGGGGGCGCTGCCCCCTCGACCCATGTCCGCTGACCGGGCAGCGGAACCCCCGATGCAAGGCCCCGGATAGGTCGCTAGGCGGTTCGGAGAAATCTTTTTGTATGATGCCGTCTTTGGTCCAACATCAATTCTTCATTGCCTATGTCCTGGTTTGATCATGTTAGATCATGCTTATTGCATGTCTACAAATACATGTTAGGCCAGCAAAATATGTTGCAGTACGATACAAGCAAAGCAGTTAGGCCAGCAAAATATGTTGCAGTACGATATAAGCAAAGCAGTTAGGCCAGCAAAATATGTTATAGTACGATACAAGCAAAACAATATAATATAGGACAATTAGGACAATGCTAAGTTTAAGTAGCAACATGATAGTGAGTATATGAATATTAGTGACATCATTATGTTAAACTTAACTGATTAGCCATATTCAAAAACACAATGTAATCATTGGGCCAACAGTTTGGGGAGGCTTCCCCCTCAATCAAACCCTCAGTCATTCTTCGGCCATAGTTGTGCTTTCTGATGCAGTATCAGCCTCATTGTCGGCATCATTAGCATTATCATCCTATGGGACTGACTTGTACAGATTAGCATATGTACAGTATTCTTTGAGTCCTCAGAATGGCTCGATATCAACGAACTCGATCTTGATAGTCCCGTCGCTGGCTACATACTTCATGCATTGATAGAGAGTGAAAGGTACGATTATGTATTCATGAATCTATAGTCGACCCAATAGCATGTTGTAGTTTATATTAGCGTCAATGAAATACCAAGTCATGTCTGTCTGAAGATCACCTATTTTGCATTTCAAGCAAATCTTGCCCAGGAGCTCACTCTTTTCAGTATTGAAGTCACTGATTGTAGTGTTTGACGCGATCACCGATGCATCGGGATTCCTAAAGTTTGGAGTAAACTCTGAGGGATGATGCAGAAAGAAGAGCCATGTCGATGTGGATGCGATCGACCTTAATGGCATAAACATACCCCATATAATACAGGGGCCTATTGTGTCGGTAGTTCTTTCGTAGCATGTCCTGCTGAGTGAAGGTGGTGTTGGAAATCACTTCGACCATACTTTGACAATGTGGGCACGCAACTGGATCCTCCTTCGGCGGTTGCCCCCGGGTAAGTAAGGAGTCAGCGTTCTGTAAAGCTTTGTTGAGGGCATCTCGAGCCTCTTTGGAAAGACGGAGGAACTCGAAGAGTGACAGTCGAGCCGGAGTATTGGCAAGCTGTGTCAATATGTCAAAGTTGTAGGGCTTGATTGGTCCTACTGTCGAGTCTTTTCTCAACAATTTTTCAAAGCAGACCTCCTTCTGCTTCTACTTGTCTACTGCATGAGCTTGAGACAGGTCTGCTTCCGATGTATCGGGTGCTGTAGCAACAGGTAGAGGTACTTAGTCTTCTATAGCCTAGGGCTCCTTCCGTTAGTGAGCCAAGTGAGTGGTAACTAGAGTGTCATCAGTCTATGTAGAAACCATACAGCACGACTTGACTTTCTTCCCCTTGACAGAGTATGTCGCAGGCATCATCATGTTTGAGGCAAGATCAGGGTGGATCTACATAAATTTGCCTTGCAGTATTGTAAATAGGATAAGGCCTTGAGCATTATCATGGGATGGTGCAAGATTGACTTCTTCCATTGTCGCCCTCGGGATGGGGACGACACTGTCTTGAGTCTTTGTCCCGAAAAAACTTCTAAACTAGAGGGTAACCATATTGGCAGTTGAATGGTGAACATAATGTTGGTAGTGGCAGTATTTTAGATTGTCCATATTTTCCACTTCATCTGGGTGCTTTGGAGGCGGGAGTTGAAGCTTGCCACCCTTTGTCAATATATCGAAGAGTTCTAGTGTGTCTTCGTCGTTGAAGGAATAGGTCTCTTTCGGCCTCGGTACTTCAGGTGGCTTCTGGTTCATTGTCACTGAACCTTTATAGATGTTGACGGTCATGACTTGCTTCCCTTTACCGTCCTTAGGGAAGGGGTTATTGCTAGATGAGCGCTTCCCTTTATCTTCTAGTAAGGAAAACTCAACCCCAGCAGTTGCGGGTCCCGGGCCTTTCTCTTGGCTACATCTGCCTCGGTGATAAAGGGTGCCTACTCTATGCAAGGAGCACTACGCCACAATTTAACTGCAGGGAGCATGTTCTTGCGGCATGAATCCATGAGCATGGGTTTGGGCACACCAGGTGGTAGTCTCAAAGCTGCCTTGCGAAAGCGCTCAATATAAGCACGTACAGGCTCCTTTTTTGGACAATGTCTATGAGAGTAGACATCGTCAATGTCCATTCATCTTTCATAGAATTGAGCGAGGAAAAGATACTTCAAATCGTCGAATGACAAAATACAATTATCAGGGAGACTGCAAAACCATTTGCAGGCTACCCCCTGCAATGCCCATACGAATAAGTTTGTGAGCAGAGTGTCATCTTTTGGCAGATTCCCTATCGCCGAGGCAAAGTACCTCAGGTATCGACGAGGAGACTCCTTTGCGTCAAATGGTACAAGTGTTTATGGCTTATACTTGGGAGAATATATCACATTATCCCATTCGGCAGGATATAGTTGTCGAATCTCCATCTTTTGGAGTGATTCTCATTTTTCTTTGGCATCATAGCGAGCATAAAATTCTTTGAGGACATGTTGCATGTCATTCGACATAGCAGGTCATGTTGTTAATGAAGTAGATGACAGCGACACCACTTGACTCAAGATGGGAGGCGCATTAGACCCGTCGTTCATCCACGGGTCTTGGTTTACAGGAACAGGGATATTTGATGTCAATTTCTCCTTGATCTCCCAAACCACTAAAGTCAAGGCCTACATAGTTTCGTTCAACGTATTCATGCCTATTTTCAGGGCCTCTATACATTTTGGATGACTGGATCCTTCGCTGCTTTCTGTGTTGTTATGTTCGACCATAAAAATGGATATCATGTATGGATAGATAGAAGAGATGGTGGATCTTTCGCTCTCGAGTTCAGACGCCTGAGCTCCGTCGTTTCGAGGGTAAACAAGTAGATTGCAATCTTCCTCGGACTCGTTATAATTGCTACCCCCAGCTTATTGGCCGCTTGTGCCCATGGAGGCATTTGTGCCATACAGTCCTTCATTGAGTTGGAATGAAGGATTGCCATGAATGGTAGAGGGTTGGCTACCCTCGAATAATGTTGCAGCTGAAGCGATATCCCCTTACGGTAGGGATCTAGATTTGGCAAACATTTATTGGAGGCACCATGGTCTTGCTACCCCCAGGTCGGCCCTTGGATTTGTTGGCCGAAGCGGGAGAACTCTTGGAAAGCTTTTTACGAGAGGGAGAACCTTGTACCGCGTTGCATGAAGCACCATGGGGTCATCTTCTTCTTCAATGATCTTTTGTCGAGTCTCTGATATACAGATGCCATCGGTCACAATCTTTGGAAGATGGACCGCCTCTTCGATGGCGATGCGGCTGTTTGGCAATAACAATAAATGATGGTGATCTTAGTGTAGGTGTGCCTTGATTTATACATGCCCTACGCCGCGGACTCCTCCCTCGCTTTATGCTTATGGAAAATTGTCTTGCATAGATTCAAGGTCTTTATTTTCATACTCTTTTGTGCATGTAGGGAAGTTGCACGCAAGAATAAGGATGTGAAGGTAGCTTGACTCTTCTCAGTTCCTGTACGTGAGATATGCTTAGGTCTGGATTAAAAAGTTGCTGATGAGGTAGACTCAATCCATGCTTACAACAACGCTGCTCGTACGAGTCTATCCTTACAATATGTACCCCCTGACTTGAATCATGTGCATGAGCGCTCAAGTGACAACAACGTTTTATCGATCGAGGCATCGAACCACTCGAACCAGTTTAGCATAGCTTTCTATCGGCTGTGCGCTTGACTATCTACGCGGGCCTTTGGTCAGCTATTGGCATAACACATTGATCGCACAAGGCGAGTGCTGTCTTGGATTTCTTCCTACTATCCCTAGAAGGTGCGTATTATTCAAAGTCCAACTAAGTGTTCGGCATAGCACTTTGGTCGCGCAGGGCATGTGCTGCCTTAGATTTCTTTGTGCCATCCCTAGAAGGTAAATGGCATTCAGAATCCAACATGATTATCGGCGTAGCATGTTGTTCGCACAGGGCGCGTGCTGTCTTGGGCCTCCTCACGTTACCCCTAGAAGGTGTGTAATAGTTAGGGTCCAACATAGCCTTACCCAATGGGTAGGCAATTCTGTCAAAGACAGAAGTTTTTACCTGCGTAGCTGTCTTCGTGTACGGGTGTGTGACTGTGCGCTTCCTCCAGCGATGTGGCTTCGTCAGGCCTGCCACAGGGGAGCCGCACTCATCGCTGCACTTTTCAGAAGCGGGGACTGAACGAGGCGACACGGCAGCAGCAATTGAAGTCTTCTTTGGGCATCAACGTTCAAGAGGTTCTAGAGCGCAGTCCCCTCCATTGTCTTACTTATTGTAGCAGCCTTCGGCACCCAGGTATGCCGAGTCTTCTTCGATTTTATGAACCACTTCAAAGGACTCGACTTCTATTCAGAGAGAAGATCTTCAAAATCTTGCTGGTCGAAACGTAGGACTAACATCTTTTGAGAAGATCCCAGCAAGTTATCGTCATATTGTGTTACCACCTTCTCGTTGGATGAGATAGAAGTCCCCAGCAGAGTCGCCATCTTGTTTGCCATGACAAAAAGTTGAACGAACTTTTGTATTCAAACATATAAAAAGTTCAAAAAGAACTCGTGAACATGAGACTTAAGTACAAAAATTTTGGAAAAGCGTGACGGTGGAGATCAAGCATTGCAGCGGCGCCTTTACTCCATTGATGATCTGATGACGAGTTGAACTTGCTCTGACTTTCTGGTGCTCGTAAATGGAACTCTGAGTTGCCAATCAGGAAATTGCCGACCGTTTTAAAGAATGAGAACTCCTTAAATTTATAGGCCTTGCACATATATGATGTGCTTGAAATTTGTTGGATGCACAGGAGCGTTGTGCATTAAGATGTAGAAGAATCTGTTATCTTTGCACGGTGAGGGCTGCTGCTAAGCTGACATGTGGCGGATGTTGAGATTCTCTTCTATCAAGATCTAGGGTGGTTATCAGCATAATTGAATAGATGTCAAGTGACATGCATCTATTGTTCGAGACTTTTTGTTTAGATAAAGCCGACCGAGTTTGGCTCATATCCAAAGAGTCGGGTTTTATCTCTATTTTTTGAGCAGCAGTTTAATCAAATCAATTAGATATTACCCTTATCAATAGAACCCAATTCTGTTCTTATCTTGGGAGCGGTGGTTTTAACAAAATTGATTGGATATTATCTGAAAAGATATAGGTGCCGGACAGGCCATGTAGAAAAATGCCACCTTATAGGATTATGCATCATTCCAAGCTGCACTTCTGATGAGGCTTCGATGTCACCGTGCTTTTGGGCCATGAGGAGACCGTGTTTCGAAGATGATAGAGTCACTGCGCTTTTGGACGACAAGGAGACTGTGTTTCGAAGACGAAAGAGTCACTGCGCTTTTGGACGACAAGGAGACTGTGCTTCTTAGACGACAGAGTCACTGTAGTTTTGGGCGACGAGGAGACTGTGTTTCAAAGACAACAGAGTCACTGCGCTTTTGGGCGACAAGGAGACTGTGTTTCTAAGACGATGGAGTCACTGCAATTTTGGGCGACGAGGAGACTGTGTTTTGAAGGCGAGGGAGTCACTTCACTTTTGGACGACGAGGAGACTGTGTTTCGAAGACGATGGAGTCACTGTGCTCTTGGACGATGAGGAGACTGTATTTTAAAGACGACGGAGTCACTACGCTTTTGGGCGACGAAGAGACTATTTTTTGAAGACAACTGAGTCACTGCGCTTATGGGCAACAAGGAGACTGTTGGTGGGGTTCTGTAAAGCAACTGCACTTTTACAAAGCAATAAAGGTGTTCTGAGAGCTTTATGAAGCCAATGCACTTATAAGAAACGTCTAAGGACTTTCTGTGAGCTTTTTATGATTAATGATGCCTCTTTTTTTCTGCTAAGTCTGTCACGCCCCAGAACCAGAATACTGGAGAGCGGGGGCGTACATAGCCAGCTGCGTATATTGAAATAGAATACACCTCAACTATACGGTCACGGCTGTCTAGATATGAGGGTTTACTACAAGCCAACGGTCTCTTATAGTCAAGCCTATTGTCTCAATCTCAAGCAAGTAATATGATCACAAGATGTTTGACCACCAAATATACAATAAAAGGCGTCCCAAATATTACATATCAGCTGATCATAAAGCTAGTCGTACAAAATGCTAGGACTAGCAAGAGTTAAGTCATACATGATCAACCCTAGGATTTGTCAATCATGTTTACAGCCCATAGGCTGACAGTAAGTAAAGTGCATCGAGCTAACAGGTGCTCATCGGCTAAACGCCTCAAAAGAATAACTTTACAATAGAGTGAGCGAAACAAAATAGAAAACCCACTCGTAGCCCGGGTTCCTTCTAGTCGCCACCATCGGGCTGGAGGTTCGGAAGATCCTCGGGAGCTGCTCCGAAATCTGGCCACACAAAACCAGCTGGGTCAAACCCCAGAAAGCAAGTGCCACAAAGGAGGCCATAAAATAAGAACAAAAGCCAGCATATCAGAACATAAGAAAAGAAATGGAAGAAGGTACAAGTAATAAAGAGTACAACAGAACAATAAACGACTAGTGACGTGGGACCATTCCGGGAGCCAGGTTACAACCCTTAAACCAGACAAGGACCGAGGTTATAATCATTCGCCTGAACAGCACTCTGTCTCTACCCATTTATTGTTAGAGATAAGTAAAACAAGCATGTACAAGAGTTCCAGGTACAGGGGCTAGACAAGACTTAGACAAGGCTGGACTCCATCCATTCATAATGCGGCCAAGCAATTACTACGGCTTACTACTTAACTAACTAGGGTTATCACAAGCCTTAATTACTAACAAGATGCAATGAGAATTTCCCAGTCCCAAGCCCTGCAGACCATCCAGTTATCCTTCCGCGGGTTGAGAGTATGGTTCGGTACATCGCCCGAGAGACGAAATACCCTTAGGTGACTTAGAGGGTGCAACACATGACAGTACGCTGGAAATGTGCTCTACTCGTCGGCAAGCTACAAGTCCAATTAAAGCGCCCAGATAACAAGATTGCCTGTGACTGGAATTTCTCTATGAACTATAGTTTGATCTAATCATTAGCCTAATCCAGATTCAGTGTAAATCCCTGACCGTGGGAACCAGGGAGTCACGTCCTAGACATGATGCAAGACAAGACAGGTGGATTGCACAAGCAAGCAAGCAGGAACACCCACGGTGTCAAGTTGATTATACGAGTCAAGTTAGCCGTCGCAACAGCATCAAGATAAATCATGTCAGGGTACTTGTCAGGAGTGCACCACGACGGGCCACTATCATGTCAGGTTGGTCATGTCAGGAGTGTACCACTACGGGTCACTGTTGTGTTATGCTAGTTCCTTGTCATACCATGCCATGTACAATAGTCATTCCAAACATATTAAGTAAAATCAAGTTTATGACATAAGACGTAAGGATATAAATGGGCATAAAATATCTAATAAAATGTCAATATACAGGGCTATAGAAGAGCCAAGCTTAAAGAAATAAAACCAAAACTCCAAGAGCCAATGGTTTGTGCAAGGGGTCAGGGGTTGGATTGCGCAGGGTGTCAGCTACGCAGGGTGCCAAGTGCGTAGGGGCACAGGGCGCAGGGGCAGATGGCGCATGGGTCAAGTACGCAGGAGTCAAGTGCGCAGGAGCATAGGACGCAGGGGCAGATGGCGCATGGGTCAAGTGCGCAGGAGCACAGGGCACAGGGGCAGATGGCACATGGGTCAAGTGCGCAGGAGTCAAGTGCGCAGGGATATAGGTGGCGCATGAGCAGACTGCGTAGGAGCAGACTGCGTAGGAGCAGACTACGCAGGAGCAGACTGCGCAGGAGCAGACTGCACATGGATGGATGGTGCATGGGGTTGAGCGCAGTTCGCCAAGGGGCAAGCAGCGCGGTCGGCGCTGCGCTAAGGAGCGCAGGCCGAGAGGGGATGCGCAGTCTAGCACCGCACTAAAGAGCGCAGGCTGCAGTCTTCTTCTCCAGGCCGAGAGGAAGCTCAAGAACACCAAAAATTCCTTTCTTCATATCTTGGTCAAATCAAAGCCAAATCTAGATTTTCAAAGTTCTAACTTGAGTAAAATTGAATTCTCTTCCACATGGAAGCATCAAAACCCACAAAAATCTAACCAAAATAGATCAAAACTATGTAAATCCAAAAATAGTTAAAACCTAGATCTAGAATAATGGAGACTCCAAATCACAAAATGTCAAGCACTAATGTTCATCTCCATGGCCTAATCTAGCTAATGGACAAACAAAATAGGGTTCTCATGTGGTGGCAAGGTGCACTTGCCTATGGGTGTTGGTGAGTTGTGTAGAGAAAGGAAGAAGAAGGAGATGGAGAAAATAAATGAAAGAGTTATGAGGAGAGAGAAAATATTGGTAGAGTTTTAATGAGGGTGGTTATGTTGTGTTGAGGGTGGAGCATAGGCTAAGGTGTTCCAAATGCATGTTGAACCAAACCAAACCAAACCAATCCTCCTCCACAAAATAAAACCAAGTCGTGCCAAAACCCGTTTTACGAGAAAACCAAAATCTGCAAGTCGAGCCAAAATACAATTACAGGCCAGAATCTGAGAAAACAAAATACAGGTCCAAGATACATGCAGGCTTGATCAAAATACGTATTCCGAGATATGGGTGTTACAACTCTACCCACCTTAAAAGAATTCCGTCCTCGGAATTTAATCAAGGGGCTAGAGAGACAAGGACAAGTCATACTATTCATATACAAGCTATACTAAGCAGTCAATCAAACAATCACGGATGCAAGCGAGGATGGAAGGCATAAGGTATAAGGAAGACATTATACCTTATGAGTCAAACAGGTAGTGATATCGCGATCTGATGTCGTCCTCACGCTCCCACGTTGACTTACCTAGAGAGTGATGACCCCAAGCAACACGGACTAAACTAATAGTCTTGTTCTTGAGTATCTTCTCTCTCCGGTCCAATATAGACACGGGCCTCTCCTCATAGGAAAGGTTGGTACCAACAACCAGTTCCGAATGATCTAGGATATGGCTCGGGTCCGGGATATACCATCATAATTGGGACACATGGAATACGTCATGCACCTTACTTAGCGACGGCGGAAGAGCAAGACGATAAGATACATATCCTACTCGCTCCAGGATATCGAACGGCCTTATATACCTAAGACTAAGCTTTCCCCGCACGCCAAAACGAATGACGCCGCGGTTAGACGAGATCCTAAGGAATACATGGTCATCGATAGCAAACTCCAAGGGACGTCGATGAGCATCAGCCCAATATCGCTGGCGATCTTGGGCAACTCGAAGACGATCTCTGATCCTTCTGACCACTTTAACTGTCTGGGCAATAATCTCTGGACCAAGCATCTGTCTCTCTCCGACATCATCCCATGCTAGCGGGGATCTGCACTTCCTACCATACAGAGCCTCGAACGGAGCCATCTGGATGCTGGCCTGGAAGCTATTATTGTACGAGAACTCCACAAGATGCAGGTGATCTTCCCACGAACCACCGAAGTCGAGCGTACAAGACCTCAGCATATCTTCAAGAGTCTGGATTGTGTGTTCTGACTGACCATCTGTCTGCGGATGATATGCTAAACTGAACTGGAGACGAGTTCCCAAACTCTCTTGCAAGCTATGCCAAAAGTGCGATATAAACCTTGAATCTCGGTCCGAGGTGATACTGACGGGCACACCGTGAAGCCTGATAATCTGCCTGAGGTACATCTCTGCCAACTGAGCCGTAGACTGTCCAACTCTGAATGGAAGAAAATGAGCCACCTTCGTGAGCCTGTCAACTATAACCCAAATAGCATCTCGACTAGCTAGGGATCTGGGCAATCCATTCACAAAATCCATGGTCACATGCTCCCACTTCCATTCTGGAATCGACAAAGGCTGAAGAAGTCCAGCGGGTCTCTGATGTTCAGCTTTAACCTGCTGGCAAACCAAACACCGAGAGACAAACCAGGCTATCTCCCTCTTCATGTCATTCCACCAGAAATGCTGACGAATATCACGATACATCCTTACGAGTCAACTGGGTCATCGGCGCTGAAATCCTTGCAAAATCTGAAATGAATCGCCGGTAGTAGCCGGCCAATCCAAGGAAGCTGCGAATCTCTGCCACTGAACTAGGTGCTGGCCAAGTCTCGATAGCCATAATCTTCTGGGGATCCACTTCCACTCCTCCTCGAGTAATAATGTGATCCAAGTATGAAATGCGATCGAGCCAGAACTCGCATTTACTGAACTTGGCGTACAACTAGTGCTTCCTAAGCGTCTGAAGGACGATTCTGAGATGCTGCTCATGCTCTGCTTCGCTCTTGCTGTAGACCAAGATGTCATCTAGGAACACGATCACGAACTGATCTAGGTAAGGCATAAAAATGCGATTCATGAGGTCCATGAATACTGCCGGCACATTGGTCGCTCCAAAGGGTATAACAAGGAACTTCCAATATCCATACCTCGATCTAAATGCTGTCTTCGGGATGTCCTGCTCTCTGAATCTGATCTGGTGGTATCCTGACCACAAGTCTATCTTCGAGAACACTGAAGCCCCTTTAAGTTGATCAAACAAGTCATCTATCCTCGGGAGAGGGTATCTGTTCTTGATTGTCACTGAGTTCAAGGTACGATAATCTACACATATCCTGGACGTACCATCCTTCTTTTTAACAAGAAGCTTCGGGGCTCCCCAAGGCGATCTACTTGCACGAATGAATCCCTTGGTCCTGAGTTCTTCAATCATCTTGTACAAAATCTCCAACTCTGAAGGCGCCATTCTGTAGACTCTCTCTGATACTGGTGCTGTCCCGGGGATCAAGTCTATAGTGAACTCGATCTCCCGCTCTGGCGGCATTCCTGGAAGTTCCTCAGGGAAGACATCTGGAAATTCTTCAACTATCCGGGGCAACTGCACTGCTGCTACTGCCATCCGCAACACTGGGGAGGATGGCTCCACCGCTCCTCTGGAAAATGAAAACTCTGGCTCGCCTGGAATACTAAAGATAACCCTGCCAATATGGCAGTCTATCCTAGCATACTGGTTCCTCAACCAATCCATGCCTAAGACTACATCATAGTCTGCCATAGGGAATTTTATAAATCTAGCGGGGAACTGTCTACCGCTAACTACGATCCGACACGAGGAAAACACTCGATCTACCCCCATAAGACCATTACCAGTAAGTATATTGAGCCTCACTGATAATGACACGGGCTCCAATCCTATCCGTGTCGCAAATCGTGCAGACATAAATGAATGCGATGCACTAGAATCAAATAATACTGAAGCTGGAAAGGAGTTAACGAGAATAGTACCTGACACTACCTCACCTGGAGCAACTTCTTCTTATATAGCCATCATCATGGCCTGACCTCTAGTTGCGGGTCCCCTCTGCTGGAAACCTCTCTACCTGCTCTGCACTGAAGCCTGGGCACACTGCTGCTGGAATGCCTAGGCCTGAGGCAATAATGGCCTTGGGTACTGCTGCTGCTGCATGGGTGCTGGTCCCCTAACCGATGGACTGGTTAGGTTGGAAGAGGAAGAACTACCCCTATTCGGGCAGGCTCCTATCTTGTGATCTGCCGCTCCACAAGCTAGGCACAATCCTTGTGCGACAATCTGCCACTACATGGCCTGGCTTCCCGTAATGAGAACATCCCATTGCCGAAGTCTGCTTCTGCTTCTGCTGCTGCGGGTACGTCGGGATCGAATGCTGAACCGACGTTACTGAGGCCGCCCGTCTCGGAGTTCCAATGGTCAATTCCCTAGCTGCCGGGGCTGGAGCTGATGATTGGTGCATCTGACTGTGGGACCGCTTCCTGTCTCCGGCCCTATCCACGATCCTCTGGGAGGTGTACTCATGCCTCCTAGCTGCCCTTAATACCGTATCGAACGTCTGGTGCTCGAACTGCTCGACTGCCAATAAGATCTCCAAATGCAGTCCTTGCTGGAACCGCTGGGCCCTATCAAACTCGGTCGCCACCAAGGTGGGGGCAAACCTACTGAGCCTAGAAAACTCAGATGCATAACTGTCGATTGTTCTGCCTCCTTGCTTCAAGTTGGTAAATCTGGTCTACAGGTCGTACCGAGCCACAGCATCGAAATACTTCGTCTGGAATCTCTCTCTAAATACTGCCCAAGCAATGGGTGCCACTAATTCCATGGCTTGCGCTGCCCACCAACTGCGAGCTAAGTCCAGCAACTGCAGGCGTACCACCACCACCTTCTCATTCTCAGGTGTCCTAGCTGCTTCCAGAATCACCTCGGTATCCTGAAGCCAAGCGTCCGCGGCAATCGCATCTTCGCTGCCGTAGAAGAATGGAGGGTTCAAGCGCTTGAAGCTGTTGGCCGCGCTGTTCCCTGGATGACCGCCTCTGGTCAAAGCATCTACCACAGTCTGGTGCAAGGCGTCTCCTCTACGATCCTGGAAAGCTATCAAGGTCCTGATGAGACCTACCAAGGTACCATCATCAAGTTCCACAGGCTGGACGGGCCGAACTGGGGGTTCTCCTCCAGTAGGTATAACTCTGGAGGCTACTCCGGAGTGCTGGGCTTGATCTCCAGGTTGTTGCTGGTCCACGGGAGGTGCTCCTCCTTGCTGATCTGCAGGGTCAGGTACAGTGCCGCTGAAGAAGACGACACAGAGAAAATAATAAGAAAGGAGCAGGACAGGTCAATGATACAAGCATGTGATCAAGTCAAGTTTCCAGAGATTCAGAGGATATGAACGAAGATCAAGAACGAGTACTGATTGAGACATCTATCGGTAAACCCTCACATTTCTTGATTGACAAGACCTGCATGGGCCACCACTTAAACCATGTCACGCTCCAGAACCAGAATACTGGAGAGCGGGGGCGTACATAGCCAGCTACGTATATTGAAATAGAATACATCTCAACTATACGGTCATGGCTGTCTAGATATGAGGGTTTACTACAAGCCAACGGTCTCTTATGGTCAAGCCTATTATCTCAATCTCAAGCAAGTAATATGATCACAAGATGTTTGACCACCAAATATACAATAAAAGGCGTCCCAAATATTACATATCAGCTGATCATGAAGCTAGTCGTACAATGCTAGGACTAGCAAGAGTTAAGTCATACATGATCAACCCTAGGATTTGTCAATCATGTTTACAGCCCGTAGGCAGACAGTAAGTAAAGTGCATCGAGCTAACAGGTGCTCGTCGGCTAAACGCCTCAAAAGAATAACTTTACAATAGAGTGAGCGAAACAAAATAGAAAACCCACTCGTAGCCCGGGTTCCTTCTAGTCGCCACCATTGGGCTGGAGGTTCGGAAGATCCTCGGGAGCTGCTCTGAAATCTGGCCACACAAAACCAGCTGGGTCAAACCCCAGAAAGAGCAAGTGCCACAAAGGAGGCCACGAAATAAGAACAAAAGCCAGCATATCAGAACATAAGAAAAGAAATAGAAGAAGGTACAAGTAATAAAGTGTGCAACAGAACAATAAACGACTAGTGACGTGGAACCATTCCGGGAGCCAGGTTACAACCCTTAAACCAGACAAGGACCGAGGTTGTAATCATTCGCCTGAACAGCACTCTGTCTCTACCAATTTATTGTTAGAGATAAGTAAAACAAGCATGTACAAGAGTTCCAGGTACAGGGGCTAGACAAGACTTAGACAAGGCTGGACTCCATCCATTCATAATGCGGCCAAGCAATTACTACGGCTTACTACTTAACTAACTAGGGTTATCATAAGCCTTAATTACTGACAAGATGCAATGAAAATTTCCCAGTCCCAAGCCCTGCAGACCATCCAGTTATCCTTCCGCGGGTTGAGAGTATGGTTCGGTACATCGCCCGGGAGACGAAATACCCTTAGGTGACTTAGAGGGTGCAACACATGACAGTGCGCTGGAAATGTGCTCTACTCGTCGGCAAGCTACAAGTCCAATTAAAGCGCCCAGATAACAAGATTGCCTGTGACTGGAATTTCTGTATGAACTATAGTTTGATCTAATCATTAGCCTAATCCAGATTCAGTGTAAATCCCTGACAGTGGGAACCAGGGAGTCACGTCCTAGACATGATGCAAGACAAGACAGGTGGATTGCACAAGCAAGCAAGCAGGAACACTCACGGTGTCAAGTTGATTATACGAGTCAAGTTAGCCGTCGCAACAGCATCAAGATAAATCATGTCAGGGTACTTGTCAGGAGTGCACCACGACGGGCCACTACCATGTCAGGTTGGTCATGTCAGGAGTGCACCACTACGGGTCACTGTCATGTTATGCTAGTTCCTTGTCATACCATACCATGTACAATAGTCATTCCAAACATATTAAGTAAAATCAAGTTCATGACAAATGGTGTAAGGATATAAATGGGCATAAAATATCTAATAAAATATCAATATACAGGGCTATAGAAGAGCCAAGCTTAAAGAAATAAAACCAAAACTCTAAGAGCCAATGGTTTGCGCAAGGGATCAGGGGTTGGATTGTGCAGGGTGTCAGCTGCGCAGGGTGCCAAGTGCGCAGGGTCACAGGGCGCAGGGACAGATGGCGCATGGGTCAAGTGCGCAGGAGTCAAGTACGCAGGAGCACAGGGCGCAGGGGCAGATGGCGCATGGGTCAAGTGCGCAGGAGCACAGGGCGCAGGGGCAGATGGCGCATGGGTCAAGTGCACAGGAGTCAAGTGCACAGGGATATAGGTGGCACATGAGCAGACTGCGCAGGAGCAGACTGCGCATGGATGGATGGCGCATGGGGTTGAGCGCAGTTCGCCAAGGGGCAAGCAGTGCGGTCGGCGCTGCGCTAAGGAGCGCAGACCGAGAGGGGATGCGCAGTCCAGCACCGCGCTAAAGAGCGCAGGCTGCAGTCTTCTTCTCCAGGCCGAGAGGAAGCTCAAGAACACCAAAAATTCCTTTCTTCATATCTTGGTCAAATCAAAGCCAAATCTAGATTTTCAAAGTTCTAACTTGAGTAAAATTGAATTCTCTTCCACATGGAAGCATCAAAACCCACAAAAATCCAACCAAAATAGATCAAAACCATATAAATCCAAAAATAGTTAAAACCTAGATCTAGAACAATGGAGACTCCAAATCACAAAATATCAAGCACTAATGTTCATCTCCATGGCCTAATCTAGCTAATGGATAAACAAAATAGGGTTCTCATGTGGTGGCAAGGTGCACTTGCCTGTGGGTGTTGGTGAGTTGTGTAGAGGAAGGAAGAAGAAGGAGATGGAGAAAATAAATGAAAGAGTTATGAGGAGAGAGAAAAGGTTGGTAGGGTTTTAATGAGGGTGGTTATGTTGTGTTGAGGGTGGAGCATAGGCTAAGGTGTTCCAAATGCATGTTGAACCAAACCAAACCAAACCAATCCTCCTCCACAAAATAAAACCAAGTCATGCCAAAACCCATTTTACGAGAAAACCAAAATCTGCAAGTCGAGCCAAAATACAATTATAGGCCAGAATCTAAAAAAACAAAATACAGGTCCAAGATACATGCAGGCTTAATCAAAATACGTATTCCGAGATATGGGTGTTACAAAGTCAACGTATCTTTAATTACCACCATCTTTTGGAGAATTCAAGGAGTTTGTGGACTTGGATTCAGTCAAATGAATCAATTGAATGTGACTTATTATGCTGAGTCCTAGGTTCATCCCATTAATTTGGGGGTCCTTGACCGATGGAACGTGGCATTTGGGGTTGGACCACACTCAGCCTATATAAAGGAAAACTTTTCTGAGGAGCTACGTCCATTGTCTCTTAGCATTCCCGCAGTTATGTTCGATCTCGACTTAGCTTCAAACGGTCGTTAGTCTTGCACAAGTCGACTGTTGGTTGTGGATCTCTTCGTTCAAAGAAGTTGTGTCCTTGTAGAAGAACGATTATTTGATTTTGAGATTCACTTGAGTGTTTGGCATAAGGAGTTTGAACCTGAACAACATCTTGGAGGTCTTCGAGGTCCAAGATACTATATTTAGATTTATTGCCAACCCGAAGATCCGCAGGTTGTGCTCTGCCCTGCTCAAGAGCCACAGTAGCGTTGCGAGAAGGAGCTGCATTCTTGCTCGAGCCAATAGCTACTTTGTTAGCCATATTGGAGTTCCTCTGCGCCTGGCTAGAAAGTGGCTTGCTCAGACAAGGAGACTGATTGGCTCTGATACTGCTGCACGTTTGGGGAGGCTGTACACTTTTCTGAAGACTGTCCATTTGTAGACTTTAGGCATTTTAGTCTTTATATGTAATCATAAAGAATCTGTACTAGATCTTTATAGACTTGATTTCAATAAAAAAACTTTTCCTTTATTCACTGTTTTCATTCATCTCTTGTGACTAGTTCTTGTCTGCGCTTTTAGACAATCGTTATCTTCTGCACTTTTGTGAATTATACGCAACATCTGTTTGGGGTGAGCATTATTCCATTTTGGACCGAAAACCTAATCGAACCGAACTGAATAAGAGAATCGGTTCGGTTTTGGTTTTGAAAATATTAAATTTTTTTATTCAGTTTTGGTTTTGTGTTTCAGTTTCGGTCCAAACCAAATAAGAATATATAATATATATATATAATATATATAAATATATATAATATATAATATATATATAGTATATATAATATATATATATAAATATATATATATATATATATAGTTACTAAAATATATATATAGTTACTATATATATTAAAAAATAAGGTACAAATAAAGGAAAAAAATCAAATAAACTGAATAAACTAAAAATTGAACTGATTTAATTCAGTTCAGTTTAATTCAGTTATGGAAAAATTTAGTTCGGTTTTTGTTTTGCTTATTCGGTTTTCGGTCGAATTCGGTTTTCAGATATTCGATTCGGTTGGAACCGAATAACCGAATGCTCACCCCTAGCTTCTGCTGCTATCTGTGCCTTTGTGACTGTTGCACTTGTTTTTCATGCTTCTACATGTCAGAGAAGTGGACCTCCTCATTCTCTTCAAGGCATGGTACAATATCATAGGAATAATCTTCATTTTTTGACTCATCCTCTATAAACAAACAACAAAAATATTTAGAGAAAAAGTCAAAACTGTGTAGACATCTATATACTATATATTCAACAGACAAATAAAAAGATTTTTGTTGTAAATATGGATAATTCATATTATTATTTGGTCTACATAACATATGCCTTTTGGTTGTCCATAACATATATCTTTTGACATTTTTCCTTTAATTTTCACCATAATTTTAACGTCCATTGTAAGCCTATATATAGGGCTCTTCTTAAGTTGATTGTGATAAGTGAATGAAGAAACAATCTCCTCCATTTTTCTATCTCCATCTCTTTACTTTATAATACGTTCACAGCACCTTTGCTCTAGAAAATAGAAGAAGGGAGAAATATTTTACATAAGGGAGAAATAGTTCTTTTAAGAAAAGAAATGTATTAAAGATGTAAGTCTAATCTTGTATACTTAGATACATGTATGTTTTAGTACAATTACATACATGTTTGATTTATGTGTTTATAGATCGGTTAGAACGTAAGTTATCTAGATCTACTGTCTCTTTTAATTTTGAATCAAAATTTGTATTGAAGATGTTCACAATTTTATTCAAAATAGAAAATTTATGATAATCTATTTAAGATTTATAAAAATCTCATTCTATATTTTTTTCGTATGAACTGTAAAATTAATCTAAAATATCTTGAATTAGTTAACTACTTTAAATTAGGTTATGTAAATTTGTTATTTTTATTATTTTATTTATTTGAATTATACAAGGTACAACTTCACATTGTTGTATATGTGAATCGAATTATAAATTATAAAAAAGTACCAAAATATATTATTATATAATGATCACATTGTCTTATATGTGATACACATAACATAATATTCTTCTATTGTGTTCTATCACATTGTTGTATTAATAAGAAAAATACTATGAAAAAAGCTTGATGGTACTATTAATAAGAAAAATAAGGAATCTTTTGAAGCCAAGGCCAAGGCTTTGATTTTTTTTACGACATCATATCTATGATGATTTAAAGACAAAATATCGATTAGAGGATGATCCATTAAATTTATGGACATCTCTAAATGATAAATTTAACCACAAAAGGATGGTAATCTTCTGACAATTCAAAGTGAATAGTTGAATCTAAGATACTATGACTGTAAAAATGTTAAAGAATATAATCCTGTATGTTTAATATTGTTTCTTGCCTTAGATTGTGCGTAGAAAAAGTAATAGAGACTCAAACAATTGAAAAAATCATCTCCATTTTTCATGTAATTAATGTACTTTTGCAACAATAATACCATGAAAGAAATTTTATAAAGTGCTCTTAACAGGTGACTGTCTCCTAGTAGCAGAGACAAATAGCAATGTTCTTATGAAAAACCAAAACTTTAGACCAACTGGTCAATGGCAGTTCTTGAGACAAATGCCAATAATTTTGGAATTAGCATAGGTCATGGTGGAGGACGTAGAGAGGGCATAAAAAAAATATGGAAGATATGGTCATGGTTATCAGCCTTACAAACGTGGAAATAATGGTTCACAAAAGAATAAATGGAACAAGTGGACAACACCCTCTACAAATGGAATCAAGTTATTTGAGAAGATACTTGAAAATCCACCTTCCATTGAATGAGCAATCGGTCAATTTATGTTTATTTCAAGTACTTATAAACTATTTACATTTGAAGTCATATTTTATTTTTGGTTTCCACCATGAAATACCTAGGGCAAGAGAGTTTGTTTTATTAAAAATCTTTATTATAAATTTGGAGTCACATTTCTATGTTATGTTATTATCATTTGAAATGCTTAATTATTTATTATTATACTTATGCTAACTGGAATATATGTTCATAAAAAAAATAATTTTGCTTCATGTAAACCAAATAGTAGTAGTAATGCTTGTCATAAATATGACAAAGATTGATACTAGTTTAGGTAATGCCGAGCTACTCAATAAGATTTTAATAGATTCAAAGAATCCAAGAAAAATAACTTGGATATGTGTTTGGTAGATGTGCTACAACACATATGATTTAAAAAAATAATCAAATGTTTATCCCAAAGTTAGTATTTGACATGCATAAAGTGTCAACAATAGCTGGACAGCCCATATAAGTGAGGGCTTTGGATGAGCACACATCATGTTCCTAATGGTACTCAACCTATTTGCAGAATGGGTTATATTCAAGCAGTTCCAAAAAGGAATTTGTTAAATTTCAAGGATATATATGCAAAATGGGTAACATATTGAAACTCGAAATAATAACAACAAAGAGACATTATGTACTACACCTAATATTGGGAGCAAAAGGCCCATATTAGAATAATGCTCTTGCCTTTCGTGGGTTTCTATTACAAAATCATTGTTATAGTTGTATCTTATATGAATGTGGCAAAATATAAAGCCAATGATCATGTCTTATGTAGCATTTGGCATGACCGTTTGGATCATTCGGGACAAACTGTGTTCAATCGATAACAATTCTTGTGGACATTTTGTAACTACCACTTTCCAAACATAGGAGTATTTTGGTAATTTTGTATGTTGATTATTTTTTAATATATATATTATTCTATATTAGTGGTTGTCTAGAATTATATTTGTGTCAGTTAGTGGCTAGACAATTAGATTTTGTAAGTGTTAGTGCTAATTATTGTTAGTCATAAATTTAACAATTAGAATTAATTAAGTTTAGTTGTCATATCACAATCGTATGTATATCTCAGTCAGTTACACAACAGAATGGAAGGCTTATTCAACAATACTTAGCCTTATACAGCTGTATAGATTGTTCGTTAGTTAGTTAGTTAGTTAGCTAAGATCAAGAATCTATCCCTTATCTAAGGTGATTTGTTTATGTAAAACTCTTCTATATGTACTGCTGCTGTCAATAGAAAATATACATCAGAAATTAAACTTTCTTCTCTTTCACACACCTTATTGTCTTCTAATATGGTATCAGAGCATACAGTTGATTCAAGCATTGATTCTCAAGGATCATCAAATGATCCTTTCTTCGTTCATCATTCGGATAGCCCCACAGCTATCCTTGTCTCTCCACCACTTTCTGGTGATAATTATGGTACCTGGCTGCGATCCATCTCAAGAGCACTTCGAGCCAAAAACAAATTTGGCTTTGTCGATGGAACTATCCAAATTCCTATCGACTCAAACGAGAAATCAAAGTGGTCTAGGTGTGATGATCTCGTCGCTTCATGGATTCTCAACTCAGTCACCCAGGAGATTCGTGGGAGTATTCTTTATGCTGACACTGCTTTGGAGATATGGAAGGACCTGAGCGATCGTTATTCACAATCTAATGCGCCCAAAATTTATCAACTCAAGCAGTCGATTTCTTCTTTGAAGCAGGAGAATACCACGGTATCTATTTATTATACTTCTCTTAAGTCTCTATGGGATGAATTAAATTTTTTATCAGTTGTTCCTGTGTGCACATGTGGCCATGGATCTGCAATTGCTGCTCGACTCCAAGAAGACCGTGCAATGGAATTCTTGCAAGGTCTTCATGATCGATTTTCGGCTATTAGGAGTCAAATTTTACTAATGGAACCTTTTCCTAGTGTTGCAAAAATTCATAACTTGGTTAGGCAAGAAGAGAAGCAGCAAGAAATTAATGCAATGATGACTCCTGTTCCTGAAGCTGCTGCATTAAGCACTCACTTCAACAAGGCCAACCAATGGAATTCAAATGGGAAGACAAATCAGCGCACTTCTCAGCCTTCTAGCAGCCAGGGCAAATACTTTAAACATCATGGTGGAACAAACAACTCTCAGAAAGTACAGCCACAGCGTGAATATCATCGTGATGGAAAACCACGTCCATATTGTGATTACTGTGCGACACATGGTCATTATAGGAGTACATGCTTCAAACTCCATGGATATCCACCAAAAAATGCTCAAGCTAATGCAGTTTCGACAGACACAAATTCTGCTCATGCTCAGTTACTTCCTACTCATCATACTTTCTCAACTGAACAGTATAACAAAATCCTCAGCATGATTGATTTAGGTAGCTCGATGCCACAAGCAAATTTAACAGGTATAACACTATCTTGTTCATCTACTTCTCAGTGGATCGTTGATTCCGGTGCAACTAATCATGTCAGTTCCTCTTTGCACTTTTTCTCTAATTATACTGCTTGTTCTAGACGTTCCACACTCAAACTTCCAGATGGAACTGATCACTTAATCACTCACACTGGCAGTATTATTCTATCACCATTATTACGTCTTGATAACGTCCTTTTTGTCCCCACCTTTCAATTCAATTTAATTTCAATCAGTGAACTAGTCAAATCTCAACCCATTTCTATCATGTTCACTGATACCCATTGTATTTTTTAGGACCTGTTATCGAAGAGGAAGATTGGATTGGGACGCCTCCATGAGGGACTGTACTACCTGCAACTGGCTTCTATTTGCTCCTTCCAAAGTTTTACTACAAATAATCTATGGCATTGTCGTCTAGGACATGCTTCTTCTACTCCTATGCATTTGTTATCAAAGCAATTTCCTTTCATTTCCGATTCAAATAATACTCTTTGCACTGTATGTCCCCAAGCCAAGCAAACTCGTTTACGCTTTTCAAATAGTTCCATAAAAACAAGTAGACCATTTCAAATGATTCACTGTGATATTTGGGGCCCCTTTTCAATACCATCTCATTCAAATGCTAGATTTTTCTTAACAATTGTTGATGATTTTAGTCGTGCTACTTGGATATATTTAATGACTGTCAAAGCTGAAACTGCAAAAATCTTACAATCCTTTTTTGTCATGGTGCGCAATCAATTTCATTCCAAAATTTATTCAATCATTTCTGGAACCGGTGACGTTGATGAACATTTCAATGATATTCAAATCATTCGTTCTGATAATGGATCAGAATTTTTATCACTCACTATGCAAGATTTCTATTCAACTTATGGAATTATGCACCAACGCAGTTGTGTATCTACACCACAACAAAATGGTGTAGTTGAAAGAAAACATCGACATTTACTCAATGTTGCACGTGCTTTGCGTTTTCAAGCTCATTTACCATTATCGTTTTGGGGTGAATGTGTACTTACTGCAGCCTATATTATCAATAAACTTCCAACTCCTTTATTGAAGGGCAAATCACCACATGAAATCCTTTTTCAAAAACAACCCCTTTATACCAATCTTCGTGTTTTCGGTTGTTTATGCTTCGCTCGCAACACAAATATCAAAAACAAATTTGATCAGAGAGGTAAACCTGGTATATTTGTTGGATATCCTTATGCTCAAAAAGGTTATCGTATTTTTGATGTTGATTCTATGACAATTTATACATCTCGCGATGTCATATTTCATGAAAATGTTTTCCCATTTCAAACCATTTTGAAATCATCATCGAATTTGCAAGTTCATCCTTTACCAATCATTGATGATGGAACCTTCAATTATACATCATCCCCACATGCAGTTTCAGAACAAAACAGTCATGCTTCACGTCCAGAATTATCCTCATCTCATATTCCCACATTAGTTCAACCAACTAAACCATTACAAGTTTATCAACGTCGCTCCACCAAGACCTCTGCTGAAACACAAATTTCTCCTCCATCTCCTCCTTCACATACAACCCCACTACAGTCCACAGCCACAACAAATCCATCTACATCTTCTCTTGAATCATCCACTTCCCTACCTACAAATTCTGCCCTACCTAAACCAGTGCTTCATACATCCTCCAAACCTTCAAGACCACGCAGACCACCACCACATCTAAATGATTTTTATTGTCCTATTCTCCCTCATGCAGCTAATCTCATTCAATCGGACTCTAAGGTAACTAAAGTTTCTACTCCATATCCTTTAGCTTCTTATGTTTCTGACATTAATTTTTCCACGTCACATAGAGCTTTTTTATCCAAAGTATCTTCTACAGTTGAACCAAAATCTTTTTCTCAAGCTATCAAATTACCACAATGGAAAGATGCTATGGCAGCTGAAATTGAGGCATTGGAAAGAAATCATACATGGAGCCTAGTTTCCTTACCATCAAATCATAAGCCCATAGGATGTAAATGGGTCTTTAAGATTAAATACCATGCAGATGGTTCCATCGAGCGATACAAGGCACGTTTGGTTGCCAAAGGTTATAATCAGATTGAGGGACAAGATTATCATGACACATTTGCTCCTGTCGCCAAATAGTCACTGTTCGTTTACTTCTTTCAATTGCTGCAGTCAAAAATTGGTCCATACATCAGTTAGATGTTCACAATGCCTTTCTACAAGGGGATTTAGATGAAACAGTCTACATGACTCTACCTCCGGGATTCGCTAAACAGGGGGAGACTAGGGTGTGCAAGCTCAATAAATCTTTGTATGGACTCAAACAAGCTTCTCGGCAATGGTTTGTAAAATTTTCCACTACATTGATTAAAGCAGGATTCACTCAATCTAAATCTGATTATTCCCTGTTTACTTCTATCAATGGTTCTGATTCTACATTTGTTCTTGTCTATGTGGATGACATTATTGTCACAGGAAATAACCCCATTTTGATTCAGAAATTCAAGCAGTTTCTAGAACAACAGTTCTACATCAAAGATTTGGGGCGACTCAAATATTTTCTTGGTATTGAAGTCGCACGTTCTAAAGGAGGCCTCTTCCTCACCCAACGAAAATATACCATGGATATTTTATCTGATTTAGGTATTATAGGTGGTCGAATATCTGAGTTTCCCATGGAGCAACACATCAATCTCACTACAACTAGTGGTACCTTGCTTCCTGATCCTACAATTTATCGTCGCCTCATTGGTCGTCTCTTATACCTCACTGTCACACGACCCGACATCAACTATGCTGTTCATAATCTCAGTCAGTTCATGCATTCACCACGCTCTATTCACATGGATGCTGCTACTCGTGTACTCCGTTACCTCAAAGGTTCCATTACCAAAGGCATCTTACTCTCCTCTTCTAGT